>JARHVA010000395.1:1662500-2882500 GCA_037957365.1 Torreya grandis | reverse complement strand
TATTTTTTTCTATTTAATTTTAGCTTTTTCAAAATTTATTGGGATTTGTGGATATTATATAAATCCACTTATTTAAAACATGAGGAAATGAAAAGAATATTTACTTGTTTTAGGCTTTTTACAACGTACAATTTTACAATGGTGTGCTCCATTTTCAAATAAAAATAAAAAAATGTCCAATTGTCATTAATAACAATCATTGTTATCTAGACTAAACAAAGAAAACTGTAATCAAATTTTCATACAATGCTATAAGGCTCGATGCATCTTGGATCTGGAAAGGACCTTTCCTTTCCTTTCTTTTTTCAAAACAAGAACAAAGATGCAAGGACTCGAAAGAAAGAAAATATCTTAAACATTTATCAACGATTCTCGAACATTCATAAAAGATTTCAATTGAAATGAAAAAACCCTGTTTCGTTTGATTTTGCATGGACATGAACCATCTCTTGCAATCAGTCCACCTTCCCAACCATAAATATGAAACATTCGTTTGTATTTCAATAAAACTTAAAACCATTAGGATTTAAAAATCTAGAAGCCCAACTAGTGAAAATAGTAACATGAATGTAATAATAAATTTAAGGTGCAAAATATTTTGTAAGTGATTATGCTGCTATAAGTACTACAAATAATTAATTACTTTGTAATATTTTAACCCAGTATAGGAACCTCATACCCACATCCCCTGGTCACTATATTTCTATATAATATAGGTGTTACCATTATTCATTTAATTAAGTACCATGTTTGGAAATGACATTCTTGTCCTTGTTATCATCCCCATCCTCATCTCATGGGCGTTCAAGTGACTAATTTTAACTTTAAAAAAATAAGTGAGTTACGTCAATGGATGAAATGCAAATTCCTTTGGAAAATAGACCAAATAAAATAGTTTTGCTTGTTTCCATGTAGATATAGAAATTTGTGTGTGCACTTTAGCATTTTATTTTAATTAAAAAAATATAGACCATGAACAATTAAATTGTATGTCAGTATACAAGGTAATGAAGTGCTAGTTCAAATAATTCATAATGGAATGTCACTGTTTACAAGCATTTGACTAGTGGATCTCAAATTCATTATTTTTGTTAAACAACACATCCATGTTTTTTGAAATGTGCAGTCAAAATTCGCCACTGGTGGGAAATTAATTTGTCTAAGAGGAGACTAATACTGGAAATCCATCTATAAATTTTCCTCCAACTAGGAAAGTACAAAATAAAGTCCAAAATAACCACCCACAATCTACAGATAGAAAGTAAGGAAAAACATATATTAACATCTACAAATGACGAGAAGTGAGTCAATAGACTTGAAATTTACATTTTATTTTAACATAGAAATATTAGGGTAAATTCCTTGTTATATCGTACATTAATAGTGAAGTTTCAACTGCTGCATTCATGTTATATCCTACTTTAATACCTTTACTAAGTTTTATAGCATTAATAAAAATAACATGTTGCATAATGGAGGTTTCCCTAGTTTATAAATTTTGATACACATGATTTTCATACATTGCATGTTATCTCCGTCAAGATTTAAATCATGAACCATGCCACCTTATTGCATCCAGCTAGGAAAATCCTTTGACATTCGATGATCAACTACCACATATAATGAATAAATATTCTGCATTGTAAATTAAGAAACCAATCTCTTATTAAAAAAAATCTACATTGAATAAGTCTGCATGGTGGAATGGAAAATTTATATTTAGATACAAATGGCATGCTCAAACTATGAGGTGGGTTACAGACATAGAATATAGCTTTTACAGATATATCTTCAGACTTGCTAAATATGCCTTTCACGAATGATCAGAATAATATTCTTTGTTGAACAAGTAGATTGAATGATTTTGAAAGGGATGCACCTATAGACAATGATGACAAAATAAATGCCAATTGTGACCTGCATGTCTCAATATCCATCTCACCCATAAGGTGTAGGAGACAATAGTTAAAGCTCAAGTCAGTTAATCTAAGTATCCCATGTAATGGATTATTATAATATAATGTACCCTCAAAGCATTAAAATTACATCACTTTGTGTTGCCAAGTGACTGATTAAATTAACTTTAGAGGCCTTTCTGAATGATACCATCTTAATCAACCATTTAGGGTAGCTAACGTGTAAATATAATATTCACACAAAGCAATCCATATATTGTAGAATCCTTCATTTTAGATAATTGTCTTCCAACAACATAACCCAAAATTACACACTACTTGGTTAAATGTTCCATAAGTACCAACAATAAAAGAGAGGTCCATGTTAATTTGCAAAATATTCATTATACATTAAACATTGATCAGATCTCATCTCCTCAAAAAGAATAACCTAGATTCACCGTAAACATTTTTAACTCATCTTGGACTCTAGCACTTATCTGCCAGACATAGACATTTAGTTTATCATCTATAGGTGACCATCAAGCAAAGTAATTACAATCTAATCCTATAAAAGAAAAACTTGTAGAGCCTTCATCCTCATTTTAATTATTTATTTAGACTAAATAGGGGTTTCCTATGATAACTGCAAGGGTAAGGGTAATGTAAATGCTCTTTGACGAAGGAAGAAAGGTATCTTTAAGGAATTTGGCCTCTTGTAAAACCACTAATAATTTATTGAACTACAATTTGTGATTGGTATTTCACATCAAACATACTCTAGAAACATTATAGCATTTATACATATGACATACCAAACATCAGTGCCCTAAATGATGAGATTTACACTACTTTTGATCCCTATGATGACTCTATGGAAATAATAACTATCAAAGTTGTTCAACAGTGTATTGAGAAGTAATCGACAAATTTCTACAACAAATCATAGTTATCCATCATTTTTTTTGTAAGTTACATTAAATGAGGTGTTATGCTCAATTTGAAATAGATCAAAATATAAGCTTCATACTAGAATAACACTAGATTAGATGTTAAAATATTATTTTTTACTTCCTACCTAACCCAACTAGCTCCAAAACATGACATATGCAGACCACCACCAACATTTAATGCATTTTTTTTTAAACTTGAAAATTGGAGATATTTTGATTTGTTGGGGGGAAAGTTGCAGAGTAGGTGAAATATCTATCAGGAGAAGACAAAAGAGAAGAGAATGTGCAATGATAGAAGAAATTGAATGTAGCAACACCCTATAGGAAGAAAGAATAGTGGATAAAAGAGTAACCAATAGCTAGAGTGAGAGAGAGCAGCAACAGTCTACAAAAAGATAGAGCAACAATCTGTAGCTAAGGAAAATAGAGAGGATGAACAACAATCCATAGAAAAAAAGGGAAAATAGAGCAACAGCCTATAAAAGAGAGTGAACACAGCGCATAGCAAGGAAGTAGGAGCAATAGTAAGGAAAGTTTTGATGTTTTTATATGTTATTTTTAATATTAGCAACTATATGTTTTTTTTTTATAATTTAATATATGTAGAATTCAGTGTTTATTTCTCCATTTTTTTCTTTGTTTTGTTTCATCTTGTATTGTCTATTTACTGCCCAACTGGGCCTGTAGTTTTTGCTATTTTCCCCCTCCTACACAATGAATAGTGTTGTAAGGTTATCCCAACAAATAGTATCAGAGCCATTGGTAAAAAATAGCCAAGTTATAAGTGCATTCAAACATGGAAACAAGAATTTTCATGAGTAGTCAAGGTATGAACAAAATTAGAATGAAACCATGAATTATGCACTCTTTTTATGAGCTAATCTAATCTACTTTGAAGAATCAGTTAAGGATAACAAGTGGTGTGAGGCTATTGATGAAGAAATGCACATCATAGAGAGATGATACATGGGAGTTAGTTGAACTACCAAAAGGAAAAGAGGTCAAAGGAGTTAAGTGGGTATACAAGACAAAAAATAAACATGAGGCAAGATAGAGAGGCATAAGGCAAGGTTAGTGGTGAAGGGATACAAGCAAAAGCCCAGATGTGATTATAATTAAACATTTACACCTATGGCAATGCTATAAACCATAAGGATAATCATAGCCATTGCTACCCAACATAAGTGGAAGGTACATCAAATAGATGTGAAGTCAGCATTCTTGAATGGAGCTCTTGAAGAAGAGCTCTACGTGGGACAACCACCCAGATATGAGATTCTCAAGCATGAGAACAAAGTGTATAGGATCAAAAAGTCATTGTATGGGCTCAAACAAGCCTGAAGAGCATGGTACAGCTGTATAGATTCATATTTGTTGAGCAACGATTAGTAAGAGTGCAAGTGAGCCCACATTATACATGAAATCATGTAAGGAAGGTATGTTGATTATTGTATTATATGTGGATGATCTAATATTCATTGGTAATGCAAATTATTCCATTGAATATTTCAAAATAGCCATGAAAACTGAGTTTGAAATGACTGATTTGGGCTTATTGAAGTACTTTCTTGGGATAGAAGTCAAGGAAATGGATGAACGCATATTCATATGCCAATATAAGTATGCATAAGAAGTTTTGGAAAGGTTCAATATGATGGACAACAGCCCTATATTCACTCCAGCTGAGACAAGCCTTAAGTTATATAAAGATGATTGCAACAGTAATGTAAACCCTACATGCTATAAGAGCCTGGTGAAAAGTTTAATGTACTTGACTGCAACAAGGCTAGATATCATGTATGCAGTTAGCCTTATATTTGGATTCATGGAGATACCAAATGAGCCATATTAGCAAGAGGATATTGAGGTATGTGAATGGAACAAGGGATTATGGTGTTTTGTATGCAGCAAATATAAGTTTCAGCTTGTTGGTTATATGAACAGTGATTGGGTAGGAAGCCTTGATGATCAAAAGAGAACTTGTATGCATTTCATATTGGGTCAGGAGCCATTTCTTGTGATTCAAAGAAACAATGGATAGTGTCACTTTCTATAGTTGAAGAAAAGTATATAGTAACCAATGCAGTAACATGTCAAGCTATATGGTTGAGAAGGATACTTTTTGATTTGCATAAGGATCAACAAGGATATTCTATGGTCTATTGTGACAATGTATCATTCATAGAATTATCATTGAACGTTGTATTTCATGATAGGAGAAAACACATTGTAATCAGGTATCACTTTATTCATGAGTTAATGAAAATAATGTCATAAAGCTTAGTTTTTGCAAGTCTGATCAATAACTAGCTAATATTTTTATCAAGCCATTGCCTAAGGATACTATCATACACCTAAGAGGAAGGTTAGGGGTCATAAATGTAGCAACATTAGGTCTACATAGTGTTATGATAACTCTGGAGTCTTACAACAAATCTACAGACTCCATCAGGGCATCTACAGACTCCATTAGTTCAACTATGGACTGTAATAGAAAATATACAGACTCCATTAATAGAGCTATGGACTCCTATAGTAAATATACAAACTCCATCAATAGAACTATGGACTCCTACAAAAAATCTATTGACTCAAATAGTCCATCTACAGAAAACTACAAAAATTCTACGAACTCAAATAGTCCAACGATGGACTCCTACAAAAAAACTATGAACTCCATCAGTACAACTACAAACTTCAGTAACAAAGCTTCAGACATGCATAAAAAGGATGCAGAAGCATTTGGTAAGTTAAAAAATAGTTATAAGGAGGTTCTAAAGACTGAGAAAAAGTCTAATTCACCATTGTAGGAAGGTCAAAAATAAGAGGGAGTGTTAAAATATTATTTTTTACTTCCTACCTAACCTAGTGAGCTCTAAAACATGACATATGCAGACTACCAACAACATTTAATGCATTTTTTTTAAATTTGAAAATTGGAGCTATTTTGATTTGTTGGGGGGAAAGCTACGGAGTTGGTGAAATAGTTGTCAGGGGAAGACAAAAGAAAAGAGAATGTGCAGCAATAGAAGAAATTGAATATAGCAGCATCCTATAGGAAGAAAGAACATGGGATAATAGAGTAGCCAGTAGGAAGAATGAGAGAGAGTAGTAGCAATCTGTAAAAACATAAAGTAACCATCCATAGCTAAGGAAAACAAAGTAGCAATGTATAAGAGAGTGAACACATTCTATAGGAAGGAAGTAGGAGCATCAGTAAGAAAAGTTTTGATGTTTTTGTATGTTATTTTTAATAGTAGCAACTGTATATTTTTTTTAGAATTTAATATATGCAAGATTCAGTGTTTATTTCTCTATTTTTTCACCTATTTTATTCATCTTGTATTGTCTATTTGCTGCCCAACTAGGCCTATAGTTTTTGCTATTTTCTCTCTCCTACATAACCAATAGTGTTGTAAGGTTATTACAACAATAGACTGATATCAATATATTTCCACATTAGCATAAACATAAGAGAACCAAAATTAGAAAATGAGTGTATCAATGTGAAGAAGAAACAATGATTTACAATAGACGAAGATCATCACCGACAAAAACAAAAAAATTGGCGTGTATGTGAAAGATAGTCCAGTTAGAACTATTTTTTTGAGTACAAACAGTCCATTGATATCAACCATGCTAACCATTATCCTCCACTCTAATAACAATGCGAGGACTTCTGATTTTAATATCTTGCTGATTGTAATTGAAAACATGCTTAGTCTTCCAAGTAATTATTATTGTGGATCCAACCATGGTTTCAATGCTACAAGATCTTTGTAAAAGTGTTTTTCTACACCCTAATTTATGTGAAGACAATTTGCTTTGCTTTCTCTCTTTTTGCAATTGATTTTCATATTGTTGCCTCACTGAAGCTTCAATTTTCATTCATATAGCTCAAAGATTCAACAATTCAATAAATTGACATGCAAGAAATCTTGGAAAAAAGGTCATCAAATGCTCTACACTGCTTCTCCACAAGGTTATCACCCACTTCCTATGGAGTAACTTGCTTTCTTCTAGCTCCACTAGTATGAATCCATTGATCACAATTTTCCAAAGGAAATGAAATTCTCTGAACTTGCCTCATCTCCAATTTTTGCATCTTGTTGATCAACTTCGCATCCCATTAATGGTTTTTCTCCATATTTGATATTTTTATTTTTGGGAGTAGCTATGACACTAAGTGTGAGGATATGGACTGGGATATTTATGACTATGATGGGTGATGGCAAGGAAATATTGGTTCACATGAGTGGTGAGAGAAAGACACAACAAAATCAACAAAAATGTAACTCTCATTTGTGTTATTGGAACACAAACAAAAAAATTAGGACATACGTACAAAGAAAATATCTACAAGAACATATTTAATAAGAATAAATAGAACAAATTATGAAAAGTAGAATAATAGGAACATCCTCATTAATACTTTCATTTAATGTACATTTCCCTCTATGGCTTGACTCACATATGACACATAATAAACTCATGGGTGGAAAGTTTTGATTTGGAGAATTGGATTCATATGCATAGGAGTAAGAGTAGGTATGACAATTCATTTCAACTCTTCAATCATATGTAACCTTACTAACCCCATCACCAAGTCAAAATTTAATTATGGAAAATAAGTACATTAGATGGACACACAGAATATTTTAATTAATGACTTGCTTTCTTCATAGTTGTATGTAATGATGACAATGCATGTGATGAGAAAACTTCCACTCTACATCATGGGTTTAGATCTAATGGAGGATCATGAGGAGGTGTAGTTGGTTATCAAAATCCTATGAAGGGAAACCGTAAGTTACTCTCAGAGTTAAATTGTAGACAACTATAGTGGTGTAGGTTTGAAGTGGAATTAATTTGAAGCTAAGGTTCAATAGTTTGATATTCATAATTTGAGGCAAGCAACAAATCAAATGGATATAGAAGGATATTGGAGAAAAAAATCATTTTATTGAATCTTAATGTTTGAGTAACGAAAAATTTAAATAAAGACAAGGATTTAAAAGGATTGGAATCTACCAAGACACCATAATTATAGAGGTTTTATTTGAAAAGCCTATGTTACCAAAAGCATGGACATCTCTTATCATTTCATGTTTCAACATCCTAAAATGTGAAATGCATTGCAAATGGCCATTTCAATATCTACTTTAATTTTTTTCAGGGATACACGAGGATGCATCCCCCCACTTTTTTCCATATACAGGATGTCTTGAATGCTTCCAAGGTTTAAGTATGTCTATGACTTATACCCCTTTATGTTTCCAAGTAGACTTTTTAAATAAAACATACCATAACATCTCTGGTTTTTAGTGGGCATTGCCAAAATGTTCTGCATTTTTAAAACTTCTTTAGAATGTTTGAGATGTTCAGGACTGTCGAGGGACCCCCAGATGCCCCCAATAGTAACATACACTTGGCCTTTCAAAAAATCACACTCTGAGCATTCATGTGGTTCCATATTGGAAAATGAAAAGAGTGTGTCAAGTCAACAAGCATATGAGGTGAAGATTTGAAAGGAGATTATCAAAGGGCATGCATAGGAGAAAAATGTCTCAATAGATATTAATGGTGACTTTGAGCTTCCTGAAATTTTTAGATCAAAAACTAATGATAAACATTTTGATAATATATAGGGTCATTTCTCAAGGTATGCTATCAATAATAGTAGTAAAAAAAAACTTCAAAAGTGATGAGGAAGCATAAATTGATGACAAATCAACAATATCAAAGTTAGATAAATCACAACTTTTCAGCCATGAGTAAACAAAACAAGTAGCGCAAATGATTGAAAATATACAACTACTAATAATAGAAGAGAAAGAGGTGTAAGTCCTAATAGAGTTGAATAGTATGAAAAGACTCATTGAAGATCTAACTCTAGTATTGTAGAGTGCTCAAAATGTAATGGAGAACAACACTATGGGTGAGGTAAATGTTGCTTACACTAAGCATACAATCACTCTTGTAGATTTACAAATAGTAAAGAGTACATTGGAAAAAATGAAATTAGAATATTTGCATGTGATTAAAAGTAGGAATATGGTCATCAAAATTACAAAAAAATCCTATACTACATATGAGCAGGGACCACAACTTACCTCAAAAATCTCTGCACCACCATGACGTAGGCTGGTTACCATAGGCAGAAAGAACCAGTCAGTTCCCAACTCAAAGGTGCAACCTAAAGACTCCCCACCATCACCATAGGGATAGGAGATTGAAGAAACTACACCAGAATATATCTTAGTTGAAGAACAACAGGTTGTAAGAGAAGTGATTCATGCATCTAAATACAAGAGTAGGAAGATAAGAGAAAGAAAGAAAACCACTAGCAGGGAACACAATAAGATGAGGAAGTGGAGGTCTCCAAAAAGGTCAGGGATGCAGAGGTAGATATACAAAAGGCATAAGAGATGGCCCAACAAGCACAAGTAATAGCCAGTGCACAAAAGCATAAGAGCAGAAGGAGAAGAAGAAAAAATAAGAGGAAAAATGAAAACAAGATGCAATAATCTAGGTGCAGCAACAAGCAAAAGAAGTTTCCAAAAATGAGTAACACAATAAAGTCCTATGGAAATATCAAGCGTAGGCACAAGCACAAGCCCAGGAACATGCCAAATTTATGCAAGAACAAGAACAAAGGAAGAAAGAAGAAGAGGAAAAAAATAAGGAAGAAAAAAAAAAGAAGATGAAAGGGAGAAGATAAAGAAAGAGGAAACTGAAAATAAAAAGATGAAAGAAGAGGAAGAAAAGAGCAAGGAGGAAGATAATAAGAAAAGAGAAGAGCAAAAAAATAAGCAAGAAGAAGAGGAGAAAAAGAAGAGGGAGGAAGAAGAGCTGGAGAAGAAATAGGAAGAAGAGGTGAAATAGAAGACAGTTGAGGATGCTCCATAACAAGCTAAGTTGGTAGCAGAAGCCACATCACAACAAAAAGTACCAGTCACGATGTAGGTACAAACTTAGTTACCACAGCTTCTACTAAGAGGTGTCTATATTTGGGATGTTTCAACAGTCACTACTTGTTGTACCACTTTTTCCCTTTTGCTAACCACCATGCCATGCTATGATCTTACAGTAACAACAAGCATATTGGTCACTCTTCTGGTCAAGAAAGAGGCATCTTTAGATGTTTTTCATCTACCCTTGAAGAAATAATTAGAGAGAGACACAATGTTTCAACAATATATTATATAGAAGGTGGCCTCCTTGGAACAAGATCAGGATCAATCAAAGGGTGATAACATTGAACTCAGGCTATGGATAAATAAAGTAGTGAAGGTAATTGAAAATGCTTATCTATCCTTGGCCTCTCAAGTTGTTGGCAAACAATTCATGTTAGATCACAATAAGTTAATGGCCCTAATAACGTAGCATTCTAAATATTGGTGTGCAACACAATTTCATGTGCTTAATAACCTAGGTTAAAATTTGAAGAATGACATAACTTTGATCACTCTATTAGAAGAGTACCAAAGTATGCTAGACATCACATCCCTCTAAGCCCATCAACATGCACATAGATTTCTAAATTGGAAGCAATAGCTTGATAATTCCCTGACTAAATCTAGTGCAAATTTTAACATAGATACTGGAGTCAACATAACCATGCATGCTTTGACTACATCAAAATATGAGACTAAACATACCATCTAGTAGTCCTTCAATGTTAGGGATAATGTGCGAGATCAACTTCTCAGCTAACAACATGATATATGATGCAACGTATTTGTAGGGGAACAGGGAGTAAGGTATGTAGAAAAGCTAGAGCAGCTCAGTGCAAAGATTCAATTGAAGGTCAGTAATACAAGGGTAGATCTCACTACCACTTAGACTGATGACCTAAAAGAGCTAATTGGTAACTACACACCAATACACATCTTGATATGCATAGTCCAAAAAGTTATGCTAGATTGGGATGCATTCAAGACTGTCTTGGCTCCATTCTACAGTGAGGTGACCCCCATGCTCAAAGTTCATGTTTACCTACCACCCTTAGAACTGCATAAAGAGCTCATACAGTGCATGATTTCTCAGGTCAAGGCTAAGGATTTTTCCAACCAACTTTCTTCTTCAAACCAACCACCTTCTTCTAGTTGAGCACTATGCACTGTGCAATTTTTGAAAAGTTTTGTAAAATTTTTAACAAAGTTTTTGTATTGGGGATGACTCATGAGATATGAAGGGCTATGTTGGTTGAAAACCCATAAGGGATGGCCACCTAGTTATGCTAACCTATTGAAAACTTGAAAGTGTCGTAGGTTGGTATGTTGCTTAGTTAAAAACCCAAAAAGGTGGATAAGTCGTGTGCAAGAGGTGAAAACTAAAAATGACACCTTGAGTGATTATTGTGACTCTTGCTAATCTACCTAAATTTTTAAGCTTCTACCCTCAGCACACAGATAGATGAACCTGTGACGTTGTCTCGTGAAGAGACAACACTTTAAGTCTTGGAAAGTAATGGGAGAAGAAAATCAAATAAGTAAGACAGTGTAAGATATTCCTTGAATATTTATGCATTATATATGTAATTATCAGCTTGTGTATTTTGTCTTATCCTCTCAGCTTGTGAAAGGATAGAAAATTAACAGTTTCCTCATTTTGGTACCAACAAGAAGAATACAAATAGTCAGGAACTATAACGACTATATATATGCATGCTTGTATGAATAAGTTGATGCTTTTTTGAGATCAATATATGCTATCTGGTTCATGGTTACTTGTCAAATTTCTTATGTTTATCCTTTTTTTGTGTTATCATGTTTTATGCTAAGGTTTAATCTATATTAAAAGTAATTTGAATGTTCTGTACATCTAAAACACTCTTTTGTTAATATTGGTTCCTCATGAGTGCACATCATTTGTCTTTGTTATGCTTCTATTAACTATGAATTCACTACTCTTCCCTGTAAAAACTATTAAAACTTAGCTATCCTCATCCTTATCATGTTCTGTTGAACTAGGAACCATTTCTAACATGCACATATTTTTATTTCAAGAAAACTTGTACCACTGTGTGACCAAAATTTTCCTATTCAAATATTTATTAATAATGCATTGTGCATTTTTTTTTATCAATGAATATGAATCACCTATTTGATGTAAGAAACAAGAAGAATGTTAATATTATATTATTTTCATATCTTATCATTTACATTATATAATGTGTATTGTGCAGTCTCTTGTAAGTTTACATGAATTTCAACACATTGAACTGGATATTATTGCACACTCAGCTTCAATTATTATGACTCATATTAATGGTGGTGGAAAAAAGATAAAAAATGCCCTCAAAACACTTTAAAAAAAGATCAAAGGTATTTAATTTGAGTTAAAAAAATAATTAAGCCTCCATTTCTTCTGCTCTTTTTGAAAAATCTACATGGAACTATATATGGTCAAACTGTTATTTTTATTTCTTCTTTAAATGACATAGTTTTTTAATGAAACATGTAGTTTTGAATATGCACTATTTATTATGACATCTTTTGTAATGGTGATTTACATTTCTCATTAATATGTTGTACAACATAATCTAGTATCTCAATATGATGTGATAAGAAATTGTAAGGACTTTTGTTTTGAATATAACTATGTATATGCATCAATTTTTTATACAAAATAAAGCTCATAATTAGATAAAGAAATTAGTCACAAAGCTTAAGTGTTTTGGTTCTAAGAGAGAATAAAATAAGGATATGCATTAATGTCCTCAAGTGACTTAACGATCTATAAAATATATGTTACCAACTTTTTAGATTTCATAGAATCACAACTTGTTCTATTCTGAATTTACTCCAAAATGACAACTTAATCCATACAATGATATAGAATTAGTGAAATTTGATGTTGGAATAATATATTGAACATAAGAACTAAATTAAGAATTCAAATAACATGAAACAAAAATCAAATCAATAGAGACATATGACATATTTTTGACCTAGAAAACTCCACAAGGTGTAGGGAAAAACTAGTTAGAATATACAATAGCTCTACTCCCTATCTTCTATTGACCAAATTCAAAGTACAATGAGATATAAAACAAGTACAACATACAACTATCCTGCATACTATTTCCTCACTTCAATCCTTCCTACAAACAATCAAATATTTACTCTATTCATCTATGCCTTCCTCCATTTGTGCCATCCTTCTTATCATGTGTGAAGATGTCCTATCATGCTCTAAAGGCTCCTCAACCTTGCAGGAAATTATAAACACTTTTGTATTTTTTAAAGTACCTATTTCATTGATGTGGGCAAAATTTTTAGTTAATGTAGACTAGCATTTTTTGAAACCACCACCTACAGGAATTGGTAGTTACACAGTCATTGCTTGCATGAAGCGGTGGTTTTGCCACCATTGCTATAACTCGTCGCTTGAAGTTTTGATAGTGGTTGAAATCAGGTCTATTGTCTACTCCTTAATGAATGGGTTGTTTTCTTAATCCTTGTAGAACATACCTCCCTTATTGATAGGCTTTTTGTCCCACAAAACTTTCTTAGTGAGCTAGGGTTAGGGTTATATTTTTTAGGGTTTGGGTTACACTTTTATGTTTTACTCTTTTATTTTCACTTTTCCTTTTTCTCACATTTTTATTTTACTTTCAATAATAATAAATTGATATTAAGTTGTCACTTTTTAATAAAATAACAAGTAAATCACTTAGACAACTTAATATATTAACTTTATTTGAAAAAAGGGACATGACAATCTGCGCTTCCCAAAGATTGCTTGGCCTAAAATAATGTTTGAACCATCTTAAAAATACCAAGATCCTAAAATAATCATTTTTTTTCTTTAATTCCTCCTTATGATGTAGTTAGCTTCTATTGTGCTACTCTGATATAATTAGGAATTGGAATCCCTACACCAAATGACACTTTTCCAACTATCTCTGTGAGTGAATCTTCATGAATCAACTAAGATCTAGAAATAGTACTATCAATTGTAACATTCTCAAGTTGCTTTGATTGTTGATCTTTAATTCCATGCAAAACCATCTTAGTTATGTTCAACTCTATACTTACAACTTCTGTCTTCTATGGAAATTGTTCTCTCTATTCATCTCACTAAAAATTGTTCCAGTAATTTGTGGTTCTTATGTCTTATGAAGTGAAGAGATTGAGTTAAACCTCATAGCAAGGGAATCAATACTCTCCTACATTTACCTAGATGTAGTTAAGGAATTTTTTGTAATTTCAATGACCATATTCCTATTTTTAATCACATGCAACTATTCTAATGTACTCTTTACTATTTGCAAATCTGCAAGAGTGATTGTATGCTTAGTACAAGCAACATTTACCTCACCCATAGTGTTGTTCTCCATTATATTTTGAGTAATATGTAATCTTAGAGTTAGATATTCAATGAGTCTTTTCATACTATTCAACTCTATTAGGACTTGCACCTCTTTCTCTTCTATTATCAGTAGTTGTAGCTTTTTAATCATTTCCTCTACTTTCTTTGTTTACTCATGGCTGAATAGTTTTGATTTAGCTAACTTTGATATTGTTTATTTCTCATCAATTTATGCTTCCTCAACACTTTTGAGGTTTTTTTTTACTACTATTATTGATATCATACCTTGAGCAATGACCTTGGATATTGTCAAACTGTTTATCATTAGTTGTTGATCTAAAAAATGTAATAAGCTAAAAGTCAACATTAATATCTATTGAGACATTTTTCTCCTATGCATGCCCTTTGATAATCTCCTCCCAAATCTTCACCTCAAATGCTTGTTGACTTGACACACTCTTTTCATTTTCCAATTTGGAACCACATGAATGCTCAGAGTGTCTTTCTTTTTTTTTAAACTTCTACGGAATGTCTGAGATGTTCAGGACTGTAGAGGGACCCCCAGATGCCCCCGATGGTAACATACACTTGGCCTTTCAAAAAATAAAATTTTAATTTAAAAAAAACATAAAATTTATTAAAAAATAAAATAAAATAAAATAAAAAACCAAACCCTAAAAGTGACATTCAAACTTATAAATAGACTTAACCTTATCATTCTAAATCACACTCGGGGAGAGAGATTAGAGAAGAAAAATAAAAGAGGAGAAAGAGGAAGAGAGAAGAGTAGAGCAAAGGAGAATAAGGGCAATAGAAGAGCAAGGACAAGGGCAATGGCAAAAGTAAGAGCCAACCACAAGAGCCAAGGTAAGAGTGAAGATTCAAAGAACAAGAGGTATGTACATTGTACATTAATTTAGTAATTCCCTTGGTTATTTTTTAAAAATGGGTGGGCTAGGGTTTAAAAGTTTTTTCTTTAATTTTTTGTTGGTTGAAACTTGCAAATGAAAATGTAAAATACAAAATTAGTGGAGCTATGGTTTGGTTGTATGTTTTTTTTTTGTTTTTTTTTTTTTTTTTTCCATAGTTTTTTTTTGTTGAAACTTGCAAATGCAAATATAAAATACAACATGGGTGGGTTAGGGTTTAAATATTTTTTTTTTTTAGTTTTATTTTTTTTAAACTTGCAAACAAAATGTAAAATACAAAATAGGTGGGTTAAGGTTTGGCCTTTTTTATTTTTATTTCTTTAAACTTACAAATAAAAATATAAAATACATAATGGGTGGTTAAGGGTTTGGCTATATAAAATACAAAATGGGTTGGTTAGGGTTTCATTATTTCTTATTTTTTTGTCCGTTGGTACAAACTCAAAATTAAAATAAATTTTTCAAACATAGTGTTCGATATATGGGGTGCCTCTAGTTCACTTTTACGAGTGACATTATCATGTTTGAACTACTATATCTAGTGCCTAACATAGTTGTAAAAATGGCATCGAAGGCTTTGACCATATAAATTATCAAAGAGAAATATAGACTTTTTTAATTTTTCAATTTTTAGGTGTTACCTATTTGTCTCTATCATTAAATGTAAATCATGACGGTAAGAAATTTTGAGTATATAGGGAGTTGCATCAGCGTACAAAAATTTCTTTCTATGCAAGGCTCATTGATAGGATGAATCATTTTCATGTACTACCTAAGTGTCTCTATCTCACATGCTTTACATATTATCGGGTATATCGAAAGGATAAGTTTATTGCACGTATGGACAGGTATATAGGAAAAGAGAGCATATCAAAAGGTTTGGTATATAGGTCTAGTGGTATATAGAAAGAGGAACTTATTATAATGATAAGTAATCAATCCATCTCCCTTTGATGCTAAAAATCCAAAATGCATTCAATCAAAACAATAGTTAACACAACATTAACTCAGAAAAACTCCTGGTTAAAATGGTCAAGACAAATTAAGAATACTCTCATCTTCAATGATAAATGGTAATGTTTAATGTTTTCTATTTTTTTTAGTTTTCAAGTTATTTGTTAATTTATTTTTAATATTTGCAATCTCAAATTTCAAAAAGAGTTCTTCTGATAACAATAGTGATTATGAGATACATGGTAGTGGTGACTTTAGCGGTGGTAGGCAAGGAGAGAGGAAAGATGCCATGGCAATGCAAAATGGGTGTTTAATGGTGAGTTTTGAAAAAAATATTTCCCCTCTACAATATTCACCAATTTGCCAAAAAACCATTCAAATTGAAGAAACCTTTGCAATAATTTTCTAAGATTATTGAAAAATTCAAAAGTGGAAGGGGGTTAAAAATGCAAATGTATTTTTTTCCATTGACTTGGCATAGCAACATAACTAAGACAAATGCACACTTACTTCACATTACCAAAAAAGGTTTGGTGTTTGTGAAAAACTCAACCTTATTTAGAAGGCAAATATTATCAAGATTTTTAATGGAGATAATGTGTTTGACATATCATCAATTTATGGCATTGACACTTACACTAGCAACCCTAGTAGCTCTAGAAGGACTTCTATGGGTTCTTTCTCCCATGATGAAAAGGGTTGGGTTTTATGGAGATTGAATTGGAAGGTAGGGGGAAAATGCCATAGAGGCAGGCCCTAATCTTGTTGTAGACATGTTTGATATGTAGGCTAGGGAGGAGACCAACAATGCAATTGGGAAATTCTTTTATACCACAAAGAACCCTTTTAATGTTGTTCACTCTCCTTATTACAAAGAGACCATGGTTAAAGTAGCTAAAGATGCTCCAAGTTATGTGCCCCCAAGAAATAAAAAATTGACTACAATCTTGGATAGGAAGTATTCCAAGGTTAACATATTGACGGAGGAGATGAAAGCCACATGAGTGTACCATGGATGTAGAGCTATCATGGATGGGCAGATGGATATTATATACCATCCTCTCATTATTACAATTGTCTCCTACAAATATGGACCATATTTCCTTAGGTCAATTGATTCTTTTAGGAATCACATAGATGCAAATTTTCAGCCCTAGATTTTTAAGGATGCCAATGAAATTGGCACTGCCAATGTTGTATAGGTAGTTATAAAGGTATCTTATGTGTACAGAGCAACATATAAGGTAGAAGAAGCCACCTATAGGGATATTTTTTGGATTTCATGTTGTGAACATGCCATGAATAATGCATTGAAAGACACTATAAAAATTCAATTGGTCAAACAAATAATGGATGAGGCTAGGGAGGTGCAAATGTTTATTTGCAATCGCCACACATCATTGGCACTCTTTTGATGATTTTTTAGCAAGGAAATACTCAAACTAGTTGACACCCACTTTACATCCTACTTTATTTTTCTAGATATGATGATCGAGTTGCAAAATCCCCTATAACTTATGATCATGACATAGGAGTGAACCCAATGGATGGAGTCCAAGGCAAAGGTAAGAGGGTAAAGGAAGCAATGGTGAAAGACACTTTTTGGGTCAATGCATAAATACATCACATCAATTATATCTTTTTACTTTAGCATCATCAAATATGGGGATTTTGATAGCTCTAACTATAGCAAAATGAAGGTCATTATCGGATGAGGGACCCCACCCTAGACTCTTACAATGAGCATATTCAACCCATCATTCAAAGAAGTGGGAGAAGCTAAACACTTCACTACATATGGCCGCATATACTCTTGATCTAAAATGGTATGTAAACATACCTAGTAGATGCACCACCTGGGAGGACAACAAAGTGAAGGGGGGGCTTAATAAAGGCTTTAAAAAAATTTATACTGCAAAGAGAGCTTCACATCTTAGGATCAAATGGATCACATTAACAAAACTTCAACGAGGATAGAGGGAAACATCAGCACACAAGATGCCAATGAGTTGGTGGTGATTACATGGGTATCTATAACAACTACAGACACTTGCAATTTAACTCATTTCTACAGTTTCTAGTTCCTTTTTTGTTGAGAGGAATTGGTCAACATATGGTTGGATCCACTCCCTTACAAGAAACAAACTTATCTCTAAGAGAATGGATAATTTTGTTGTTGTACACAATGCCTTGCATCCAATGGACCTTAAGTCTTCTCAATACAAGTTGATCCCAGTATTAGATGCAATGAATATCCTATGGAATCGAACTAGGTTGAAGAGAAGAATAATGCGCAATAGAGATTGACTAGGATCCACTTCAAGGATTATGAAGAAGACACAAATTCATAGTAGTACATATTAGGGGTAAAATAGTAGTAGAATGAATAATAATAATAATAATAATAATACCACATTCATAAAAATGAAGAGTGGGATAAAATAGAATGGTATAAATAGAAGGGCATAGGCTATTGTAATGCATCCAAGAAAAATATATCAATTAGAGCTAAATGCTCCGATAGTAAGGTAGCCCTCTCAAAGTGGCTAGTGATTCGAAGTGATTCATTCCATAAAAATAAATAAAATATTAATATATTCTATATTTGTGTATTTTTTGTATATAAGATATTACGTTCCTAACAATGTTTTAAATGATGATTCTGATTTTTGAGTTGTGACTTTTGCCTTTGCAGACTATGTTTTTTTAGTTTTTGTTCTGGCCCTTGGGCATTAGCATGTTTAATAATTAATTTATTAATCACAAAAAATAAAACTATAAATTCTATAATGTTATTGTAGATCATTGATGTATCTAGTTTTACTTTTACCATAGTCTATCATCGAATCATGTACTTGTAACTTAACTCATTGCAAATTTTAATAATGTTGATGTATCTCAATTTTGCTCCTTTACTTGGATTAAAACTTATAATTTAATGCTTAATGATATTGATGAATCACAATGTTTAACTTTACATTTATGATTTTGAATTTTAACGTATTTTAAGTCTCTTTACATTATTTTATTAGTTTATTTGTATATTTTGAATATTTATATATAATTTTAATTAGAGGTACCCCCACCATCCCCAAAATTTTGGAAATATTTTACGATTTCGAAGACCTCATTCTGGAGTCTTGGGTAACTATGATTTTTTAATATATATTTAAATTTTTTCATTTATATAGTACTAAATTCTATAACTAAATTCATATATTTTACTTCTAATATATATATATATATATTAACCATAGTTACCAGGAGACGGGTACAAGGAGATGGGTATGGTTATGGGTACACCTTTAAAAAAAATAGGAAATGGAGGTACAAAGAGACAATTATATATATAATTTAAATATATAAATATTTTATTATTATAATTATATATATTTATTATAAGAAAATCATTAAAAAATGAAAAATATAGCACTAATGATGGACGCATGGGGGTATGAGGAGATGAGTATGGGGGTGCGAGGGTACAGGGAGAAATGTTAGGATTGTGGAGCTAAAAGCTTCACTGATGCAGACATGGAGGAGGTTGCAGAATGAGTTGCTGAGTGTCAGAAGTGTTTGGCGTTGGTCTGGCCAACCGGCGTCGGCAGGTTAAGACAGGAAGGCAACCGACGTCGGTCATATATCGGCCGGCGTCGGC
Organism: Torreya grandis; assembly: GCA_037957365.1. NCBI lineage: Eukaryota > Viridiplantae > Streptophyta > Pinopsida > Cupressales > Taxaceae > Torreya > Torreya grandis. The sequence continues at coordinate 2,862,792 of JARHVA010000395.1, read as the reverse complement.
GACCCCAAGCAGACAGGGACCGACGTCGGTCGCCTGTGTGGTTCGACTGCGAGTTATTTACGGGCAGTGAACTAACGAAGCAAGAGTTTGCATGATGAGCGCTAATTTTAGACTCATAGCTGCGGATCTAATTATGGTAATTAGATGTCTAATCACTGTTTGGATGAGATCTATATAATAGACTCATGGTTGTATTGGAAGAGTGTGCTAGGGAGTAAGAGAGCATAATTATAAGCTCCTTCTGTGTGTGAGGTAGAGCTATGGTGCGTTCCTCCTAGTGCCACAGTACCAGGTGTGTTGGTGCTGGATTGGAGAGCCAGCTGGGTTCTTCAAGAGTGTAGGATCTTGGTCACGGTGTGCATGGCCTATATAGGAGATCTACATGGTAAGTAAGATCGTTGATCTGCAGGTGTATGTGTGTGCAAGGTCGAGGTTCACAGGTGAATAGAACCATTGCTTGATTTGCAGGTGTGCAAGGTCATACAGACAGCAACACAATAGGGAGCAGTATCAGGCAGGATCTACTTGGAGTACAGGTGTGTACTCGGATAGAGCAAGAGGAAGGCAAGGGAGTTCCTTCCATAAGTATGGTCTGTTGAATTGCAGGTTGTTGCAGATTCATGGGAGATCTACTTGAAGTACCTTGAGTACTTGTGGAGCACGTGGAGTGCTTGTAGTGTGCGTGGAGCACGGGGAGGTGAACACCAACTCTGTATTTGAGTTGGGTGTTGGGACCTGTGAGAGGGAGAGCTTTGGGGAGAAGAATTACTGTTCACTTGAGGTGTGGGAAACCTCTGTAAGGTGGTGGAGAAGAAGTGGCATCTTCTTTATTGTATTCTTTTCTGTATAAAGTGTTAATACAATTTGGTATTGTCTCTCATATGCTGTGTTATTCTGAATTCTAGTTACTTGGTGAATCTGGTTAATATCCGCATATTAAGTTGCTTGGTATTGGTAATCAAATTGTGTGCTTCCGGTGTACATCCTCCCAACAAGTGGTATCAGAGCCTTGGTTGTAGGTTCTTGAGCTTGATACCAACAAGTGGTATCTGAGCTGAGGTTGGAGGAAGCAGGTTTTGTTTTTTGGTTACAGGGCACTCTCAGGGGTTTCTGATTGAGTGGGAGTAGAGCAACTGCAGATCAAAGTAAGCTAAGAATGGAGGAGTTGAAAAGCACAGATGGTCACTCACAGTCCTATGGAAAGAAAGAGCAGGTAAAAGATTATTGTTGGTTGGTAACAGATCAGCATGAAGAAACTGAAGATACAAATGTAGCAGGTATTGTTGCACAGGATGTGTTTGCAGGTTTCTTGGATAAAGTGGAATCTTGGATAAAAGATTCGGTTGCCTCTTTCCATGCAGTTCCAGGTAGAGGAGCTGGTAAGCCTTGCCAAAGAATTGGCAAAGGGGAAGTGAAGCTGAAATTGCAGGCGGCCAACACACAGGTGTTGATGAAGGTCATGCAGGTCCCAGGTTTGGAGATATGGCTAATTTCTTCAGAAAGATTGGGTGATGAGAGATGCACAAGAACTCTCACAGCGGATGCACTTGAATTCGCTGGTGGTAAGAAAACAGGTATCCTTTATCTACTTGTTTATATTACTGATTCTTCTTTTGTTGCGGAGACGTGGCTTCGTAGGCTTGGTCACATGAGCAGGAAGGAAATGCATGTTCTTAAGCGGAAGACAGATATATTTGATAGGCTTAAGAATTGGAAAGCCTTGGTGTTTATGGAGGAGATGGCGGACAGAACCCAGTGGATGTGGCTGGATACTTCTGAGCAGGGCAGTTTGGACATGGATTTTGATTCAAAGGAGCTCGCGGGTAAAAAGTCATCACTCACAGGTGAACACAGGTACCGATGTTGGTCAAGAAGAACCGGCGTCGAACAGACAGGTGCCGATGTCGGTCATGTGCAGACCGAAGCCGGCGATGTCGGGCAGGGTAAGACCGATGTCGGTCATGGGACCGACGTCGGCAGTATGTAAGACCGATGTCGGTTAGGAGAACCGACATCGGCAGCAGGGACACCAGCGCAGGCAGGTTGGTAGTCAGGTACAGACGCATGGAACCGACGTCGATCGGATGCAGACTGTGGGGTGACCGAGGTCGGTCACTGTAACGAATTTTGGGTGGACAGCAAGCTGTCAAGGAGTCTCAAACACCCATACGGAGGACTGAAGGCGTAAGTAGGCCCTCAAATTCGTTGTTCCTCTTCTTTATACATGTTGCTGATTGTAGAGCAGGAAGGATCCAGGATACAGGTGTGAGCTTGGCATGGATGAGGATGTGATTCCTTGGAGGAGAACCAGACAGGTGTGTTTTGGTAGGGATGCCAGCAGGTATGAAAGCACAGAGACGAATGGATACCTTAGTAGAAGAATAGAGAGAACGGATACGTGAGACGGAAGACCAGGTTATATGGTCTTGTGGAGCTGCAGGACAGTGTTACAGGTTTTGACAGGTGGAGGACGAAGCATGGCTTCAGTCAATGTCAGGGTAACTACTGTGGTTTTGTCTTACCAGGGGGATGATGAGTCATGACATCATTCTGTTGCTGTATGTGGATAGTATGCTAGCTAGCAGGGGTGTACATACAGGGTTTTGCTGAGCTAAGGGTAAGATTAGTTCAGTGGCATGTCATGAGGAGTTTGGAGCAGCGGAATTCTTTGACATGGGAGGCATGGAGATCACAAGGTGATTTTGTCTCAAGTGGGAGCTGATGTGAATCAGGTGTTGGCGAGGTTCAGGATGTAGAGCCGGAGCACACTAAGGGCTGGACAGGTACAGTGTCCGAAATCACATGAGGTCTGGTATAGACCTGAGTATTCCCATGCAGTGGGAGCTGTCAGAGAGTTAGGAGCCAATTCGGGGAAGTGGATTCTCAGGTTTTCTGAGAGGGACCGACAGCAGGTGTTGCTATGCAGGGTCAGGACTTCACTACAGGTGTTGTAGGTTCGGATGTGGCAGGGTACTCGGATGACAGGTGGTACACCACGGGATGTGTGGTGGGTTGTCTTCAGGTGGGAGCTTGAAGAGGGATACAAACCAGGAAATAGATTAGACGGAGTACAGGTACAGTGCAGCTGTTTATCTCCAAGTGGGAGATTGTTAGGATTGTGGAGCTAAAAGCTTCACTGATGCAGACATGGAGGAGGTTGCAGAATGAGTTGCTGAGTGTCAGAAGTGTTTGGCGTTGGTCTGGCCAACTGGCGTCGGCAGGTTAAGACAGGAAGGCAATCGACGTCGGTCATATATCGGCCGGCGTCGGCGACCCCAAGCAGACAGGGACCGACGTCGGTCGCCTGTGTGGTTCGACTGTGAGTTATTTACGGGCAGTGAACTAACGAAGCAAGAGTTTGCATGATGAGCGCTAATTTTAGACTCATAGCTGCGGATCTAATTATGGTAATTAGATGTCTAATCACTGTTTGGATGAGATCTATATAATAGACTCATGGTTGTATTGGAAGAGTGTGCTAGGGAGTAAGAGAGCATAATTATAAGCTCCTTCTGTGTGTGAGGTAGAGCTATGGTGCGTTCCTCCTAGTGCCACAGTACCAGGTGTGTTGGTGCTGGATTGGAGAGCCAGCTGGGTTCTTCAAGAGTGTAGGATCTTGGTCACGGTGTGCATGGCCTATATAGGAGATCTACATGGTAAGTAAGATCGTTGATCTGCAGGTGTATGTGTGTGCAAGGTCGAGGTTCACAGGTGAATAGAACCATTGCTTGATTTGCAGGTGTGCAAGGTCATACAGACAGCAACACAACAGGGAGCAGTATCAGGCAGGATCTACTTGGAGTACAGGTGTGTACTCGGATAGAGCAAGAGGAAGGCAAGGGAGTTCCTTCCATAAGTATGGTCTGTTGAATTGCAGGTTGTTGCAGATTCATGGGAGATCTACTTGAAGTACCTTGAGTACTTGTGGAGCACGTGGAGTGCTTGTAGTGTGCGTGGAGCACGGGGAGGTGAACACCAACTCTGTATTTGAGTTGGGTGTTGGGACCTGTGAGAGGGAGAGCTTTAAGGAGAAGAATTACTGTTCACTTGAGGTGTGGGAAACCTCTGTAAGGTGGTGGAGAAGAAGTGGCATCTTCTTTATTGTATTCTTTTCTGTATAAAGTGTTAATACAATTTGGTATTGTCTCTCATATGCTGTGTTATTCTGAATTCTAGTTACTTGGTGAATCTGGTTAATTTCCGCATATTAAGTTGCTTGGTATTGGTAATCAAATTGTGTGCTTCCGGTGTACATCCTCCCAACAAGAAACATCTCAAGGGGTAGGGGATGTGTCTGCCTACAACACTGGTTATAACTAATTTCATGAATTTTTATGGTTAGAATAGTACATAAAAAATTATAGCAATGTGTTTATAGAAATAAATGCGATTTATATACACACATACATTTATTACATGCAACCTTTTCCATCCTCATTTTCCATTGAATTATCATTGTAGTCATGTTTCACATTTCTCATTTAACATAGGTATAGTATTTATCATTGTACATTATGTTTAATCTGAGAATGTTCACTTTGAAGAAAACATGTTTCTCATCTCTCTCCCTCTATTCATGCAACGAGCATCAACTTATTTTGTGTATGCACTTCTATTTTTTTAGAAAGTAAGAAATTATATTAATGTCCACAAATTACGAAAAGTATGTCAATGGGACTTTATGATACAACCATTAACATTAGAAAGTTTGAGGAAAGAGAATCCAAGAAGCTAAAGTACAAAAGATAAAGTAAAGCAGTGTGCCACTAACAAAAGTGGTAATGAAATCAATACAAATAGAAATGGGGGGCGAACAAGAGCCCCCCAAAGTAAGTGTTGATGAAGAATAGAAGATCTCATCAAAAACCTCTATCTATGGCTGAAATGTAGGGGGCATCTTACTTGTCATCAATCACTGTGAAAAGATCTAATAGTGTTCTTTGAAGAGTATTCAATGTTGGAGGGGGTTGATTGGGAGATTATAGGGGGAAGCAAAGCATTTCCTCTAGAATCCGACTAACATCTAAGGCCGATGAACTTCTTGTGATACAAAAGAAACTCGTAATGTAAAATTGACCTTGTGTTTTGGGGGGCAGTCGATAAGTAATAGATCCATGTTGTTGTAAAGTGGCAAAGCCATGCCACTGAGAAGAAGCAAAGCCATGGTGCCAAGGGAAATTAGGCTAGGGGATCTAACAAGGAAAGCTCTTTTACAATATTTCCAACATAAAAAAATGGCATTGAAGTTCTAGGAATGGCTTAAATGGTATTGTCAAAAAAATTGAATTAGCCAAATAATAATGAGAATCCAAATGAGTGGGCCAAATGGTTGATTAAAAGGCATCGAATATCATCTATTACATGTTTGGAGTGTTCTTATGAGAGTTGATTGAACAATTTCAAACAAGAGTACACTTAGATAACTTTTCAACGATATTTATTGTAGATTTCAGATGTCAAATGATGAATAGACACATAGGCTTCATTCACCTTCAATGTCATCACTTTATCTATCATCCTTTATGTATGATAGATTTGATACAATTCAAAAATATTCACTTTTATGTATTGTAACTCAGACAGGAGTACAACTCGCATGAGTTGTCTAGGCACTTTAGAATCCATATGGAAGTTGGATATTCATATTTTAGTGTTGATGTCATCTTTAAGAGTGAGTTACTAATGAACATACATACTCTTAAAATTATGAGATGTTTGATGGTGTTTTATATGCATCTTTAAAAAACCCCACATTGAAACCAACTTGCATAATTTATATGGCTATTGTATCCTTACTTAAGTCTAAAAATCTTTACATTTACTTTTAGTTTTCCATCACGTTTTCATTATTGTTTATTTGAATGTTGTTATAATTTTATTATGGACTCATATCCCATTTTCATGCATATATTTTATAATTTTGATGTGTATGTGCATTTTTTCTATTCAAAAAATTCTAGATAGGATGTGCATTTTTTCTATGTAGGTTCATTTTCAATTTCATCTTTCATGTGCATAATATATGAAGGTTATCCTCTTTATTATATAATGTTATTTTTCTAGAAGAATAGTTAGAACTATGAAATTTTGCATTGAAAATACTTCTCATGGCTATTTCGGATGTAACTATACCAACAATTGATTATATCTTATGATTCCATATTTCTTTCTTTTTTAATTTCTAACTTGACAAGAAACAAATACAGTGGTTTTAAGTATGTTATAAATGATATCATATAAATATTTTATCCTTGCAAAAGAGGATGTAAGAGACTTGAGTTGAGGCTATAGGTCTACGACACTAAAGAGGCCCACACACTTGTCCATGCTCCATATATCTCATTCATGCTCAAATAATATTTCAAAGTTCAAACAAAGGTACAATTTGTTGGAATTTGTCTCTCTAAATTTTGATGATTGCCACAAAAAAAATCATTACAGTTTGATACAAAAATTTGGAACATCTCCAAGATTCCAATAAATGAGATGACTGCAAATTTTTGGAATACTATGCAAAGGTAATTTGTCTTATTGCATAGCAATGGCCCCCATTTCAAAGTCTCTTCTTTTACTATATTATGCATCAAATGATATCTAGATGAGTACCATGATCTTACATAGTTTCCATTCTATACCTGCTGAGAATGAAGATCTTTAAAACATGTTTCATGAAAATGTCAGCATTATGTAAACATGTTCTAATTTGTATGTTTAGTACTAATTAATTATTTTGATTTTCTAATTCATAATAATCCAGCATTTAATATCATCTGATGAACAATATTGTGCAATCTTCTATGATGCCATGATATTTTTTCTAGGTGATTGAAATGTCTAGGACACAACTACTTGATTACATCACATCATATACGTAATCTCAACTAATACCTACTTCTGGAGTAAGTGTCATATAAAAAATATTTTTTTCTATACATACCCAATAGTTTAATGCAAATCATAGTGTTTGGAGTTCAATTCTAGAGCAAATTCTAACATCAATTTCAAGACTATCTACTACAATAAGAGTTGCTTCCTGTGCACATCATCATGAAGATGGGAAAATAAATTTATTACTCAAAGGGACTGTATAGTTACCTTTATTAATAAAAATTCATACATAGATAATAAAACATAAAAGTAAGTATAAATGCAAGTCACCATGTGTCGTGTTCCCTTTTTCAAATAAAGTAAAAAGTAATAAATTTCATATTTTAAGTTGTCTAAGTGACTTGTTATTTTATTAAAAAATGACATCTTAATATTACTTATTAATATTGAAAATAAAAGAAAAAGGTGTGAAAAAGGCAAAGTGAAAATAAAAGAAATGGGTAAAACCTAAAATTATAACCCTAACTCTAAAAGATGCAATTGAGTTCTATATATTAAGAGTTCTCCTCAATTTTAATACATTAAATTATTTATTATCAATATTTATCAATTGATTGAGCCTTCCAGTTCATCAGTTTTCAGCATAAGGACACAAACCCTTATAGTTGGTATGAATTTTGAGGATGAAAACCTTCATCATTTGGATTTAAGCTTGACGATGAGAACCCTCTAAATCTTTAAGGTAATTTCATCCAAAAATTACGAGTGTGTTGATAGGGCAAGATCATTTCTAGTTGTAATTGATTTGAAGATTATCATCAATTTTAGAATTTGAGAGTTGTGGATCTCTTCTTGTGACTAGTAATTATTCTTTGGGGGATAATGTTACATATTTGGTCTTTATATTATTGTCCATTCCCTCTAAAACTCTTGGTCTCCCTCTTTGTGAAGTGTTGGGCATAATTTACAAGTACCATGGGTCCTTAGGAGACAATTGGGTTCTTTGAGGGTGTGTTGGATGGTGATTGGTTGACCTCTAGACTGTAGCATCCCACTTTAAGCTATCGTGGGTTCCCCAACTACAAGTCATGGGCCTTAATTTTTTTGATGGGTGTAGGTTGGTGGCTAATAAACACCTATCTAAAGCTGAGTGTTTTGGTGAAGGTTGAATCTAATTGGGATGGTTGGGTTTGACTTTAGGCAGCGATTGTTGTACAATGACAACTACATAAATACTTTTGACTTTTCTAATGTTTTTGTGGACCTTTTTAGGATAGTTGAGCACTATTGGGTGTGTCGTAATAAATTCTTAAGCCTTCGGTGATTATTGTAGGTGATTTTCTTGACTATCATGATATGCATTTAGTTCCTTGGTCATCAAGTGTAGTGTTCCACCTAATAAAACCTATTGTAACTTGTAATTGGTCTTTGTGGGCCCATTGGAGATGACATGGGGGTAGATACAACCACACTGCATAATTGGATAGGTATCCCTTATTCACAAGCATGGATGATACTTTGTTGATTGTTATGTAATGCTAATTGATTATGTGTGTATTACTACTATACATCAACATTTAGAATTTCATCTTTCAAGTAAGAGTGTTTTGCAATTATTATTCAATTGACATTGTATGTAATATTATTATATGTGTAATCAGTTGATTGAATAAAGATTGTAATTGGGTTATTAGTATTATTATTGAATGTGTTATTTTTGTATTTGATTAATATCTAATATGGAAAAACAATTTCACCTAAACCCCAAAATTTAAAAAATTCCATGAAAAGGGACATTTTAATGGTATCAGAGCATAGATCTTGCCACCCTACATTGGAAGACATTCATTTGATGCAAATCATATCACATGCTCAGTAGTAATAAAAAATTTAGAACTTATCAAATGGCATTCATAAGAGATAATTATTTCAAAATAAAGTTTTACAGAGAAAGGAAGAAACTAGAGAAGCTGCCACATTAAAAAAAATGTTCTACTCAATGTTTTGGAGGAAGTGGAAAATTATCTATCCATGGTAGAACAATCAAATTATGAGATTATACAATGGGCATTAAATCCATCGATGACTCATTTGACTAAGCCCAAGATTTTGAGACACCTAGATTAAGATGTGAGACTTGTAGTTATCACTTGTATTAATGAAATTACAAGAATAACAATGCCTGAAAAGCCTTACAACAACACCATGAAGGAAGTATTCTAGTTGATTGTGGAAAGCTTCTAGCGTACAGATAAAATCAAATATACTTATTTTTCTAAGAGGGTTACATATTTAGAAATTTAGATCATGTGTTGTAATGCTATATCTCGAATGTGATGCTATTGTTCTTAAAATGTTTCAACATTTTTTTGCTACTAGCAATAAGAATCATGCAGAAACTGTTGCTACCTCAATGCAAACAATTATGTCTTTGATTCTGAATGAGAGTGACGATATTTTCTAGCCACTCCTATCAATTTTATTGACTACTGTGAGAAAGGATGTGTGATAAGTTTCACCCACAAAGTGTGCACTCGCTAAAATTGTGGTTGATCGATGTGAAGAAAAATTGAAACCATACTTAACAACAAAAATGATAGTTAAATTGAGCAAGAACTCTCAAAAATATGGTAGCAAAAATGATTTTAAAATACAAGAACATTGCTTCTCAAACAAAGAACCTTGGGAGCCAAGCCATAAATACCTAGGAAAAGAATAAGTGCAATAAATTATGATGGTGGAGCATGAGAAAGAAGAAAATCAGAAATTCAAGAAATTGAAAGAAAGAAAATTTTAATGGAATCAGCCATGCAGATATGAAATTTAATGTATAAAAATATATTCTATTGAATTTTGATACTATTGACCAGCAAAAAAATTATTTTAAAAAATTCAAAGGAGAAAGCGTCACTTGGTGAATGCACAAGTGAGGAAGTTGTACCTTTTCAATACATACCCATCAATCCACCAATGATTGAGTCCATGCTACATAGGGATGATTTGGAGGATAATTTTAAGCATGAAAGTGAGAAGGATCTTTTTGAGGGTATTGTTTCCTCAGAGGCATCAACTATAAAAGAAAGACACTATGAGCATTCATGTGGTTCCAGATTGGAAATTGAAAATAGTGTGTCAAGTCAACAAGCATATGAGGTCAAGATATGGGAGGAGATTATCAAAGGGCATGCATAGGAGAAAAATGTCTCAATAGATATTAATGGTGACTTTGAGCTTGCTAACATTTTTGGATCAACAACTAATGATAAACAGTTTGACATTCTCTAGGGTCGTTGCTCAAGGTATGATATCAATAATAGTAGTAAAAAAAATCTCGAAAGTGTTGAGGAAGCATAAATTGATGAGAAATAAACAATATCAAAGTTAGATACATCACAACTATTCAACCATGAGTAAACAAAGAAATTACAGCAAACAATTGAAAAGATACAACTATTGATAATAAAAGACAAAGCGGTGCAAGTCCTAAAAGATTTGATAGTATGAAAAGACTCATTGAATATATAACTCTAAGATTTCAGAGTGCTCAAAATGTAATGGATAAAAACACTACGGGTGAGGTAAATCTTGCTTGCACTAAGCATATAATCAATCTTACATATTTTTAAATAGTAAAGAGTACATTGGAAACAATGAAATTAGAATATTTGCATGTGATTAAAAATAAGAATATGGTCATAGAAATTATAAAAAATGCCTTAACTGCATCTGATGAAATGCAGGAAATGATTGATGCCCTTGCTATGAGGTTTAGCTCAATCTCTTCCTCACTTCATAAGACATAAGAACCACAAATTACTACCACAGTTTTTAGTGAGATGAATGGAGAGAATAATTTCCATGGAAGATATAAGTTGCAAGTACAGAGTTGAACATAACTGAGATATTTTTGCATGGAATTGAAGATCAATAATTAAAGCAACTTGAGAATGTTACAATCGGTAGTACTATTTCTAGATCTTAGTTGATTCATGAAGATTCACTCACAGCGATAGTTGGAAAAGTGTCATTTGGTGTAGGGCTTCCAATTCCTAATTATATCATAGTAGCACAATAAAATATAATTAGATCATAAGGAGGAATGAAAGAAATAAAATGATTGTTTTAGGATCCTCGTATTTGCAACATGGTTCAAACATTGTTTTAGGACAAGCAATCTTTGGGAAAGGTGGATTGTCATGTCCTTTTTTTCAAATAAAGTTAATATATTAAGTTGTCTAAGTGATTTATTTTTTATTTTATTAAAAAATGACAACTTAATATTAATTTATTATTATTGAAAGTAAAATAAAAATGTGAGAAAAAGGAAAAGTGAAAATAAAAGAGTAAAATATAAAAGTGTAACCCAAACCCTAAAAAATATAACCCTAACCCTAGCTCACTAGAAAAGATTTGTGGGACCAAAAGCCTCTCAATAAGGGAGGTATGTTCTACAAGGATTAATAAAACAACCCATTCATTAAGGAGTAGACAATAGACCCAATTTCAACCACCATCAAAACTTCAAGCAAGGAGTTATTGCAATGGTGGCAAAACCACTGCTTCATGCAAGCAATGACTATGTAACTACCAATTCCTATAGGTGGTGGTTTTGAAAAATGCATGTCTACATTAACTAAAAATTCTTACCGCATCAATGAAATAGGTACTTTACAAAATAGAAAAGTCTTTACAATTTCTTTCAAGGTTGAGGAGCCTTTAGAGCATGAGAGGACATCTTCACACATGATAAGAAAGATGGCACAACTGGAGAAAGGCATAGATGAATAGAGTAAATGTTTGATTGTTTGTAGGAAGGATTGAAGTGAGGAAATAGTATGCAGGATAGTTGTATGTTGTACTTGTTTTATATCTCATTGTACTTTGAATTTGGTCAATAGAAGATAGGGAGTAGAGCTATTGTATATTCTAACTGGTTTTTCCCTACACCTTGTGGAGTTTTCTAGGTCAAAAATATGTCATATATCTCTATTGATCTGAGTTTTATTTCATGTTATTTGCAGTCATAGTTTAGTTCTTAAGTTCAATCTAATATTCTAACATCAAATTGCACTAATTCTACATCATTGTATGGATTAAGTTGTCATTTTGGAGTAACTTCAGAATAGAACAAGTTGTGATTCTATGAAATCTAAAAAGTTGGTAACATATATTTTATAGATCGTTAAGTCACTTGAGGAAATTAATGCATATCCTTATTTTATTCTCTATCAGAACCAAAACACTTAAGCTTTGTGACCAAGTTCTTCATCTAATTATTAACTTTATTTTGTACAAAAAATTGATGCATATACATAGTTATATTCAAAACAGAAGTCCTTACAATTTCTTATCACATCATATTGAGATGATAGATTATGTTGCACAACATATTAATGAGAAATGTAAATTTCCATTATAAAAGATGTCATACTAAATAGTGCATATTCAAATCTACATGTTTCATTAAAAAACTGTCATTTAAAGAAGAAATAAAAATAATAGTTTGACCATATATAGTTCCACGTAGATTGTTCAAAAAGAGCAGAAGAAATGGAGGATTGATTATTTTTTTAACTCAACTTAAATACTTTTGATCCTTCTACAAAGTGATTTGAGGGCAATTTTTGTCTTTTTTCCACCAGCATTAATATGAGTCATAATAATTGAAGCTGAGTGTGCAATAATATTCAGTTCAACGTGTTGAAATTCATGTAAACTTATCAAGAGACTGCACAATACACATTATATAATGTAACTAATAAGCTATGCAAATAATCCAATATTAACATTCTTCTTGTTTCTTACATCAAACAGGTGATTCATATTCATTGATAAAAAAAGGCACAATTCATTATTAATAAATATTTGAATAGGAAAATTTTGGTCACACCGTGGTACAAGTTTTCTTGAAATAAAAATATGTACATGTTAGCAAAGGTTCCTAGTTAAACATGACATGCTAAGGATGAGTATAGCTAAGTTTTAATAGTTTGCATAGGGAAGAGCAGTGAATTCATAGTTAATAGAAGCATAACAAAGACAAATGATGTGCACTCGTTAGGAACCAAGATTAACAAAAGAGTTCTTTAGATGTACAAAACATTCAAATTACTTTTAATATAGATTAAACCTTAGCATAAAACATGATAATACAAAACAAGGATAAACATAAGAAATTTGACAGGTAACCATGAACTAGATAACATATATTGATCTCAAAAAAATATCAACTTATTCATACAAGCATGCATATATATAGTTGTTATAGTTCCTGACTATTCATATTCTTCTTGTTGGTACCAAAATAAGGAAACTATTCATTTTCTATCCTTTCACAAGATGAGAGGATAAGACAAAATGCATAAGCTGATAATTACATATATAATGCATAAATATTCAAGGAATATCCTGCACAGTCTTACTTATCCAATTTTCTTCTCCCAATACTTTGCCAGACTTAAAGTGTTGTCTCTTCACGAGATAAGGTTGTAGGTTCATATGTCTGTGTGCTAAGGGTAGAAGCTTAAAAATTTAGGTAAACAAGAGTCACAGTAATTGCTCAAGGTGTCATTTTCAATTTTCACCTCTTGCACACTACTTAGCTGCCCTTTCAGGTTTTTAAGTAAGCAACATACCAACCTATCACACTTTTGGGTTTTCAATAGGCTAGCATAACTAGGTGGCCATCCGTTATGGGTTTTCAACCAACATAGCCCTGTTTGTCTCACGAGTCATCCCCAATATAAAAAGTTTGTTCAAAATTTTATAAAACTTTTCAAAAATTGCACAGTGCATAGTACTCAACTAGAAGAAGGTGGTTGGTTTGAAGAATAAAGTTGGATGAGAAAATCCTTAGCCTCGAATTGAGCAATCATGCACTACGCAAGCTCTTGATGGAGTTTTAAGGTTGGTAGGTAAACATGAACTTTGATTATGGGGGCCACCTCACTGTAGAATGGAGCCAAGTCAGTCTTGAATACATCCTAGTCTAACATAACATTTTGGACTATGCATATCAAGATGCGTATTGTTGCATAGTTCCCAATTAGCTCTTTTAGGTCATCATTCTGAGTTGTAGTGAGATCTACCCATGTATTAGTGACCTTTAATTAAATCTATATAATGAACTACTCTATCTTTTCTATATGCCTTACTCCCTATTCCCCTAAAAATGCACTGCATCATAGATCATATTGCTAGCTAAGAAGTCAATCTCACACATTATCCCTAGCATTGAAGGACTACTAAAGGGCACGTTCAGTCTCATATTTTGATGCATTCAAAGTGTGCATGGTTATGTCAACTATAGTAGCTATTTTGAAATCTACACTGGAGTTGGTCAGGGAATTATCAAGCTATTGCTTCCAATCTAGAAGTCTGTGTGTGCATTGATGGGCTTGGAGGGTTGTGATGTCCAAGATACTTTGGTACTCTTCCAGTAGACTGATCAAAGTTATGTCATTCTTCAAATTTTAACCTAGGTTGTTAATTACATGAAGTAATTATGTTTCACACCAATCTTTAGAATGCTACATTATTAGGCCATCAACTTATTGTGGCCTGAGTTTGATGTTATCGACCTTTGATTGATCCTGCTCTTGATCCAAGGAGGTTGTCTTCTGTGTAATATATTCTTGGAACATTGTGGCTCTCTCCAATTATTTATTTAAGGGTAGATGAGAAACATATAAATATGCCTCTTGCCTAACCAGAAGAGTGTCCAATGTGCTTATTGTTATTGCAAGATCCTGGCATGGCATGATGGCTAGTGAAAGGGAAAAAGTGGTACACCAAGCAGTGACTATTGAAACATCCCAAAGCTGGACACCTAGTGGAAACTCTGGTAACTCAGTTTGTACCTACATCATGATTGATACTTGTTATGATGTGGCTTCTGCTACCAACTTAGCTTGTTATGGAGCATCCTCAACTATCTTCTATTTCACCTCTTCTTCATGTTTCTTCTCTAGCTCTTCTTCCTCCCTCTTTTTTTTCTCCTCTTCTTCTTACTTCTTCTTTTCTTTCTCTTCTCTTTTCTTATTCTCTTCCTCCTTTCTCTTTTCTTCCTCTTATTTCTTCTTTTTCTTTTTAGTTTCCTCTTTCTCTATCTTCTCCCTCTCATCTTCTTTTTTCTACTTCTTTTTTGTTCTTCCTTATTTTGTTCCTCTTCTTCTTTCTTCCTTTGTTCCTATTCTTGCATATCTTGGGCATATGCCTGGGCTTGTGCTTGTGCCTATGATTTCTATTGCCATAGGAATTTATTGTGTTCCTTTATTTTGTAAACTTCTTTTGCTTGTTGTTGCGCTTCGATTGTTGCATCTTGTTATCATTTTTCCTCTTCTTTTTTCTTCTTCTCCTTCTGCTCTTATTCTTGTTGTGCAGTGATTTTTGCTTTGCTTGTTGGGCCATCTCTTGTGCCTTTTGTATATCTACCTCTACCTCCCTAACCTTTTTGGAGGCCTCCGCTTCCTCATCTTATTGTGTTCACTATTTGTGCATTTCTTTCTTTCTCTTCTCTTCCTGATCTTTTATTTAGATGCATGAATGACTTCTCTTGTAACCTATTTTTCTTTGACTGAGATTTGTTTTGGTGCAGTTTCTTCAACCTCTTGTGCTTGTGGTGATGGTGAGGAGTCTTTAGGGTGCACCTTTGAGCTAGGAATTGACTGGTTCTTTCTACCTATGGTGACCAGCCTACGTCATGGTGGTGCAGAGATTTTCTAGGTAGATTATGGTTCCTGCTCATCAGTTGATCAGCCGAATGTGCATACCTCTAAAATAAGGGAGATTCTTGTCTCCCACCAAGTTCTAGGCCTACACACAAGTAGTTCTAGTGGACTTTTTGATAGGGGTGTGAAAAAGACATCTAGTGCATATGCGGGGGTAGATTGGGGTTATAAAAAGTCCATTATGTGCTAAAGTTGCTTCTTTTTGTCACTGTATCCATAATTATGGATGACAGGTGAGATGGAAGTTCCACCCATGAGTTTGTTGAAACCTAATTTTGAATTTGCACCGAGTGCATCACCTTCCAAAAAAATAAATCCTTTTCATCTTCCTTCTTGTAATAGTCCCCAACCATGTTCACCAATATGACTTGGTAGACCTCTTGCACATCAGTGCCCATCTCCATGAGATCACAGGTTTCAACAATTTATGGAACATTTGGATCATATTTCTATGATGTTATGTTGCATGTTGTGCACTTTGGAAGTGACACCAAATGAGGATCTACTTTGTGATTCCTTTTGTTTTATTGTGAATTGAATGCTAGTTCTAATATTTGCACTACATGAATGTCTGCACTCGATGGTATGGATTACAATGGAATTTTTTACCTTGTGTGTTCTTTTTGTCTGGACACCTTAACATGTGCCATCTTCATTGTGATGAAAAATGTAAGTGGTTTGAAGGGTGAGCACAATAGCTCATGGAACGTAATGAAAACTCCCTTTGACAACGTCATATTGACATGTTTTTTGAGACACTAGAGGACATCTGGTGGGACTCAGGGGAGTGTTATGATGAGATCCAAGCACTACTCCCACCATGTTTTAAACTTCCCCTCATGTGTGAGGGTTCCCTGTTCTTGCATCTATATGATGTTACAGAACTACTACACTAGCCAGTAGTCTATATCTAGGTGTACTTCCCCCTTAGGGGATTTTCACTATGTGAAGCAAAGGAGGATGAATAACTAATAGTGGAAGGTCTACTTCAGAGTATTATGGCACTTATTAATGTTTGTAAGAAACTCTTGTACAAAATATTCAAACCAGTTAAATTTCTTGCCTTGGTAGATCATCTTATGAGCGATGTCCACAAATCCCTTAGGTATCTATTTGGAAAACTTGGTCATCTTCTAGAAATGCCTAGTGATGCATTGGATGAGGATGGGCACAAGTTCATCTGGAATATCATTGATGAGGATATTATGATTTTGTCACACATATTGGTTCTAGACTTATGGAAAAATAGGAGGCATTTTGGTCTTGTAAGCTAACAATGAATCTCCATATGCAAGAATGCCTAAAGCTCAAGCCATAGCCTATTTGTTGATGATGATCATCTCATTTAGCCCCAAATAGATAGCTCCATCATTGTATCATCCAACTAATACTTGAATGATTTCACCTATGTCGCCAAAGGTTGGCATTTGTAGTAGGCACTCAACATCTGTATTATGGAATCTATGGGGAATTACGAGGGTGAGAGGTTGCACAACATCAATAGCATCCAATCGAAAGATATTTTTCTTAGCTTCCAATAGGCATTGGAATGGCTCTTGATCACTATATTTGTTTACCGAAGTGTCATGTCAATGCCCATGGCTTCTTTCTGTGCTTTTGATAGAGGTTGAATTAGCGACATAATATCCATGATGGCATGAGAATAACTTTGAATGCTTTTGAATTATTCTATGCAATGGAAATGATTTAGCTCTTGATAGCTACAGCTCTTGAAAATATCCTAAGTATGAGATGCGAACATGGAGTTCAAACTTAGCTTTTATAAATTTTGCACCTCTTGGCTTCCAGGTAGAGACCTTGCCTAGCTGTCCTCTCATCTTGAATGCGATGGCATATGTGGTGAATTAATTTTTGGTCTAGGCATTAAAGTAGTTAGTCATTGGCTCATATGTGATGTTATGCCATTATACCCTTGGGTGTCAATACGAGGGATATGAGTTGTTGATGTTGACTAGCTATCAATTTGTGGAAGATCACATCTATCGACCCTTGGCTCTTATATTATATCTGGTGGATGACCATTATCCGATGGATATCTTGGTGATGTGATGTTTCAACGTCTTTCTTAGACTTAATATTTTTTGGTCACTCCTCTTTGACTCCTTCCGTTGTGCACGTGGATTTTCCTATGCACTTGTTTTTGGTTAGTTCTCCCATCTTTAGGGAGGTTGTTGTTTCAGGGGCTTCCTTTCCTTTGTAATCTTTATTGCTTCAATCAATGAAATGGGTGAGCAACCCTTCAACCCTCAAATCATCTTTATATATATATATATATATATATATATATATATATATATATATATATATATATATATATATATATATATATATATATATATATATATATATATACATATATATATATATATATATATATATATATATATATATATATATATATATATACATATATATATATTATATATATATATATATATATATATATATATATATATATATATATATATATGTGAATGAATGATAGGTTGTTGTTTGGTCTCATGTTGCCTTTTAGGACTGGTTTTGGCTGTCCTCTAAGGGTCGATTAGTGGTTGTTTCTAAGGGACTAGTTTTGCCTTTTTGTTATTTTGGGGGCTTCCTATCCTTTGTTATCTTTGATGCTTCAATCAATAAAATGGGTGAGAAACCCTTCAACCCTCAAATCATCTTTTATAATAATAATAATAATAATAATAATAATAATAATAATAATAATAATAATAATAATAATAATAATAATATTAAAAAAAAGATGATTTGAGGGTTGAAGGGTCTCTTTTTAGAGATTTGAAGTCATTTTTACAGTAATGTAATATTGTAGAATAGTCTATGGATATGACTCAGTAATATTTGTTATCAATTTCGACATTTCAATTTCACTACTGGATCATATATATATATATATATATATATATATATATATATATATATATATATATATATATATATATATATATATATATATATATATATATATATATATATATATATATATAAGATGATTTGAGGGTTGAAGGGTCCTTTTTTAGAGATTTGAAGTCATTTTTTTAGTAATGTAATACTGTAGAATAGTCTATGGATATGACTCAGTAATATTTGTTATCAATTCTGACATTTCAATTTCACTATTGGACCTTCATCAGGGAGAAATAGCCTATGATAATCAGTATTATTGAAATTATTACTACAATTATTGTAACTGTATAGAATTAATAAAGTAACATTAATCAGATAGAGAGAGCCTTTATTTTATCAAAAAACAAACAGAGTGTACAATTGGACATATTACAATAGAGAGCATGTATATTTCAACAGAGCCTACATTTTATCAGACAGATCAAACAAAGAAAGAGCATATATTTTGACAAGCCTACATCCTAACAAAAAGAACATATAGTCCAACAACCTACAGGGACACAATTAATCAAAAATAGTCTTATTTCAGCTTGATGAAGATGAGACCTTTTATATTAGTATCAAATACTTTTTTGTGACTATAATGAAATATTAATGGCAAAAAAAAATGGAACTGAATATTGATGGGAAAAAAAACAAATGGAAACCCAAACTTATAAGGTGAGAGAAGAAAGATAGCATAATCCAAGATAAATTTTGATAACCAATTTTTTTTTTTGATATGTTTGAAGGCATTACATGGAATTACTGAATTACATAAAATAGCGACATCCCTGCGCATATTTCAAAAATAAACATATAACCAATTTACATTACTGAGTAACCATATTTTCAGAATGTGAAAATCTTACAAAACTTATTCATTTTTTTTCAAATAAAATCATAATTTTTTCCTATTTAATTTTAGCTTTTTCAAAACTTATTGGGATTTGTGGATATTTATATAAATCCACTTATTTAAAATAGGAGGAAATGAAAAGAATCTTTACTTGTTTTAGGATTTTTACAACGTACAATTTTACAATGATGTACTCCATTTTCAAATTAAAAAAAATTGTCCAATTGTCATTAATTACAATCATTATTATCTAAACAAAACAAAGACAACTGCAATCGAATTTTCATGCACTGCTACAAGGCTTGATGCATCTAGGATCTGGAAAGGACCTCTCCTTTCCTTTTTTCAAAACAAGAACAAAGATGCAAGGACTCGAAAGAAAGAAAAAATATTGAATATTTATCAGCGATTTTCAAACATTCATAAAGGATTTCAATTAAAATGAAAAAACCATGTTCCGTTTGATTTTGCATGGATGTGAACCATCTCTTGCAATCAGTCCACCTTTCCAACCATAAATGTGAAAAATTCATTTGTATTTCAACAAAACTTAAAACCATTAGGATTTAAATATCTAGAAGCCCAACTAGTGAAAATAGCAACATGAATGTAATAATAGATTTAAGGTGCAAAATATTTTGTAAGTGATTGAGCTGCTATAAGCACTACAAATAATTAATTACTTTGTAATATTTTAACCCAGTATAGGAACCTCGTACCCACATCTCCACATCTCCTGGTCACTGTATTTCTATATAATATAGGTGTTACCATTATTCATTTAATTAAGTACCAAGATTAGAAACGACATTCTTATCCTTGTTGTCATCCCCATCCCCGTCCCACGGGTGTTCAAGTGACTGATTTTAACTTTAAAAAAACAAGTGAATTATGTCAATGGATGAAATGCAAATAGAGCAACTAAAATAGTTTTGCTTGTTTTCATGTAGATATAGAAATTTGTGTGTGCACTTTAGCATTTTCTTTTTATTAAAAAAATCTAGACCATGAACAATTCAAACAATTAAATTGTATGTCTGTATACAAGGTAATGAAGCGCTAGTTCAAATAATTCATAATGGAATGTCACTATTTACAAGGATTTGACTAGTGGATCTCAAATTCATTATTTTTGTTACACAACACATCCATGTTTTTTGAAATGTGCAGTTAAAATTCGTCACTGGTGGGAAATTAGTTTGTCTAAGGGGAGAATAATACAGGAAATCCATCTATAGATTTTTCTCCAACTAGGAAATTACAAAAGAAAGTCCAAAATAATCACCCACAATCTACAGATAAAAAGGAAAAACATATATTAACATCCACAAATGACAAGAAGCAAGTCAATGGACTTGAAATTTACATTTTATTTTAACAGGGAAATATTAGGATAAAGTCCTTGTTATATCGTACATTAATAGTGAAGTTTCAACTTTAATACCTTTACTAAGTTTTTATAGCATTAATAAAAAATAACATGTCGCATAATAGAGGTTTCCCCAGTTTCTAAATTCTGATATGCACCGTTTTCATACTTTGCATGTTATCTCCATCAAGATTTGAATCATGAACCGTGCAGCCTTGTTGCATTCATCTTGGAAAATTCTTTGACATTTGATGATCAACTACCACATATAATGATTAGATATTATGCGCTGCAAATTAAGAAACAATCTCTTATTAAAAAAATTCTACACTGAATAAGTCTGCATGGTGGAATGGCAAATTTATATTTAGATACAAATGGCATGCTCACAAGCAATTTCATTTCTTCAAACTACGAGGTGGGTTAAGTACATAGAATATACCTTTTACAGATATGTCTTCAGACTTCTTAAATATACCTTTCATGAATGATCAGAATAATATTCTTTACTAAACAAGTATATTGAATGATTTTGAAAGGGATGCACCTATAGACGATGATGACAACAAAAATGTCCAATTGTGACCTGCATAGCTCAATATCCATCTCACCCATAAGGTGTAGGAGACAATAGCTGAAGCCCAGACCAGTTACTCTAAGTATCCCATGTACTAGATTATTATAATATAATATACCCTCAAAGCATTCAAATTACACCACTTTGTGTTGCCAAGTGACTGATTAAATTAACTTCAGAGGCCTTTCTGAATGATACTGTCTTAATCGACCACTTAGGCCAGCCAACATGTAAATATAATATTCACAAAAAGCAATCTATCTATTGTAGAATCCTTCATTTTAGTCAATATAAGATAATTGTCTTCCAACAACATAACCCAAAATTACACACTACTTGGTTAAATGTTCCATAAGTACCAACAATAAAAGAGAGGTTCATGTTAATTTGCAAATATTCGTTATACAGTAAACATTGATCAGATCTCATCTCCTTGGAAAAAATAATCCAAATTCACTGTAAACATTTCTGACTCATCTTGGACTCCAGCACTTGTCTACTAGACACAGACATTTAGTCTATCATCTATAGGTGACCCTCAAGAAAAGTAATTACAATCCAATCCTGTAAAATAATAACTTGTAGAACCTTCATCCTCATTTTAATTGTTTATTTAGACTAAATAGGGGTTTCTTATGATAACTGCACAGGTAAAGGTAATGTAAATGCTCTTTGATGAAGGAAAAAAAGTATCTTTAAGGAATTTGGCCTCTTGTAAAACCACAAATAATTTATTGAACTAAAATTTGTTATTGGTATTTCACATCAAACATACTCTAGAAACATTATAGCCTTTATACAGATGACATACCAAACACTAGTGCCCTAAACGATGAGATTTACGTTGCTTTTGATCCCTGTGATGACTCTCTGGAAATAATAACTGTCGAAGTTGTTGCTCAACAGTGTGTTGAGAAGTAACTGATAAATTTCCATAATAAATCATTGTTATCCATCATTTTGTTTGTAAATTACATTAAACGAGGTGTTATGCTCAATTTAAAATAGATCAAAATATCAGCTTCACACTAGAATAACACTAAATTAGATGTTAAAATATTATTTTTTACTTCCTACTTAACCAAACCAACTCAAAACATGACATATGCAGACCACCACCAACATTTAATGCAATTTTTTTAAAATTTGAAAATTGGAGCCATTTTGATTTGTTGGGGGGGAAGTTGCGGAGTAGGTGAAATAGTTGTTAGGAGAAGAAAAAAGAAAAGAGAATGTGCAACGATAGAAGAAATTGAACACAGTAGCAACCTGTAGGAAGAAAGAACACAGGATAAAAGAGTAACCAATAGCTAGAGTGAGAGAGAGCAACAACAGTCTTCAAAAAGATAGAGCAAAAGTCTGTAGCTAAGGAAAATAGAGAGAATGAGCAAAAATCCATAGAAAAAAGGGAAAACAGAGCAGCAACCTATAAAAGAGAGTGAACACAGTCCGTAGCAAAGAATTAAGAGCAAAATTAAGGAAAGTTTTGATGTTTTTGTATGTTATTTTTAACAATAGCAGCTGTATATTTTTTTCAGAGTTTAATATATGCAGAATTCAGTGTTTATTTTTCCATTTTTTCTTTGTTTTGTTTTATCTTGTATTGCCTATTTGCTGCCCAATTGGGCCTGTAGTTTTTGCTATTTTCCCTCTTCTACACATCAAATAGTGTTGTAAGGTTATTCCAACAACTAGTATCAGAGCCATTGGTAAAGGGCAGCCAAGTTGTGAGTGCATTCAAACATGGTAGCAAGAATTTTATGAGTAGTCAAGGTATGAACAAAATGAGAATGAAACCATGAATTATGCATTCTTTTTATCAGCTGATCCAATCTACTTTCAAGAAGCAGTTAACAACAACAAGTGGTGTGAGGCTATAGATGAAGAAATGCACGCCATAGAGAGATGATACATGGGAGTTAGTTGACCTACCAAAAGGAAAAGAGGTCAGAGGAGTTAAGTGGGTATACAAGACAAAAACTAAACATGAAGGCAAGATAGAGACGCATAAGGCAATGCTAGTGGTGAAGGGCTACAAGCAAAAGCCTAGACGTGATTAAAATGAAACATTTACACCCGTGGAAAAGATGAAAACCATAAGGATAGTCAAGCTTACCAAAAAAAGGGTTGGTGTTTGTGAAAAACTCAACCTTATTTGGAAGGTAAAGATTATCAAGAATTTTAATGGAGATAATGTGTTTGACATTTCAACAATTTATGGCATTGACACTTGCACTAGCAACCCTTGTAGCTCTAGTAGGACTTCTATAGGTTGTTTCTCCCATGATGCAAAAGGTTCTGGTTTTATGGAGACTGAATTGGAGGGTAGGGGGAAAAAAAGGCCGTAAAGGCAGGCCCCAATCCTATTGTAGACATGTTTGATATGTAGGCTAGGGAGGAGACCAATAATGCAATTGGTAAATTCTTTTATACCACAAGGAACCCTTTTAATGTTGTTCACTCTCCTTATTACAAAGAGACAATGGTTAAAGTAGCTAAAGATGCTCCAAGTTATGTGCCCCCAAGAAATAAAAAATTGACTACAATCTTGGATAAGAAGTATTCCAAGGTTAACATATTGATGGAGGAGATGAAAGCCACATGAGTGTACCATGGATGTAGAGCTATCATGGATGGGTGGATGGATATTACATACCATCCCCTCATTATTACCATTGTCTCCTACAAATATGGACCATATTTCTTTAGGTCAATTGATTATTTTAGGAAGCACAAAGATTCAAAGTTTCAGCCCTAGATTTTTAAGGATGCCATTGAAATTGGCACTGCAATGTTGTACAGGTAGTTATAAAGGTAGCTTACATGTACAAAGCAACATATAAGGTAGAATAAGCTACCTATAGGGATATTTTTTGGAGTTCATGTTGTGTGCATGCCATGAACAATGCATTGAAAGATAGTAGAAAAATTCAATCGGTCAAACAAATAATGGATGAGGCTAGGGAGGTGCAAATGTTTATCTGCAATCACTACACATCATTGGCACTCTTTTGATGCTTTTTGAGAAAGGAAATCCTCAAACTAGTTGACACCCACTTTGCATCCTACTTTGTTTTACTAGATATGATGCTTGAGTTGCAAAATCCCTATAACTTATGATCATGACATAGGAGTGGAGCTAGTGGCTAGAGTCCAAGGCAAAGGGAAGAGGGTAAAGGAAGCAGTGGTGAAAGACAGTTTTTAGGTCAATGCAAAATACATCACGTCAATTATATCTTTGTACTTTAGCATCATCAAATATGGGGATTTTGATAGCTCCAACTATAGTGAAATGAAGGTCATTATCAAATGAGGGACCCCACCCTAGACTCCTGTAATGAGCATATTCAACCAATCATTCAAAGAAGTGGGAGAAGCTAAACACTCTACTACATTTGGCCGCATATGCTCTTAATCCAAAATGGTATGTAAATAGACCTGGTAGATGCACCACTTGGGAGAATAGTAAAGTGAAGGGGGGGCTTAATAAAGGCTTTAAAAAATGTATACTTCAAAGAGGGCTTCACATCTTAGGATCAAATAGATCACATTTACAAAACTTGATGGCTACAAAACTTCAATGAGGATAGAGGGAAACATTGGTACACAAGATGCCAATGAGTTGGTGGTGATTACATGGGTATCTAGAACAACCACAGACACTTGCAAATTAACTCATTTCTCAGGTTTCTAGTTCCTTTGTTGCTAAGAGGAATTGGCCGACATATGGTTGGATCCACTCCCTTAAGAGAAATAAACTTATCTTTAAGAGAATGAAGAATCTTGTTGTTGTACACAATGCTTTGCATTTGATGGACCTTAAGTCTTCTCAATACAAGTTGATCCCAGTACTAGATGCAATGAATATCTTATGGAATCGAATTAGGTTGAAGAGAAGAATAATGCGCAACAGAGATTGACTAAGATCCACTTCAAGGATTATGATGAAGACAAAAATTCATAGTAGTGCATGTTAGGGGTAAAATAGTAGTAGTAGAATAATAATAATAATAATAATAATAATAATAATAATAATAATAATAATAATAATAATAATAATAATAATAATAAAGAGTGGGATAAAATAGAATGGTATAAATAGAGGGGCATAGGCTATTGTAATGCATCAAAGCAAAATATATCAATTAGAGCTAAATGCTTCGATAAGAAGGTAGCCCTCTCAAAGTGGCTAGCAATTCAGAGTGATTATTTCCATAAAAATAAATAAAATATTAATATATTTAGTATTTGTGTATTTTTTGTATATAAGATATTAGGTTCCTAACAATGTTTTAAATGATGATTCTAATTTTTTAGTTGTGATTGTGCCTTTACAGACTATTTTTTCAATTTTTGTTTTGGCCCTTGGGCATTAGCATGTTGAATAATTAATGTATTAATCACAAAAATAAAACAATAAATTCTATAATGTTATTGTAGATCATTGATGTGTCTAGTTTTACTTTTACCATAGTCTATCATCGAATCATGTACTTGTAACTTAACTCATTACAAATTTTAATAATGTTGATGTATCTCGATTTTGCTCCTTTACTCGGATTAAAACTTATAATTTTATGATTAATGATATTGATGAATCACAATGTTTAACTTTACATTTATGGTTTTGAATTTTAACGTATTTTAAGTCTCTTTACATTATTTTATTAGTTTATTTGTATATTTTAAATATTTATATATAATTTTAATTAGAGGTACCCCCACCATCCCCAAAATTTTGGAAATATTTTACCATTCCGAAGACCTCATTCTGGAGTCTTGGGTAACTATGATTTTTTTTATATATATTTAAATTTTTTCATATATATAGTACTAAATTCTATAACTAAATTAATATATTTTACTTTTGATATATATATTCTAACCATAGTTACCAGGAGACAGGTACAAGGAGATGGGTATGGTTATGGGTACACCTTTTTAAAAAAATAGGAAATGGAGGTTCGGAGAGACAATTATATATATAATTTAAATATATAAATATTTTATTATTATAATTATATATATTTATTATAAGAAAATTATTAAAAAAAATGAAAAATATAGTACTACTGACGAGGGCATGGGGGTACGAGGAGATGAGTATGGTGGTATGAGGGTACAGAGAGACGCATCTCAAGGGGTAGGGGATGTGTCTCCCTACAACACTGGTTATAACTAATTTCATGAATTTTTATGGTTAGAATAGTACATAAAAAATCATAGCAATGTGTTTATAGAAATAAATGTGACTTATATATACAAACAAATGTTTCTTACATGCAACCTTTTACATCCTCATTTTCCATTAAATTATCGTTAGAGTTGTGTTTCACATTTCTCATTTAACATAGGTATAGTATTTATCATTGTACATTATGTTTAATTTGAGAATGTTCGCTTTGAAGAAAACATGTTTCTCATCTCTCTCCCTTTGTTCATGCAATGAGCACCAACTTATTTTGTGTATGCACTTCTATTTTTTTATAAAGTAAGAAATTATATTATTGTCCATAAATTATGAAATGTAGGTCAATAGGACTTGATGATACAACCATTAACATTAGAAAGTTCAAGGAAAGAGAATCCAAGAAGCTAAAGTAAAAAAGATAAAGTAAAGCAGTGTGCCAATAACAAATGTGGTAGTGAAATCTAGACAAATAGCAATGGGGGGCGAACAAGAGCCCCCCAAAGTAAGTGTTGGTGAAGACTAGAAGATCTCATCAAAAACCTTTGTCTATGCCTAAAGTGTAGGGGGCATCTAACTTGTCAGCAATCACTGTGAAAAGATCTAATAGTGTTCTTCGAAGAGTATTCAATGTTGGAGGGGGTTGATTGGGAGATTCTAGGGGGAAGCAAAGCATTTCCTCTAAAATCCCACTAACATCTAAGGCCGATAAACTTATTGTGATACAAAAGAAACTCGTAACGTAAGATTGACCTTGTGGTTTGAGAGGCAGCCGATAAGTAGTAGATCCATGTTGTTGTAAAGTGGCAAAGCCATGCCATAGAGTTGAAACAAAGCCATGGTGCCAAGGGAAATCAGGCTAGGGGATCTACCAAGGAAAGCTCTTTTATAATATTTCCAACATAAAAAAATGGCATTGAAGTTCTACGAATGGCTTGAATGATATTGTCAAATAAATTGAATTGAGCCAGATAATAATGAGAATCCAATTGAGTGGGCCAAATTTTTTATTAAAAGGCATTGAATATCATCGATTACATGTTTGGAGTGTTCTTATGAGAGTTGATTGAACAATTTCCAACAAGAGTACACTTAGACAACTTTTCAAGGATATTTATGGCAAATTTCAGATGCCAAATGATGAATACACACATAGGCTTCATTCACCATCAATGTCATCACTTTATATATCATCCTTTATGTATGATAGATTTGATACAATTCAAAAGTATTCACCTTTATGTATTGTAACTTGAATAGGAGTACAACTCGCATGAGTTGTCTAGGCACTTTGGAATCCATATGGAAGGTGGATATTCATATTTTAGTGCTGATGTCATCTTGAAGAGCGAGTTACTAATGAACATACATACTCTTACAATTATGAGATTTTTGATGGTGTTTTATATGCATCTATAAAAAACCCCACATTGAAACCAACTTGCATAATTTATATGGCTATTGTATTCTTACTTAAATCTAAACATCTTTACATTTGCTTTTAGTTTTCCATCACATTTTCATTATTGTTTATGTGAATGTTTTTATAGTTTTATTATGGACTCATATCCCATTTTGATATATATATGTTGTAATTTTGATGTGTATTAATGCATGGACATGTACACATATGGTACTCTATTTAAAAAATTCTAGATACTATGTGCATTTTTTCTATGTAGGTTCATCTTCAATTTCATCTTTCATGTGCATGAAATATGAAGGTTATCCTCTTTATTACATAATGTAATTTTGATGGAAGAATAGTTATAACTATGAAATGTTGCCTTTGAAATACTTCTCATAGTTGTTTTGGATGTAACTATACTAACAAGTGATTCTATCTTATGGTTTCATATTTCTTTCTTTTTTAATTTCTAACTCGAGAAGAAACAAATATAGTGGTTTTAAGTATGTTAGAAATGATATCATCTAAATATTTTATACTTACAAAAGAGGATGTAAGAGACTCGAGTTGAGGCTATACGTCTACGACACTAAAGAGACCCACACACTTGTCCATGCTCCATATATCTCATTCATGTTCAAAGTATACTTCAAAGTTAAAACAAAGGTACAATTCGTTGGAATATGTCTCTCTAAATTTTTTTGATTGCCACATAATAAATCATTACAATTTGATACACAAATTTGGAGCATCTCCAACATTCTAATAAAAGAGATGACTGAAATTTTTTGGAATACTATGCAAAGGTAATTTATCCTATTGCATAGCAATGGCCCTCATTTCAAACTCTCTTGATTTACTATATTTTGAATCAAATGATGTCTAGATGAGTACCATGATCTTACATAGTTTTCATTCTATACCTACTGTTAAGGTGTGGAGCTAAAAGCTTCAACTGTTTGTAGACACAAGGAAGGATGCTGAAGAACCAGAGCCACCGGCATCAGCAGTATGACCGACGTCGGTCAGATGCAGTGGAGAAGGAGACCAGTGACAGTAGGGAGTCGGCCGATGTCGGCAGCACCAGACAAGCAGGGACCGGCGTCGGTCGCCTGTGCGGTCCAGAACTGTTCATTGCACGAACAGTTAGTTAGTTGAACCGACTGTTTGCATGCTAAGGGGCTAATTTAAGTCACGGGCTGTGTGTCTAATTTTAGTAGTTAGAGTTCTATTTTTGTAACCATGGGATTCTATTTAAAGACCCATAAGGCATGTATTGTAAATTAATTCCAAGGCAAGTAAAAGCATTGAAGCAAGCAAGGTCAAGGAGATCTACAGGTGTAAGGTCAAGGAGATCAGCTGAAGCATTCAAGGAGGAATAGCAACTCAGGCTTTAGAGTTGTTGTGTTGAGCAAGAGAGAGAGGGAAGAAGGTCTTGAGGTGTGGCAAGCCTTTGAGGTGGAGGAAGAAGTGGCATCTTCCTTATTGTATTTTCTTCTAGTAGTATTTAATACAAGAGTGTGTATTGTCTCTCAAATTCTTTGTTGTCTCAAGTTTCTAGCTACTTTATCATTCTAGTATAATTCCGTGTTTAATTGCATATAAGAAGTAATCAATTGTGCTCTAATTGGTAGAGCTAGAGATCCCCTGACACCTACTGATAATGAAGATCCTTGAAACATGTTTCATGAAAATGTCAGTGTTATGTAAACATGTTCTAATTTGTATATTAAGTACTAATTAATTATTTTGATTTTCCAATTCATAATAATCCAACATTTAATATTTTTCAATGAATGTGTTGTAATGCTAGATCTCAAATGTGATGATATTGTTCTTAAAATGTTTCAACATTTTTTTGCTACTGGAAATAAGAATCATGCAGAAAATGTTGTTACCTTAATACAAACAATTATGTCTTTGATTCTGAATGGAGTGACGATATTTTCCAGCCACTCCTATCATTTTTATTGACTAATGTGAGAAAGGATGTGTGATAAGTTTCACCCACAAAGTGTGAACTGTCTAAAAGTGCGATTGATTGATGTGAAGAAAAGTTCAAACCATACTTAAAAACAAAAATGATAGTTGAACTAAACAAGAACTCTCAAAAATATGGCAGCAAAAATGATTTTAAAAGACATAAGCATTGCTTCTCAATCAAAGAACCTTGGGAGCCAAGCCACAAATACCTAGGAAAAGAACAAGTGCAATAAATTATGATGGTGGAGCATGAGATAGAAGAAAAATCAGAATTGCAAGAAATTGAAAGAAAGCAAATTTTAAAGGAATTAGCCATGCAGATATGAAATTTAATGTAGAAAAATATATTCTATTGAATTTTGATATTGTTTACCAGCAAAAAAATTATTTTAAAAAAGTCAAGGAGAAAGCGTCACTTGGTGAATGCACAAGTGAGGAAGTTGTACCTTTTCAATACATACCCATCAATCCACCAATGATTGAGTCCATGCTACATATGAATGACTTCATGGATAATTTTAAGTATGAAAGTGGGAAGGATCTTTTTAAGGGTATTATTTTCTAAGAGGCATCAACTATAAAATAAAGACACTATGAGCATTCATGTGGTTCTAGATTTGAAAATGAAAAGAGTGTTTCAATTCAACAAGTATATGAGGTGAAGATTTGGGAGGAGATTATCAAAGGGCATGCATAGGAGAAAAATGTCTCAATAGATATTAATGGTGACTTTGAGCTTGCTGAAATTTTTAGATCACCAACTAATTATAAATAGTTTGACAATCTCCAGGGTCATTGCTCAAGGTATGATATCAATAATAGTAGTAAAAAAAAAAACCTTGAAACTTTTGAGGAAGCATAAATTGATGAGAAATCAACAATATCAAAGTTAGATAAATCACAATTGTTCAGCCATGACTAAACAAAGAAAGTAGAGCAAACAATTGAAAAGCTACAACTACTAATAATAGAAGACAAAGAGGTGCAAGTCCTAAAAGATTTGAATAGTATGAAAAGACTCATTGAATATATAACTCTAAGTTTGCAGAGTGCTCAAAATTTAATGGAGAACAACACTATGGGTGAGGTAAATCTTGCTTGCACTAAGCATACAATCAATCTTACAGATTTTTAAATAGTAAAGAGTACATTGGAAATAATGAAATTAGAATATTTGCATGTGATTAAAAATGAGAATATGGTCATCAAAATTCATTCCCTTGATATGAGGTTTAGCTCAATCTATTCTTCACTTCATAAGACATAAGAACCATAAATTATTGCAACAGTTTTTAGTGAGATGAATGGAGAGAACAATTTCTATGGAATATACAAGTTGAAAGGAAAGAGTTGAACATAACTAAGATAGTTTTGCATGGAATTAAAGATCAACAATCAAAGCAACGTGAGAATGTTATAATCGGTAATACTATTTCTAGATCTTAGTTGATTCATGAAGATTCACTTACAGAGATAGATGGAAAAGTGTCATCTAGTGTAGGGCTTCCAATTCCTAATTATATTAGAGTAGCACAATAGAATCTAATTACATCATAAAGAGGAATGAAATAAACAAAACTATTTTTTAGGATCCTGGTATTTGTAACATGGTTCAAACATTGTTTTAGGACAACTAATCTCTGAGAAGGGCATATTGTCATGTCCCTTTTTCAAATAAAGTTAATATATTAAGTTGTCTAAGAGATTTACTTTTTATTTTATTTAAAAGTGACAAATTAATATTACTTTATTCTTATTGAAAGTAAAAACAAAAATGTGAGAAAAAGGAAAAGTGAAAATAAAAGAGTAAAACGTAAAAGTGTAACCCAAACTCTAAAAAATATAACCCTAACCCTAGCTCACTAAGAAAGATTTTGTGGGACCAAAAGCCTCTCAATAAGGGAGGTATGTTCTACAAGGATTTAGAAAACAACCCATTCATTAAGGAGTAGACAATAGACCTGATTTCAACCACCATCAAAACTTTAAGTGAGGAGCTATAATAATGGTGGCAAAACCATCGCTTCATGCAAGCAATGACTGTGTAACTACCAATTCATGTAGGTGGTGGTTTCGAAAAATGTCGGTCTTCATTAACTGAAAATTTTGCCCACATCAATGAAATAGGTACTTTAAAAAAGACAAAAGTGTTTCCAATTTCCTGCAAGGTTTAGAGCATGAGAGGACATCTTCACACATGATACGAAGGATGGCACAAATGGAGGAAGGCATAGATGAATAGAGTAAATGTTCGATTGTTTGTAGGAAGGATTGAAGTGAGGAAACATTATGCAAGATAGTTGTATGTTGTACTTATTTTATATCTCATTGTACTTTGAATTTGGTCAATAGAAGATAGGGAGTAGAGCTATTACATATTCTAACTGGTTTTTCCCTACACCTTGTGGAGTTTTCTAGGTAAAAAATATGTTATATGTCTCTATTGATCTGAGTTTTGTTTCATGTTATTTGCATTCATAAGTTAGTTCTTAAGTTCAATCTAATCTTCCAACATCAAATTGAACTAAATCTATATCATTGTATTTATTAAGTTGTCTTTTTGGAGTAAATTCAGAATATAAAAAGTTGTGATTCTATGAAATCTAAAAAGTTGGTAACATATATTTTATAGATCATTAAGTCACTTGAGGACATTAATGTATATCCTTCTTTTATTCTTTGTCAGAACCAAAACACTTAAGCTTTGTGACTAAGTACTTCATCTAATTATAAGCTTTATTTTGTACAAAAAAATGATGCATATACATATTTATATTCAAAATAGAAGTCCTTACAATTTCTAATCACCTCATATTGAGACGTTAGATTATGTTGCATGACATATTAATGAGAAATGTAAATCACCATTACATAAGATGTTGTACTAAATAGTGCATGTTCAAAACTACATGTTTCATTAACAAACTATCTCATTTAAAGAAAAAATAAAAATAATAGGTTGACCATATATAGTTCCATGTAGATTGTCCAAAAAGAGCAAAAGAAATGGATGCTTGATTATTTTTTTAACTCAAATTAAATACCTTTGATCCTTTTGCAAAGTGATTTGAGGACAGTTTTTGTCTTTTTTCCACTAGCATCAATACGAGTCATAATAATTGAAGCTGAGTGTGCAATAATATCTAGTTCAACGTGTTCAAATTCATGTAAACTTACAAGAGACTACACAATACACATTATATAATGTAAATGATAAACTATGCAAATAATCCAATATTAACATTCTTCTTTTTTCTTACATCAAATAGGTTATTCATATTCATTGATAAAAAAAATGCACAATGCATTACTAATAAATATTTGAATAGGAAAAATTTGGTCACACAATGGTACAAGTTTTTTTGAAAGAAAAATATGTACATGTTAGCAAAGGTTCCTAGTTCAACAAAACATGCTAAGGATGAGGATGGCTAAGTTTTAATAGTTTACATAGGGAAGAGTAGTGAATTCATAGTTAATAGAAGCATAATAAAGACAAATGATGTGCACTCATGAGGATCCAAGATTAACAAAAGAGTTCTTTAGATGTACAGAACATTTAAATTACTTTTAATATAGATTAAACCTTAACATAGAACATGATAATGTAAAATAAGGATAAACATAAGAAATTTGATAGGTAACCATGAACTAGATAGCACATATTGATCTCAGAAAAGTGTCAACTTATTCATACAACCATGTATATATATAGTCATTATAGTTCCTAACTATTCATATTCTTCTTATTGGTACCAAAATGAGGAAACTATTCATTTTCTATCCTTTCACAAGCCGAGAGGATAGGACAAAATGCACAAGCCAATAATTACATATATAACACATAAATATTTAAGGAATATACTGCAGTCTTACTTATCTGGTTTTCTTTTCCTAATACTTTCCCAGACATAAAATGTTGTCTTATCTCGAGACAATGTCATAGGTTCATCTATCTATGTGTTGAGGGTAGAAGCTTAAAAAATTAGGTAGACTAGCAAGAGTCACAGTAATTGCTCAAGGTGTCATTTTTGGTTTTCACCTCTTACACACTACTTAGCTATCATTTCAAGTTTTTTACTAAGAAACATACCAACCTACCGCACTTTTGAGTTTTCAATAGGCTAGCATAATTAGGTGGCCATCCCTTACATATTTTCAACCAGTATAGCCCTGCTTGTCTCACGAGTCATCCCCAATACAAAAATTTTGTTCAATTTTTTTTAAAAATTACACAGTGCACATTACTCAACTAGAAGAAGGTGGTTGGTTTGAAGAAGAAAGTTGGCTGGCAAAATCCTTAGCCTTGACCTAAGCAATCATGCACTGTGCGATCTCTTGATGGAATTCTAAGGGTGGCAGGTAAACATGAACTTTGAGCATGGGGGTCACCTCATAGTAGAATGGATCCAAGTCAGTCTTGAATGCATCCCAGTCCAACATATATTTTTGGACTATGCATATCAAGATGCATATTGGTGCGTAGTTCGCAATTAGCTCTTTTAGGTCATCATTCTAAGTGGAAGTGAGATCTGATCTTGTATTATTAACCTTCAATTGAATCTCTGTACTGAGCTGCTCTAGATTTTTTGCATGTCTTACTCCCTATTCCCCTACAAATGCATTGCATCATAGATCCTGTTGCTAGCTAAGAATTCAATCTCACACATTATCCCTAGAATTAAAGGACTACTAGAGGGAAAGTACCATCTCATCTTTCAATGTACTCAAAGTGTGTATGGTTATGTCAACTATGACAACTATGTTGAATTTTTCACTAGAGTTAGTCAAGGAATTATCAAGTTATTGCTTCCAATCTAGAAATCTGTGTGCACACTGATGGGCTTCGAGGGTTGTGATGTCTAGGATACTTTGGTAATCTTCCAGTAGAGTTATCAAAGTTGTTTCATTATTCAAATTGTAACCTAGGTTGTTAAGTGCATGAAGTTGTTGTGTTGTGCACCAATCTTTATAATGCTATGTTATCAGGACCATCAAATTATTATGATTCGACATGACTTTTTTGCCAATAAATTGAGAGTCTTAGGATGGACAAGCATCTTTAATTACCTTCACTACTTTATTCATCCATATCCTGAGTTAGATGTTATCGTCCTTTGCTTGATCTTACTTTTGTTCCAAGGAGGCCACCTTCTGTATAATATATTCCTGGAACATTACGACTCTCTCCAATTATTTCTTCAAGGGAAGATGAGAGACATCCAAAGATGCCTCTTGCCTGACCAGAAGAGTGGCCAATGTGCTTGTTGTTACTGCAAGATGCTAACATGGCATGGTGGCTAGCAAAAGGGAAAAAGTGGTACACCAAGTAGTGACTGTTGGAACATCCAAAAGCTAGACACCTCCTAGTGGAAGCTATGGTAACTAAGTTTGTACCTACATCATGACTGGTACTTGATATTGTGTTGTGACCTTTGAAACCAACTTAGATTTTTGTGGAGCATCCTCAACCATCTTCTATTTCACCTCTTCTTCCTGTTTCTTCTCCAGCTCTTCTTCCTCCCTCTTCTTTTTCTCCTCTTCTTCTTGCTTTTTATTTTCTTGTTCTCTTCCTCCTTACTCTTTTCTTCCTCTTCTTTCATCTTTTTCTTTTCAGCTTCCTCTTTCTCTATCTTCTTCCTCTCATCTTCTTGCTTTTACTTCTTTTTTTATTCTTCCTTCTTTTGTTCCTCTTCTTCTTTCATCCTTTCTTCCTATTCTTTCATAGCTTGGGCATGTGCCTAGGATTGTGCTTGTGCCTATGCTTTTTGTTATCATAGGACCTTATTGTGTTTCTCTTTTTTATCAACTTCTTCTGCTTGTTACCCTTGAATTTTTACATCTTGTTTTCATTTTTCCTATTCTTTTTTCTTCTTCTCCTTCTGCTCTTATGATTGTTGTGCGATGGCTATTGCTTGTGCTTGTTGGGCCATCTATTGGGCCTTTTTTTATATCTGCCTCTACATCCCTAACCTTTTTGGAGGCCTTCACTTCCTCATCTTATTGTGTTCCCTACTAGTGCTTCTCTTTCTTTATCTTTTCTTCCTATGCTTGCATTTAGATGCATGAACAACTTATTTTGAAACCTATTGTTCTTCAACTGAGATCTATTTTGGTGTAGTTTCTTCAACCTCCTATGCCTATGGTGATGGTGTGGAGTCTTTAGGGTGCACCTTCGAACTAGGAATTGACTGCTTCTTTCTACCTATGGTGACCAGCCTATGTCATGGTGGTGCAAAGATTTTTGAGGTAGGTGTGGTTCCTGCTCATTAGCTGATCAGCCAAATGTGTGTTCCTCCAAAGTAGGGGAGACTCTTGTCTCCCACTAGGTTTTAGGCCTACACACAAGCATTTTTGGTGGACTTTTTGATATGGGTGTGAAAATGACATTTGGTACATATGTGGGGGTAGATTGGGGTTATAATAAGTCCATTCTATGCCAAAGTTACTCCTCTTTTTTAATTATATCTATAATTATGGATGACAGGTAAGATGGAAGTTCTACCCATGAGTTGGGTGGAACCTTCTTTCAAATTTTCACTGAGTGCACCACCTTCCACAAAAATAAATCCTTTTCATCTTCCTTCTTATAATAGTCCCCAGCCATGTCTACCAACATGACTTGGTAGAGCTCTTACACATCAGTTCCCAACTCCATGAGATTTTAGGACCCAATAATTTATGGCACCTTCAGATCATCTTTCCATGATGTTGTGTTGTGTGTTGTACACTTTAGAAGTGACACTAGATGAGGATTTGCTTTGTGATTCCCTTTCTTTTATTGTGAACTAGATGCCAGTTCTAATATTTACACTGCATGAATGTCTGCACCTGATGGTATGGATTACAATAGAATTACTCACCTTGTTGTGTGTTATTTATGTCTGGCCACCTCAACTTGTACTATCTCCATTTATGATGAAAAATAGAAGTGGTTTGAAAGGTGAGCATAGTAGCTCATCCCTTCGACAATGTCATATTGACATGTTTTCTAAGACACTAGGGGACATCTGGTGGGACTCAGGGGAGTGTTGTAATGAGATCCAAGCACTCCTCCCACCATGATTTAAACTTCCCCTCATGTGCGAGGGATCCCCATTATTGTGTCTATATGATGTTAAAGAATTACTACACTAGCCAGTAGTCTATATCTAGGTGCACTTCTCCCTTAGGGGATTTATACTATGTGAAGCAAAGGAGGATGAAATTTTGATACTAAAAGGTCTACTTCAGAGTATTGTGGCACTTATCAATGTTTGTAAGCAACTCTTGTACAAAATATTTAAGCCAGTTAAATTGCTCATCTTGTTACATCATCTTATGAGTGATGTCCACAACTCCCTTAGGTATCTATTTAGTAAACTTAGTCATCTTCCAGAAATACCTAGTGATGCATTGGATGAGGATGCACACAGGTTCATCTAAAATGTCATCGATGAGGATATTATGGTTTATCACACATACTGGTCCCAGACTTATGGTAAAATAAGAGGCATTTTGGTCTTGTAGGCCAATAATGAATATCCATGTGCAAGAATGCCTAAAGCTTAGGCTATGGCCTGTGTGTTGATGATGACCATCTCATTCGGCCCCAAATAGATAGCTCTGTCATTGTATCATCCAAGTAATACTTGAATGATTTCAACTATGTCACCAAAGTTTGGCATTTAGTGCAGGTGCTAAACATTTTTATTATGGAATCTATGGGGAATTACGAGGGTGAGAGGTTGCACAACATCAACAGGGTCCAGTTAGAAGATCTTTTTTTCAACTTCACATAGGTATTGGAATGGTTCTTGATCACTATATTTTGTTTATCAAAGTACCATGTCAATGCCCATGGCTTCTTTCTATGCTTCTGATAGAGGTTGAATTAGTGGCATGATATCCATGATGACATGAGAATAAATTTGAATGCTTTTGAATGCTTCTATGCAATGGAAATGATTCAACTCTTGATAGCTACAGCTCTTGAAAATATGGTAAGTATAAAATGTGAACATGGAGTTTAAACTTAGCTTTTATAGATTTTGCACCTCTTGGCTTCCACGTAGAGGTCATGCCTATCTGTCTACTCATCTTGAATGCAATGGCCGATGTGGTGAATCAATTTCTGATCTGGCCATTAAAGTAGTTAGTCATTGGTGCATATGCATAGTTATGCCATTATACCTTTGGGAGTCCATACAAGGGGTACGAGTTGTTGATGTTGACTAGTTGTCAATTTAGGGATGATCTCATTTATCGACCCTTGGCTCTTATATTATATTCAGTGGATAACTGTTATCTGATGGATATCTTATTGAGGTGACATTTCAACATCTTTTTTAGACTTAATATTTTTTGGTTTTTCCTATTTGACTTATTCCACGGTACATGTGGATTTTCCTATGCACTCCTAGTGCACACAATGTTTGGTCTATGTACTTCACAAATGTCATTATTAAGATAATCTATAAACAAACAAATAAAAAAACAAACACACTAAAAACTTAGCAAAACAAGGAAATCCTAATCTACATGGTGCTACTCAGCACCCACTCAATTTGTGGAATGAGATTGATTACTATTGGCGGTAGGGCTTAAGCCTATAGCCATTTACTCACCCTGGAAATATGATTCCCTTTAAATCCTTTAAAACTACCATACCTTGTTGCATTAATTCATGTATAATGTAAGGCCCTTTCCATCTTATTTTTAATTTGCTTGGGAATGCTTTGAATCAGCTATCATACAACAACACTAGCTGATCTTTGTGAAATTTCTTATGTCATAGGTTCATATTGTGCCATGCTTTCTGACTTTGTTTATACACTTCTTGTGTCCATGTTACTCATCATCTAAACTCATCCATCCTATTTAGTTTCAAGATTTGCTTAGTGAGAGATTCTTGCTCTCCTAAGTGCACAACCATAGTGATGTGCAAGTTGGGCACTAGATACTCCATTGACATGACTGCTTCTAGACCATAAACCAACTAAAATGGTGTAAGTCATGTATCCCTTTTATAATTTGTGTGATATGCAATCTTCCCAATCATCCTGCTTAACATTGTATATTTTTGTGAGCATTTTACCCAGTACCTTATTAGAAGCTTCACTTTACCCATTCACCTTTGGATGATATGCAGTGCTTTTGTGATGGAAAATCATGAATTCTTCAGTTAAGGAGTTGATGGTATTGTTGAAGAAGTGCGCTCTTATATCGCTAACTAGTTTGATCAGACATTTGAACCTAGTAATGACATTTTCATACAAGAACTTCATTGCATCCTTTGCATCATAGCTTGGTGTGGTAGCTACTTCAACCCATTTAGTAAAATAATATGTCGTAGTAATGATGTATCTAGCCTTGCTGTGTTTAATTAGTGGGTTGATTGGTTCAATAAAATTAATACCCCATTATTTGAATGTTTGCTCTATTAGCAAGGATTGCAATGACATCTCATCTTTCTGGAGTGGTTTTCCCATAAGTTGGCAGACATCACAATGGTGAGCAACTCTATGTGCACGTTGGAAAAAAATTTGCCACCATAGTCAGCTCTGTAAAATATTTCTCATTGTAACCTCTTCTATGAAATGTCCTCCTATGAATCCTTGATGAGCTTCCTCTAAGAGTTGAGGGCATTCATGTTCAAGGACAACCCTGTGCAAGACTTCATTCTTCCCCAAGTGATATATCAGTCCATGAATGATAGTAGAGGGCAATGCTCTAGTCACAAATTGATTTTTATCCTACTACTGAAAGTGCATAGAGAAGATTCCTTACGTGAAGAAGTTATTAATTGCTTCAAAGTTTTTAGGGATCATTGAAACACAGAAGAGATGCACATCAAGTGAATCTTCTTGTAGTTCCTTCGGCTATTCACCATTTAGAATTTGGCTGAGGTGGTTAAGTCCCAAGTTATCTCTACCTAGTTTTACATTTATATGAAATTGAAATACCTAAAATAGCATCAACCAGCATGATATCCATCCTCCTAAAATTAGTTTATTGACTAGGTATCGTAAAGCTTGATGGTCTGTGAAAACTTTGAACGGTGTCTCCAAAAGATAATGCCAAAATTTTTGAAGTACGAACACAATGGCCAATGCTTCCCATTCGGTGGTTCTATAATTTTTCTCTGCATTGGACAATTTTCAACTAGAAAAATGGATTAGATGATCAAGCCACAATCTTCAGGATACATAAGTACAATACCAACTACGATCCATGAAGTGTCTACAAGTATGGGTGTAGTGACCAATTGTTGCTTCAACTAAATGCAAGTTGCTTGGCATTCAGATTTCCAGACAAACTTAGCATTCTTACATAATAAGGCTTCTAGTGTAGATGTTATCACTATGTAGCCTTTGATGAATTTTTGGTAATATCATGTATGCCTAAGAAAAAATCACACTATAGTGGAATTAACCAATGGTGGCATACTCAATATTATCGTGATTTTATCTTGATCAATGAAAATGTCATCACTACAAACATGGCCAAGTAAAACACCAAAAGGTGTGAAAAATAAGCATTTATTTAAATTTAAAGTGATGCATAAGGCTCAGTATCATTCCAAAATCAAATTCAACTTGGACAAATGATGTATAAACATCGAAAAGATTGCCCAATTATCTCAGTATTTTTTCAAAAAATCATGGATGAAATCCTTAAGTGTTGTGACCACTACATGCAAGAAAACCATAGGTGCATTCTTCAGGCCAAATGGCATGAATTTATCTGTAAAAGAAACCCACTTTGTTATAAATGTTGTTTTACCTCGATCCTCCTCTATGATCATAATTTGATGGTATCCATTGAACCCATCCATAAAATAATATAATTTGTGTCCCGTGATAGACTCAAACTTTGTCATTAAATGGTATTGGGAAGGGATCATTAACGTAGTCATCATTAAAAATATGGTAGTACCCACATACTCATATTTCCCTATTTTCTTTAGCTAAACTACCATTGGACTTACCCAATCAGCTTTGTCTACTAGATAGATTATCCCTGCGTCTTACATTTTATCCAATTTTGCCTTTACCTTTATCTTCATATTGGGATTAAGCTTGTATGATATCTTCTTGATTGATCATGTAAACTTCAATTCAATGTACATCTCCCTAATAAAAGGGTCAAATCCTTGAACTTCTAAGAATTTGATGTGAAAAATATTTTGGTAATCCCTCAAAATTTGTAGAACTTCTAAAATTTCAGTCTCTATCCAATAGTCC
Source organism: Torreya grandis (assembly GCA_037957365.1). Taxonomy (NCBI): domain Eukaryota; kingdom Viridiplantae; phylum Streptophyta; class Pinopsida; order Cupressales; family Taxaceae; genus Torreya; species Torreya grandis. The sequence goes on along the minus strand of JARHVA010000395.1, from coordinate 2,821,710 downwards.
CCAACACTTGCAAGCTTTGGAACTTCATATGTTTTGATGTTCGCCACATGCTTCTTGAGAGGCCACTAATAAATATTGTTTTTTCCTTCATCCATTGATTCTTGAATCTTTCTTTGTCCTTCCTGCTCCAAAATTTGAATGTTGTGCAACTTTTATTCTTCAGTTAGTGTCACGCTAGTGTCCCTGAGTGGTTCTATAGGTCACTCAAGTTCGTATAAATCTTTCAAATCTAAATCAATATTAGAATAAAAATATTTAGTTCCTTCTATCTCATCTTGGATTTGGTGACAATGATGCAACATGGACTGTTTTTCTATCTTAGTAGCTTTATACCTTTGAACTATCGAGTTAAGATCAAAGACTACATTTTTCTATGTAGTTGATTCTATTATAGTACTCAAATCTTTCATGCACCCCTAGTATAGAAAGTACTTGAGTTTCTATAGTGCATTATGAACTAGTGTATTTTCATCTTCAAAGACAAAATTTTGTATGAAATCACTTTACAGTTGTGCCCAGTGCTTGGTTTCTCTCTTGCACTCCTTGTGCATGTACCATGTTGTGGGTAATTTCACAAGTCTGTAGTGAAAAATGTGAACCCAGTACTTGGATGCCACACGTTCCTCATTCCAAACTTCAACACATCTATGTACATGCATCTCAAGGCACTCTCCTTCTTAGAAGAATGGCTAGTTAGTATGAATGAATTATGGTAGTTAAAATCCATTAATCATGAGCTCACAAGCGTGATCCCATTATAGTTGATTATCTCAATGAGTTTCCCACCAAGTTGAAATAACTAACTTCAAGGCATAATTTAGAGTGTTAATCCACTGATTGATAGTCAAAAATTAGACTTGCAGATGCAAAATAAAATCATTGATATCCTCTATTGCATAGCATGCAGGCATTTATCACTCATACGTAAAGACCATCCTCATGAGTTAGAATTTATGGTCACCATGGGCCCAATTAATGAAATGAGTATCTGAATCTCCACTGATAGAAAAAGCTAATTCCTAGGGTATTGTGCCTTCCTTTGTTGGTTCTATGTAAAGTTACAACAACTCCCTTGAAGGCATAGTTTAGAGTGTTAATCTGTTGATTGATAGTTATAAAATAGACTTGCAGACATAGAATAAAATCATTGATATCCTCTATTGCGTAGTATGTAGGCATTTGTAACTCATGCACAAAGACCATCCTCACAGGTTGGAATTCATGGTCACCACGAGCCCAATTAAGGAGATGTGTATTTGAATCACCACTGATAGAACAAGTTGTTTCCCATGGTATTATGCCTTCTTATGTTGGTTATATGTAGTCCTACATGTGATCATCAGATTGATACAAAGAATTCACTTCTAAGTGAGTGGGAGATTTTATAGTCATGGAGGCATAGTCATCAATAACAAACTGATTTACAATCAACTATGTATCTACTAGTCTCAGTCTCTATTATTTTGATGTGTGCAATTATCTGATAAGTAGTGGTTGTACTTGAGGTTTGACCTATTAGTACAAGAAGTTACATTATGCTATGCACAGAGCATTCAGATTCTCCTTTGTATTGACCTTCATCCAACTAGTTTCTTGTGGAACATATGGATAATCCATTTTAGCATGAATTATGTACAGGGTGTGTGCTCTATTGACAGGAATGCCCACAAGCTTATCACCTTGATGTGCCTTGAGATAGTTATTTACTATGTTGATAGTCATCTGACCATCATATGCCCATTTTTTTTCCTATCAACACAGTGTAATACATTGCTTCAGTTTTCATACCTATTACCTCAAAGTCTCTTCATAGAGACAAGTCTGTGACTTTGATCTCAACATCCCCCAATCTACCAATAAGCTCAACTTTTTTGTAGTCAGCCAAGCTCAAAGTTATTGGGATGTAGCTAAGAGTTGGTCATATAATCACTTCCTATGTGGATCTAGGAATCATATTTACTATGATACCGAAGTCAAAGATAGCATTTAGGATCTCATATCTGACAACCTTAATATCAATTAGCATATAAACATGCCATGGTTTCTTTGTCTTCACATAACAAACCAATTTTTATGTCTTTTGTTGACCTCATTATGCACATTCCAAAAAATTATGCAATAGATTCATTATGTTTTGTGATATGTCTTCATTGCACAGATTACTCAAAAGTTTTAGTAGGTCCATGAGCTCAGTAACAACTCCATCTTTTCATATGATGCACACAATATGGCCATACATTTATGTGTAGATCACTGCAGTGTCAACATTAGTAGTTTCCTACTTTTGAATATTTTTAAAGATCTGTGTAGCTTCATTCATCAAACTCTTTTATGTGATTGGATCCTTGTATTTACCTTGTCTTACTTTTTTGATGCGCTGGGTTTGAGGTATTTTAAGTGGAGGTAGTCCTTTTTTTGCATGTTACTTTTATGTCACAGTGTTTAGAAATGCATTTTCTTTAGGGTCCACACTTACCATATTTACATTCTGGACAACTTTGTCTTTCCTCTGCTTATCTAAAATAGGGCAATCCTTTATATCATGTTGATCAGAAACTCTATAATATGAACAATATGACAACCTTTGTAGGTTCATTGGGCAATTTCTTTGGACATGATTATATTCTCTACATACTTAGCACTGTAGGGGAGGCCGTTGATAGTTATTTCCTTTCCCTCCTTGGTATCCTTCTCTATAACCACCTTGGACTTCTCCCCTATTTAACTGATATCCTCCCTAATATCCTCCTTGTGGATACATAGAGTTCTAATGCTAGTACTATTGATTATTATCTCCCATACTGAATTGCTATTGCACAGTTGGATGGGTCCAATTTGATTATTGTAGCTGCATTATGGGTGAGCTCTAAGATGTTATATATTGATATTAAGCTGATGATGGTGTCCAATTTGATGAATAAGGGGTCCAACTAGCTAGATCATGAGGCTGGTACTGTGGTGAACTCAAAATCCATTATGGACCCATTTGGGTCACACAAATCATATCAACCTCCGTGCCTAGAATTATTTGCTTTGTTGAGATGATTTAAAAAGCTATGATAACAAGCACATTTTTTGAGATTTCCTCTTTAAGTTCTTCTAGAGTTCTATAATTCTTCTCATCATGGGTAGTTGATTTGTAAAAATTACAGTATGAATTCTATGGATTTTTGATATATTGCTACAACAAATGGTATTGTGTCGTAGCATGCCCTACTACTTAGAAAAATTCATAAAATTCCATCTTTACTTTAGCACAATCATTTCAATGGTGTCCTCTTCCATATTCTGTGCACCAAAGGTTCAATTTAGGCATCTCTATCTCGTGATACTAATCTATTTTTTTCATGAAAGCCTACAATGTATTTTCAAATTTGGAGTTAGCTACAGGAATTTTACCATAGTCTTCAATTTGTTCCACATGTAGTGCAGTAGCTTTGGCATTTGCTTTTGTCTCATATTGAGTTTGTGCAGTGGCAAACTGAATCCTACCTATTAATCCTTCAACAAACCATGCTACTTTATCTTTCTTTGTTAAAATGAATTTTACTTTGTTCATTACGTTTGAAAATTTGTGATCATAATCGCAAACCAACTCTCCAAATTTTTGCCTTATTTTTTTCAAATCATGTATTATTTGGCTAGTGCATTTCTTAATTTTAAATTTTGTGATCAACAATTTATGCACATCTTGTAGGCTCACTTCTTGTATATCTCTTTTGTATATGAATTCAATCACTCTCTTAGATAGAGTCCCTATTAATTCACACTTCTATAAATTTTCATCAGTAAGATCTTTAATTTGCCACTTCATTTTGCAAGTTAACAAACATTATTCAAGGTCCATAGACCCATCATAAATGGAAAAATTCAAAACTCCTCCTACTTGATTTATCTTAGTAACTGGTATAGATGAAATATTTTATGTAGTTATTACTCAAAGTGACTGCATCTTGATTGCTCCTACCTATGTACTACTTTGTGCACTAGAGGAATTTCTCATGTGAAATCTGATTGTCTTTGCTTCCTTCTTATTGTTGTTCAATGTCACCTAATCCTATATAATTAAAAGCCTTCCTTATTGATTTTGTTTGGATTTCCATTCCCCAATGGTCCACGTGCTCTAAAAATGTTTTTCCAACTCTCCTCTTCTTGTTCTGCTGGTTGAAAACTTCTACTAAGATATATAAGACTGGGTTGCAAGGACGCGTACACTTCTAGTGAATAATCATTCTCAATGACTTCTTTTTTTGCTATGCTTGAAACTGTGATTAGTCTATGACTAAGTTTTGTTTCTCTTCATAATTCTTTTTCTTTAGTCAATACTTTTTCTTGTAGATATGCACTACTTCGATCTTTTATCTACTCTACTTCTAGACTACTCTAAACTTCCTCTTCACACATCTTTTCTTCTACTCACTCTTCATCTTCTCATTCTTTCTACTGACATCCAATATCATCCTCTTTCTTCTGCCTTTGCTCATCATCTAGCTCACTACTTTTGTGCACTCAATCATCATCTACTCTTCTACTATTATTACTTCTATTCACAACTAAAGGGGTATTCAATTATTTAATTCCATATATTATGTTGTTCCAGTTCTCTTTTTGAATCTAGAGTTTTCTTCTTACCCTTATTCACTCGCATCTCTATTCTAGATTTAGGCTCAAACTCTAGTCACTCATCTATCTATCATTCACCATTATGTGCATACATCCCCATACACCTAAAGTGACTACTCCATTTTGGTTGAAGTAGGCACCATAGCCTTTTCCACCACCAACATCTTCAATAGGAGAGGTAGTCACTGTAAAAAAATTTCCCTAATTCCTTGGAAAAAATGGTCCTACATAACTTTGAATGATATATAATCTTGTATTATGAACTCTATAGTGTATCCATCTATAGAAGTGGCAATCTAGTAGTTTATCTCTCTTATCCAATCAGTTTCTAATTTCACTAACTAGTCTATCTTTCCTTTGTTCCAAGTAATGGTTTCTTCTACTCTAGGATGGAATCAGTAGTACTCCAATCTTGTCAACTAATTACCCAACTATTCAAGTAGTTTTCACCAAAAAATTTCATATATTTTTCTGTATATATGTTACTGAATGATTTCACTCGTAGTGAGGCCCATTCTTTTGAATTCATCTTTTACGAAGTGCCATATTTTTTGGTCTAACTAGGTTTCAATCTCTCATTGTCCCGATAACCATCTTAGCATAGTTCTCATTGAAAGGAGTGTCTCCACACTCACTAAACCATTGTTAATAGAGGTTCCTAGTTCAACAGAACATGTTAAAGATGGAGATAGCTAATTTTTAATAGTTTGCACAAGAAAGAGCAGTGAATTCATAGTTAACATAAGCATAATAGAGATAAATGATGTGTGCTTGCAAGGAACCAAGATTACTTTTAAGATAGATATCTTAGCATAAAACATGATAACACAAAACAAGGATAACATAAGAAATTTAATAGTTAATCATGAACTAGATACCATATATTGATCTCAGAAAAGGGTCATCAACTTATTCATACAAGCATGCATATATATAGTCGTTATAGTTCCTAACTATTCGTATTATTTTCATTAGCACCAAAATGAGGAGATTATTTATTTTCTATCCTTTCACAAGCTAAGATGATAGAATAAAATACACAAGTTGACAATTACATATATAATGCACAAATATTCAAGGAATATCATATGCAATCTTACTTATCTGATTTTCTTCTCCCAATAGTACAAGAATATCCAAAAATTTAAGAAGCCCTCATATAAATACAACCACAAAAACTAGCAAGTTTGATCATTGACAACCATAAGGTAGACAATAAATGAAGCAAAATAATGCCTTACAATAAACTCAAAGAATATCACAATCACATCTTTAGTTAAAGGCTATGCCAAACTATTCATTTCCTATTTGCTTCCCTTCCTACTCTTGAGCTTTAGACTATATAAACTATCATGAATAAAGTGGTTTCTAAACTACATTTTTATAGCTCTTAACTGATTTGTGATCGGCTACCATTCTAATAAGGGGTTGACACCCTCAACCCTAACCACCACTCAATTAACCAATTATTCACCACCCATACACAAGCATTTGAAAGATAGAATCATGTTACCAATGGCTTCATGCAACAAGAAATAATCTAAAATAAATTTGTCATCCTCATTCAAATAGGCATCTACATTACTTTCTATTTTATCTTCTTTTCCAATCGATGGCATGCTGAAGTCAGTAAGGCTCACTGATGGCTCCCTAAAGTCAGCAAGACTACCAACTACCTAGACACTTCAAAATTTCCTTCATTTCTCATAGCCTACTGTAGTTATGCACAAGGATATGTCACTCTATGCTTGTTCACCACTAGGTAGGGATATTGTGTTTTTCTCACTTGTGTATGTGTGATTGCCCAGTATATTCAATGTGGACCAAGTTGGACAGTGCCCCACCTTGCTTTGGGAAATTATTATCATCGAGATTCCTTGGTCAACATCAGCATATAAATTTGTCATTGTTATTTGGATTATTAGATCAATCATGAGTGAATAACCCCATTTTCTTCCTTTACTACACTGAATCATGGATCTTCAATTTTGGTCTTAATAGATCTTGTTTTTACCATACTATTGATTTTGACCTCTATTTTTTTTATTCCCCTATTGGCAATTCTTATATCTGACACTTTTGGTTCCTTTAGACTTCTCACCCTGCATGAGCAAATATTTGGGCTTCTTTGCACTTCAAATTATATGAGCATTATTCCACTGAGTGTACCACTATTGAACATACATCACAATATATTTCTTTGGGAAGTTAGGGCTTGTATGGCCTTCAGTAATGCAAGTCATGCAACACACTTACTTCTTGTCCTCCTTACTCTTAAATTGTTTGAACTTTGAACATGTGGATGCTGTCCTTGGTTAGCACTTCAATGGATGCAAGTAGTGATTTATCTTTCTCATCCTCTGAATCACTAAATGCATGGGCCCTCAAACATGTCTTAAATTCACTTTCCAAATTCATAGAATGATAATAGGCTCCTTATAAGCTGGTAGGAAGGACTACCTTAAATCTTCAAGCTATACATATGTTGCTGCCCTTATATGAACAACCATTTCTTTAATCTATTTTCAATTGCATTCTCCAATTTCTTAAGCATTTATTTTAATCTCTTATCATAAGGGATATCCCATTATTTCCTTGTTGAGTGTTGTATATTTTTTTCACTTTGTCATGTTCATCTCTATATAGTCTAAACTCCCTTTCAAAAGCAGTCCCTAATGCTTCCTAGGTCCAAAAATGACCTCTCAGGTGTTCCACACACCATTTAACTACTATCCCTACAAGGGTAGCTAATAATTACCATGACTAATGGGATTCATCAAGTTGACCATTCACCCTTATGGTCTCACAAGTTTTGTAACATCCTATAGGGTCTTCTTTCCCATCTCCATAAAACTTGTACAATTTGTTCCTATTCTCATTTTGTTAGCTTTTCTTTTTCTTTTTAGATAGCTAGTAGGGTCTTTGTTAAAGCAATCTGACCTTCTCTAGAGCTCCTCAATGTACAAGCCCCTTTTTCAATAGGATAATGTTATACACTCTTGTGATAGAGTCAATTCCAAAGCACTAGCAAATGCATTGCCACCCATTGGTTCTACCAAGCCCTGAGAGATCATTGGACCCTAGTGATCTAAAATGGATTAGATGGATGAAGGTTGTTTATGAAAAAGACATCATGGCTCCTACACTTTAACAATTATAAAAGGACAAATGCCACATGGGGTTCACCAAGTTGATGACACAAGGATTGAAGAGGTGTTGAAACCAATACCCAAACACTTGGAGACACTAAAAACTCTCCATGGTTGGAATCCTAATCATATCAAGAAGGTACCGAATCTGACAAGAGTGGGAAAAAGTCAAACATGACATATTTTCCACATCATGAGACAAATTTGTACAAAGTATGAGTTAGTCCATGAGATAAATATAGGAAGGTATACAAAACATTTGGATCACACTCTAAATGGTATAATTTAGAAACCCCATCCATGACAAATTCCTCACCTCTTGTAATAATTTAGTATGAGTTAAGAGACAGAAATTCATTCAGGGGTATCTTGTGTTTCCAATTGATTTTGTATAATTTTCATATGGAAACTCGATTGTTTGGTACATAAAATTTTAGTGATATCATTAAAAATGTCCAAAACCATCTATTTGGGAGTTCTTTTCAGTTCCTTGAGCAAGTAGATATGACAGAATGCAAGGGTTAACATTTGCAAAGGTTTAACAGTGTTCCATGCTACAATCTTCAATTCCACTTGTAAATCCTCATAAATCATAATGAATAAACAAGGCCTCCTTTCTATAGTTGAGAGGAAGAGAAACTCATCATCCATGGGAAACTATGAGGAGGCTGCAACACTTTCCAAAGTTGAGTGGAGTTGAAGATAGAGTCCATGCGCCAAGAGAGCTTTCTACTTATATTACCATTGTAGAATAATGCATGGTTGTTTGCTAGAATTTTTTCCATATTGAGTATTTCTAGTTTAAGTCTTTGTATTCACTTATGTGATTGCTATTGTGTGATGTTTTTACATTTTATTACCATTTCCAATACTACATATTGTTGTATATGCATAAATGAACATTTTAACATGGAGGATGGATGTGTGTGTTGTTCACAGGAGCATAAGAGCATTGATTAATTCTTAACTATTATAGATACATGTATTTTTAGAATAGAAGTATATATACCAGCATGTGAATGAGTATACACCTGAATTACAATAGTGTAATCAATTATTTTGACCATGAAAACATTTACATGAGCAATATGATATGGATGGCAACTGATGAGGGATTTGTGTTCCACACCATAAATTAACAACCATGGGTCCAAAGCCATTCAACCAAAACCATGAAATATGCACCCAATTACAAAAGTGATATTCTACCAACAAATATGAAAATTACAGGAAAGTGAATAGAAATAAAAAATATAGCTAATGGAAATGGTGTCTTCTCCTTGTGCCAATATGGGGTACCACCTTTCGAATGCCTTCCATCAAGATAACACAAACCCTTGGCTTGCTATGTATTTGTGAAGCGTCCTACATTCTTATATATTAATCAAATGGAAAAAAGTAAAATGAATGGAGGGAATGAATCATTAAGTAATTCTTCGGAAGACTCAATTTAAATTATACATAGGGACTTGAACTAATTTTCCAAGTGCTATCCGTAGCCCCCTTTATTCTCTCATTATATTATGCTTTTTTAAATACTTGTTAAATGGACCTTATTCGCATGTCTACTTTTATCACATGGCACATTAAAACATAACATTAGTTTATGGCATAGACTAATTGTTACATTGCAAAATATATATAAGGGTTTCCCCTTAGACACACAGTGCCTTTCAATTATTCCTTTAAACATTTGACTTGATTGGACATGGAATCTCACTTAAAAAGCTTGTGAATGTCTTTGTAATGTTACCTTTTTTGTTTATTCTTGGTTTTGGTAGATCAGCCTATTGTTTGACCCTCGTAGGCTAGTGTCATGGATTAGAGGGTCTAGTTTGGGCATTATGGAGCTCTTCAAGTGGTAGTTATAAGTGTTTATCTCCCCAAATCCTTCATTTTTTTTTGAGACATTGATATTCAGGGGTTTTTGGTTTTGTTTGAGGGACTTACTATTTATAGTGAGTCAGTGGATGTTAGAGAGGAACCCTTACTATTTTTAGTAAGGTAGTTACATGCATAGTGGATACAATGGTTAACCCCCAAGTTCATATGGAATTGTGAAATAACGATTATGTGTGGAGCTTTGTTATTTTAATTATTAATAAAGTGATTACTTTATTAATAATTATTTATAAAGCACAATCATGAAGTTATATTATAAATTTATGTCCAATGGGGCCATGACCCTCAAAAAGGTCACTTAAAGTATATTAAATATTATTATTATTTAAATGCCCATTTATCAAAGCATTTATTAAATTTATAAAGTGCACATTTAAATATCATTTTTAAATGATTAAAAGAGCCTTCTAGAGGATCGACCTCTTCTTGGGAAAAAAGAATATAAAGCATCAACCCAAGCTCTTATCATTCATGGAGGAATCATTCAACACTTGTCTTTTCTGAAGAAGCTTTGGCTTTAAGGAAGAAACCTAGGGTTTCACAAGTAAATTCAATCTTGGAGAACATAGCCTCTCTTCGATTGTGATGGTGGCTTCATACGGAGGTCACAATTGAGCATCAATGGAGTTTATACCAATCAAGAAGTGATTGTCTTCATAGATTGTTCAAGGGTTTCGAAGATCATTCTCAACAAATAGAAGTTTGAAGAATCAATATTGGAGAACATCTATTATTGATTTTTTATCATTCAAAAGGGATGATTTCATTAATAAATATCATCAATTTTCAAAAGAGTGTTGGTGACTAAGGAACAAAACAGATTTTTATAAAAAAAAGGTGATTTTGCTACATCTATTGAAGGGATAATTTTTGCCCTGATGCTGATGCGATTTCATGAAAGAGAGTAGATAAAAAAATCTGAAAGTAGTTGGCATATGATCGTTGGTTCTCCAGGACTCCAAGCACTGGCTGGTAAACACTAGAGGTTGTAATTTGAAGAGATTCAAACCTTGTGGAGTGTTGGCTTCATCTTCTAGATCATGAATTCTAGGTTCTTCATTTAGAAGTTGCATATAGATTATTGACATTGCATTGAGGTTATTATAATAGTGATTCTAGTTGAAATACTATATTAGGGGAATATATTCCCTTGTTATCTTATACAACATACCTATAGCTTGCTTTGTTATCATATTTGCATCTCTTATAGTGCTGATAGTAGTGGTACAATTGATTATAATTGCATTCCATTTAGTCTTTGGTCAATGAGAAGTCATTTCTTGGAGAATCATACTGTTATATCAAATGTAATCAGTTATCATAGAAATAAAGGAGTTTTGAGTATGCACATCAATTGTTTGATGAAATACTATAACATTGTAGATGCACATTTTCAGTTATTTCAGTCATTCTTTACATTTGAAAGGTCAAGAAGAGGCTTTGCATTGCATTCTTAGTTTTACTTCAGTCCTTAGAACAATCATTTAGAAGCCTTTAACATTTATGCATTCATCTCATATGCCAAAAACATAAAAAGAATTCAAGTACATCAATTGGATGGTTTGTAGGCAAACCGTTTGACGAAATTCCTATCCATGAAAATTAGTCATTTAAGGGAAGATTTAACAAGGCATCTTACAGTCTTCCAATTATCTACTTGACAATAACTATAAGGAATGCAGACTAGACTTTTACTCAATGAGGTTCAAAGTTACAAGTAGGTTTCTTATGATGTTTATTCTATGTTACTCCCAACCTAACCAAGTCTGCCACCTATATAAATTTTTCTGTTGCTTACCTAACTAAGTTTATTGCCTATTTGACTACACCTAATCCATCACGTCTTCTTCTCTTTCAGGCACTTACCAATAAAAAGAATTAGGTAAGTATTAGGATATAACTTCTACCTGATATATTACCTAAAAGATGGGTAGAGGTAAGCATTCAAAATTAAACTACAAAAAAGGAAGTAAACCAAGTACATGATTAAATAAAGATGTTTTGTTAGAAAAAAATTGTCTTAGTTTATGTTTTATGTTTTGGTAATGTACATATCAATTTTTAATTTTTAGTTGAGTGTCATTTGCATGGCTGGCAATGGTTGGGTGCAACTACAAGCTGACATGGTGTTCATGGTCAAGTCCTAGACTAGTCAGGGAGATCTCATGTGAATTCTCCCTAGTGTTCTAACTGCCCTCTAATGCATATTGTCTTCATGTGAATATAATTTTTATTTCAAATATTTTATGTGTTGTTATTTATTTCTTTATTTCTTGTTTACTCTACTACAACAATTTGACAATCATTGAATAATCCAATTAGGTAAACTATATCCCTCGTGAATTTTGTTTTCCCCTATCTCTCACCATGTAACGAGCTCACCCCCACTTCCATCTACACACTTGTGGTGCCTACCATAGCGATATTGACCACCAGCACATTTTTTTGAATAAGGCTCAAACCCCAGAGGATCTTACTCCATTGTGCAAGAATAAATGGAGGATAGAAGGAAGAAGACAACAAAAGCAAGAGTTGGGGAAGAAGGTACAAACTTCGGGTTACGGCCGAATCATGCATGAAGTCTATATTAGTGTTTGGCCTCTCACATATCCATCTTCTTAGTTTATTGGACATCCCTCAAAAGTAATATGGAAGTTGTTGAGAATCTTGAGCTTTACTATTTTCTTGGAATATATGCAAGTTTAAAAGAACAATGAAACCCTAAATGTTATGAAATAGTGTTTTACACATGTATAGACTATGTCTCACCTTAGAAAACTTGGTACAAAATCTTTGATCTATCAAGTGAAATTCTATCTAAAATAAAAATGACCCATTTCTTCAAAGGAATCCTTGGGCATAATGAAGATCTTCCTTTGCTAAATATTGATGTTACTATGGAGAAACTTTAGGAATGTGATATCCTTGAAATATATATGTTGATGTCATCCTTGGAAGAGTTTTCTAAACCAAATCCTTCTTGTTGTTCAATTACTTTGAATAGAAGGTAAAACTTGTATTTAAAATGGGACATTATGGCTTTATTAAAAAGGTTGGTTGAGTTTTTAATTTACCCATTGAAATTTGTCCTCGTGCCTTGCCTTGAAAATAAATTTGGGTAACTTAAATTTAGTATCAAGAATTGAATTTAAAACCTTGTCTTGGTGAGCCATTGTTGGATCCTTGAAATCTGGTAAAAAAAATTCTCAATGGAGTTTCCCCCATCTATTATATACTAGGGTTGATGGAATATGTTGTCCTCGCTATTAGTTGTTAGTGTTTTATTTGAATTGGGTATTGGGAAACTTATTTCTATTTTAATCACCCTTAGAAGCAATTTTTGGAACCCTAAACTGTTGAGGTTGTTCCAAATTTCAAATATCAAAATTATGTATGTAACTGTATTTTCCCTATATAGGACCATTTTGATTTTAGTATGGTGTTGTGATCATGACTCATACATCTTTATCCCCTATTTAAGACTTTTGATTTTTATATATTGTTGTCTCATATGGCTTTATGCCCTATTTAAGACTATAATGGTTTTTATATTTTGTCAGTACATATGGTCTTGTGTTCTATTTTGGACTGTTGAGCAATATTGGTGCACATTGTGCCCTATTTTGGACTATCAAATGAATACAGTACTTCAAATGGATGGTCTAGACATTGACCTTCCTTAATAATTGGTTACTATCATTGTTTCTTGCACTTCTTTTAGTTGGATTTTTCTTATAAAAAATCATATTATATTATTTCATTGATCATAAAACACTACATCAATCTAACCTTAGTGTTTCAATGATTGTATCTCCTTAGGAAAGCCAAAAACAATAGCATATGAGCCTAGGCCCCAAGAGGAAAAGACTCAACATCTTTGCAAAAACATTTTTAATTTAATTGTAAAATGTAATGAGCAAAGCCAACTCTTGCTTTTTAAAGACTTAGCTCCCCTAAGCTAAGAGGTGAGGGGTCCTCATGAAATGTGTCCTTGCACCTTGACTTCCACAAGAATACAAAGGTTGTTAGCCAAATTGTGTGTAATAAAAATTTACAGCTTTCCATATGCATCCTCAGGTCCCGAAGAGATGTCCTCACCAACCTAAAGGGATATTAAATAAATAACTAATGTTCCAATTGAAAGTAAGCCCAAAATGTCATAAAAGATGGGCATTTCCAAAAAAAACATGAAAAATAGTTTCCTTTCTACCACAAAGTATGAATAAAGAATCTGTAACACCAACTTCGTGAAGCCTTGCCTTAACCACCAAACCTTGGTGGAGAATTAACCATCCCAACACCTTACGCTTGAAAGAATTTTGAGACTTATAGATAGATTGCCATCATATTTTTCATCGAATCCCATGCTTCCTCATCCTCTATCCCTCATTGAATAGTAGAGTACGTTCATAAGTTTTAGTGTTTTTGCCTTGGACTAGGGTATGGATGTCATCTTATATCTTGGTACTACTCATTCAGTGGCTCATCAATGTCCTCTTGTGGATGGAATGGGCCATTATTCTTGCTTATTATTGGGCTCATCTTGCCTTGGATGCTTGTGCTCTTGGACTTGAAGATGACCTATTGAGGTTGTTGTTGTGTCTATAGAATATTGTATAAGGATCCTTATGTCTAGAAAATTGAACCATTGAGATGTATCTCGATGCCATGCTTAGTATCTACTCCCTAACAATGGGCCTTATGGAAACAAATCTTAGTATTCTTATGAGATCTTGTGTTGTAATGAAAATTAATCAGAGTTGTATTTCTTGATCTAAACCTTAGGTAATTCACTAAAAAACATGTCATCTAATCTACTATGAATGTTGGATTCTTGACAATTCAGTGAAGTATTTATTGTAGAATGTGTCACTATACAATAGCAATGTCCTTGGCCTGCCATATTCTCATTTGCTGGCACATTTTTAATGCTCCCCTGCACCTGTTGAGACCTTTTGAGATGTTCAATTAAAGGGTTGTTTAGTACCTAGTTTGACTTTATAAATGTGAAGTGAACTTAAGTCATTTGTTTATCTTTATGACCTTGTTTTGTCAAAATGTTGCCATACTTTGAGTGTGTTCAGATCCCATGAGATATCCATTGGACAACACTCTAAATTTATAGAACTAAGATGTGTTATATGTGGAAAGAAACTATAAACAAAAAATCCAAAATAGAAATAGCGTTCATCCATAAAGCCAAAAGATGTGTATATAGAACTTTAACATAAATTTATTTCTTTGAACGTTATGTACATGGCATTCCCTCAAACACTATGAATGATTATCGTTCTTATCTTATCTAATTCATATATACACACCACCTTATTGGGTTAATCCCTATGGAGGTCTGGAACGTACTTGGTCAAGTCCTATTCACCCTTGAATTTGGCCCAAGTGCACCCAATTGGCCAACATATGACCAAGTCCTCTTATTGAACAAAGGTGAAGGACCGTGACTAGGGGGTTTGTCCCCCGGGCAAATCCAAAGACAAAATGCCTATTTTTCAATTATTTGAATTTGTCTATTGACTAAAAAACATAAAAATAAATTTAAAACCTCTTAAAACCCAAAATGAAAACCTAAAAGATACAAGTCGATCATTTTACCAAAAAGTAGAACACAAAACAACATACCTCTCATCATACACTTAGGGTTGAAACTCCATCAAGCTAAATTCTAACTACATTGTTTTGGTATTCCTATGCCACTACGAGTGCACATTTGTTGCCAAGGAGATTAAAGAGCTTGAAACAAGGAGGATTCTTGGATTGATGGTAAGTTTTATTATTTTTGTCTACATTTTGTTTTCAATCTTCACATCTCTATTGTTTTTTTGTTTTGTTATTTTTCGGTCTTTTATTTTATTTTTTTAACAAGTATCAATAGCCTAGGACCTAAGAAATATTTTTTTTCTTTGTAGGCTAATTTGTGTTGGTTTTTAAACTTGTAACAAAGGCATTACAATGGCAGGAAGTGCTATCTCCATGGGATAACCCCAATTCAAAACCTATCTTTATTCACTAATTTGGAGGTATGTCACAATGTTAAAGAAAGTTACAAGTGGTGGGGGTTATATTTGGTGTTGAAATAGGTGCAATGTTTAATACACTATCTCATATAGTCAAGGGAAATCACATTAGTGTGCAATTCCTCTCCAAGGAATCAAAGTTTGTCTAAGGAAGAAAGATGCACCAATGCCAACAACAAATATTCTAGAGTACATCAAAGAGAAAGAAGTAATAGATAAAGCAACTATCTTGAAATCAAGTCTTTTTTGGCAAAGAAAGGATCTCGATCAATGAATCCACTTGCTACCCCATCTCATACCCCAATCATGGCCACGACACAACCTTTTTTGGTGACGCCCTCAACACATGAAGAGGATTCTCCTCTTTTGTGCAAAAGAACAAAAGGTGTGAGACCATTAGAAAAGGATGGAAAAGGAATTTCGAAGTGAGTCCAAGGATATTGCAACTGAGCTTATCACACAATGTGTTTACATCAATGGACTATCATTTAGTGTTCTTTTGTTACCATACTGATGGGATATGGTGAGAGGAATCAATTAAGTCCCAAAAGAGTACAAAGATTCAGGTTTAGAAAAGATATCCACCACCTTATTGGACAAGGAAAATAATCTATAGATTATTCATTGCAAATCATTAGGGATTCCCAAATCAAAATGAGGGTTTCCATCATTTCCAATGGATGGGAAATTGCTAGAAATTGGCCCTTGATTAATGTGGTTGCATTATGCCCTAAAGAAGTAATGTTTTTGAGATTCATTGATTGTGAGGGAAAAATGAAGGATGCACAATTCATCACCAACATTCTCATAGAATCCATTGAGGCAGTGGTTCCTCAAAACATTATTTAAGTCATAATGAACAACACTAAAATTTGCCAAACCTTGACTATGTTAGTTAAGGTGAGGTATGGGCACATATTTTGCACGCCTTGTGTTGTTCATTCATTCAACCAAATGATATAAAATTTGGGCAGTAGGAGCAAGGGGATCAAATAAGTGTAAGATGAAGACCAAGAAATCCAAATGTTTCTCACCAACCATCACATCATAGGCCATCTTTAGTTCATTCTAGAAATTGGAGTTATCAAAGGCAAATGGAACGATCTTTTTTTTTAACTTTAATAATTTTAATTTAGAATTTATAATTTAAATTGTATATTTCTACTTTATTTTTAAAATTTTAATTTTTAAAAACAAGTAAATGATGTTATATCAATGTAACTCAAAGAATTTTATAAAAAAAATGTTTTTTTAATTTCCTGTTAGGTTACTAAGACTTGATTCACCTCACACACAATTGTCTTAAGATGATTTATGAAGGCAAGAGAGACACTTTGTAGCATATGGTTATCAACAACCTTTGGGTTGTACAGAGGCAATTGAACACAGAGGGCCCAAAAAAGTGATGATATTGATCCTAGATGCAAATGGTGGACTCGTCTAAATTACTTGCCTAGTTTCACCAAGCCCATCATACGTATGTTCCAATTTGTTGATAAGGATCTACCAAGTTTTGGAGATATCTATGATGGCATTGATTGAATAATTGCAAAGATTCATGCCATTATAAATGCAAAAGAGCAAGATCCTAAAGAAACATTTTTCAAGCAAGTGCAAACATTTTTCATTGATCAACGGAACAAAATGGCCACCAAGTTACATCTCCTTGCCTTTGCATTAATTCCTAGATTCTAAAACACTCAAATCCTTTCTTTTCCCAAGAAGATGCCACCATGCAAGGATGTTGAAGTTTGTGAAAGATATAATATGGTAATCCCCAAGCTATTCCCCGAGCCTAATGTAGATGACAAGTGTGCGAAGTTTTGGGAATTTTGTAGCTTCCATAGGTTAAATTGTTGGTGCTCTTTGGGACAAGTACAAGGAAGCTCATACATGATGGATCCTCCATGGCCAAGGATCCATGTACATGCATCCTCTTGCAATCAAAATTTTATTAGAAATAAAAATTTTAACTTTCTTTTTTTCAAGTTTTTGTTTTAACTTTTATAAATTTTAATTTTGCACTGATTTTACCTCAATAGGTTGTGAGTTCCTCTTCAACTGAGTGGGACTGGAATACATACACCTTTATCCACTAACTTAAGAGTAACTGATTGGCAATGAAAAAGGTTATGTTGGTCTAAGTGCATTCTAGCTTGCACCTTATATCACACGAGCAAACCAAGGACAAGGGGCGACTAAGTATTGAGATGTACAACCAAAGCATCCTGACTTCCATTTCCCAACTTTCATTACTCAACATAGAGGGGCAATGACTTCTTTTCAGGACCTGAATAATGCAGCTAGTGGTAGTGGAAGTGGCACTACTACTGTTTGTGGTTCTAATGAACCACAGAATGATAATGATATTTATGCTCTTTAGGAAGAGTAATATAATAAATTTCTAATTTTGATTTAATATTTATTATGATATTTAGCATTCAGTTATGATTACCAATTTATCAGTAGTTTGCATCGAGTACAAAAGAGATTAGTTTTGGTTTTGACGTCGATCATAGGTTTAGAACTGCCACTTAGATCAACTGAGGAGATTGGATCGCTTGTACAATTTTGTATTGCATATTGTAGTTTTGTGTCATTCTGGTCTAAGAAGTGATCATTTAATTGTGCAGACTTGTTCCAAGCCCTTGATGCTGAAAATAATTTATTAGTATGTTTGATTTATGGAATAATCTATAGTGAGTAGAACCATGATGACGACATTACAGTGCAGTAGTATCTTGCTTATGTATTTGGTGGAACACCATGTTGTGTAAATGTCCCTATTCAGAACAAACACCATTCTCTAGGCTTAGTTACTGGCAGGAGACAAAAACTGCATAAATTAAGAATTGTCTAACATTCTAGATCAACTTCGAAGAGAAACTGGAACCTTGCTATTCACTTATCCTTAGAGAGACTTCTGCCCCAGGTGATGTATCAGTTACATGGAATGGAGCCTTTGTTAAGTTAGCCTTTGGCCTAAGATAAAGAGGCATGAACACGCTAACTCAGAATTCTGTGAATCCAGAACTCTCCTTGTATCAGTGTTTGATTTAGTCTGGTACTTGTATTGGCAAAAGGTTAGTTTGAAGGAATACTTTTAACTTTACATCCCTATCTGAATTTGGACTAACAATTGTGGATAGGTACTCAAGATGACAATATATATGTGGAGTTAAGAGATCTGTATCTTGTACTTATACTATCCAATGCATGTATATCTGTTCCATGTTGGTAATGTTTGACCTAGATCAGGATTTGTGTTTTATGCTACTGCGATATAAAATATAACCTTATCATAGGAGTACATGGTGGCAGTGTGTTACGGCTGAATAAATTCAGTGATGGAGAGTTCCTTCTCATTTCTTGGGATTGATCTTTTGGTTATGCTGAGAAGCCAGAGTTTCCACACCATAAGTGATTTACACCTTAGGAGCTTGCTATTTAATCAGGATAAGTGCATTTGCTCTGCAAGAAAGTGGCATATAACCTTTTACTTAAAAAGCAGATTACATTAATCTCCTGCATTTGTTGTAAAAATGCTTCAATAAAGTGAGCATATCTAATGTTAGACGTTGGACCTGTATCTACTCATTTAAAAAGAATATTTTATTTTTTGAGAATTGGTAAATAGATATTAATTGTATATTTTCATATGGCAAGCCGCGATAGTGTGAATGACAATTACTTCATCAGCAGGTCATGTTAGCACTTGGCAGTTCTGCAGATCTTTTGCATGTGTGTGTGTCTATATAAATATTGACGCACATATATAGGGAATACATAACAGGTTAAGCACATTGCCCTAATGTAGTAAGTCACCAACAAGTGCAAAAGTGAATCCGTCTTGGAGATGGTGGAAAGGACTTTGCTTGAATAAGTGGCAACTCAAAGAACAAAGCAAGCTCCAAATGAATCAAGAAAGATCCATCGAATTTGCAGCAGCAAGATGGAAACAAAACATATAGGAACCACCTTGCAACGAGAACTTGGGCACGGTTTCATGCCAAGAAGGAAGAAAGAAAATTTATCTCCTCAATGCTTAAGCTTTTGTAATACCAAAAAGCTTCAAAAGGGGAAGCTATGATCCGAAATGGATCAGATTATAAGAGGAATGTTTATATATCACACAGCAGACCTATTACATGAATAATCAGCAAAGGATTAATGTCACGTGATATTCATCTAGTTTATGATAACATCATCCAGATGATGTGTTGGAACTAGAACCTAGACACTTGGGGCCCTATAAGTTATGCGTGGTTGGAATCCAAATGATGTGAAGGTGTGAAAACTGTAAAGATTTTGGGAATTAGTCAAGCACTGTAGTCAGTTCATTTGTACTTATTTGTTATGCAAATATAGTTGAACACTTGAATATACTTTTGTATAGTTACATGTGTCGGAAAGTATAGAGTACTTAATTCATTTTTGGTTTGTATAGTTGATATATTTGACGGTTGAACTAACTGATGTGTAGAATTATGAAGGTTAGGGAAGGGAGTTCCCTCATATTGTTATATTCTCCCTATAACATAGCTAGTTGATGTACACTACTCATATCAATAAAGTTGTGTAGATAGTTAATTTACATTTATTTGTTATGTTATGCAAGCATAGTCGAACGTGATTTTGTATAATTACATGTGTTGGAAGTATAGTGTATTGAATTAATTTTTGGTAAGTATAGATGGTACTTTTGATGATTGTTGTCTAACTGACCTACCTCTTGGTATACCAAACTATATGTAGAATGATGAAGGTGAGGGAAGGGATCTTCCTCATATTGCTATATTTTCCCTATAACATAACTAGTTGAACTACATTTCTCATATCAATAAACTTGCAGCTAACCTAATGTCAAAAATCTAAAAACCCAACAATATAGTGCCCAGCTAGATTTCAACATAATGCAAATGTCATCTAAGAAAACAACATAATATAAAGAAACACACCATGATCTCAAAATACAAAAGGCTAAAAAGATCAATCTATACAGATAAAAAGACAAACCGACTACACTCTTAGCATCAATATTCAACTAAAGAGATTGGGTAGAAATCACAATCATTGTCACACAATACTCATTAGAAAAGTACAAAAATGTACCCCATTCTAACACCACCCAACCCATTAATATATACATTACCGTATCCTTCACCCTAGAACCCTAGACCCTGGTAAAAAAAAGTTTCTAATCCGAATACGTCCAGGATCCTGCCTAGATATAGATGGGACATATCCAGGAGGATCCACAGTGCTCCCACAAGATCCTGGTCATTTCCGGGCAAGATCCATAGACAAGGATATTTTTTATTTATTTATATATTTCACTTTAAAAAAACTCAAAACATGAATTCATGGCATTTTGGAAGGCCTTATCATTGTTGAATGGCATGCTTATAATATTAGTATGCTTGTCCTCCTCATCAAGAAGATGTTGAACAAAGTCCGGTGGATCTTTCAATCTCTCTAGATCAGTTACGAATTGCTTTCGTGTTTCATCAAATGATAAGTCATTACATCTTGGATAGTGACAAAACCTATGGGAAATTCGTAAAACAAGTTGTGCATGTGACGTAAATCATCATACTTGTCATGTACAAGCATGCTAACCAGCACTGAATTCTCCATATGCACCAATCTTTGAATATGATTTGCCAGCATTTCTCTTTCTACAACATTCATAATCTTAACCTCACTCTTTACATATAGATAGTGTGAAACCCTCTCTATCTCTTCATTTAACCCTCTCTAAGCTTTCTGGAGATCGTCCCCAACTCCCCACAGTCAGAGCATTCAATAAATTACTCGAATTCAATAAAATAGAAAATTGTAGCCTCATCCAAGAAAGGTTTCTCAAAATCATCCTGGAAAAGAGAAGAACCTAGCTCTGTAAGCATTTTGATAATATTGAACATTAAACTTAGATTAATAACTTCCCCTATTCATTCAGAACATACAAGTTCAAGAAGAGCAACCCACAACCTATCCTTTAGCTTAGTCCAAGTTCATACAATGGGGTTTTGTAAGAATTGCTTAAGCCTTACATAGGTGTTGTCCATGAACATCAAAATATCTCGAATCGTCTGCAATGCTTTGTTATGGTCCACCCATTTTCTATTTAACTCTTCCAAAAACAAACTCCTTATGCTCCTTTAACTACTTTGGCTATTGCCTTTAAATGAACTGTAATGAGAGGTCTTTATTTTGGCTATCCTAATACTGTTTTGTCTTTATTTTTGTCCATACATTGTAACATTTGTACTATGTACTTGTTTTAAGACTAATCTAAGTTCGACCATTGAATATCATGACATTTGGCATTGAATTATCAGTGTGTTTTGTGGTTATTCAACTTATTTTACTTACTATATACATATTATGTGGTTCATTTTGTTTATATGGCTATATTTTATATATAGTTTTGTATGACCATATCTAAAATATATCTAAGCCCCCCTAAAAATCGTTGTATCCACCTAAATCCCATATCCGTATCTATGCACATACCAGAATCTTCTACTTAGATTATAACCATTCACAATCACACTAACACTAACAACCTCAGCATAGAATCCATCCTAACATAAAAAATTATTATAACCTTAATAAAACTGCAACCAATATTTTAAATGCACAATAACTTAATAACAATGATGAATTATGAATTATGATGATTAATGTCAGAGCACTGCTTTAAGTAATAAATACAAAGGGAAGTATAACTTCTTAAGGGAAGAGCACTAGAAGAGGGTCTAATCTCTCAATATGCATATAACAATATCCCAAATGGGATCGAAGCCAATAATATAATGATGAATCCCATCTGATTTGAAAACTCCACATCAATACATATTCATCGCACAATCAGTCCAACACCCTTGGCTGATTTGGCATAGTATTTGAACGTAATCACCATGGAGCCCACACTCTTGGCTAGCGTACTTGGTACATAACAACAAGAAGGTGACAGATACGAAAGGAAAAATATCGATGACTCGAAAAAGGGAACCGAGAAATGATAGCAGCTATCCATGCCATCAAAATGTGGAAGCATTACCTCAGAAGCAAAAACTTTGAGATTAACATGGACCAGAAATTCAAGAGAGGCTTTCTAGCACATATGGAAGCCATTTAAAAGAGGCATTGTGCCCCTGCATCCCATCAAACGTACCCCAAAGCAAAAGCGTTACAGAAACATCATTGTAGCAATAAAGAATACAACGGAACATGTTGCAGCAAGTCATTGCATGCAAATTCTGCAAACAGCATATCAAGTTTGTGTATGAGAAAGTTGCGAGTATATTTGGATGTCCTTCAATGTTAACAAGGGATCAGGGTGTAAAATTTTTCAATGAAATTATTCAATGTCTCGCCTAGGAGTTGGGAATAGCATATTCATTTTCCAGTCCATCATTACCTGGAAAAGAATGAGCTACATAAAGCTACAAACAACATTCTCGTGTGTGCAGGATCAAGGACAGGGATTCAAAGGACAGGTTTCCTGCAGGTGCATAAAACTAGAAGCAAGTTCCCATTTAGATTTCCATTTCCAAAGCCAAAAGCCAAAACAAATTTTGAGTGTGGGCAACCCTTCAACAGGTAAGAGAATTGTAAACATAACAAATTAGCGACAGTTTCTAGAGCCGATGGGATACGCTTGGAACCAAGCCTGAGTTCAGGTATGTGATTGCCTTTGGACTCGGTCAGAAAACTCATTTTCAGTTATGCAATCAATAGTTATCTGTGCAATGTCTGATTTAAACCAGCCTATATTGTATTTGGATTGGCATGAGCATATGGATAGCCCACCTAAAATACTAATATCATTGGCTATTGCCATTTCTATTTTGACTGTGTTTTTAATGTAGTGGAAGATGTGCTTCATACTACCTATTTTGATGTACTCTTTGTAAGTTGCTTTCTAACTAAACATTTCCTTTATAAAACAAAATTGAAGACATTAATGAGATGGTATAGCTTAACAGCCATGACAAAAAGGGACAAGGCCTATTGTTTAGTGTCTCAATTCTGTTTCATATTTGTTATTTTAGTAATGCTATTTAAGATTATAAGATTATAACAATCTTATTTTGTGTTTCTAGGCTATAATCGTACAGGGTAATCATGCCCCTCCCGCAGGAATTGGCAATGGCTCCAAAAGGTGTTTCTTTCTCCAAGAGGAACTTTCATATCTGGAGAGCCGTTCTCACTTAAGCTCAGCGAAGGGCATATCACATCACTATAGTATTGTTACATAAGGGTCCGTTCATTAACCATCGATTCAAAGATCAAGTTTTGTGGGATTAGAGATGGGTAGTTTTCGTTCTTTCATATTAACTACAATTTATGTTTTGCACTTTCAAGTATCTCAAATAAGATTTTGCGGATTAGTTCTGTTTACTTCACTGCCTAAAAATTTGTCATTATGATAAAATTCAGTATATCTAGTGACAAGAAGACTTATTTCATGATACCAGTTTGATTTATCACAAAAAAGAGGTTTCTATCCTCTTTGTTGAGGGAAATCAAAATATCGAGTAAAACAAAGAATTTCCTGTAAATGTAAAACAAATATAAACTACAAAAAAAGCTTATGCCTGCGGTGGGCCTAAAAAGGGTGAAATATTGAATCAACACTACAATGAAATTATGAACTCTTTACAAACAGGTTCAAAATTTCTGTCTAACATAGAAATCCGCGCTACAAGACCATGCCAGTATCATTCAGTAAAACAGAAGCAAATATTAACTAATCTTACTTGATTTCCATATGAGAAAGAAGTTGAATGCCTATAATTTCCAGCTTGTAAAGTGAACTTTCCATTTCATATCCATCATCATTTTCTGGCCCATTTTTCCGAACGGTATCATCTGTAAGTGATGCCATAGTCTGTGGATCTGATTCACTATCCTTGTCAGCAATAGATTCTTCAAGTTGCTCATCCTCATTCTTTTCATCCCATAAAAGTTTATGTACATCAGATTTCTCCTCCATAAAATCAGGTCTTATAACTCCCAGAATAGCAAGACTTTGTAATGGTCGATCCATCTTTTCTGAATCATCAGTAGATACCACCTAAACATACAAAGAATCATGAGACCATTCAGAATTCGACTAAGTCATTTTTAGGCTTGAAAAGATGGTTTGTTTCATCATAAAAATTCCAAACAAAAATTAAATATTTCCATAACTAAACACAAAATGGAATTCCACTATAAGTAAAAGAAGGCATATTAACAAATAAAAAGAAAAGGACTCCAGGAGGTGTGGTCTGGTGGAAAGTTACAGGCGACCGAATTGTAGAAGGTATATTATGCAATAAAAAGAAAAGGACTCTCGGAGGTGTGGTGTGGTGAAAAGTTACAGGTGACATACTAGTATTAGCACTAAGACCCGGGTTCAAAACCCCCTAGGTGGGTGCAGATAAGCCAGGTGCAAGACCTAGTTGAGTTTGACATAATAGATATGCCCCTTATAGTGAGGCCACTTGACCAAAGGACAGTTGTACGCAGCATTTCAAATAAAAAAAGTATATATTCGTTAGGGAGTTATAAGGAGAAGTGATTTCTAAAGGAATACAAGAAAACAAAACGTTTGATGCAGACCGGTATGAGGGGGCCAAGTGAATGGCTGCCTTACTCCCCAATGATGCTACACTTCTCTCTCTCAAGGACACTCTCAGAAATAAGACTCATGATGAAAATCAAAAGACTTTTCTTTATTGAAGTTTAGCAGTGTTATAGAGATTACACACACACACATACACACTCTCCCTTCCTTTTATTACTATGAAGAAGACTCTCCTTAGTCCAATGACAAGGTTACATTTAAATACATCTACTCAATAGGTTCCTAGCTCTACTCTAACACTCCCTAAGCTTCTCTCACCTCTCTATTTTTTTCTATGTACCTATACTTCTCTATCACCAGCTTGTTTGATCTTCTTTCCTCAACCTTGGATGAATTGAAGTGACTCTCTAACTCTCTTCCAAAGCTCCTTTCGAATATTGGTGGCCTAACACTAGCATCTTGCCACTCTCTTCAAACTGCCTTTGCCTTAGAAAATGCTCCACCCATAATGTATTCTTGATCTGAGTAGTAACTTTACTTGTTTATTCAACGTGAGCAAAACCACTAGTTGTTGTAGACCGACAGTTCTGAAACCACCACCTGAATAATGTGGTAGTATGCAGGGAGTTTCATCATAATCCTAATAAAAGGTGTTATGACCAATGGGAGATGACTGAAATCATCCTTCCTTCACTTCCTTTCCCTATGGGATTCTTAACAAATATTTTTGACTTAACATTGATCTTCCTCTAGAAACACAATGTTGTTTTAAGAGACAATGAGTCGCACAACACAAAACAACTGTGCATTGTGCACAATGCGCACAAGAACCCAAACCTATGTTTTTGGATGATGCAAGATAGTTTGTAAACCTGAATGCTCCTACACCAAAGACCTAGGGTAAATGACATTGTCCATGAACTCCTACACAAGCACTCTATAAGCTCCTTAAGTACTCTTTGCCACTTTCCTTCGTGCAAATCTATGTATCCAATAATGCCTCAATCTCCTTCTTTGCTTTCTCAATCAACTATTGCTTCCAAACTACAATTGAAGATTATGAATTTGATCCTTCAGCACTACCTTGTCCCTCAAAGTAAGAGTACAAATCCACTACATTAAGGATAGGTTAAATATCCACACCATCTAATAGCTCAATCTCATAAGCATTCACTGAGAACCTTCTTAAAAGTTTTCAAGGTCCAATTTTCTTCCACTTCAACTTGTTGTATGCTCCCTTGGGGAACCTCTTCTTTTGCAAATGTGCCAAAACCATGTCACCAATGTGAAAATTCTATTTTCTTCCTATCTGATAAACATGTTTCTTGTACTCTATGTTGTTCTCTTCCAATCTTCTCTTCGCCTCCATATGCACATCATGCATACAACAATATTATTCTGCATCAACACTCTTTCTCATACACATTTTGCATCTCGATTCACACATTCCTCTATTGCTACAAGCATACATAATCTGAAATGGACTAATTATTGTACTTTTATTCACTGATTTGTTTAAGCAAACTCAGTTTGTGTGCCAATGCCATATCCCACTATTTGGGTGTGTCTCCAACCAAACATCTTAGCAAATTAACGACTCCTAATCACCACTTCCATTTGCCCATTTGTTTGAGGATGATAGGCTAAACTGAAATCTAGTCTTGTGCCTACTTTCGTCCATAACATCCTCAAAAAATGCCCAATAAATCTAATATCTCTATCTGAAACAATGCTCTTTTGCAACACATGTAGTCTCATTACTTCTTTGAAAAAATAAATTTGTAACATTTGTGGCAATCCTTGTCTTTTTGCATGCTATAAAGTTTACTATCATGAAAAAACTATTCACTACAACAAAAATGGAATCATTACCTCTCTGAGTTCTTGGCAGCCCAAGAACAAAATCCATCCTCAACTCTTCCCATGGTCTTTCTAGAATTGGTAGAGGCTAATACAACTTGGAATTATAACATTTGCCTTTTTCATGTTGGGAAATCCTACATCTTGACACAAATTTCTTAAAATCCATGCTCATTCTTGGCCAATAATAACTTATGCTTAGCTACACCAATGTTTGTCAACATAAAAATGACCAACTAGGCCTCCACTATACTTATCCGTCAATAAGTTCTCCGTCATATAACCTTGAGGTATGCACAACTTCTATCCCTTGAACAATAATAAATCATGTATCATATACTCCAGCCATGGCACCATGTCCATGCTTTTTGGACTTATGCACACTATCCATGCATCTCAAAAATCTAAATCCATCTCATAAAATTATTTTATTAAGTCATACTAAATGACTTCTGCCCTCAATTCATTCACTACAAGAGTTTCTCTACTCAAAGCATCTGAAACCTTATTAGATTGGAAACTCCTATGCTTTAAAACATAAAAAAAACTTTGAATAAATTCAACTCATTTCATATGATTTTTATTCAACTTACCTTGGTTGTTTGTGAACTACAATGTTTGATGATCCATGTACAACACAAACTCCTTTAGCAACAAATAATGCCTCCACTTCTCAAGAGCTTGTACCATACCATAAAACTATTACTTATGGAAAAAATACTTCTTGGTTGCATTCAACTTCTGACTAAAGTAGGCAATGGGCTTAACTTCTTGGCCAAATAATACTATGGTTGTCCCACTTGCAACAAAATCAACCCAAAACATTTTACTAAAATAGGGAAATGCCAACAATAATTGTTCTATTACCTGCTTCAAAAACTGAAAATGTTCCTCTACTGCAACAATCCATTCAAACTTCTTTTTACCACCTATCATTTTTTTCGTAATGGGTGCACATATACCACTTAAGTTATGAATGAATTCTCTATAGTAACTCGCAAACCCATGAAAACATCTAGCCTCAAACATGAATTTTAGCGGTCCATTTTTAAACCCTCTATTAAGATCCCAAATCCCAAATATATCAACTCCTTCATGAAGCTACACTTTTTTAAGTTAACTAACAACTTCTCCAATTTTCATAAAACCAACCTCAAATGTAACAAATATTCTTCCTTTAAAGACCTAAAAATAAAAATACCATCAAGATAAGTAATGATAAACTTACCCAAATATGGATTCAACACATCATTCATGAGTCACATGAATGTACTAAATGCATTCGACAATTTGAATAGCATAACAAGCTATTCATACAACCCATCATTCATCTTGAATGCAGTCTTCCACTATCACTTTATCAAATCTAAATTTGGTGATATCTACTCCTCAAATCTAACTTTGTGATGTAACTTGCTCCACTCAAATAGTCCATCAAGCCATCCATCCATGGCAATGAAAATCTATGCTTGATAAGTGATTTTGTTTATCACTCTACAATTCGTACACATTCTCCAATCTCCACCTTTCTTAAGTGTCAATATTATTAGAACTACACATGGGTGTACCACTCATACAACCCATCATTCATCTTGAATACGATCTTCCACTCATCAGTTCCTCTAATCTAAATTTGGTTACATTCACTCCTCGAATCTATCCTTGTGAAGTACCTTGCTCCACTCTAATAGTCCATCAAGTCATCCACCATGGAAATGGTAATGTATATTTGATAGTGATCTTATTTATTGCTCTAGAATTTGTACACATTCTCCAATCTCTACCCTTCTTAATTTTCAATATTGTTTGAATTACACATGGGCTTAAACTTTATGTTATTAAACCCTTTGACAATAATTCACATACTTGTCTCATCACATTCACCATAGGCATCAACCTATATGTTGCCTTGTTAGAAAAATTTAATTCAAGCACTAGATCCATATGATGACTAATGCTTGTCATAGGCAATAGTCCATTTGGTAATTCCTTTAAAACTATATCAACAAACTATTCTGATAAACTGCAAACTTCAAAAGGAATATCACTCACCTTGTTTGTGATCGCAACTTGCATTGGATTTGGAATGAAAGAAAAACATGCCTTCTCCTTCTTTGTCTCCTACAAGAAATTTTTACCAAAAACCAATAAAACTTGAGGAATGTTGTCCACCTCTTTGAAATGTCCCTTTTAGGACATATCTATAAAATTCTGGAATTATGCAGAAACCCTTAATACTGAAAATTCAAACTAAAATTTTTATTGTGAAATCCTAACATCAAATATATATATTCAAGCATGTAAATTAACTTTCAGACCTCGTGGAAACCCTCTAACAATTATGTAAATTCAATTATCAATTTTAGGTGGAACCCTTTAACATCAATTCTAATTTTCAACTAAATTGCAATTCAAAAAATTGAATTAAATAAAGCTGAATATATGAGTGAGAAACAATAATATTCCACCCATCAAACAGTACCAAAATCAAAACATGACCTCTCTAGAGAAGTCTCCCCACTCAGGGAACTCCTTTGAGCTGCATGACACCTCCAAATGCTGCCCTAGGTCTGCACCCACTTCATTTATCTTCCCCAAACTATTGTGCCACCCTTCAACTATGATCTAACTACCAACAATTTGATACTTTGCCCAACTATCACCTCTAAATGAAGTCACCAAGATAAATTTAAGGGTTTTCATCCATAAATCTAGAAGCTAATGAGATTTTTCATCCTCAATGGATGAACATGCAAGCAAGCATGTTTAGATTCAAAAGAATTAATTGTTAGATGATAGATAGATGTCAAAAATAGACCTCTCCACCTTCTTTTATACCTTTTCTCATCAAACTCCAAACTTATTTTATTTTAATAATAAAACAAAAGTTGTCGACATTATTTTTTGGCCACTTAGTCATATTATTAAGTTTACTTTAAAGTATTTGAGGATACTTTATATTTAAAAAATAATAATATTAAGTTTCCCAAAAGATTAGAAATGACCAGACCGAACGTAAATAATATTATTAATTATTTTTATCTAGAAATGGGACATTAAAATCTGCCCTCCCAAAATTACATGCTCTCAAGCAATTACAACCTTGTATGTTCAAGTATCAATGTGCCAAATTAACATGTCATGCTATAGCAAGCATACAGCCTAGATCCTATACATGTCAAGTGGGATAACTCCTACCAAAAACATAGTGTTATCTATCTCTAATATCCCAAATGGATAATGAATATAATCATTCACAAGATGATCCTCCAAAAAAATTGGATGTTTGAGGGCACCCCCAAACTCCCACAAGAATGAAAGTTTCCATATATTCTCCCCATTGTCGTCAAGTGGTGCAACCTCTGCCAACAATTATCATGGGGTTTACTCCATCTATTACCCACATCTATATGCTCCCTCTTAATGAAGTCTTCTATCCATGGTGTGAGAACATCTTCCATACATTCCCTTAAGGCCAAAGGCTGCCCCAAGGGCTCACCACTATAGAAATATTAAGACCATCAATATAGAAACGATGTGACAATTGTAAATATGACAAACCCATGCAAAATTTAGTAATGTGATTGATGTAGAAGCAATAAGTAGCCATACAAGGACTGAAATCTCTCCATTAGTCATCACCAACTTTAAAATACTCTTTCCCTAACTAGAAACCCCTGTAAAATCACTTGTGAGTGCCCATACAGTGATGTGATGGTTGATGATACTGATGAAAACAACATTGATGCTATAAATTCGGTCCATAGTTGTCATGGGTATGATTTTGCTGCCATATGATGATATTATCTCATCATTGTTTCCATATTCGTCACCATGTGCTTCTAATGCTTGGAGAATCATCTACTCCATTTCTAGACCTACACATAGAACACACAGATTAGGGAAATCAAAATATTCCAACATCAATCCAACTGCTTCATCATGCCTCATAGAAATGTTGTCTGACTTTCTTCCATTGCTTACATTTTCCTTATATCTTTCATTCATATGGTGGAATTTAAAATACCCATTCATGTTTCCCCAAGCATGGCTGTAGAATTACATTTTATTCCTCAGAATCAGAGTCATAATGGCTGGAAACCAATTTGCACTAGTTTTACATGCCTCAACATTGACAGTAGGCTGGAAATTCTTCCACCAAGTGATTGAAAACCTTTTTATGGCTGTCACAAAAGTGTAAAGGGGGATGGAACTGTTATTGGCAGCAGATGAAAGAATGGTACAATAGATGCCATACTAAAATTCCTTTATAAAATACATCAATGAAATAAACTAGAAGTTGAAAATAACCACACACTGACTGGAAATACTTAAATGATAGCGATAAACTGAAAACCAATCAAATTTATGCTTGGAATCACTGGTATGGATGCCAACAAAATGTTGGGCAAGCTAGAAATGTGGATAATAGTAGATTTACAATCTAGAATTATGGAGTCATTTTGTAGACTTTTATCCTAAACTTGAAACAAAGTTTTCCAAGAACTCCACCTCAAAGCCTGTATTTCATGTGCATGCCTCCCAACAAAGTTTTCCAAGAACTCCACCTCATAACCATCTCGAATTGCAATATTTATTCCATTTTCTAAGTTGTTATAGAGCTGATCTAAGAGCCTTTATTTTTTTAATGCCTTAGATTTTTATCAACTGTACTCTATTGAAGACTCAAAAATTTGGCATTAACCAAAAATTCCTTTCCAAATCCTTTCAAAACTGATTTTTCTCCATGTTCTACCCTAAAAATTAGAGAATCCTTTCCCCTAATTTTATGAAGGTGTTGTTTTTCTTGAGTGGCTATCAACTTAGCTTACTTAACTCTGCTCCACCATTAATCACACCTTTCCTGGGTCCTTATCACATCCTCCACACTTCCTTGCAATGTAGCTAGTTTCATGACAAGACTAGGATCCACTCCAATGTAGTTGGTTTCATTTTTCTAAAGCCTCTTAGTACATGCAATGGTGAAGCCATCAACTACTATCACATTAAAGCCTTTATCCTCTTTGTACCTCAAAAATTCACCCAAAATCCATACCTTTATGCAAGATGCATCTTGAACTAAAGGCCATATCTTTATTCTTTCACCTTGTTTAGAATGATGGTAGAAATGAAATAGAGTTATGCTATCATTCATATATTGTGAATTGACATTATAAGACTAGTATAACTCCATTCTAAAAAAATGCCAAGACTAGTGAGGAAACCAGTCATTGATTATAAGTGGCTTTGATCATCTAGCTCATGAGCACATTAAGAAGTACAAGGTCAAAATTGTAGCAAGAGAATTATCCCAGATAGGAAGTTGACTATGATGAAACCTTTGCTCTAGTTACCATGTATACTTTTGTTGGGGCAATCATATCTATTGTATCAGTTTTTAGTTGGCTTTTATTCTAGATGGATGTAAAGATTGCTTTTCCAGAATGGTCTGATTAAAGAAGTGTATATTAATCAGCGGATAGGTTTTGAGGTGCATGTGCAAGACACCCATGTATGTAGGTTGAATAAGGCCCTTTGTGGCCTAAAATATACAGCATAGGCTTCATACTCATAGAGTGATGAGTTCTTGTTGAATTTAAGCTTTACCAGAACTTTTACAGGTCCCAATCTTTATTATTTGTATAAAAAATTTGCTCTACTTGTTTTGGTCCTCTACATAGATGATTTGATCATTACAAGTATCTATGAAGCTCATTGCATGGTACAAAGAAAATTTGGCCATTGAATTTGACATGAAGAACATCGGTCTTATGCATTACTTCCCAGGTCTAGAGTGTTGGCAGCATGTAGGTGAGGTCTTGGATAGGGAAGTACACTGTGCAAATTCTGAAAAGATATCACAACCTAGATTGTAAACCCTTGGCCACTCCTATGGTTCCAAATCTAAAATTTTTCAATGTCCCATTTTGAGTGAGCATAAATTTTTTTATGGTTTAGCCAATCATTAGGTCCTCATAGGCTAATCAGGGTGATTAGAGGGCCCAATGTTGGAATTAGTTGGTTCTCCAGTGGATAATTGGCAGTGTTTTCATCTACAGATCCTTAGCTTGTTCAAAGGTGATGTTATTCAAATGTTTATGGCTTCATTTGTGTATACTTACTATTTATAGTAAGTCAATTAAATAATAGAGGCCAACCTTACTATTTATAGTAAGGCACCCTGGTTAGCAGTGAATGCAGTGGCCAACCTTACTATTTATGATGATTAATGATAGAGTTATAATATTATAATAATTATTAAAGTTATACTTTAATAATAATTAATTATTAAGTGCATATCATTAATGAATTAAGTGGACTTTATTTAAAAGGGGGATTTAAATGCTTTTACAAGTATACTTTATAATAAGTGTTAAAGTCTCATTTTAAAGGGGAGATATAATTGAATAATAAAGTATACTTTATATTTTAAAATTGTCCACCAAAAAGGAGGAAAAATTAAATTAAATTAAATTAAATGAGATGAAGTCAAATGCAAAATGAATATTATAAAAGGGCATTTAAAGCTCATTTTCATTCATTCATTGTTGAATAAGAATTTGGCTAAGGGCTTTGTTGAAGACTAGAGAGTCTAAAAATTTGAATATTTTTTAGGATGTAACCCCTCAAGAAGAACAACTTGTAGATAATTTCATTGCAGGAATTGTGTTTATGCTTCATCAAATTCAAAAAGATTTCTTTATTCAGGGTTTCGAAAGATTTATTAGAATATTGTGCACATATTGTTCATCATTGCCAGGCAAGGATTTTATGATTTAATTATTGTTGTGTAGAGACCATATTGGAAGAGTTTTTAATTCATATTTTTAGAGTTTATTTATGTAAATTAGAGGGTTCATACTTGCCCTAGTGTCATTGGAAAGATTACTTACAACCATCATCAGAGGATCGATTGCATTTGGAAGGAGATCTAGTTCCATATAAACCAGTCTCAACATATAATAAGTGGAGATGCCACTTGTAGTGGGATTTCAACTTAGCAAAGCTATTTTGGAGATTGTATATGGTGAAAAGGTTGAGCTACAATAGTCTTCTAATATCTCAAACACAACATATACATATGAAGGCAATTGGATTTGATACCTTATTTGCAGTTTGGCATTGTAACTTCATCATAGCACAAGGGCAAAATTTCATATGTTGGCATTTCATTGTATAATCTGAAATTAAATGTAATCAAAAAATAACTCTATTTAAATCTCTAATTTGAATACATATATCTTGTTTACTTATATTGTTATAAGAGTTAATATTAGTCATCGGATCTTGTTTGGTTATTGGCATATGCATGTGAAATGTATGCTCTATTGTTCATTAAAATGTCTATATGAAACAAACTGGAAAAACTTATAACAAAAAAGCATTCAAACTCAAAAAAATTAGTGATAACAACCAGCATGCCAAGTGTTTGACAAAATGTCAATACATTAAATTCTAGAAATTCAGGGCAGATTTAGGGTGGGACATTGCAAATTGCCTACTAGCTCAAAATTAGATTTGAAAGATCTTTATATGGGCAATTGATTGGTTCTATTATGTATCTCATGTAACCTAGGGTAGATATTTTTTTTTCAATAAATACCTTGATCCACTTCATGGTTAAGCCAAGGTAGATTCATTGCAAGGCTGTAAAGCATGTACTTTGATTCTTGAATGCCATAGTTCACTACAACATAAGGTATGTGGGAGATGGTATGTTTGTGTTACATGGTTTTGTTGACTCTAACTAGGAAGGAGATGCAACTACTAGGAAGAGCACTTTGGGATTTTGTTTAAGCTTGGGCACATGTATGATTTCTTGGTTTAGCAAGAAGCAATCCTTAGTTGCTCTCAATTTTGTAGAGGTAAAGTATATGGCAGCCTTATCTGCTAGTTGTGAGACCATATTGTTGCACAAGTCGGTAGCAGAATAGACCGAAGAGATGTTGGAGCTTATAGCTCTCTATTGTGACAATTAGAATTGCATCAAGCTCTCCGAGAATCTAGTGTTTCATAATTGTTCCAAGCACATCAATAATCTATACCATTTTCTCAAATATGAGTTCAGAAGGTAGCAGTAATCCTTGAGTATGTTTCTTTTGATATATGAGTGGCAGATATTTTGACAAAGCCCTTGGCTAATAGGAAGTTTGAGATGTTGAGGGAAGGACTCAGCTTGGTAGAGAACACCTTCCTTGCAAAGAGGGAATGTTATAATTTTCCTTGTGATTGCTAAGCTATTGTTCTCTTCAACACGGTGCACTCAGCATTGTAGAATGTTTACAAAGATACTAGACTACCTATTGACACTAGGATTTGCACCCTTGAGAGATGCTCAGTTGTCCTCATCCAAGTAGAAAAATGGAATCATCTCTCACTATGGGTGACAATTATGTTGAGATGAATCTTTAAATTAGGGGCTAGCTCCCCTTGATGCACCTTTAAGCTCTTTCTAAACTAACAACTTTGAATGAAAAGGGAGAAGGAAAACAATTGAGAAAATAAGCAATGATGCACCAATATTTGATATCCTCCTAAATGACTGAAACCACTATTTAAACATAAAAAAGGATGTTTCACACAAAATCACAACAAAATATATTGCTGCATCAATATTTCATAAGTTAGATTCAGGAAGGTACTTAACGTTTAGGAGGGTGATGAATGATTCTACAAAGAGAAAACACATATGCCACTTCTAAGATGTTTATACACTTAGTAAAGAATACTAATAGAGACCTGAAACATCATCCCTTCTGCAAATTGGTAAGTGACTATAGATTGACATGCTAGAAAATAACCTTTTCACTAGTCATTATCAACAAGATTCGAACTTATACTCAATAGTGCAATGTGTGAATGGCAAAATCACTAGAATTTTCTTCAACAGTTACTAGTACAAATCTAACTAGAGTTTCATTATAACCAGTGGAGGCTCTCAAATTAGTAGAAATAATACATATATATAGTTTTTTGGAAGGGAGGTCAAGTGAATGAAATGCAAAGATCAATTAGACAATGTATCAAAAAATAATAGGAACAGTTACTATACATTCTGTAAGATACTCCCAATAGTTATACCAGTAGAATCAAGATGTCTCAAACTATGTTTTGCTATAAATGGGCTCAGTTGTTGAAAAAAAATTTGACATTAGCTGTTTTTTGCTAGATTTTCAAGCTATGAAACAATGTAACAACTCAAACCATCGACCTGCCTATTTCCACTTGCTATGCATTAGACGTTTAGAATTCTAACATGTGTCACTTCCACATGCATCTTCAGGTTCTTACACTTTTGTTTTTAACTCCAACGGTTATTCCTTGCAACTTGAAATTAATGTTCTATGGGCTGTCACCTTTCAGGTATTTTCTTCAAACTTCTTATCTTCGATATTCTTTGTAAAGAACAATTTCTCATTTCCTTCGGATAAATTGTCCAAAGGAATTCCTTTGGATTTTTTGCTAAGTTCCTTCCACAAAAATGAAAGTGCCCTTCAGCTTGTTGAAAACATACCTTCAGAAAAATGCAAGTGACCCTTCAGACTTCCTAAAAAGGTCCACTTTCTTTCAAAAACAATCTTTCAAACCTTTTTAGAGATAAAACCTTCGGCTTTTTGTTTCTTTCTCTTCAACCTTCTTGTGGGTACCCTTTGGAAAAGTGATCACATACCCTTCAAAAGATAGAGAATGATCCTTTGAAAATGCAAGTAGACCTTTTAGAACTTTGAAATAACCCTTCGAGAATTCTGAAATGGTCCACATTTTATTCAAAATAATCCTTCAGAATTTTTGTGAAGTACCCTTTGAAAAGGCAAGTGTTCTTTCCAAAAAAATGAAAGTGACATTTTGGAATAATTTCTTGGACCTTTGAAAAAGTTGTTTCGTACAAAATGTCTGAAACAATTCTTTCCTTCGGGTTTTTGAAAAGATCCCTTCAAAAACGCAAGTGTCCTTCGGAAGAAATGCAAGTGTCCACTTTCCAAAGAAAATGGCCTTCAAGAAAGTTGCAAATGTACCCTTTAGAAAGGAAAAATACCCTTCAGGAACTTTAAACCGAGCCAAAGTGCCTTTCAAGAAAGTTAAAGTGCTCCTTTTGAAAGGAAACATACCCTTCGAAAGATTTATCTGGGCCATTTTCCTGAAGGAATTCCACTAAATGAAAAGTCCAAGAAATAACACTTAGCAAAAGACCAAAACAAACTTTTCAAAAGAATTCATTGCAAAGGACTTAGCCAAAAGAATAAAGAACAAAGCTTTCAAAAGGAAAACACTTGGGTTTTTTATATGTAAAAGACTTCAGCATTATATAAGAACACTTCTTCCGAATGAAACCTGCATACTAGACTTGGACAAAGGTATAGACTCAGACATTTATTGCAAAAAAGGGGTGCCAAATTTTGCCCTGAAGGACCAAAATTTGGTCTACACTACCAATAACAACACGCATAGTATAGAAATTGTACTGCATACCATGGTAGAGCATAGTCTCAGAATAATATCACCATTATATTCATAAAAGATAGTTCTTAATATAAAGCATACAATTCAACAAGGACCTAATACAAGTGCTCATATCCCAATAATATCCTTCTTTTTATAAGATAAACAACTTAATGGCGATCAATTGACATAACCGTCAACACCGAACATAACCAACAAGAGTCAATACAAACTACTTAATACCAATCATAAAATAATTAAACACATAATGACATCATCATAACATATAATTAATAAAATAGTGATAATAATTTTTTGGGTCTTTAAGCAAATTCAAAAAAAAAAAGGAAACGACGTCTAGAGTTATTATTAGACATACTAAACATAAAGGCATTGTTATTATTAGATGTGCATTTCAAATTTAGAGTTGTTTTTATTACTAGATTTATTTTTGATATTAGAGTTTTTATTATTAGTCTATCTAAATATATTACAACTCTAGCCTCCTTATCTATAAAGGCAAGGTAGGGTGGGTGAGTGGTTCAATCCATTAGGTGCAATATTTTGTAATTCATTCTTTTTGAGTAATATACAAAGTTATGTGTTTGAGTAAGGATTATGTTTGGTTTACAACATTGTTTTTATGCAAATTTAGATTACACAATCCACTGTCATGAATTTTTTAATTAAATGTAGTGTTTGCACTTGTGAAATTTCAATCCAAAATTTGAGTCTAACAGTGCTCTGTTTTGAGAGCTATTTAGTTAGAGTTATGTTCACAGTAAGCATAAATATGTACAACATGAAATAAAATTTAACAAAGTAAGTAAAAAGAGCCATAGGAGAGACATGGATATGGTCCTGCAATGTCTTTAATAGCTCAAAAGGAGAGCATTGGCTTCCAATCTTGTTCGTTCATTTGACATAAGGAAGCATAGCCCCACTTTTCATGGTATTTTAACTTTTCCCCTACATTAGGTTTCTCCCCAAGCTTTCTTTCTATGCCAACCATTTATTACAAGTAGTGGGTAGTGGTATTTTTTGCACTCACCATCTAAAGCACCATTACTCCCATAGCTTGAGGTTTCCCCTTGGCTAGATGAGAGTGTGTTCTCATCAACTGCAGGTTGAAATGGATCACCACATTATCTATCCAGATCAGATCTATCAACTTTTCTCCCCTCAGGGGGTGGAGACCAAGGAACACTTCATTTTTAAATGCCCGATTTACTGTGAGATCCAAGAAAGATATCACTACCTCTACAGGCAATCAACCAATACTCTATCTATTTTCTTTAGATAACTAGACCAGCAGTGTTTGGATCTTTATCTTCACAAGGTCATCACCCTCCAATATATATCCATATAGGATCCTAGAGGATCTAGAGCCCCCATGTTGATCACCTCTTTCTTCCAGTTCATCTAGGTGATTGGCAACAATAAGTACCCTTTCGACACCAATACATCACACATTATAGTTGATAGATCAATTAGGCGGCACTTTTTTCTACATGACATTACTACTCAACATACTCAAATCCCCTTGCTTACTCTCCCTCAGCATCATGGCTCTACTTCTTTTTATAAAAGTGACTTTGCCCCATTCTGATGGCATGGATATACTACTTACTAGATGTCCCCAAACCACAGGAGCAAACTCACATTATAATTTTCTTTGGTATCACATGAAGTACCTCAGCCTTGGATGTTAGTGAAGATTCTAGAGGAAATGCTTTGTTCCCCCTAGGATATCCCAACTAGGCCCCTATGACATTGGGTACTCCCCCAATAAACACTGTCAAATCTTTTCCCAATGATTGATGATGGGTCAAACAACCCCTCCACTTCAAGCACAAACAGAGGTTTTTGGTGAGGTCTTCCAGTCTTCATTAGCACTTAGAGTTGGGAATCTTGTTTGCCCCCATTGCTACTTATATTTATTCCATTACCACCTTTATTAATGTCATATTTTTTTACTCTGTCTTTTGTACTTTATCTTCTTGGATTCTCTTTCTTTGAACTTTCTATTATTAACAGTTGTATCCTCAGCTCCTATTGACCTACTTTTGGTGATCTGTGGACATTAATATTAAATAAAAACTCAATGCAATTGTTGTTTTTTGTCTTGTTTTTGAGGCTGTAATGCTTGGAGAACATCATAGAGTGATGTTAGCTCATGATCAGATGTATCTTGTTTCATTTAGAGTAATAAAACAATTTCAATTATCTTTAAGATAAGATTTATCTCCCTTTGTGGTGAAGTTGGTTTCTTCCTACAAGGGCAAGGTTGTCATTAATTTGACCCCCTATACATGAATACATCAAATCCACTTCTTGTTATTGTCTTCTATATTACAATATTCTTTTATCCATAATTCTAAAATTATTTGTTGTTATTACCTGCTTCTTCTTATATCACATCTAAGTTCCAATAATTTATAGTCTTGTCCACCAAGTTTACCCATGTGCCTTGGATCATAGCATGAGAAAAATCCCAATATGGATTTCCTTCATTCCAAAATAATGAAATGCATAATCCACACCAAGAAACAAATGCCAAGGTTTATACATGAAGCAACCACTAATAAAACAACCTGACTCACTAGTCTCAACTCTAGAATAGTGGTAATATTTGGGATGGCCTTATTTATAATGGATGATAACGAGTCATTGCATGAGAAGATTCTTAACATCACACCTAAAACTACACTAAATCCAACTCCAAGAATGAGCCTCAAACCCCATTTTTGTATCGTTCAATATTAGTCCCATCTATGAATCCCCACAAAATCGCAGTCTAACTTTTGGGGATGGAGGAAATCCAAGAGGGTTCTTTCCCATAAACTTGTCAACTCACCCCTCATTCCTTCAAACAAATATCATTTCCTTAAGATCTTGAATAATAGGAAGCAAACAAGATGTCACCAAAACTTCAAAGGACTCACACATCATGATTTGAAGCTTATGGTCGATCATGGTGAAAGAATGGACATGAAAATGAGGGACCTAACACTTCAAGTTTAAAAGATGCAAGAGACCTGGAATCAAATTTTGGAATTCTTACCTACTTTATTCTTGCTTGACAATGTCAGGGGATGGATGATCAATCCATAAATAACTCACTCAATGCTAGGGATTTTGTCACCAATTCAAATGATTAGCATTCTGAGCCCCTTTGGTATCAACACTAGCCCTAATTCCAACCCAAAAACTAACCACTAGAAGAGTAAAGCATGTATTCCCAACCCCATCCATGAGGAATGAAATTACAGCAGTTCTTCAGCAACAAGTACAGGGAAACCAAACAATCACAAAGTGGGGATCATCGATCCAATCCTACATAGCAATGTGGACTAACATACAAATGTTAAATCATCACTAGTACCAAGACTTTAAAACATTAATGCACCTCATAATATGCCTTAGAATAAGACCATCTCCCTCACAAAAACATTCAAAATAAATAGCCATATATATCTTTCTATCCAAGTGAAAAAATTTATTTATCCTAAACTTAAACTAAAATAAATAAAATACACCTTTAGAACTTTGTAATTTCAAAGGAATTTTATACCATATTCTACCTACAATGGGTATCTTATATTGAGGCAAATGACAAAAAATTAGAGGACATGAGCTCCAAGTCAATTTCATAAAAGTACATAGCTTTGAATTATTGTGCATTACAACTTGGGGTTTTGTTGCTTCATGATTTCACTTCTTTAAAAAATTTGGCTACTTTGTGTTATCCTTATATTATAGTTATGTATCACCTTATTGGAAATACAGAAGCACTTTCTGATATAGGTATTAATTCAAAAAAAAAAAATGGAAAAATATCCAAAATCTAATAGGTCGCATTGCTGGTGGTGTAACTCCTCCAAATGTGTTCCGAATTTGAAGTTATGATGCATTGCAAAGCATAGGGTGTGATGTTTCGGATAAAACATATGCCGAAAAATCTTTTACACACCAAAATTATGAAATATAAATATGTATAAAATTTTGATAAAAAAATCAGTGTTGTAGCTTCACATCTCTTCATAGAGATTGCTACGTTCTTGTAAATATCTCTCATTTCTAGTAAATCTCTCATTTACATCATGGTATCATCTATGCTTATTGGGTTAAACTTCCTTTGCTTTGGTTCATTGCTTTCATAACACTTTAAGATTTTTCAAATTAGTGTTGTCAAACTAATTGCCAATCAAATCTAGGTCATTTCATTGTCTACTTTGTGGACCATGTACTTTTCTCAGTCTCGTGGGTCGTTCTTGGCCACTGGTGAATGTTACCATCTAAATTGAATTATATCAAAATGATGAAAAAGCTAAAACTCATACCTTTGCTGGAAAATTAACCTATTTGATAAATCTTTTATTTTAGGATAGAAGAAAAGCATAATTGATTTTTTCATAATTTAGGTGGCTTACTATTCTAATAGACACTAGGTAGGTTCACTATTCTGACCAAAACAATCAGCAACTAATGACCAATAGTCATATTCTAACATATACCTAATGACACTTGTTTGCTTGCTACCTCCAAGTGTTCGCCTGTTGACTGCATAAGATACTCTCTTCCGGCTAATTTGATCACCAAATTGAGAACATCCAAAATCCTCTAAACCCTGGCAAATCACTGTTGAACTGCAACCTGCACAAACAATTAGCAATAATTAAACTCATTGAATTTATGAAATGAGATGAAATTTACTTGTTAGCGAAAACCCTATAGCATTTATGGGAGGACATAATTACATATACAATTTGAGCATAACATTTGCAAATTAACTGCTTTTAGCTTCAAGCTTTAGATTTATCTAGAATTATACCCTAATTTCTACAACATCCTTCAATTTGCTTGGTAAATCTTAGGAGAGGTTATGGGCCACCTTTAGCATAATGAGTGGTAACTTGGTAAGAATGTGTGATAATTCATATTTTCTTTTCAAGATCATACAATTACAATGCTCACTTACATTTCTTTGTGTACTATTTTATAAATGTATTGTGTATGCAATTTTCCTCAAGCAATGGATTCTGGAAGAAAATTCTAAACAAAAATGATCTTGCTAGTATGAATGTGAATTAAAAACAAAAATCAAAATGAGGGGCATGCTTTCAATTCAAAAAGTAATTACTATCTTCCGTATGTGATTCAATAGATTTTTTGTGCCTCCCTATGAGGATATTTAATGTAAATATCTGGTTATCTCATGTTTGTAAGCAAAGAGCTAAGGGCTTCACTGCAAGCCAGAATATATTTAGTAAAACATGTGTTACCAGTCTCAATAGGTTTAACTACAAAAGTTCAAGAAGGCAAGTGTGATAAAAAGCTATTTGCAAGCATCCATGTTAGGATAGTGCAAGCTCTAACTTAAATACTATTCCTTTCCGATCCTATTAGTTGATTTAATAATTTCTAAACATTTAAAAACAATAAAAAGAGAACTATTTATCAATAGAAACATTATAGATTGTGGAAGTTTATATTTTAGGCATGCTCATGATTTGACCTGGATTATCACTAAAGATAGGAAATTGTCATTACTTCAAACAAAAAGAGCATTGTCTATCAATAGAAACATTATGGACTGTGGAAGTTTGAAGT
Source organism: Torreya grandis (assembly GCA_037957365.1). NCBI lineage: Eukaryota > Viridiplantae > Streptophyta > Pinopsida > Cupressales > Taxaceae > Torreya > Torreya grandis. The sequence goes on along the minus strand of JARHVA010000395.1, from coordinate 2,778,511 downwards.
CTAATATTTTAGGCGTGCTCATGATTTGAGCTAGATTATCAATAACTTAAAATTAAGACAGGAAATTGTCATTACTTCCAACAAAACACTGTAATCTTTTACCAAAATAGGTAATTAACTTATGATGTAATTTACATTAATAACGTTTTGAAACGTGTAACTTTATTTTTTTGCTATTAATGTAAATGGTTTGACTTTACAGTCAATATACAAAGACAATATGCCATTACTTCTAATAAAAAATTGTAATTTCTTACAGTAGCAATTACTTTACTAATAATGTACCCAACATTAAAAATTTGTAATTTCTTACAATGCACCCAACATTAGGGACACCATTTTAATATGAATAGCACTATGATTGTTATTTAAACTCCTAGATTATGTGATGATGTCATGTCATTTATAGATTTATATTATGTGATGTATTTTACTTTTTAACATGGCTATGGATTTATTATGTGATTTAAATTTACTTTATGTTTTTATGGATGTTAATTTATATGAGTAATGATTAGCTATCTTGACTTTTATGGGATTTATTGATAGATAGTGATATTAAATGATGGATAATCTAATTAAATTTGTTTAATTTATTATTGATTATGAGAGAATAAAGAAGTTTTCATGACCCCTCATTGGTTTGGACCCTAACTAGAAATAGACAACTTGTTACGTCTGCAAGTGTGTCCTTGATCCACTGTTAATAAGTACTTTTAACAACCTTAAGACTCCTTAATTTTAGGAAGGGAATTTATATGTATTTGATTTTCACATGATGTAGGTCAAAGCTTACTTTTTTTTTTTTTTTAGAAATATATGTCCCATCTTGTGTTCAAGATATTTTAAGGCTAACCTTAAGACTTTCATGTAGATTGATCAATGTGGAGATTCTGTAACTTTTAAGTAAGTTAATCAATGCAGAAAGCTTTATTGGAAATTTTTTGATTTTCTTTTTAGGGATTTTGAGAGGCATGCATATAGAAAATTGATAAATACAGGAAGTTATCTAAAGCATTTTGTTACTTTGATAGCCATCCTTTGAAAGAGTGGTCTATAATTTAAAATATATTATTGCATAGCTATCCTTGAAAGGAGTTGTTTATGATTTATGCCTTTTAATAAATAGTTGTCCTTCAAGGGAGCAGTCTACAATTTTTCCCTTTGCTTAATTTTTCTCCCAGCTTACTGATTTGGATTGAGGCAACTTAGGCTGATTCTTATAAATAAAGTTGTTGCACAAGACCGATATTTCTACCCCAAATAATAAACTTCTCAAGGGATAGATTTCAAGTTATAATAATTTGGGGATCCTCCCTATTATAAGCAGAGCTTGTCCATTTAGAACATGCTATGAACAAAGCTAGGGTGTTCACATTTAAGTTTAAGACAAGTATGTTGTCGGATAATCACATGATTATTTTATCATTATTGGGTATTTTTAAAGATAGGGGGTGTTTGTTTTTTAAAACTGAAGGAAGAGAACCTATGCTGACTTTAGGTTATTTAAAGATTATTAATAGTAGAAAGAACATGGATTTAGAGCATTAAGAGGCTCACATTCTAGTTTACAAAGAGGCCAAACAATATTTCCTAGATCCGTATTTATGAGTAATAATGTATGGTCCAAGCCAATTTGGAGAGAATTTTTCTCTTTTACTTCTTTCCATATTTGTGACATGTTTATTTTCTTTAAGGACAAAGTCACCAATATTAAACTCTCATTCTTTTAAATGTTAATTATATGCACATTTTATTCTTTCTTGATATACATGGATATGATCAAGTATCGTTGATTGATGATCATCTAAGAGGTCAAGTTGTGTTAATCAATCTTGACGATAATGTTCCTAAAAAATGATGTCTTTAAGAGAAATCCAAAGAGAAGGAATTTGGACTTCTAGAGGAAGGACAACATCTATTCCATAGACTAAAGGGAAAGGGGTGACACCCGTATGGGTTTGAATACTAGTGCAATAAACCCATAAGGCAAAAGGAATGTGAAGATGTCAATTCTTCCCAACCTCATTGACTTCTTTGGTTAGGATTTTGATATGTATTTTGTTAGATGTTTCAGCCTATCCATTGGCTTGTTAATACGGTGAAGAGAAACTTAGCTTACCATTGACAAAATCATATAATTTTTGGACTTACTTATTTTTAAAAGATTTCCCATTATCTATAATGATCTTATGAGGAACACCGTAGCAATAGATAATATGATGGTTAATGAAATCAATAATCTTGTCTGCTTTGGTCAAAATAAGAAAACTAGCCTCTACACAATGAAATATTTAGTGGTGGTAATGATAAAACAGTATCACTGGAAAAATTTAGGATTAATTTGTCCTATAAGGTCTAGCCCCCACTGAGAAAATGGCCAAAAGTTTTTGGCTACCTGTAACACATGATTAGGGGGGTGCGATAGGTTAACATGTTGCTAACATTTTATACATCTCTTGACATATTCACAACAATCCCGGTTCATAGTGGGCCAATAATAACCTATTCATAAAATTTTCTTGGCAACAATTAGGTCATTAAAGTATTCTCTACATAACCCATCATGTATTTCTTTGATTGTAGGGTAACCTCAAAATTTTGGAGACATAGAAGGAGAAGGCCATATAATCCTTGCTTATAGAGAACACCCCCTAGTATAACATAACATGTTGTTTTTTGATGAAAAGCATGTTTACCATTTTTAGATAGATCCAGTAGGATCATGCCTTTAGACAAACAATCAACTATTTGTGTGTACCACAGATCTAACTAGCTTCTTTTCATGTTATGGATAGAAGGAAGATCAATTATAGTATAAGAGGGTTGATTGACCTTGTGAATGAGGACAAAAAGTTTTGACTCCTTAGATAACTGTGGGATAAAAGAAGCCAGGGAGGCCATGGTATCTATAAATTTGTTGGTTGACCGAGGAGTGGTTTGATTGGGAAAGTGATCAAAAGTGGCTAATAATTGATTTTCAAACACTTTGTACTTATGGAAGATGTCATTATTAAACTAATACATGTCATTTATCTGATTGACTACCAGTTGTGAATCCCCATAGATATTAGGCAACTTAATACCTAGGGTTAAAGAAATTTGAAGACATATGATTAAGGCTTCATATTCTACCATATTATTTGTGTAGTAAAAATCAAGTTTGAAGGATAAGGTATAGATGTGCCCTCAATATGTATTAAAATTATTCCAACTCCCCCTCCACACTCACATTTGGATCCATCAAAGAATAAAGTCATCTGGTCAGAGAATTTGAAACTAGATGATTGACCACCTGCAAAAGGTGCTTCAACTAACTAATCAACGATAATATGGCCTTTAACCAAATTTTGATGAAGAAAATCCAAGTCAAACTCAAGCTAAAATCATGATCCATCCGTTCATACACTCATTCTACTAAGGCTTAGAATGCATAAACTTAAGGGGATCGATGCTCATGAGTACATAAGTTTTATTATTAAACAGATAATGACGAAGCTTAGAAGCCACAAAGACCAAGGCCAAACATAATTTTTATGTATGTTTATAGCATGTCTCATATTCAATGAAATTACAACTTATGTAATAAACTACATGTTCTCTATGTTGGTCATCACAATGAGTAAGCATAGCCCCCAAGCCATAATCTATGGCTAAAATACATAGAAAAAAGGTTACCCCTCTTTAGGAGGAATAAGAACCGGATGGGAAAGGAGATATTTTTTAGAAGCGCCTAAGGCCTCTTGACAATTAGAGTCCCAAATAAACTAGTTATCCTCCTTAAGAGGTGATGGAATGGTTAATATCGATCAGATAGTTGGGAGATGAAATGATAAATAGATTACAATTTTCCTTGCAGGCTAGAAAGTTGCTTAAGATTAGATGGGGGTGGTATATCCATAATAACCCTAATTTTTGAGAGATTTACTTATATCCCATGAATGGAGAAGATTAAACCTAGGAGCTTACCTGTCAAGACCTCAAAAACACACTGTTTAGAATTGAGATGGACATAAAATTGGATTAAGTGATCAAAGATTATTTTAAGGATAGAGAGATGGTCTTTTCAAAGATTTGACTTGATGAAAAGATCATTCACATAATCTTTGACAATTTTAAGGATTATATAATGAAAAATATATGTCATAGCTCTTTGATAAGTCACTCCTGCATTCTTTAGGCTGAAAGGCATAACCTTATATCAAAATATCCCCTAAGGGGTAATAAATAAAGCATTATGTTGGTCTTTTAGGGTGATAAGAATTTGATTATATCTACATAATCCATCCATAAGTGACAACATTTCATGGCCAATTGTCAGGACCACTATTTGATCAATTTTAGGAAGAGGAAAATCATCTTTAAGACAAGTGAGGTTGATGTCTCAAAAATTGGTATAGAGGTAGACTCCCCCTATAGGCTTTGTGATAGGGACAATGTTGGACACCCATTGAGAGTAATAGATTGGCTTGATGAAATTAATAGATAAAAGATGTTACAGTGCTTTAAGTAAGAACACAATGTAAGGACACATTTTTAGTAATTTTTGTTTTACAGGTTTAGCTTCAAGGATCATAACAATATTGTGAACGATGATAGCAAGGTTGATACTTGACATGTCACTATATGACCAAGGAAAAGCCTCACTATGGCTTACTAAGAATGTGGTGAAGTCTTGATGCTCCTGAGTATCTAAAGATTTACTAAACATAATAATGTGTAGGACCTCCTAAGACTATATCAACATCTATAGTGGCTTGATAGATGGAAACAACATCATCTGTCTCAAAGGGAATGATAGATGGTAACAACCTGATGTTTTCTTTGAAATCAGAAAGAGTGGCATCAGGAGCAGTTTTAGGAGTTTTATTGAAGATGAGGCTGTGCTTTCCTGGGGTTTCATCAAATCTCCTAGTGCAACATAGCATGGTCTCTTCTCATAACATCCCATGCCAAAGCCTTTCCAAATACATCATTGTAAGTACATTTGAGTAAAATATGGTTTTTCTAGGAATGACAAATTCAAGGAGAATGGTTTGGCATGAGATTGGATATCAAGACATGAGGATCACCGATCTATCACCTCATAGACAAACTGAGAATGGAAGAAAGATGAGCCACAGGGAATAACATCTCTAAGGTTAGGGTGATAGGTACATTGTTTATCTGAGCATCCATACTCTTGATGAGTAGGAAGGGTACTAAGGGTCAATAGCTAATACTCTCTTATCGAGAGTTGTTGGAATATAGAGTCAAGGGAATCTTTATTAGGGATTTACAATGAAAAGATAGTTGAAATAGTCGATGCTTTGTTGAATGATGGCAATGGGCTTCCATTTTTTAGAAGTAGAACATCGTTAGGTCAAAAGGTTAGGTTATAAGTTTTGAATGGATGAGTATCAAATAAGATAATATAGACATGGCCTTCATGTTCATATTTAATGCATTGGTGCAAGGTAGAGGGAACACAATGCATAGCGCAAATCCAAGGATGTCCTCAAAAGATGTTATATTGAAATGTGACCTCTATAACATAAAATAAATCATGAAGGACAAAGGAACCTATTAGAATATGGAGGATGACATTTCCTAGAGAATGAGCTACTACCCTCACAATGGGTAGAGGTTGGGCCACAACTATTTTTGTAATCTAGAGTTGCTTAAACGAGTGCAAGGAGATAATGTTGATGCGAGCCCCATTATCAATCATGACTCTTTTGATCTGACTTTGATTAATTTGAGCAATTACAAATTGGGGCAAGTCATGGTCTTCAAATAGTAATGGGGCATTTTCTAAATCATTAAAGCTGAAAGATGAAGCCATTTGTAAAGCTCCAATAAGTTTTGTCAGTGGTTGGGATTTATCAAGTTGCACTTGAATGGCTTGAAGAGATTCTATCGTGGATTGATAATGTTGTGTGGAAATATAAATAAGTTCATATAAGGACATATTGACTAGGGTTTGATGGAGTTTTATGACAATTGATATCTGTATTTGTTTTGAGGAATTATTTTTCTATGCTTTCCCTAGAATGGAGATTTTTGGTTTTGGAGTAGACCATTTGGAGGTCTCTATGGTCGAGGTAGGAGCATTCACAATGGAAACTTTGACCTTATTTGGATTCTAGGTTTTATGGGTTTGTGTTTGAGACCTTATGGCTATGTTTATCATATCAATTTGAAATAGTGGAGGGCTTCTCAAAAATCCAGAGTTATCAGGGTTTGGAGGTACTGAGGGATGTTGGAAAGGGGTTGATTAGGGATGGATTCAAGGCTATTCATCATACAATTTGATGTTTGTTTTGATTTTTATCGTAAAGGATTTTAGGTAATTACTATATTAGACTTAGGGATGGTGGTGGTTTTATTTTTTGGGTCGAAGAGAAGATCAAAACAAAACTATTCAATTAAGAGGGCATCTTTATCCAAGAGATTTTAGATTATGACTTTGAGAGCATTACAACTCTCAGAATCATGTCCAAGTATCCTCTGGTAAGGGCATATCTTGTTCTCCTTATACCATGTTAGTTTTTAGATACGGGGATAAACCCATTTGATAGATGGTAACATGATAAGGGAAGTTTGCATAAGTTGATTGAGGATGGTGGAATAAGATCCTCGTAAAGGGTCTTGGTGATAAATTTCCATTTTAAGAGGTATCAGTTTTTGGACCATGTTTACATTTGCACTCTAATTTTTTGTGTTGATTGTGCGAATGGTTTTAGTGGGTGGTAGAGATATCTTAAATAAGTTTTAGGGTTAATAAAAATCAATGAAGTTAATATGAGGTATTGGTGCTGGTAATATAGGTGGAATTTTTTGAGCTATCTTAGATTCCTTGAGAGGTGATTTTGTAAATGTGATCTTTAGTTTAGAGGAAGGATGAGGTCCTAATATGGATGGCTTAGTTTAAACTTGGCACATAGTCATTTTATTTTTTTGAACATGATTAGTGGTTTTCAGAGTACCTTTATGAGGGTCCTCATTTTTGGATGTCTAGGGGAGTTTAAGCCTTATAAGTGGGTGTTGTATGGCTTTACCCTTCGACATACCAAGGCATTTATCCCATGTGGCTAGAGTAAATTTTTTATCTTCCACCTTTCATGTTTGAATTTTAGTGTATTTAGATGACCCTTCCTCTGGAGGATCCCATGTAATGAGATCGAGGAGGATTGTGTGTATGGTATAAATAGGTTTCACTGGTTCAAATCATCCAAAAACATCTCTTGGAAGGAGTTCCAAGATTCTTGTTACTTCAAAAGGCAATCAAGAGCATTATAAAATTATTTAGGTAAAAGTTGATCATGAATAGTATTTAATACATGGGCTTCCTAGTTTTGGGTGCATCCCATATTTATCTATACATAACTGGTTGAAGATGCATGAATAGGGAATGGCTGTCTAAAGATATCAAAGGATTAGTTCAGAGGAGTATATGGTTTGTCCAATTGTAATTTCCTCAACTGATTAATTTATGGACCAAATTATTAAAATAGCAACATCTTTTGATCTCGTAACCAAGTACGTGATAGTAGGTGCAAAAGTCACTCTCCTTGTACCTATTAGGTTTAGTTCAAGAGTCATCAATGCACCTGATCGAAGGGAGTTCAATAACTGATACTTTCAATAGTTTATCTAAGATGACATCATAATATTCTCTCAAAGGAATGTATTACCTAGGTAGAAATAGTGTTAAGGTTATATGCATTTGTGTCTAGGAAGTAGAATAACTTGGTTACCTTCTTGATGGGGGAGCTGATTTTAGGACTACAACATTAGTTGTGCCTTTTGGTTTAGGATTGTTGGTCCCTTTGGAAGGATCAGGTTTAAAATTCTTATTATGTAACTTAACCTCTCCTTCTAGGCCTCAAATGTCTAGCTTATGGGCCATGGTAAGGCTTCGTCAAAGATTTTAAATGATTGAACTTGGAGTGTGGATGAGATATGTTTTACACATAACCTCAAAAATAGCTCAATTAATTCAGGTTGAGGAATGGAAAATGTCAATTAATTTATTAGGCCTAACCACCTAGCCACAAAATTAGAAATAGACTCGTGTTCAAACTGTTTAATGGAATATAAGTTGGTGATGGTTACTTTCCTTACGATATTAATCTAAAAGTGTTCAAAAAAAATTGAGCTAATTTCTGAAGGAAAATAGGAAATGTTGGGTGATAGAGCTGTACCAATCTAAAGCTAGTCTAGCTTGTGACATAGGGTAAGTCCTTAAAAGGCGGGCATTGTCATGGGGTATAAGATAGCATGCATGCCTAAATACCCTAATGTGTTGTTGTGGGTCCTTATTTTGAAATTTTTTAAACTTGAGAAGTTCTGACTATGTTGGATATGGCCTAATTAGAATGACAAGTTTAATAGGCTCATTCCAAATTTATTCGTATATGAACATATTCTTTTTCTTAGAGGTAGAAGATTATAAGCTTGTCATCCTATCCATGAGGATGTGCATGAGGTCAAGTTAGGTGTTCTATTGTGGCATACCCCCTAAAACATTTTGCTAAGAATGTTGATGGGGGGAAGCAAAGTAGAGAATGGATGTGAAAGGGCATAACCAATAGAAGTGGTAATGTTTGGTTGAGATGTAGTTGTATACTATGAAAATAGGAGGGGTAGACTTTATTATGGAAATGGGTTAAGATAAGCGGTTGTGATCGAATCTATTATTGAGTGGTTAAGGGGATCTGTTGTTGGAGAGTTTGACTTGGGGGGTCTTATTGTTCGGATGGTAGGGGTTGAGTGGTGTGTTGGGGATTCGAGGTTATGTGTGTTTATATCAGTGGGAGAGTCATAGAGATGGAGACTACTAAATTCTAAAGTGTGGGAGATGATGGTTGATTGGATTTAAGTTGTATAGTAATGTTTTGGGTTTAGGTAATAGTTGTAGAGGGGTTACTAGATACTAATGGTGGTTGGGTATCTGGAGGTTGTATCATGCTAGTATTGAAACCTATTGGTAGTGGTGGGTTAAAAGAACAGGAAACAATAGCTACCATCTATCCCTCTGAGGATTTTGGTTACATGCCATAGAAAAATTGGGAAGAACAGAAAAGGAAACCATGGCTACCATGTATCCCTCGAAGGTTTATGGTGGCATGCCATAGAAAAACTAGGAGGATTGGCCCTAAGGGGAAATAGGAATTTATATGGATCATGAAGTAAGGTAATGAATTAGGACAATTGGATTGTTATCTAATATATTTGCAAAGTCTAGATCACCTTGTAAGTAAAAGTGAGGGTGGCCATCCCTGATAGATTTGAGAGAGGTAGGGGAGCTCGATGAATGTTCCATATAGGAAGATGAAGGTGGTGCCTTTATTTTTTTTTGTGACTGTTGTCACATTACAAACATGTAGTACTAAAATAATAAAACATATAATAAATGCAAAAGCACATAACTTGTTTTGTTTATCTTGTTTTAGTGAGGATAAAGCACACAATCAACTTAAATGTACTCAATTATTTTTATTTTTCTTAATAAATATTTTAGAATGTAATGGGCCATTGACTTAATAAAGGCTCTAAGAAGAGATAAGCTAAGTCTATTTTCAGGTTTGTTTAAAGCTGGTATGCTCGATATATGCAAAGGAACAATGAGGCTTGAAATTATGTTGGTGATAGTACATGGTTTGGTATTGGGGCCTACCCCCTCACTTCACAATCTGGCAATAATAAGGGTACCGAGTGCTTTTAGCCTATATACTACCAACCAATTATTTATACTCAAATAAAACACCGAGTTGGCTTTCCCCTTGGTGATGAAATCCAAGTGGATTTACTTTGGTATAATTTATTTGATTACTCATTTTAAGATTGTTTTGGTTTGGTAGTGTGTGAAAACGGAGAGAAACTAACACAATGAATTAATCCTTCGAATTATACTAGGTGCACTACATAAACAAGCAATCTAAAAAAATAATTTCTTTCAAAAAGTAAGCAATCAATTTTATTTTATTTTATTTTCTTGCTTTAATTAAAATGAAATAAATTTTTTATTAAAACGTAAATCAAAACAAAAAATAAAAATGATAAAATTAGAACAATGAGATCCAAAAATGGTCCCACTAAGCATGCCAGAATGTTTAAGTAGTTTTCCATTCATTCCCTTATAGAAATAGACTATTAAAAACTCAAATTAAAATGCAGTGTTTAAAGAGTACCCATGATTTGGAAGGTTGTGCACCGTTGATCTAATGAATGTGTAAACTCCTTTGTGGCTAGGAAGGACTACTTGAACATGAGAAAACTTGAAAAATATTTGATTAATAGGATATGTTAGTGAGCTGCCTGGTGTTAGACCAGTCCCAAGAAGTCATGAACTTCCTAACAAGGATGTTAGCCCACTTTATGAAGCAATTAAACAAATATAAATAGTAAAATAAATTACAAGATGCATAAAATAATATAGATATGGGATTAAAGTATTTTTAATTAATCTACATCCATTTCATTAAGATTAACGAAGCAATCATGCCAATAGGCTTCAACAAAATCTCCATCTTCTTGTATGATTTCTAACTAGTCAAAAATTAGCCTCTACAGTGGGGTGAACCATGATGGCACATAGCCCTAAATCAAAAGCAATATATCTCTAATCAACAAAGAAAGGCTAAGAGATAATTGGTCAATCATGAATGGTAATAACTTCATTGAGACTCCAGACAATGTCATCTACAGGTAAAATTAATGGTTTAGGAAATAGAGAACTAGGATTAATTCTGATGTGCTAGAAAATAGGTCTCAAACTTAAAAAAGAGAAAATTTAGAAAAGGATCGATGTCAATCCTTTAGGATCAATGTTGATGTCGATTCTAACAGTAAAGACAATACTTTGAAAATAAAAGGCTAAGGGTTGGTTTAGTGAGATAGAGGATAGTCTAGGGATGATAAAGATAGTTAATAAAAAAATAAAACAAAACAAATAAATATGAAATTGCTATGAATAATGAAATATACTTACCTTAACAATGCTCCAAGACTATGTTAATTGGGAGGTTCATAAGCTAATTTCTAGTTTTTGGATGGATACTAAGGGGCTAACATGGCATATGTCTTTCCAATAGGGGGAGGATCACTCGTCTGCTAGTCATCTCAAGAGAATTCATTTGGTCTTCAGGAGCAAAATCATAGTCCTTTCCAAGTAAGGGATGAGCACTCACCTACTAGTCATATGGGAATAAATCGACATTGATTCTACCGAATCGATGTCAATCGTAGGGATCGTTACCGATTCCTTCCATTTTAAGAAGTTTGTTCTGATTGTTTCAACCATGGATTAAAAAGATCTCTACATTTTTATATGGGTTTGGTGTTGTGAGAGAGTTTGTTAGGGAGTTTTAACCTTTTGGATTTTATTTAAAGTTGGTATATTTTATTAGATTTAGTTTTGGGTAATTAGTTAAACTTAATTACATGGAGTAAAATAGTAATTAGTAAAAATAATTACGTGGGGTGAAATAGTAATTAGAAAAAACTAATTACATGAGATGAAATGGGGAAGGGTTGAGAAAAGGAGCCTAAGACATACATTAGCACAAATACTGTGAGAAATCCTAGTGCCTACACTTTCCAATCTCAATAAGTCAATATGTCAACCCCTTTGTCTTTTCTCTTCACTAAAAATCAACTTTTTTCCCCATGATACTATGGTACAATTGTTTTCACTTGTTTACAAATCTCTTGCACATACTCTTCATGGTCCACTTCATTCAACTCATCTATCCTTTGCTCTTTACTTGAGATCAATTTTTTGTTTATCAAATGTGGTACACTACTCTTTTTTTATTTAGATTGTTAATGCATGTCTTGCATATTATATGACAACTCCTCCACTTCGGTCCACTTAATCTAATATGTCAAATATTACTCTATCATTTTCACTTCACTTGAGATCAAATTGTTATATGCACCCCATTATAATAAGCTCCAATGTTTCTTTCATTTATTAATGCATCTCTTGCATATAATCTACATTGTCAACAAATTTAATAATTTTCTCACACAAACCATTGATGTTTCACAACTACATAACACATTTTCACCTCAAACCATTCACTATTTTGAATATGGTATTCATTGTAAAAATATTGATTGCATTGATATAGGCATATTCACTATTTTCCAATAGTAAATCCTAGTATTTTGGATTTTTTCCAACCAAACATCTTATAAGCCAATTTCCTAGACTCTTTTTCACCTCCATTTTATGTCTCTATGTTTATCGATAAGAGGATAAACTATAAATTTTCAACAAGTCTAATAGATAATCCATATACACAAATGTGCCCTTCAATATGGAAACCATTATATCACATTGCATTATTTTTATACCCCTTTGGTTACTCTCAATTTTACTTCATTCTATCATAGCGTTGCATGACCATTCAACTTTTTCGGAGACACTTTCATGCTCATAATGCTTTCCACATCATCAAACTCAAACTACACTTTGATTTCTATAAGCTAATGTATAAAGACTCATATTCAAATTATATCAAAATCAAATCCCATTGTTTGGTTTTTTCCAACCAAAAATATCAGTGAATTTCGAATACCCCTATTAACCTCCATTTTTGGTTTGTGTGTTTATGGATGATGCATTCAATGGTAACTTTTTCTACAAGACTAAATGATAATCTACACACAAAAACATTCCATTTAGTATGGAAACCATTTTATTCCATTGATTAATTTTTTATAACACTTTTGTTCCTCTTAGTTTTACTTCCTTGTATAATAGGATTGCATGACCTTTCAACATTGTTTATGATATGTTTGTGTTAATCAGACCCTCCACACCATCAAACTCGAAGTATACCTCGATCTTTTTAAGCCAATATATCAAGATTCATAATTAACACCAGTGTTTCAACTTTTATCATTTTAAACATCTCAACTTTTAAGACCAACACCACTATTTTCCCATCTAGTTTTGGATGATATGTTGATTTGTATTTTTTCAATACATCTAATTAATAATATACAAGATGAAACTTTCCCTTAAATTTTGAAACCAATCTATCTCATTGGATCATAATCACCACCTTTGTTTACCCATTTATTTGTGAATAGTACACTAAATTATAACTTCTTCAGCAAGTCCAATTGAGAATATGTGGGAAAAATTTACCTTTCTTTTCAACAACTATTATATCTCGCCTAATAATATTTTCTCTATCACTTATATTCCTCTTGGCTTGCACTTCATTGAATCATAGGGATGCATGATCTTTTTCCTTGGTCTGATATTTTTTAATTATTTTTGGATCCTCTATCTCATCAAACTCAAAGCACTCTTCGATCTCATTAAGTCAATATTTGAACTACTAAAAAAATTTCTCTTCATTTGAGGTCAACTTTTTTATATCCCATGGTACTATAGTCTAACTATTGTTTCACTTTATTGATAAATCTCTTACATTTACTTTTCATGGTTTTCCAATTCATTAAAATCATTAAATTCTTCTATCATTTGTTCTTGCATTGCATCAACTTTTTTTTTGTATGCCATTGTACTCTATTCAATTTTATTTCAATTGTTAATAAATGTTTAACAAATACTCTAAAAATTCCACTACTTTGATCTATGTAATCCAATATTTCAAATGCTACTCTATCAATTACCCCACTTGAGATTAAAATATTATATGTACTCCATTGTATTAACCTCTAAAGTTTCCTTCAATCATTGACGCATCTCTTGCATATACACTACATTGTTCTTTACTTCAACAATTTTTTCACGTACATAATTGATGTTACTCCGTAACACATATTCACCTACACTATTTTGAATAGGGTCTCTGTGGTACTCATATTGATTGAGTTGTTATAGATATATACACATTGTGCAAGAATTAAATCCCACTATTTGGGTATTTTTGAACCAAACATCGTAGTAAATTTTAGAGACTCTTATTCACCTTTGTTATTTGTCTATATATTTATGGATGGTACACTTAATTATTACATTTTCAATAAGTATAATTTATTATCTACATATATAAATAGAGCATTCAATGTGAAAACCGTTCTATCCCATCAGATATTTTTTTAGACCATTTTTGCTCCTCTCAGTTTTACTCCTTTCTACCACAGGGTTGCATAACCATTAAACTTAGTCTAAGACACTTTCAGGCTCATCAGACCCTCCACATTATCCAACATGAAACACACTTTGATCTTTGTGAGTCAATCTATCAAAACTTATATTCAACTTATAACAAGATAAAATCCCATTATTTGGGTTGTTTTCAACCAGACATCTCATCAAATTTCTAGAATGACTCTTCAACTAATTTTCATAGATTTATGAATGGAATGCTGAGTTGTTCCTCATGTTTTACTTATTTCTACCATATCCTAGTAAAATAATTCATCTTTATCTATGACGCATTCATGATCATCATTCCCTCCACATCATCAAAATCAAAGTACACTTTGATCTCTATAAGCTAATCTATCAAGACTCTTATTCAACAACAATGTTTTAACTTTTTTCAAACCAAACATCTCAACAAATTCCCAAGACTCCTACTCAACACCTTTATTTTCCGCTCAATTATGGGATCATATAGTGAATTCTAAATGAATAATCTTCAAAAAGAAAAATGTCGTTCAATTTTACAGGCATTCTGTGTCATTAGCTCCTATTTACCACTTTTGTATACCCATCTACTTTTTAATGTTGCACTAGATTGTTACTTATTCATCAATTTTAATTGGTAATATGTGGGAAAAATTAATCCCTCATTTTAACTAATATTATATCTAGCGTTATAATTTTTCCTCTACCCCTCATATTCCTTTCACCTTTTACATATTTCAACTATAATGTTGTACAATCTTTTACCTTGCTTTGTCATTCTTTAGTTCTATGTTGATCCTATATATCATTAAAATCAAAGGAGTCTCTGATCTCAATAGTTAATTTGACAACTCTCTATCCTTTTATCTTTGCTTGAAATTGAGTTATTTTTATCCCATGGTAATATGGTCTAGTTTTTGTATTTTTTACTTTGACTTATTCAAATCTTATTATTTGTAGCCCTTCACATGAGCTCATTTTTTATTTTTAGTACATTGTTCAAATTTGTTTTTAAATTATTGTGTGTATTTTGCATATAGTTTTCAAATTCCTCCTCTTCAATCTACATAATCTAATATGTCAAATACTACTCTATTAATTCCCCTTCACTTGATATCAACTTATTATATGTATCCCTTCGTATTAAGTTCCAATGTTTCATTCAATTATATTTGCATCTCTTGCAAATACTCTATGTAGTTATCTCCTTCAACAATTTTACCATGCAAAACCATTGATATTATAAAACTTTGTAACATACCTTTGTCTACACGCATATACTATTTCAAATAAGGTCTTCATTAAAAATATATAAATTGAATTCTTATAAGTATTTTCACCTTGTGTCGAGATCAAATCCCAATGTTTGCATTTTTTTCTAGCCAAACGTCTCAAAAAAATTCAAACACTTCTATTTACCTTTTTTTTGTATCCATATATTTATGGATGGTGCATTGAATTATAAAGTATTCAACAAGTCCTATAGATAATCTATATGCAAAAACTTGACTTTCAATATGGGAACCATTTTATCCCATTACGTGATTTTTGTATACCCATTTTCTTCCTCTTAATTTTATTTCCAACTACTATGATGTTTCAAGAAACTAGGTGCAAAACACTTTCACATTCATCGGGCCCTCTTTATCATCAAAGAATTACATGTGCCCTATGTAAGCCAATCTATTTAGAATCTTCATTTCAACTAATAAATTATCTAGCAAAGTAACTTTTCCTCTACCCCTTATATTCCTCTCAACTTGTACATATTTCAACTATAAGGTTGCACAGTCTTTCACCTTGCTTTATTGCTCTTTATTTCTATGTGGATCCTATATATCATTAAACTCAAATTAGTCTCCAATCTCAATAAGTCAATATGACAAACCTCTATCATTTTATCTTTGTTTTAAATTAACTTATTTTTATCCCATGGTAATATGGTCCAATTTTTATTATTTTTTATTCGACTTGTTTAAATCTTATTATTTGTAGCTCTTTACTTGAACTCATTTTTGTTTGTAAACCATGGTACATTTTTAATATTTGTCTTTCAATTGTTGTGCATATCTTGCATATAGTTTTCAAATTCCTCCCCTTCGACCTATAAAATCCTATACGTCAAATATTACTCTATTAATAACCTTTCACTTGAGATCAACTTATTATATGTATCCCATGGTTTCATTCAATTGGATTTGCATCTCTTACAGATACTCTGCATACTTATCCCATTCAACAATTTTACCACGCAAAGCCATTGATGTTCCAAAACTTCATAACATATCTTTGTCTACACCCATACACTATTTTAACTAAGGTCTTCATTAAACATATATAAATTGAATGTTTACATTTTTTTCTAGCCAAACATCTCAAAAAAAATCTAAAACTAGTATTTACCTTTTTTTTGTATCCATATATTTATGGATGGTATGTTGAATTGAAAATTATTAAGCAAGTCCTATCCCAAAACATGATTTTTACTATAGAAACCCTTTTTATCTCATTACGTGATTTTTATATACCCATTTTCTTCTTCTCAATTTTACTTCTAGCTACCACAGGTTTTCATGAAACTAGGTGTAAAACACATTCACGTTCATCATGCACTCCATATCATCAAAGAAGTAGAAAGATAATCTATTCAGACTCCTCTTAAGCTTGTGCCAAGATCAAATCCCACTATTTGGGTCATTTTTCACCCAAACATCTTAGCAAATTTTCAAAACTCTTATTTACCTCTATAAATCAATCTACCAGCTTTCTATCCTTTTATCTTTGATTGAAATTGACATTTTTTTATCCTAAGGTAATATGGTTCAGCTTTTATTTTTTTGTTTCAGCTTGTTCAAATCTTAATATTTGTATCTCTTCACTTGAGCTCATTTTTGTTTGTAAACCATAGTACATTGTTCAAATTTTACTTTCAATTATTCTACATATCTTGCACATAGTTTTCAAATTCCTCCACTTCGATCTACACATTTCAATGTCAAATACGACTCTACTAGTTCCCCTTCACTTGATATCAACTTATTATATGTATTAATCTCCAATGTTTCATTCAATTGTATTTGCATCTCTTGAAATAAATTTTCATAGTTATCTAATTCAACAATTTTACCATGCAAAACCATTGATGCTTATAAACTTCGTAGCATATTTTTGTCTTCACCTAGACACTATTTCAAATAAAGTCTTCATTAAACATGTAAATTAAATTTTTATATGTATTTTAATCTTTTATCGAAATCAAATCCCACTGCATTTTTTTACAGCCAATCAACTCAAAAAAAATTCAAAACTCCTATTTACCTCTTTTATGCAAAAACACGACTATCAATATAGAAACCATTTTATCACGTTACCTAATTTTTGTATACCCATTTTATTCTTCTCATTTTTACTTCTAGCTACCATGAGGTTGCATGAAAATAAGTGTGAAACACCTTCACATTCATCGGGCCCTCAATATCATATAAAAAGTACATGGTGATCCATCTAAGCCAATCTATTTAGACTCCTTTTAAGCTTGTGCCAAGATCAAATCCTAATGTTTGGGTCATTCTCCAACCAAACATCTTAGCAAATTTTCAAAAACTCTCATTCACCTCTAGAAGTCAATTTGGCAACCCTCTATCATTTTATCTTTGTTTAAAATTGAGTTGTTTTTATCACATGGTAATATGGTCCAATATGGTCCATATTTTGTTTTATTGTTTTGACTTCTTCAAATATTAATATTTGTATCTCTTCGCTTAAGCTCATTTTTATTTGTAAACCAAGGTACATTGTACAAATTTAGCTTTCAAGTGTTGTGCATATCTTGTATATAGTTTTTAAATTCCTTCACTTCAATCTACACAATACTTTATGTCAAATACTACTCCATCAATTCCCCTTCACTTGATCTCAACTAATTATATGTATCACATCATATTAAACTCCAATGTTTCATTTAATTATATTTGCATCTCTTGTAATTACTCGACATAGATATACTATTCAATAATTTTACCATGTAAAACCATTGATGTTCCAAAACCTCATATCTTTGTCGATACACATACACTATTTCAAATAAGGTCTTAATTAAACATATATGATTAGTATTATTATACGTATTTTCATCTTGTGTCAACATCAAATCTAACAATTTGCATTCTTTTCTAGCCAAACATCTCAAAAAAAATTCAAAACTCTTATTTACCTCCTTTTGTACCCATATATTTATGGATGGTACATTAAGTTATAAATTATTTAGCAACTCATATTGATAATCTATATGCAAAAATATGACTTTCAATATGGAAATAATTTTATCCAATTACGTAATTTTTTGTATACCCATTTTCTTCCTCTCAATTTTACTTCCAACAACCATGACGCTTTATGAAACTAAGTGTGAAACACTTTCACATTCATTGGGACCTCCATATTATCAAATAATTACATGGTGCTCTATGTAAGCCAATTTATTCAGACTCCTTTTAAACTTGTGTTAAGATCAAATCCCACTGTTTGGGTTATTTTCCAACCAAACATGTTAGTAAATTTTAAAAACTATTATTCACCTCAATAAGTCAATCTAACAACCCTCAAACCTTTTATTTTTGTTTGAAATTGACTTGTTTTTATCCCATGGTATTATGGCCCAGATTTTTATTTTTTTTTCAACTTGCTAAAAGATTAATATTTGTAGCTTTTCACTTGATCTCATTTTTGTTTGTAAACTGATCTTTTTTAAATTTAACTTTTAAGTGTTGTACATATCCTACATATAGTTTTAAAATTCCTCCACTTCAATCTACATAATCGAATATGTTGAATACTACTCTACCAGTTCCCCTTCACTTGATATCAACTTATTGTATGCATCACATCATATTAAGATCCAATGTTTAATTTAATTATATTTGCATCTCTTGTAAATACATTGCATATTTATCTCATTCAATAAGTTTACCACACAAAACCATTGATGTTTCAAAACTTTGTAACATTTCTTTCTCTACAAACAAACACTTTCAAATAAGGTCTTTCATAAACATATACAAATTGAAGTGTTATAGGTATTTTCCCCTAGGTACAAGCTCAAATCCCACTGTTTTCACTTTTTTAAGCCAAACATCTCTAAAAAATTACAAAACTCTTAGTTACCTCTTTTTTGTATCCATATATTTAAGGATAGTACATTGAATTGCAAACTATTCAACATGTATTAATAATCTATATGAAAAAACATTCCTCTAATATGAAACCGATTTTATCCCATTAATTAAATTTTGTATACCATTTTTTCCTCTCAATTTTAAATCCAAATACCACAAGGTTTAATGAAACTAGGTATGAAGCACTTTCATGTTCATCGAGCCCTCCATATCATCATGGAAGTACATGGTGATCTATGTACGCCAATTTATTCAGACTCCTTTTAAGATTGTGGTAAGATCAAATCCCGATGTTTGAATTATTTTACAACCAAACATCTTAGCAAATTTTTGAAACTCTTATTCACCTCTATAAGTCAATCTGACAACTCCACTATACTTTTACCTTTCTTCAAATTGACTTGTTTTTATCCTATAGTAATGGTCCAATGTTTATTTTTTAGTTTCAACTTGTTTAAACCTTAATATTTGTACTTCTTCACCTGATCTCAGATTTGTTTATAAACCATGGTATATTGTTTAAATTTGTCTTTTAATGGTTGTGCATATCTGGCATATAGTTTTCAAATTCCTCTATTTTGATCTACATAATCCAATATATCAAATACTACTCTATTAGATCCTCTTCACTTGATTAAAAAAATTTTATATATTTCTCATCATATTAAGCTCCAAAGTTTCAATCAATTATATTTGCATTTCTTGCAAATAATTCACATACTTATTTCAATCAACAATTTTACAATGCAAAATAATTGATATTCCAAACCTTCGTAACATATCTTTGTTTACACCCATATACTATATTAAGGTCTTCAATAAGCATATGTAATTTGAAATGCTATAGGTATTTTCACCCTGTGTCGAGATCAAATCTCAATGTTTGCATTTTTTTTAGACAAGCATCTAGAAAAAATTCCAAAACTCCTATTTACCTATTTTTTGTATCCATATATTTATGGATGGTACATTGAATTGTAAATTATTCAGCTAGTCGTATTGATAATATATATGAAAAAATATGACTTTGAATATAGAAACCATTTTTTCCCATTACATATTTTTTTAATACCCATTTTCTTCCTCTCAATTTTACTTCCAGCGACCACGAAGTTTCATGAAACTAGGTGGGAAACACTTTAACGGTCATCAGGCCCTCCACATCATCAAAGAAGTACATGGTGATCTATGTGAGCCAATATATTCATACTCTTTTTAAGCTTATGCCAAGATTAAATCCTACTATTTAGGTTATTTTGCAACCAAATTCTAAACAAATTTTGAAAACTTTTATTCACCTCAATATGTCAATCTGACAACCCTCTACCATTTTATCTTTGCTTGAAATTGATTTCTTTTTATCCCATGGTAATATGGTCCAAATTTTTTTTTTTTTGTTGCAACCTCTTCAAAGCTTAATATTTATAGCTCTTCACTTGAGCTCATTTTTGTTTGCGAACCAAGGTACATTGTTCAAATTTGACTATCAATTTTTGTCAATATATTACACATACATTACAAATTCCTCCACTTCTATCTATGTAATCCTATATTTCATCGACAACTCTATCAATTCCCATTCACTTGATATCAACTTGTTATATGTTTGCCATCATATTAAGCTTCAAAGTTCCATTCAATTATATTTTTATCTTTGACAAACACTATGATTAGTTATCTCTTTCAATAATTATACCATGCAAAATGATTGACATTCCAAAACTTCATAAACTACCTTTATCTACACCCATACACTATTTCAAATAAGGTCTTCATTAAACATCTATGAATAGAATTGTTATAAGTATTTTCACATTAACATATATAAATTAAATTTTTATAGGTATTATGACAACCCTATAAACTTTTATCTTTGCTTGAAATTGACTAGTTTATATCCCTTGGTAACATGGTCTGAATTTTGTTTTTTTTATTTCGACTTGTTCAAATCTTAATATTTGTATCTCTTTGCTTCAGCTCATTTTTGTTTGTAAACCATGGTACATTGTTAAAAAAATTATTAAATTATTGCATATATGTTACATATACTTTTAAAATTCCTCCAATTCGATCTACATAATCCACTATGTCAAATATTACTTTATCAATTCTCTTTCACTTGATATCAACTTATAATACGTATCCCATCATACTCAACTCTAATGTTTTATTAAATTCTATTTGCATCTCATGAAAATACTCTGCATAGTTATCTCATTCAACAATTTTACCAAACAAAATGATTGACGTTTCAAAACTTCGTAACTTATGTTTGTTTACACCCATACACTATTTCAAATAGTGTCTTCATTAAACATATATGAATTGAATTGTTATAGGTATTTTCACCTTCTGTCGAGATCAAATCCCACTGTTTGCATTTTATTTCCAACCAAACATCTAAAAAAAACCCAAAACTCCTATTTACCTCTTTTTTGTATCTATATATATCGACATTACATTGAATTGTATATTATTTGGTAAGTTGTATTGATAATCTATATGCATTAACAAGACTTTCAATATGGAAACCATTTTATCTCATTACATAATTTTTGTATACCAATTTTCTTCCTCTCAATTTTACTTCTAGTTACCATGGAGTTTAATGAAACTAAGTGTGATACAATTTCATGTTCATTTGCCCTACATATCATCAAAGAACTACAAGGTAATCTATGTAATCCAATCTATTCAAACTCCTTTTGAGATTGTGCCAAGATCAAATCCCTTTGTTTGGGTTATTTTCCAACCAAACATCTTAGCAAATTTACAAAACTCTTATTCACCTTAATATGTCAATCTGACAACCCTCTGAACTTTTATCTTTGCTTGAAATTGACCAATTTTTATTCCATGGTAATATAGTCCAAATTTTGTTTGCTTCATTTTGACTTTTTCAAATTTTAATATTTATAGCTCTTCACCTCAGCACATTTTTATCCAATGACGTGATTTTTGTATCCCTAGTTTCTCTCTCAATTTTACTTCTAGCTACCACAGAGTTTCATGAAACTTCATGTGATACAATTTCACATTCATCTAGCCCTCCATATCATCAAACAAGTACAAGGTGGTCTATATAAGCAAATCTATTCAGACACCTTTTAAACTTATGCCAAGATCAAATCCCACTATTTTTGGATTGTTTTCCAACCAAACATCTTAGTAAATTTTCAAAACTCTTATTCACCTCAATAAGTCAATCTGACAACCCTCTAAGCTTTGATCTTTGCTTGAAATTGATTAGTTTTTATCCTATGGTAATATGGTCCAGATTTTATTTTTTATTTTTTTGACTTATTTCGATCTTAATATTTTTAGCAATTCACTTCAGCTCATTTTTGTTTGTAAACTATGGTATAATATAAGAATTTGTGTTTCAATCATTGTGCATGTGTTCTATATACTTTTCAAATTCATCTAATTCAATCTACATAATCCAATATGTTAAAATACTACTTTATTAGTTCTCATTCACATGAAATCAAGTTATTATATGGATCACATCTACTAAGCTCCAACGTTTCCTTAAATTCTATTTGCATCTCTCACAAATGATTTGTATAGTTATATCTTTCATTAATTTTACCATGCAAAATGATTTACATTCTAAAACTTTGTGACCAATCTTTATCTACACCCATACACTATTTCAAATAAAGTTTTTATTAAACATAATAAATTTAATTGTTATAGGTATTTTTCCTTGTGTCGAGATCAAATCTCAATATTTACATTTTTTTACTGCCAAACGTCTCAAAAAATCCTATTTCCCTCTTCTTTATATCCATATTAATATGGATGGTACGTTGAATTATAAATTATTCAATAAGTTGTATTAATAATCTATATACACAAATGTCACTTTTAATATGAAAACCATTTTATCGTATTACGTAAATTTTAAATACACATGTTCTTTCTCTCAATTTTACTTCTAGCTACCACGAAGTTTCATGAAACTAGGTGTGATACAATTTCACATTCATCTGACCCTCCATATCATCAAAAAAGTACAAGTTGATCTATGAAAGCCAATATATTCAGACTCCTTTTAAGCTTGTGCCAAGACCAAATCTCACTGTTTGAGTTATTTTCCAACCAAACATCTTAACAAATTTCCAAAACTCTTATTCACCTCAATAAGTCAATTTGACAACACTTTAACTTTTTATTTTTGCTTGAAAATGACCAATTTTTATCCCATGGTAATATGGTCCAGATTTTTTTTTTTTTTAACTTGTTTAAAACTTAATATTTGTAGCTCTTCACTTCATCTCATTTTAGTTTGTAAACCATGGTACCTTGTTTAAATTTGTCTTTCAATTGTTTTGCATATGTTACATATAGTTTTCAAATTCCTTCAGTTCGATCTACACAATCTAATATGCCAAATACCACTTTATCAATTCCCCTTCACTTGATATCAACTTATTATATGTATCCCATTGTACTAACGTACAATGTTTCATTAAATTCTATTTTCATCTCTTACAACTACTCTATATAGTTATCTCATTCAATAATTTTACCATACAAAATGGTTGACTTTCTAAAACTTTATACCCTTTGTCTACACCCATACCCTATTTCAAGTAAGGTATTTATTAAACATATATAAATTGAATTATTATAGGTATTTTTACCTTGTGTTGAGATCAAATCCCATTGTTTCATTTTTTTTACATTCATGGTACGTTGAGTTGCAAATTATTTAACAAGTCATGTTGACAATTTATATGCAAAAATGTGACTTTCAATATGAAAACCATTTTATCTCATTATATAATTTTTGTATACCCATTTTCTTTCTCTTAATTTGACTTCTAACTACCATAGAGTTTCATGAAACTAGGTGTGATATAATTTCACGTTCATATGGCCATCCATATCATCAAAGAAGTACAAGGTGATCTATATAATCCAATCTATTCAGACTCCTTTTAAGCTTGTGCCAACATCAAATCTCACTATTTGAGTTATTTTCTAACCAAACATCTTAGCAAATTTACAAAACTCGTATTCACCTCAATAAGTTAATATGACAACCCTCTCACATTTTATCTTTGTTTGAAATTCATCAGTTTTTATCCCATGGTAATATGGTCCAAAAAAAAATTTGTTTCGACTTGGTCAAATATTAATATTTGTAGCTCTTCACATCAACTCATTTTTGTCTACAA
The DNA here is from genome assembly GCA_037957365.1 of Torreya grandis. Taxonomy (NCBI): domain Eukaryota; kingdom Viridiplantae; phylum Streptophyta; class Pinopsida; order Cupressales; family Taxaceae; genus Torreya; species Torreya grandis. The sequence goes on along the minus strand of JARHVA010000395.1, from coordinate 2,754,050 downwards.
ACCATGGTACATTATTTAAATTTGTCTTTTAATTTTTATGCATATGTTGCATATAGTTTTCAAATTCCTCTAGTTTGATCTACATAATCTAATATGTCAAAGACTACTTTATTATCCCCCCTTCACTTGATATCAACTTATTTTATGTATCATATAGTTATCTCATTCAGCAATTTTACCACATAAAATGATTGATGTTCTAAAAAAAATTATTCTATCTTTGCCAACACTCATACACTATTTCAAATAAGGTCTTCATTAAACATATATAAATTTAATTGTTTTATGTATTTTCACCTTGTGTCGATATCAAATCCCATCGTTTACATTTTTTTATAGCCAAACATCTCTTAAGAATTTCAAAACTCCTATTTACCTCTTTTTTATCCATATATATAGATGGTACATTAAATTGTAAATTATTCATCAAGTCGTATTCATAATCTATATGCAAAAAATGAATTTCAATATGGAAACCATTTTAACTCATTACGTAGTTTTTTTTATACCCATTTTATTTCTCTCAATTTTACTTCTAGCTACAACGGAGTTTCATGAAACTAGGTGTGATACAGTTTTACATTCATATGGCCTTCCATATCATTAAAGAAGTATAAGGTGATCTCTGTAAGCCAATTTATTCACTCCTTTTAATCTTATGCCAAGATCAAATCTAACAACCCTCTAACCTTTTATCTTTGCTTGAAATTGACTAGATATTATCCCATGGTAATACGGTCCATATTTTGTTTTTTTGTTTTGACTTGTTCAAATCTTAATATTTGTAGCTCTTCACTTCAGCTCATTTTTGTTTGTAAAACATGATACATTGTTCGATCTTGTCTTTCAATTGTTGCGCATATGTTACATATACATTTCAAATTCTTTGAGTTTGATCTACATAATCTGATATGTTAAATACTACTTTGTCAGTCCCCCTTCATTTGATATCAAATTATTATATGTATCCTATCGTACTAAGCTCCAACATTTTATTAAATTATATTTGCATCTCTTACAAATACTTTCCATAGTTATCTCATTCAATAATTTTACCACAATAAATGATTAAAGTTTCAAAATTTCGTAACGAATCTTTGTCTACACCCATACACTATTTGAAATAAAGACTTCATTAAACATATATAAATTGAATTGTTATAGGTATTTTCACCTTATGTCAAAATCAAATACCACTATTTGCATTTTCTTTCTAGTCAAACATCTCAAAAAAAATTCAAAACTCCTATTTACCTCTTATTTGCATCCATATATATATGGATGATATGTTGAATTGTAAATTATTTAACAAGTCATATCATTGATCTATACGCAAAAACATGACTTTAAATATGGAAACCATTTTATCCCATTACGTAATTTTTGTATGCCCAATTTATTTATCCCAAATTTACTTGTGGCTACCACGGAGTTTCATGAAACTAGGTGTGATATAATTTCACGTTCAAATGGCCCTCCATATCATCAAAGAAGTACAAGCTGATCCATGTGAGCTAATCTATTCAAACTCCTTTTAAGCTTGTAACAAGATCAAATCCCATTGTTTGAATTATTTTTCAATCAAACATTTGGCTCTTTATATCATAAAAACACTCATTTGGCTCTCCATATCATCAAAAAAGTACAAGGTGATGTACGAAAGCTGATCTATTCAATTTCTTTTTAAGCTTGTGCCAAGATCAAATACCACTATTTTGGTTATTTTTAAACTAAACATCTTAGCAAAATTTTAAAACTCTTATTCATCTCAATAAGTCAATCTAAAAACCCTCTAATAATTCATCTTTGCTTAAAATTGACTAGTTTTTATCCCATGGTAATATGGTCGAGTATTTTTTATTTATTTCAACTTGTTCAAATCTTAATATTTTTAGATCTTCACTTTAGCTCATTTTTGTCTTTAAACCATGGTACATTGTTCCAATTTATCTTTCAATTGTTGGACATATATTACATATATTTTTTAAATTGCTCCAATTCGATCTACATAATCTAATACGTCAAATACTAATTTATCAGTTCTATTTCACTTGATATCAACTTATTATATGTATCCCATTGTACTAAGTTTTAATGTTTCATTCAACTATATTTGCATCTCTTATAAATACTCTTTATAATTATCTCATTCAATAATTTTACTACATAAAACGATTGACGTTCCAAAACTTCATAACCTTTGTCTACACATATACACTAATTAAAATAAAGTCTTCATTAAAAATATATAAATTGAATTTTTAGAGGTATTTTCACTTTGTGTCGAGATCAAATCCCACTATTTACATTTTCTTTCCAACCAAACATGTCAAAAAAATTCCAAAACTCTTATTTACCTTTATATATATATATATATATATATATATATATATATATATATATATATATATATATATATATATGCCATTAAACTATAAATTATTCAATAATTAGCATGGATAATTTATATGTAAAAACATGAATTTCAATATAGAAACCATTTTACTCAATTACTTAATTTTTGTATCTTCATTTTCTTTCTCTCAATTTTACTTCTAGCTACCATGGAGTTTCATGAAACTAGGTGTGCTATAATTTCACGTTCATTTAACCTTATATATCATCAAAGAAGTACAAGGTGATCTATGTAAGTTAATCTATTTAGACTCCTTTTAAACTTGTTCTGAAATCAAATCCATTTGTTTGGGTTATTTTTTAACTAAAGATTTTAGCAAATTTTCAAAACTCTTATTCACCTCAATAAGTCAATCTAACAACCCTCTAACCTTTTATCTTTGATTCAATTTGATAAGTTTTTATCCCATGGTAATATGCTCTAGATTTTTTTCTTTTGTTCCGACTTGTTCAAATCTTAATATTTGTATCTCTTCACTTCAACTCATTTTTCTCTATAAACCATGGTATATTATTCAAATTTGTCTTTCAATTGTAGTGCATATGTTGCATATACTTTTCAAATTCTTTTAGTTCAATCTACATAATTTAATATGTCAAATACTACTTTATAAGTTCTCTTTAGCTTGATATCAATATGTCAAATACTACTTTATAATTTCTCCTTAGCTTGATGTCAAATACTTTGCATAATTATCTTATTAAACAATTCTACAATCAAATCCTATTTACATCCTTTTAAAATCATTCCAATCAAACATTTTAGTAGATTTCAAAAACTCTTATTCATCTCAATAATTCATTCTCACAACACTCTAACCATTTATCTTTACTTGAAATTGACTAGTTTTTATCCCATAGGAATATGGCCCATTTTTTTTTTCAACTTGTTCAAATATTAATATTTTTAGCTCTTCACTTCAGCTCATTTTTGTCTATAAGCCATGGTGCATTGTTCAAATTTGTCTTTCAATTATTTAGTATATGTTACATATACTTTTAAAATTCTTCTTATTCGATTTACATAATCTAATATGTCAAATACTATTTTATCAGTTTTCTTTCACTTAATATATGTATCTCATTGTACCAAGCTCCAATGTTTCATTAAATTTTATTTGCATCTCCTATAAATACTCTACATAGTTATCTCATTCAATAATTTTACCATGTAAAATGATTGATGTTTTAAAAATTTGTAACCTATCTTTGTTTACACCCATACACTTTTTCAAATAAGGTCTTCACTAAACATATATAAATCAAATTGTTATAGGTATTTTCACCTTGTGTCAAGATCAAATCCCACTGTTTGCATTTTCCTTCCAGCCAAACACTTCAAAAAAATTTCAAAACTCGTATTTACCTCTTTTTTGTGTCCATATATATAAAGACAGTACGTTGAATTATATTTTATTCAGCAAGTCGTATTGATAATCTATATGAAAAAACATGACTTTCAATATGAAAACCATTTTATCCTATTATATAATTTTTATATACCCATTTTATTTCTCTCAATTTTACTTCTAGCTGCCATGGAGTTACATGAAACTAGGTGTTATACAATTTCATGTTCATCTAGCCATCCACGTCATTAAAAAAGTACATGATGATCTATGTAAGCCGATCTATTCAGACTCCTTTGAAGTTTGTGCCAAGGTCAAATTTCATTATTTGGGTTATTTTCCAACCAAATATCTGAGCAAATTTTCAAAACTCTTATTCACCTCAATAAGTCAATCTGACAACCCTCTAGCTTTTTATCTTTGCTTGAAATTGACTAGTTTTTATTCTATGGTAATGTGGTCTAAATTTTGTTTTTTTGTTTCGACTTGTTTGTAAATCATGATACATTTCTCAAATTTGTCTTTCAATTGTAAATTATGTGTGATACAATTTCACATTCATCTGGCCCTCTATATCATCAAAGAAGTACAAGGTGATATATGTAAGCTAACCTATACAGACTCTTTCAAGATTATGCAAAGATCAAATCCCACTATTTGGGTTATTTTCCAACCAAACATCTTAGAAAATTTTCAAAACATTTATTCTCCTCAATAAGTCAATCAGACAACACTCTAACCTTTTATATTTTCTTGAAATTGACAAGTTTTTTTATCCTATGGTAATACAGTGTAATTTTTATTTTTTTTATATTCCTCTAGTTTGATCTACATAATCCAATATGTCAAATACTACTTTATCAGTTCCCCTTCACTTGATATCAACTTATTATATGTATCTGATCATACTAAGCTCCAATGTTTCATTAAATTCTATTTGTTTCTCTTGAAAATACTCTACATAGTTATCTCATTCAATAATTTTATCATGCAAAATTATTAAAGTTGTAAAACTTCATAACCTATCTATATAATCCAAGAAGTACAAGGTGATCTATGTAAGCCAATCTATTTTGACTCCTTTTAATCTTGTGCTAATGTTCAATCCCATTGTTTGGGTTATTTTCTAACAAAACATCTTAGTAAATTTTTAAAACTCTTATTCACCTCAATAAGTCAATCTAACAACCCTTTGACCTTTTGTTTTTGCTTGAAATTGACTAGTTTTTATCCCATGGTAATATGCTCCAAAAATTTTTTTTTTGACTTGTTCAAATCTTAATGTCTAGATCTTCACTTCATCACATTTTGTCTGTAAAGCAAGGCACATTGTTCAAATTTGTCTTTCAATTGTTGGACATATATTGCATACACTTTTTAAATTCCTCTAATTCGATCTACATTATCCAATACGTCAAATACTACTTTATAAGTTCCTCTTCACTTCAGATCAATTTTGCATGTAAACCATGGTACATTGTTCAAATTTGTAATAATATTAATAATTTTTGAATACTACTTTATCAGTCCCCTTTCATTTAATATCAACATATTATATATATCCCATCGTACTAACCTATAATTTTTTATTAAATTCTATTTGCATCACTTGAAAATACTCTGCATAGTTATCTCATTCAATAATTTTACAACACAAAATGATTGACATTCCAAAACTTTGTAACCTATCCTTGTCTACACCCATACACTATTTTAAAAATAGTTTTCATAACACATATATAAATTGAATTATTATAGGTAATTTCACCTTGTGTTGAGATTAAATCTTACTGTTTGCATTTTATTTCTAGCAAAACATCTCAAAAAAAATTCAAAACTCATAGTTAACTATTTTTTGTATCCATAAATATATGAACGATATGTTGAATTTTAAATTGTTCAACAAATCATATTGATAATCTATATGTAAAAAAAGACTTTCAATATGGAAACCATTTTATCCCATTATGTAATTTTTTAATACCCATTTTATTTCTTTCAATTTTACTTCTAACGACACGGGGTTTTATAAAATTAAGTTTGATATAATTTCAAGTTCATTTGGCCCTCCATATCATCAAAGAAGTACAAAATGATTTTTTTAAGACAATTTATTCACACTCCTTTCAAGTTTGTGCCAGGATCAAATCCTATTATTTTGATTATTTTTCAACTAAACATCTTAGCAAATTTCCACAACTCTTATTCACCTCAATAAGCCAATCTCAAAACCCTCTAACCTTTTATCTTTGCTTGAAATTGATTTGTTTTTATCCCATGGTAATATGGTCCAGATTTTTTTTTTGGTTTCAACATGTTCAAATATTACTATTTTTAACTTTTCACTTTAGCTCATTTTTGTCTTTAAACCAAGATACATTATTCAAATTTCTCTTTCAATTTTTGCGCATATGTTCTATATACTTTTCAAATTTCTCCAGTTTGATCTACATAATCCAATATGTCAAATACTACTTTATCAATCCCCCTTCATTTGATATCAACTTATTATATGTATCCCATCGTACTAAGCTCTAATGTTTAATTAAATTCTATTTGCATCTCTTACAAATATTCTACATAGTTATCTCATTCAATAATTTTACCACATAAAATAATTAATGTTCTAAAACTTCATCACCTATTTTGGTGTACGTCCATACACTATTTCAAATAAAGTCTTCATTAAACATGTATAAATTGAATTGTTATAAGTATTTTTATTTTGTGTTGAGATTAAATACCACTGTCGACATTTTTTTTCTAGAAAAACATGTCAAAAAAAATCTAAAACTCTTATTTACCTCCTTTTTTATATCCATATATATATGGATAGTACATTGAATTGTTAATTACTCAGCAAGTCATATTAATAATCTATAAGCAAAAACATGACTTTTAATATGGAAACCATTTTATTTCATTACATAATTTTTTTATACCCATTTTTTTACTCTCATTTTTGCTTTTATTTACCACAGAGTTTCATGAAACTAAGTGTGATACAATTTCGTGTTCATCTAGCCCTTCATATCATCAAAGAAGTACAAGGTGATCTATGTAAGAGAATCTAGTTAGACTTCTTTTAAGCATGTGTTAAGATCAAATCCCATTGATTGGGTTATTTTCCAACCAAACATCTTAGCAAATTTTCAAAACTTTTATTCACCTCAATAAGTTAAAATGAGAACCCTCTAACCTTTTATATTTACTTGAAATTGATCAGTTTTTATCCCATGATAATATTATCTAGATTTTTTTTTTTTTTGACTTATTCAAATCTTAATATTTGTATCTCTTCACTTTAGCTCATTTTTATCATTAAACCATGATATATAGTTCAGATTTATCTTTTAATTGTTGTGCATATGTTGCATATACTTTTCAAATTCCTCTAGTTTGATCTACATAATCCAATATGTCAAATATTTTCTTATCAATTCCCCTTCACTAGATATCAACTTATTATATCTATTGCATTTTACTAAGCTTATATGTATCATTAAATTTTACTTGCATCTCTTATAAACATTTTTCATAGTTATCTCATTCAAATATTTTACCATGAAAAATGATTGATGTTCTAAAATGTCCTAACCTATATTTGTCTACACCCATACACTATTTTAAGTGAGGTTTGCATTAAACATATATCAATGGAATTTTTATAGGTATTTTAACATTGTATCGAGATTAAATCTTACTATTTGCATTTTCTTTTCTGCCAAACATCTCAAAAAAATTCTAAAACTCCTATTTACCTCTTTTTTGTATCCATATAAATTGATTTTTGTATCCATATAAATTGATAGTAAGTTGATTTGTAAATTACTCAGTAAATTGTAATTATAATTTATATGAAAAAACATGACTTTTAATATAGAAACCACTTTATCCTTTTACGTAATTTTTGTATACCCATTTTTTTTCTCAATTTTACTTCTAGCTACCACAGAGTTTTTCTTGAAACTAGGTGTGATACTTCATGTTTATCTAGCCATTCATATCATAAAAGAAGTACAAGGTGATCTATGTAGGTTGATCTATTCAAATTTCTAAAATTCTTATTCATCTCAATAAGTCAATTTGACAACCCTCTAAACTTTTATCTTTGCTTCAAATTGATCAATTTTTAATCCCATGGTAATATGGTCCATTTTTTTTTGTTTCAACTTGTTCAAATTTTAATATTTGTAGCTCTTCAGTTCAACTCATTTTTTATTGTAAACCATGGTACATTGTTTAAATTTTTCTTTCAATTGTTATGCATATGTTGCATATACTTTTCAAATTTCTCTAATTTGAGCTACATAATCCAATATGTCAAATACTACTTTATCAATTGTCTTTCACTTGATATCAACTTATTATATGTATCACATCATACTAAGCTTCAATGTTTCACTAAATTCTATTTACATCTCTTCCAAATACTCTACATATTTATCTCATTCAATAATTTTATTATCAAATTCTATTTGCAATCTTTTAAGGTTATCCCAAGATCAAATCCCATTATTTGGGTTATTTTTCAACCAAACATCATAAAAATTTTCTAAAACTCTTATTTACTTCACTAAGTCAATCTGACAACCCTCTAACCTTTTAACTTTGCTTAAAATTGCCCAACGTTTATCTCATGGTAATATGGTCCAGATTTTTTTTTTTTTGTTTTGACTTGGTCAAATATTAATATTTATAACACTTTATTTAAGCTCATTTTTGTCTACAAACCATGGTAAAATTTTCAAATTTATCTTTCAATTGTTGCGCATATTTTGCATATAGTTTTCAAAATCTTCTAGATCGATCTACATAATCTAATATGTTAAATACTAATTTATCAGTCCTCTTTCACTTAATATCAACTTGTTATATCTATTACATCGTACTAAATTTCAATGTTTCATTTAATTCTATTTGCATCTCTTGCAAATATTTTGCATAGTTATCTCATTCAACAATTTTACCACATAAAATGATTGACATTCTAAAACTTTGTAACCTATCTTTGTTTAAAACCATACACTATTTCAAATAACATCATCATTAAACATATATAAATTAAATTGTTATAGGTATTTTCACTTTATGTCAAGATCAAATTCCACTATTTGCATTTTTATTTCTAACAAAGCATCTCAAAAAAAATTTAAAACTTTTATTTACCTTTTTTTGTATCCATATATATAGACGCTACGTTAAATTGTAAATTATTCAGCAAGTCATATTGATAATCTATATGCAAAACATGACTTTAAATATGGAAACCATTTTATCCCATTACGTCATTTTTGTATACCCATTTTACTCCTAGTTGCCATAGATTTTCATGAAACTAGTTGCGATACAATTTCAAATTCATCTTACTCTCCATATCATCAAAGTACAAGGTGATCTATGTAAACCAATCTATTCAAACTCATTTTATGCTTGTGCCTAGATCAAATCCCACTATTTGAGTTATTTTCTAACCAAACATCTTAGTAAATTTCCAAAACTCTTATTCACCTCAATAAGACAATATAATAACCCTCTAAACTTTTACCTTTGCTTGAAATTGATCAGTTTTATTCCATGGTAATATGGTCTAGATTTAATGTTTTTCATTTCGACCTATTCAAATCTTAATATTTGTAGCTCTTCACTTCAGGTCATTTTTGTCTTTAAACCATGGTATATTGTTCAAATTTGATTTTCAATTCTTGCACATATGTTGCATATATTTTTCAAATTCCTCCAGTTCCATCTACATAATCTAATATGTTAAATACTACTTTATTGATCCCCTTTAATTTTATATCAATTTATTATATGTATCCCATTATACTAAGCTTCAATGTTTCATTAAATTCTATTTACATCTCTTGTAAATACATTGCATAGTTATTTCATTCAATAATTTTACTACACAAAATGATTAATGTTCTAAAACTTCATAACATAACTTGGTTTACGTCCATACACTATTTCAGATAAAGTCTTTATTAAACATATATAAATTGAATTGTTATAGGTATTTTCACCTTGTGTTGAGATCAAATCCCACAGTTTACATTTTTTTAAACCAAACATCTCAAAAAAAATTAAAACTCCTATTTAACTCTTTTTTGAATCCATAAATATTGATAGTACATTGAATTATAAATTATTTAGCGAGTAGTAATTATAATTTATATGAAAAAACATAACTTTAAATACAAAAACCACTTTACAAAATCTGGCACTTCATATCATCAAAGAAGTATAAGGTGATCTGTGTAAGCCAATCTATTTAGACTCTTGTTTTAAACATGTACCAAGATCAAATTTTACTATTTGATTTATTTTAAACATCTTAGAAAATTTACAAAACTCTTATTCACATCAATAAGTCAATTTGACAACCCTCTAAACTTGTATTTTGCTTAAAATTGACTAGTTTTTATTCCATAGTAATATGTTTCAATTTTGTTTTTTTATTTTGACTTGTTAAAATCATAATATTTATAGCTCTTCACTTCAACTCATTTTTTAATGTAAACCATGGTACATTGTTCAAATTTGTCTTTCAATTTTTGTGCATATGTTACATATACTTTTCAAATTCCTTCAGTTTGATCTATATAATCTAATATGTCAAATACTACTTTATTAGTTGTCCTTCACTTGATATCAACTTATTATACGTATCTCATCGTACTAAGATCCAATGTTTTCATAAATTCTATTTGTATCTCTTGCAAATACTCTTCATATTTATCTAATTCAATAATTTTATGATCAAATCCTATTTGCATCCTTTTAAGCTTGTCCCAACATCAAATCTCATTGTTTGGGTTATTTTTTAACCAAAAATCATAAAAAAATTTCAAAAATCTTATTTACCTCAATAAGTCAATCTGAAAACCCTCTAACATTTTATCTTTGCTTAAAATTGACCAGCTTTTATCTCATAGCAATAGTGTCCATATTTTGCATTTTTTATTTCGACTTGTTCAAATCTTAATATTTGTAGTTCCACTTCAACTCAATTTTGTCTATAAACCATGATACATTATTCAAATTTATCTTTCAATTGTTTTGAATATGTTGCATATACTTTTCAAATTCCTTCAAGTTGATCTACATAATCCTTTATGTCAAATACTACTTTATCGGTTAACCTTCACTTGATATCAATTAAATATATGTATCCCATTGTATGAAGCTTCAATGTTTCATTAAATTATATTTAAAATTCTTAAAAATAATCTACATAGTTTTCTCTTTCAACAATTTTACAATGCAAAATGATTGACATTCCAAAACTTCGTAACCTATCTTTCTCTACACCCATACACTATTTCAAATAAGGTCTTCATTAAACATATATAAATTGAATTATTATAGGTATTTTCGCCTTGTGTTGAGATAAAATCACACTATTTTTATTTTTATTTCTAACCAAACATCTCAAAAAAAAATTTAAAACTCCTATTTACCTCTTTTTGTATCTATATATATGGACTATACGTTGAATGCTAAATTATTTAGTAAGTCGTATTGATAATCTACATGCAAAAACATGATATTCAATATGAAAAACATTTTAACTCTTTACATAATTTTTGTATACTCATTTTCTTTCTCTCAATTTTACTTCTGGCTACCACAGAGTTTCATGAAACTTGGTGTGATAAAATTTCAGATTCATATAGCCCTTCATATCATCAAAAAAGTACAAGGTGATCTATGCAAGAGAATATATTCATACTCCTTTTAAGCTTGTGCCAAGATCAAATTCCATTGTTTGAGTTATTTTCCAACCAAACATCTTAGCAAATTTCCAAAGCTCTTATTCACCTCAACAAGTCAATATGACAACCCTCTAACATTTTATCTTTTCTTGAAATTGACTAGTTTTATTCCAAGGTAATATGGTCTAAATTTTAAGATTTTATTTTTGATCTATTTAAATATTAATATTTGTAGCTCTTCACTTTAGCTCATTTTTGTCTATAAACCATGGTACATTATTCAAATTTGTCTTTCAATTATTGCACATATGTTGCATATACTTTTGAAATTCTTTCAATTCAATTTACATAATTCAATATGTCAAATACTACTTTATTAATTCTTCATAATTTGATATTAACTTATTATATGTATCCCATCGTACTAAGCTCTAATGTTTCATTAAATTCTATTTGTATCTTTTATAAGTACTGTGCATAGTTATCTCATTCAAAAAATTTACCATGCAAAACGATTGAAGTTTCAAAATGTTGTAAACTATATTTGTTTATATCCATACACTATTTCAAATAAGATATTCATTAAACATATATAAATTGAATTGTTATATTTATTTTCACCTTGTGTCGAGATCCAATCCCACTATTTGCATTTTTTTTCCAGCCAAACATCTCAAAAAAAATTCAAAACTCTTATTTATCTCTTTTTTGTATCCATATATATATGGACAGTATGTTGAATTTTAAATTATTCAACAAGTCATATTGATAATCTATATGCAAAAATATGACTTTCAATATGGAAACCATTTATCTTATTACATGATTTTTGTATATCTATTTTCTTTTTCTCAATTTTATTTTTAGTTACCATGGAGTTTCATGAAACTAGGTGTGATACAATTTCATGTTCATTTGGCTCTCCATATCATCAAAAAAGTACTAAGCTCCAATGTTTCATTAAATTTTGTTTGCATCTCTTGCAAATACTCTTCATGGTTATCTAATTTAACAAAATTATGATGCAAAATGATTGACATTCTAAACCCATATTTGTCTATACCCATAAACTATTTCGAATAAGGTCTTCATTACACATAAATTGAATTATTATAAGTATTTTCACCTTTTATCGAGATCAAATCCCCTGTTTGTAATTTATTTCGAGCCAAACATCTCAAAAAAATTCTAAAATTTCTATTTACCTCTTTTTTGTATCTATATATATGGATGGTACATTGAATTGTAAATTATTCAGCAAGTCATATTGATAATCTATGTGCAAAAGCATGACTTTCGATATGGAAACCAATTTATCTCATTACGTAATTTTTTTATACCCATTTTTTTCTCTCATTTTACTTATAACTACCATGGAGTTGCATGAAACTAGGCATGACATAATTTCACGTTCATCTGACCCTGCATATTATCAAAAAAGTACAAGGTGATCTATGTAAGCCAATCTATTTCGACTCTTTTTAATCTTGTACTAAGGTCAAATCTCATTGTTTAGGTTATTTTTCAACCAAACATATTCACAAAAATTTAAAATTTTTATTCACTTCAATAAGTCAATCTGACACCCTCTAATCTTTTATCTTTGCTTCAAATTGTCTACTTTTTATCTCATGGTAATATGGTCCATATTTGATTTTTTTTGTTTCAACTTGTTCAAATCTTAATATTTTTAGCTCTTCACTTCAACTCAATTTTTTTTGTAAACCATTGTTCATTGGTCAAATTTGTATTAATATTAATACTTGTTAAATACTACTTTATCCATCCCCTTTTAGTTGATATCAACTTATTATATGTATCCCATTGTAATACCCTCCAATGTTTCATTAAATTCTATTTGCATCACTTGAAAATAATCTACATAGTTATTTCATTCAGTAATTTTACAACACAAAACGTTTGACATTTCAAAATTTCGTAACCTATCCTTGTCTACACCCATACACTATTTTAAAACTGGTCTTTATTACACATATAAATTGAATTGTTATAGGTGATTTCACCTTGTGTCAAGATCAAATCCCACTATTTGCATTCATTTCAAGCTAAACATCTCATAAAAATTTCAAAAATCCTATTTAATACTTTTTTGTATCCATATATTTATGGATAGTATGTTGAATTGTAAATTATTCACTAAGTCATATTGATAATCTATATGCAAAATCATGACTGCCAATATGGAAACAATTTTATCCCATTACATAATTTTTGTATACCCATTTTCTTTTTCTCAATTTTACTTCTAGCTACAACAGAGTTTAATGAAACTAGTTGTGACACAATTTTACGTTCATCTGGCCTTTCATATCAAAAAGGAAGTATAAGGTGATCTATGTAACCTAATCTATTCAGACCCCTTTTAAGCTTGTTTCAAGATCAAATCCCACTGTTTGGGTTATTTCCAACCAAACATCTTAGCAAATTTATAAAACTCTTATTCACGTGAATGAGTAAATCAGATAACCCTCTAGCTTTTTAACTTTGTTTGAAATTGACTAGTTTTTATCTCATAGTAATATGGTCCATATTTTGTTTTTTTTATTTCAACTTATTAAAATATTAATATTTATAGCTCTTTACTTCAACGAATTTTTGTTTGTAAACCATGATACATTATTCAAATTTATCTTTCAATTATTACACGTATGTTGCATCCACTTTAAAAATTTCTCTGATTCGATCTACATAATACAATATGTCAAATATTATATGTATACCATCTTACTAAGCTCCAACATTTCATTAAATTTGATTTGCATCTCTTGCAAATATTCTGCATAGTTATCTCATTCAACAATTTTACCATACAAAATGAATAACGTTCAAAAAATTTGTAACATATCTTGGTCTACGCCCATACACTATTTCAAATGAAATCTTCATTAAACATTCATAAATTAAATTATTATAGGTATTTTTACCTTGTGTCGAGATCAAATACCACTATTTGCATTTTTTTCTAGCCAAACATCTCAAAAAAAATCCAAAACTCTTACTTACCTCTTTTTTTGTATCCATATATAGATGATACATTGATTTATAAATTATTCAAGTCGTATTCATAATTTGTATGCAAAAACATGACTTTCAATACGAAAACCACTTTATCTCATTATATAATTTTTTTATACCTATTTTCTTTCTCTCAAATTTACTTCTAGCTACTACAGAGTTTCATGAAACTAGGTGAGATATAATTTCACGTTCATCTAGCACTCCATATCATCAAAGAAGTACAAGGTGATCTTTGTAAGACAATCTATTCACACTCATTTTAAGCTTATGCTAAGATCAAATCTGAAAACCCTCTAACCTTTTATCTTTACTTGAAATTGATTAGATTTTATTCCGTAGTAGTATGGTCCAGATTTTGTTTTTTTATTTCAACTTACTCAAATCTTAATATTTTTAGCTTTTCACTTTAGCTCATTTTTTTTTGTAAACCATGGTACATTGTTCAAACTTGTCTTTCAATTATTGCGCATATGTTGCATATACTTTTCAAATTCCTCTAGTTTGATCTACATAATCTAATATGTTAAATACTACTTTGTCAGTCCCTCTTTCATTTGATATCAAATTATTATATGTATCCCATCGTACTAAACACCAACATTTCATTAATTTTTATTTGCATCTTTTGCAAATACTCTGCATATTTATCTCATTCAACAATTTTATCATACAAAATGATTAACATTTTAAAACTTCATAGCCAATCTTTATCTACATCCATACACTTTCAAATAAGGTCTTCGTTAAACATATATAAATTGAATTGTTATAGGTATTTTCACCTTGTGTCGAAATCAAATACCACTATTTGCATTTTTTTCAACCAAACATCTCAAAAAAATTCCAAAACTTCTATTTACCTCTTTTTTTGTATCCATATATATATGGATGATATGTTGAATTATAAGTTATTCAGCAAGTCATATTAATGATCTATATGCAAAAACATGACTTGCAATATGGAAACCATTTTATCCCATTACGTTATTTTTGTATGACCATTTTATTTCTCTCAATTTGACTTGAAGCTACCATAGAATTTTGTGAAACTAGGTGTGATACAATTTCACATTCATCTGACCCTAGATATCATTAAAGAAGTACCAAGTGATCTATGTAAGCCAATCTATTCAGACTCTTTTTAAGCTTGTGTTAAGATCAAACCCCATTGTTTGGGTTATTTTCCAACCAAATATGTTAGTGAATTTCCAAAACTCTTAATCACCTCAATAGGTCAATATGACAACCCTCGAACTTATGACCAATTTTTATCCCAGAGTACTATGGTCTAGATTTTGTTTCGATTTGTTTAAATCTTGATATTTGTAGCTCTTCACTTTAGTTCATTTTTATCTATAAACCATAGTACATTTTTTAAATTTATCTTTTAATTATCATGCATAAGTTGCATATACTTTTCAAATTCCTCCAGTTTGATCTACATAATCTAATATGTCAAATAATAATTTATCAATTTTTATTCACTTGATATCAACTTATTATATGTATCATATCGTATTAAGCTCTAATGCTTCATTAAATTTTATTTGCATCTCTTGAAAATACTCTACATAGTTATCTCATTCAATAATTTTACGACAAATAATAACTGATATTTCAAAATATCGTAACCTATCTTTGTCTACCCCCATACACTATTTTAGATAAAATCTTCATTAAACATATATAAATTGAATTATTATAAGTATTTTCACCTTGTGTCAAGATCAAATCTCACTATTTGCATTTTCTTTCCAACGAAACATCTCAAAAAAATATGCCAAAATTCCTATTTACCTTTTTTTTGTATCCATATATAAATGGATAATATGTTGAATTATAAATAATTCAACAACTCTTATTCACCGTAATAAGTTAATCTAATAACCCTCTAACGTTTTTATCTTTACTTAAAATTGACTAGTTTTTATCTCATGGTAATTTGATCCACATTTTATTTATTTTTTATTATGACTTGTTTAAATCTTAATATTTATACTTCTTCAATTCAACTCATTTTATTTTATAAACCATGGTATATTGTTTAAATTTGTCTTTCAATTATTGCACATATGTTGCATATACTTTTAAAATCCCTCCAGTTTAGTCTACATAATCCAATATGTCAAATACTACTTTATCAATCACCCTTCATTTAATATCAACTTATTGTATGTATCATATCAAACTAAGCTCTAATGTTTCATTAAATTTTATTTGTATCTCTTGTAAATACTCTACATAGTTATCTCATTCAATAATTTTACCACACAAATGATTAACGTTCTGAAACTTCGTAAGCTATCTTGGTATACCCCCATTCACTATTTCTAATAAACTCTTCATTAAACATATATAAATAAAATTTTTATAGGTATTTTCACCTTGTGTCAAGATCAAATACCACCACTATATACATTTTGTTTATAGCCAAACAGTTCAAAAAAAATTTAAACTCTTATTTACCTCTTTTTGTATCCATATGTATATGGATAGTACGTTGAATTGTAAATTATTTTATAAGTCGTACTAATAATTTATATGTAAAAACATGACTTTCAATATGGAAACTATTTTATCACATTACATAACTTTTGTATACCTATTTTCTTTCTCTCAATTTTACTTCTAGCTATCATGGAGTTTCATGAAACTAGGTGTCATACAATTTAATATTCATCTAGACATTCATATCATCAAAGAAGTACAAGGTGATCTATGTAAGTCAATCTATTCACACTCCTTTCAATCTTGTGACAAGATCAAATCCCACTATTTAGATTATTTTTTAACCAAACATCTTAGTAAATTTTTGAAACTCTTATTTGCCTCAATAAATTAATATGACAACCCTCTAACCTTTTATCCTTGCTTGAAATTGACCAATTTTATTCCATGAGATTATTTTTTTTAAAATTTCAACTTATTCAAATCTTAATATTTTTAGCTCTGCACTTGAGCTCATTTTTTTTGTAAACCATGGTACATAGTTCAAATTTGTCTTTCAATTGTTGTGCATATGTTGCATATAGTTTTCAAATTCCTCCAGTTCGATCTCCATATTATAAGATGTCAAATACTACTTTATCAGTTCTCCTTTACTTGATATCAATTTATGATATGTATCCCATCGTACTAAGATACGATGTTTCAT
The DNA here is from genome assembly GCA_037957365.1 of Torreya grandis. NCBI lineage: Eukaryota > Viridiplantae > Streptophyta > Pinopsida > Cupressales > Taxaceae > Torreya > Torreya grandis. The sequence continues at coordinate 2,736,375 of JARHVA010000395.1, read as the reverse complement.
TAAATTTTATTTGAAACTCTTGCAAAAGTTATGCATAGTTATCTCATTCAACAATTTTACCACATAAAATAATTAACATTGTGAAAATTCGTAACGAATCTTTGTCTACACCCATACACTATTTCAAATAATGTTTTCATTAATCATATATAAATTAAATTATTATAGGTATTTTCATCTTGTTTCGAGATCAAATCTCACTGTTTTCATTTTCTTACTGATGAAACATCTTTAAAAAAATTAAAAACTCTTATTTACTTCTTTTTTGTATCCATGTGTATATATGGATGGTACATTGAATTGTAAATTATTAATTAAGTCATATCGATAATTTATATGAAAAAACATGACTTTCAATATGAAAACCATCTTATCTAATTACGTAATTTTTGTAAACACATTTTTTTCTCTCAACTTTACATCTAGCTACCACGAAGTTTCATGAAACTAGGTGTGATACAATTTCACGTTCATCTGGTCCTTCATATCATCAAAGAAGTACAAGGTGATCTATGTAAGCCAATCTATTCAGACTCTTTTTAAGCTTGTGTCAAGATCAAATCCCACTGTTGAGATTATTTTTTAACAAAACATCTTAACAAATTTCCAAAAATCTTATTTACCTCAATTAGTGAATATGACAACCATCTAACTTTTTATATTTGCTTGAAATTGACCAATTTTTATCCCATGGTAATATAGTCTAATTATTTTTTTTTGACTTATTCAAATCTTAATATTTTTAGCTCTTTACTTCAACTCATTTTTATTTATAAACCATCGTACACTATTCAAATTGTCTTTCAATTGTTACACATATGTTGCATATAATTTTCAAATTCTCCCAGTTCGATCTACATAATTTAATAAGTTAAATCCTTTATTAGTTTCCCTTCACTTGATATCAACTCATTATATGTATCCTATCATACTAAGCTTTAATATTTTATTAAATTCTATTTACATCTCTTGCAAATACTTTGCTTAGTTATCTCATTCAACAATTTTACAATCAAATCCTATTTGCATCTTTTTATTCTTGTACCAAGATGAAATCTCACTGTTTGGGTTATTTTCTAACCAAACATCTTATCAAATTTGCAAAACTCATATTCACCTCATCAAGTCAATCTAACAAGCCTCTAACCTTTTATTTTGTTTGAAATTGACTAGTTTTTTCTCATGATAATATGGTCCAAATTTTGTATTTTTTATTTAGAATTGTTCCAATATTAATATTTGTAGCTCCACTTTAGCTCATTTTTTTTTATAAACCATGGTACATTGTTCAAATTTGTCTCTCAATTATTATGAATACATTGCATATACTTTTCAAATTTGTCTAGTTTGATCTACATGATCCAATATGTCAAATACTAATTTCTCAGTTCTCCATCACTTGATATCAATTTATTATATGTATCCCATCATACTAAGCTCTAATATTTCATTAAATTTTATTTTCATCTCTTGCAAATACTCTACATAGTTATTCAACAATTTTACAACGTAAAAAAATTGATGTTCCAAAACTTCGTAACCTATCTTTATCTACACCTATACACTATTTCAAATAAGGTCTTTATTAAACATATATAAATTGAATTTTTATAAGTATTTTCACCTTGTGTCAAAATCAAATCTCACTATTTGCATTTTGTATCCTGTCAAACATCTCTAAAAAAATTTAAAACTCTTATTTACCTCTTTTTTGTATCGATATATATATGGACGGTACATTAGATTGTAAATTATTCAGCAAATTGTATTGATAATCTATTTACAAAAACATGACTTTCAATATGGGAACCATTTTATCCTATTACGTAATTTTTATATACTCTTTTTTCTCTCAATTTTACTCTGAACTACCACAAAATTTCATGAAACTAGGTGTGATACAATTTCACGTTTATCTAGCCCTCCATATCATCAAAAAAATACAAAGTGATCTATGTAAGCCAATTTATTCAGACTCCTTTGAAGCTTGTGCTAAGATAAAATCTCAATATTTAGGTTATTTTACAATAAAATATCTTAGCAATTTTTCAAAACTCTTATTCACCTCAATAAGTCAATCAAACAACCCTCTAACCTTTTATATTTATTTGAAATTGACCAATTTTTATCCTATGGTAATATGGTCCAAATTTTGTTTTATTTTGACTTGTTCAAATCTTAATATTTATAGCTCTTCACTTCAACTCATTTTTGCCTATAAACCATCGTACACAATTCAAATTTGTCTTTCAATTGTTGCACATATGTTGCCTATAGTTTTCAAATTTCTCTAGTTTAATGTACATAATCTAATATTTAAAACACTTTATCAATTCCCCTTCACTTGATATCTACTTATTATATGTATCATATCATACTAAGCTCCAATATTTTATTAAATTCTATTTGCATATCTTGCAAATACTCTACTTAGTTATCTCATTCAAAAATTTGATGATCAAATCCTATTTGCATCTTTTTATACTTGTGTCAAGATCAAATCCCACTATTTGGGTTATTTTCCAACCAAACATCTTAACAAATTTTCAAACTCTTGTTCATCTGATCAAGTCAATCTAACAAGCCTCTAACATTTTATTTTGTTTAAAATTGACTAGCTTTTATCCCATGGTAATATGGTCCAGAGTTTTTTTTTTTTAATTTTCACCAGTTCAAATATTAATATTTGTAGCTCCACTTTAGCTCATATTTGTCTATAAACCATAATACATTATTCAAATTTGTCCTTCAATTATTATGAATATGTTGCATATACTTTTCAAATTCCTCTAGTTCGATCTACATAATTCAATATGTCAAATACTACTTTATCATTTCTCCATCACTTGATATCAATTTATTATATATATCCCATCGTACTAAGTTCTAATATTTCATTATTCTATTTGCATCTCTTACAAATACTTTGCATAGTTATCTCATTCAACAATTTTACTATGCAAAAAAATTGACGTTCTAAAACTTTATAACTTATCTTTCTTTACACCCATACACTATTTCAAATAAAGTCTTTATTAAACATATATATATTTAGTTGTTATAGGTATTTTCACTTTGTGTCGAAATCGAAGCCCACTATTTACATTTTGTATCTTGTCAAACATCTCCAAAATTTTCTAAAACTCCTATATACCTCTTTTTTGTATGGATATATATATGGACGGTACATTGGATTGTAAATTATTCAACAAGTCAAATTAATAATCTATATATAAAAACATGACTTTCAATATGGGAACCATTTTATCCCATTACGTAATTTTTATATACCCTTTTTTCTTTCAATTTTACTTCGATCTACCATGGAGTTTCATGAAACTAGGTGTGACATAATTTCACGTTAATATGACCCTCCATATCATTAAAAAAATACAAGGTGATCTATGTAAGCCAATCTATTCATACTTCTTTGAAGCTTATGCTAAAAATAAATTCCATTGTTTGGGTTATTTTCCAACAAAATATTTTAGCAAATTTTCAAAAATCTTATTCACCTCAATAAGTCGATCAGACAAACGTCTAACCTTTTATTTTTGCTTGAAACTGACTAGTTTTTATCCTATGGTAATATGGTCCAAATTTTGTTTCTTTGTTTTGACTTGTTCAAATCTTATTATTTGTAGCTTTTTACTTCAGCTCATTTTTGTCTGTAAACCATGGTGCAGTGTTCAAATTTGACTTCCAATTATTGAGCATATGTTGCATATACTTTTCAATTCCTTCAATTCAATACACATACTCTAATATTTTATTACTTTATCAGTGCCCCTTCACTTGCTATCAACATATTATATGTATCCCATTGTACTAAGCTTCAATGTTTCATTAAATTATATTTGCATCTCTTGAAAATACTCTAAAAAGTTATCTCTTTCAATAATTTTACCATGCAAATGATTGATGTCTTAAAACATCATAAATTATCTGTCTATACCCATACACTATTTCAGATAAAGTCTTCATTAAACATATATAAATTTAATTGTTATAAGTATTCACATTTTGTCCAAATCAAATCTTACTATTTACATTTTCAATCAAGCCAAACATTTCAAAAAAAATCAAAACTCCTCTTTACCTCTTTTTTATATCCATATATATTTGGATATTACGTTAGATTATAAATTATTCAGTAGATCGTATTGATAAACTATATGCAAAAACATGTCTTTCAATATGAAAACCATTTTATGCTATTAAATAATTTTTGTATGTCCATTTTTTTCTCTCAATTTTACTTCTAGCTACCATAGAGTTTCACGAAACTAGGTGTGATACAATTTCATGTTCATCTGGACCTCTATATCATCAAAGAAGTACAAGGTGATCTATGGAAGCCAATCTATTCATACTCCTTTTAAACTTGTGTTAAGATCAAATCACACTGTTTGGGTTATTTTCCAACCAAATATCATAGAAAATTTTCAAAACTCTTATTTACTTCAAGAAGTCAATCTAACAACACTCTTAACTTTTTATCTTTGCTTGAAATTGACTAGTTTTTATTCCATGGTAATATGGTCCATATTTTTTTCTCAATTTTGACTTTTTTAAACTTAATATTTGTAGCTCTTCACTTTAGTTCATTTTTTTTTATAAACCATGGTACATTATTCAAATTTATCTTTCAATTATTGTGCATATGTTGCATATACTTTTTAAATTTCTACAATTTAATCCACATAATTTAATATGTCAAATACTACTTTATAAGTTCCCTTAGATTGATATCAACTTATTATATGTATCCCATTTTATTAAGCTCCAATATTTCATTAAATTATATTTTCATCTCTTACAAATACTCTACATAGTTATCTCATTCAACAATTTTAAGATCAAATCTTATTTGCACCATTTTAAGCTTGGATCAAGATCAAATCCCACTGTTTAGGTTATTTTCTAACCAAACATCTTAGTAAATTTTTAAAACTCTTATTCACCTCAATAATTCAATCTGAGAACCCTCTAACATTTTATCTTTGTTTGAAATTGACTAATTTTTATCTCATGGTAATATGGTCTAGATTTTTTTTTGTTTTGACTTGTACAAATCTTAATATTTGTAGCTCTTCACTTCAATTCATTTTTGTCTTTAAACCATGATATATTATTCAAATTTATCTTTCAATTGTTGTACATATGTGGAATATAATTTTTAAATTTCTTCAGTTAGATCTACATAATCATATATGTCAAATACTACTTTATCAGTCCCCTTTCACTTGATATCAACTTATTATATGTATCCCATCGTACTAAGCTCCAATGTTTTGTTAAATTGTATTTGCATCACTTACAAATAATTTGCATATTTATCTCATTCAACAATTTTACAACACAAAATGATTGACATTCCAAAACTTTGTAACGTATTTTTGTCTACACCCATACACTATTTCAAATAAGGCTTTCATTAAACATATATAAATTGAATTGTTATAATTATTTTCACCTTTATTGAGATCCACTATTTGCATTTTCCTTCTAGCCAAACATCTCAAAACAATTTCAAAACTCTTATTTACCTCTTTTTTGCATCCATATATCTATGGACAGTATGTTAAATTATAAATTATTCACTACGTCATATTGATAATCTATATGCAAAATCATGACTTTCAATATGGAAACCATTTTATCCCATTATATATTTTTTGTATACCCACTTTTTTCTCTCAATTTTACTTCTAGCTACCACAAAGTTTCATAAAACTAGGTGTGAACAATTTCATATTCATCTGGCCCTCCATATCATCAAATAAGTATAAGATGATTTATGTAAGCCAATCTATTTTGACTCTTTTTAGGCTTGTGTCAAGATCAAATCCCATTGTTTGAGTTATTTTCCATCCAAACACCTGAACAAATTTTTAAAACTCTTATTCACCTTAATAAATCAATCAAAATACCTTCTAATCTTTTATCTTTGCTTGAAATTGACTAGTTTTTATCCCCTGATAATATGGTCCATATTTTGTTTTCTTTATTTCAACTTATTCATATCTTAATATATGTAGCTTCTCACACCGGCTTATTTTCTCTATAAACTATGGTACATTGTTCAAATTTGTCTTTCAACTATTATGCATATGTTGCATATACTTTTCAAATACCTTCAATTCAATCTACATAATCCAATATGTCAAATACTACTTTATTAGTTCCCCTTTACTTGATATCAACTTATTATATGTATCCAGTCTTACTAAGCTCTAATATTTCATTAAATTATATATTCATCTCTTGAAAATACTCTACATAGTTATCTCATTCAACAAATTTACCACACTATGATTGACATTTCAGAACTTCGTAACCTATCTTTTTCTATACCCATACACTATTTCAAACTAGGTTTTCATTAAACATATATAAATTAAATTGTTATACCTATTTTCAACTTGTGTAGAGATCAAATGCCACTATATGCATTTTCTTTCCAACCAAACATTTTAAAAAACATTCAAACCTCCATTTACCTCATTTTTGTATCCATATATATATAGGCAGTAAGTTAAATTGTAGATTATTCAAGAAGTCGCATTGATAATCTATATGTAAAAACATAACTTTCAATATATAAACCATTTTATCCTATTATGTAATTTTTGTATCTTCATTTTCCTTCTTTCAATTTTACTTATAGATAGCATGGAGTTTCATGAAACTAGATGTGATACAATTTCACGTTCATCTGGTCCTCCAAATCATCAAAGAAGTACAAAGTGATCTATGTAAGCTAATATATTCACACTCCTTTTAAGCTTGTGCCAAGATCTAATTCCATTATTCAGATTATTTTTTAAACAAATATCATAGTAAATTTTTAAAACTCTTATTCACCTCAATAAGTCAATCTAACAACCCTCTAACCTTTTATCTTTGCTTGAAATTGATTAGTTTTTATCCCATGCTAAGTGGTCCAAATTTTTTATTTTGACTAGTTCAAATCTTAATATGTTGCATATAATTTACAAATTTTTTGTCTTTCAATTGCTGCGCATATGTTACATATAGTTTATAAATTTCTTGAGTTCAATCTACATAATCCAATATATCAAATACTAATTTATCAATCCCACTTCACTTCATATCAATTTATTATATGTATCTCATCGTACTAAGCTCCAATGTTTTATTGAATACTATTTGCATCTCTCACAAATTGTTTGCATAGTTATCTCATTCAATAATTTTACCATGCAAAATGATTGACGTTTCAAGACTTCATAACCTATCTTTGTCTACACCCATATACTATTTCAATTAAAGTCTTCATTAAACATAAATAAATTAAATTTTTATAAGTATTTTCATCTTGTATCCAGATCAAATCCTACTATTTGAATTTTCTTTCTAATTAAATATCTCAAAAGAAATTTAAAACTCTTATTTACCTCTTTTTTGTACATATATATATGGATAGAACATTAAATTATAAATTATTCAACAATTTGCTTGGATAATCTATATGCAAAACCATGACTTTCAATAGGTAAACCATTTTATTCCATTACGTAATTTTTATATCTTTATTTTCTTTCTCTCAAATTTAATTTTAGCTACCATGGAGTTTCAAGAAACTAAGTGTGTTATTAATTCACGTTCATTTGGCCCTATATATCATCAAATAAGTACAAGGTGATCTATGTAAGCCAATCTATTCAGATTCTTTTTAAGCTTGTGTCAAATTCAAATCCAACTGTTTGGGTTATTTTTCAACTAAACATCTTAATAAATTTTTAAACTCTTATTCACCTCAATAAGTCAATCTAACAACCCTCTAACCTTTTATCTTTGCTTGAACTTGACAAGTTTGTTAGGTTGTGAAGCTAAAAGCTTCACTGATGTAGACATTGGAGGAGGGTGCTGAGTGTCATAATCACCGACGTCGATCAGGCCAACCGACGTCGGTCAGGTGGAGACAAGAAGCTGTTGACGTCGATCATGGATCGGTCGACGTCGGTCACCTCCAAGCAGACAGGGACCGACATCGGTCGCCTGTGTAGTTCACAACTGTCAGTTCACAGACAGTTAGTTAACAAACTGGATGTTTGCATGTTAAGGGCTAATTATAGTCTCGAGCTATGGATCTAATTATTATAATTAGATGTCTAATTATTGTTTGCATGAGATCTATATAATAGACTCATGGGTTGTATTGTAATTTTTGCTAGAGAGTAAGAGAGCAAAAATTTAGCTCCTTCAGAGGGAAGATAGAAAGGTGTGTTCCTCCTAGTGCCACAGTGCTAAGTATGGGTGCTGGTTTAGAGAATCAGAGGGATTCTTCATGTATGTAAGATCTTGGTCAGCAGGTGTGCAAGGCCACATTTGGAGATCTACATTGTAAGTAAGATCATTAATCTGCAAGTGTATGTGTGTGTGAGGTCTACGATTTGTAGGTGTGCAGAATCAGGTTAATCTGCAGGTGGCAGCAAGATCAAGGTGACAGCAACACAATAGGGAGCAAGATCAGGTGAGATTTACTTAGAGTACGGTCTGTACTTGATTGGAGAGCAAAGAGGAATCAAGGTAGTCCCTTCCAAAGTAAGATCATTTGAGTTGTGAGTTGTTGCAAGTTCATGAGAGATCTACTTGGAGTATGTGTGTATACTCAGAACTTAGGTACGTGGAGTACTCGATTGGACTGGTAGTGATTGTCACTTACTAGTGGTACTGGCAGTAGTGGATACTGACTAGTTGGAGGTGAACACCAACTTTATGTTTGAGTTGTGTGTTGGGACCGTAAGAGAGAGAGTGAGCTCTTGAAGAGATTTACTATTTATGTCCTACAGGTGTGGGAGCCCTAGAGGTGTGTAAGGAAGAAAAATTGTGGCAATCTTTTTTGTTGTATTTCTTTCTAGAAGAGTATTAATATAATTAGGTATTGTCTCTCATATTCTGTGTTATTTCTAAATTCTAGTTACTTGTAATTCTAGTTTAATTCTGCATGTTTAGTTGCTTGGTAATCAATGGTGCTTCTAGGTCCTAACAGTTGGTATCAGAGCTAAGGTTGCAGTGAGCAGGTTTGTGTTTTGTTACAGGTCACTCTCAGAAGTTTCTGATTGAGTGGGAGTATAGCAATGGCAAAAAAAAGTACACTAAGAATGGAGGAATTGAAAAGCATGAATGGTCAATTACGGTGTTATGAAAAGAAAGAGCAGGTAAAGAAATATTGTTGGTTGGTTCAAGATCAGCATAAAGGAACTAAAGAAGCAGATGTTGTAGGTGTTGTTGCACAAGATGCTCTGGGATGTTTCTTGGATAAAATAGAATCTTGTTTTATAGATTTTATTGCCTCTTTCCATGCAGCTCGAAATAGAGTATTTTTTCATGTTAAGGTCTTTGGAGACTTTGAAAAGATTTATTTAGGGGCTGGTGTGCCTTGCCAAAGAATTAGCAAAGAGGAAGTGAAGCTAAAATTGTAGGCGGCCAACACATGGGTATTGAAAGAGGTCATGCAAGTTCCAGTCTTGAAGATGTGGCTAATTTCTTCAAAAAAGTTGAGTGATGAGAGATGCACAAGAACTCTCACAGCGGATACACTTGAATTAGTGTGTGGTAAGAAATCAGGTACTCTTTATCTACTTACTTGTATTACTGATTCTTCTTCTGTTGCAAAGACGTGGCTTTGTAGGCTTGATCACATGAGCAAGAAGGAGATGCATGTTCTTAAGAGGAAGTCAGATGTCTTTGACAGACTTAAGAACTAGAAATCCTTGGTGTTTCTAGAGGAGATGATGGACAGAGATCAGCGGATGGGACTAAGTAACTCTGAGCATGACGGTTTGGATAGGGTTTTGATCCATGGAGAGATCGCAAGTAAAAAATTATCACTCACAGGCGAACACAGTTATCGGTGTCGATTAAGAAAAACTGACATCGAACAGACAAGTGTCAATGTCGGTCATGTGCAAACTAGAGCTGGTGGTGTCAGGCAGGGTGGTTACCGACGTCGATCAGATAACCGATGTCGGTGACCAGATAAGACTGACATCGGTCAGGAAACTGGCATCGATAGAAAAGATATTCGCATGGGAACTGATGTCAGTCAGATGTAGATTGTGTGGTGACTGAGGTTGGTCACTATAACAGATTTTGGGCAGACAGCAAGCTGTTAAAGAGTCTCAAACACCCATATGAAGGACTGAAAGTGGTAAGTAAGCCTCAAATTTGTTGTTCTTTTTTATACTCGTTGCTCACTGCAGAGCAGGAAGGATCTAGGAAACAGTGGGAGCATGGCATGGATTAGGATGCAGAACCAAATGAGAGATTTGGTAGGGTTTCCAGTTGGAAGAAAAACACTGAAATGAATGGATTCCTTAGTTAAAGAATATAGAGAATGGACACGTGAGATGGAAGGCCAAGTCATATGGTCTTGAAAAAGCTACAAGATAGTGGTACAAGTTTTGACAAGTGAATGACAAAGCAGGGCTTTAGTCAATGTCAGTGTAACTATTGTGTTTGTCTTACCAGGTGGATGATGGTCATGACATTATCTTGTTATTGTATGTGGGTGATATGCTAGCTAAAGGTTCAGACATACAAAGTTTTTCTGAGCTAAGGGTAAGGTTAGTTCAGTGGCATGTCATGAGGAATTTGGAGCAGCAAAATTCTTTGGCATGAGAGACATGGAAGATCACAGGTTGATTTTGTCTCCAGTGAGAGCTGATGTGAATCAGGTATTGGCGAGGTTCAATACGTAAGATGCAGAACCAGAGCACACCAAGGGCTAGACAGTTTAGTGTCTAAAATCACATGAGGTCTGGTATAAACCTGAGTTTTCCCCAGCAGTAGAAGCTATCAGAGAGTTAGGAGCCAATTCAGGGAAGTGGGTTCTCAGGTATTTGAGAGGGACCAGCAGGAGGTATACATGCTAGGTAGGGTCAGGACTTCACTACATGGATTTATAGGTTTGGATGTGGAGGGTTACTTGGATGACAGGAGGTTCACCACAGGTGTTGTGGTGGTTGGTCTTCAAAATTGAGCTTGAAGAGAGATACAAGCGAGAAAACAGATTAGACAGTGTACAGGTATAGGTACAGTGTAGCTATTTATCTCTAAGTGAGAGATTGTTAGGTTGTGGAACTAAAAGCTTCACTGATGTAGACATTAAGGAGGGTGCTGAGTGTCACAGTCATCGGCATCAGTCAGGCTAATCGACGTTAGTCAAGTGGAGACAGGAAGCTATCGACGTCGATCATGGATCGGCTGACGTCGATCACCCCCAGGTAGACAAAAACCAACGTCGGTTGCCTATGCGGTTCAGAACTGCCAGTTCACGGATATTTAGTTAACGAACTGGGTGTTTGCATGTTAAGGGTTAATTATAGTCTCGAGCTGCAAATCTAATTATTGTAATTAGATGTCTAATTATTATTTACATGAGATCTATATAATAGACTCATGGGTTGTATTGTAATTTGTGCTAGAGAGTAAGAGAGCAAAAATTTAGCTCCTTCAGAGGGAAGACAGCAAGGTGTGTTCCTTCTAGTGCCACAGTGCCAAGTATGGGTGCTGGTTTAGAGAATCAGAAAGATTCTTCATATATGTAAGATCTTGGTCAGCAGGTGTGTAAGGCCACATTTAGAGATCTACATGGTAAGTAAGATTATTGATCTGTAGGTGTATGTGTATGCGAGGTCTAAGGTTTGCAAGTGTGCAGAATCAGGTTGATCTACAGGTGGCAGCAAGATCAAGGTGATAGCAACACAACAGGGAGCAAGATCAGGTGGGATCTACTTGGAGTACAGTCTGTACTCGATTGGAGAGCAAAGAAGAAGGCAAGGTAGTCCCTTCTAAAGTAAGATCATTTGAGTTGCAGGTTGTTGCAAGTTTATGGGAGATCTACTTAGAGTATGTGTGTATACTCAAAACTTGGGTACGTGGAGTACTCGGTTGGACTGGTAATAATTTTCACTTACTAGTGGTACTGGCAGTAGTAGATACTGATTGGTTAGAGGTAAACACCAACTATGTGTTTGAGTTGTGTGCTGGGACCGTAAGAGAGAGAGTGAGCTCTTGAAGAGATTTATTGTTTATGCCCTAGAGGTGTGGGAGCCCTAGAGGTGTGTAAGGAAGAAGAATTGTGGCAATCTTTTTTGTTGTATTTCCTTCTGAAAGAGTATTAATACAATTGGGTAGTCTCTCATATTCTGTGTTATTTTTGAATTTTAGTTACTTGTGATTCTAGTTTAATTCTGCATGTTTAGTTGCTTGGTAATCAATGGTGCTTTCGGGTCCTAACAAAGTTTTTATCCTTTGATCTTATATATACATTTAATTGTTATACGTATTTTCACCTTATGTCAAAATCAAATCTCACTGTTTGCATTTTTTTCCAGTCAAACGTTTCAAAAAAAATACAAAACCCCTATTTACCTCTTTTTTGTATCCATATCTATGGGCGATATGTTAAATTACAAATTATTCACCAAGTCATATTAATAATCTATATGTAAAATCATGACTTTCAATATGGAAACTATTTTATCCTATTACATAATTTTTGTATACCCATTTTCTTTCTCAATTTTATTTCTAGCTACCACGGAGTTTCATGAATCTAGATGTGATACAATGTCACATTCATCTGGCCCTCTATATCAACAAAGAAGTATAACATGATATATGTAAGCTAATTATTTAGACTCTTTTTAAGCTTGTGCCAAGATCAAATCTCACTATTTAGTTTATTTTTCAACCAAACATCTTAGCAAATTTTCAAAACTCTTGTTCACCTCAATAAGTCAATCAGACAACACCCTAACTTTTTATCTTTGCTTGAAATTGACAAGATTTTATCCCGTGATAATACTGTCTAAAATTTGTTTTTTTGTTTTGAATTGTTTATATATTAATATTTGTATCTCTTTACTTCATCCAATTTTTTTATAAACCATGGTACATTATTCAAATTTGTCTTTCAAATGTTGCACATAAATTACATATGCTTTTGAAATTCTTCCAATTCGATCTACATAATCTGATATGTCAAATACAACTTTATTAGTTCTCCTTCACTTGATATCAACTTATTATATGTATCCCATCAGACTAAGCTTCAATGTTTCATTAAATTCTATTTGTTTCTCTTGCAAATACTCTGCATAGTTATCTCATTCAATAATTTTATCATGCAAAAAGATTAAAGTTCTAAAACTTCATACCCTATCTTTGTCTACACCCATACACTATTTCAAATAAGGTCTTTATTAAACATATATAAATAGAATTGTGTCGAGATCAAATCCCACTATTTACATTTTCTTTCCATCCAAACATCTCAAAAAAAATTTAAAACTTCTTTTACCTCTTTGTTGTATCCATATATATATGGATGGTACATTAAATTATAAATTATTCAACAAGTCATATTAATAATCTATATGCAAAAAAAAACATTCAATATGAAAACCATTTTATCCCATTATGTAATTTTTGAATACCTATTTTATTTCTCTTAATTTTACTTCTAACGACCACGAGGTTTCATAAAACTAGGTGTGATATAATTTTACGTTCATCTGACCCTCCATATCATCAAAGAAGTACAAGGTGGTTTCTGTAAACCAATCTATTCATAATTATTTGAAACTTGTGCCAACATCAAATCTCATTTTTTGAATTATTTTCCAACTAAACATCTCAGCAAATTTCTAAAACTCTCATCACCTCATTAAGTTAATCTAACAACCCTCTAACCTTTTATCTTTGCTTGAAATTGATTAGTTTTTATCCCATGGTAATGTGGTCCATATTTTATTTTTTGTTTTAATTTGTTCAAATCTTAATATTTGTAGCTCTTTACTTCAGCACATTTTTATCTTCAAACCATGGTACATTGTTCAAATTTCTCTTTCAAATCGTGTGTATATGTTGCATATACTTTTTGAATTCCTCTAGTTCCATCTACATAATATAAAATGTCAAATACTACTTTATCAATCACCCTTCAATTGATATCAACTTATTATATGTATCTCAAAATAATAAGATCCAATGTTTCATTAAATTATATTTGCATCTCTTGCAAATACTCTACATAGTTATCTCACTCAACAATTTTACCACACAAAATGATTAATGTTCTAAAACTTCATAACCTATCTTGGTCTATGTCTATACACTATTTCAAATAAAATTTTCATTAAACATATATAAATTGAATTGTTATAGATAATGTTATTTTGTGTCGAGATCAAATACCACTATTGGCATTTTTTTTCTAGATAAACATGTCAAAAAAATTCTAAAACTCTTATTTACCTCTTTTTATATATACATATATATATATGGATGATATGTTGAATTGTAAATTATTTAACAAGTCATATTAATAAACTATAAACAAAAACATGATTTTCAATATGGAAACTATTTTATCCCATTATGTAATTTTTGTATACCCAGTTTTCTTCTTTCAATTTTACTTTTAACTACCACAGAGTTTCATAAAATTAGGTGTGATAAAATTTCACATTCATTTGGCATTTCATATCATCAAAGAAGTACAAGGTGATATATATAAGGTAATCTATTCAGACTCTTTTTAAGCTTGTGTCAAGATCAAATCCCACTGTTTGGATTATTTTCCAACCAAACATCTTAAAAAATTTATCAAAATCTTATTCACCTCAATAAGTCAATATGACAACCCTCTAACCTTTTATATTTACATGGAATTGACCAATTTTTAACCCATGGTAATATGGTCCAATTTTTTTTTGTTCCGACTAGATCAAATATTAATATTTGTATCTCCTCACTTCAACTCAATTTTTTCATTAAACCATGATACATTGTTTAAATTTGTCTTTCTATTAATGTGCATATGTTGAATAAGATTTTCAAATTTCTCTAATTCGATCTACATAATCCAATATTTCAAATACTTCTTTATCAATTTCCCTTCACTTGACATCAACTTAGTAAATGTATCTCATTTTACTAAGTTCGAATGTATCATTAAAATCTATTTACATATCTTAAAAATACTCTTCATAGTTATCTTATTCAACAATTTTACCATGCAAAATGATTGACGTTCTAAAATGTCATAACCTATCTTTATCTACACCCATACACTATTTCAAGTAAGGTCTTCATTAAACCTATATAAATGGAATTGTTATAAGTATTTTAATCTTGTGTCAAAATCAAATCCCACTATTTGCATTTTTTTAAGTCAAACATCTCAAAAAAATTAAAAACTCTTATTTACCTCTTTTTTATATCCATATATATTGATAGTACGTTGAATTGTAAATTATTCAACAAGTTGTAATTATAATCTATATGCAAAAACATGACTTTTAATGAAAAAACCATTTTATCCCATTACATAATTTTTGTATACCTATTTTTTTGCTAGCAATTTTACTTCTAACTACCATGGAGTTTCTTGAAACTAGGTGTGATACAATTTCATGTTCATATGGACCTTCATATCATCAAAGATGTACAAGGTGATCTATGTAAGCCAATCTATTTTGACTCTTTTTATGTTTGTGCTAAGGTCAAATCCTATTGTTTGGATTATTTTCTAACCAAACACCTTAACAAATTTATAAAACTTTTATTCACCTTAAAAAATCAATCAAACAACCCTCTAACCTTTTATTTTTACTTGAAATTGACTAGTTTTTATCCCATGGTAATATGGTTTAGGTTTTATTTTTTTTTGTTTCGATTTCTTCACATCTTAATATTTGTAGCTCTTCACTTCAGCTGATTTTTCTCTATAAAAAATGGTACATTCTTCCAATTTGTCTTTCAACTATTTCGCATATGTTGCATATACTTTTTAAATACCTCCAATTCGATCTACATAATCCAATATGTTAAATACTATTTTATCAGTTCTCCTTCACTTATTATCAGCTTATTATATGTATCACATCGTACTAAGCTTCAATGTTTCATTAAATTCTATTTGCATCTCTTGAAAATACTCTGCATAGTTATCCCATTCAATAATTTTATCATGCAAAATGATTGACGTTCCAAAACTATGTAATCTATCTTTATCTACACTCATACACTATTCTAAATAAGGTCTTCATTAAAAATATATAAATTGAATTGTTATAGGTATTTTCACTTTGTGTCAAGATCAAATCCCATTATTTGCATTTTTATTTATAACAAAACATCTCAAATGTTTTCTAAAACTCTTATTTACCTCTTTTTGTATCCAAACATATGGATGGTACATTGAAGTGTAAATTATTTAGCAAGTCGTATTGATAATATATATGTAAAAACATGAATTTTAATATGAAAACCATTTTATCCCATTACATAATTTTTGTATACCTATTTTCCTCTAAATTTTACTTCTAGTGACAACGGAGTTTCATGAAACTAGGTGTGATACAATTTCACATTCATCTGACATTCCATATCATCAAATAAGTACAAAGTGATCTATATAAGCCAGTATATTCAAACTCCTTTTAAGCTTGTGCCAAGATCAAATCCCACTATTTGGGTTATTTTTCAACCAAACATCTTAGTAAATTTTCAAAACTCTTCTTCACCTCAATAATTCAATATGACAACCCTCTAACATTTTATCTTTCCTTGAAATTGAATAATTTTATTCCACGGTAATATGGTTCAGATTTTGTGTTTTTTTATTTTGACCTATTCAAATTTTAATATTTTTAGCTCTTCACTTCATCTCATTTTTGTCTATAAATCATGGTACATTAGTCAAATTTGTCTTTCAATTATTGCACATATTTTTAAAATTTCTTCAATTCGATTTACATAATCTAATATGTCAAATACTACTTTATCAATTCCCTTTCATTTGATATCAACTTATTATATGTATCCCATCGTACTAAACTCCAATGTTTCATTCAATTCTATTTGCATCTTTTGTAAATACTCTGCATTGTTATCTCATTCAAAAAAATTACCACGCAAAATGATTGATATTCCAAAACTTCATAAACTATATTTGTCTATATCCATATACTATTTCAAATAAGGTCTTCATTAAACATTTATAAATTGAAGTGTTATATTTATTTTCAACTTGTGTTGAGATCAAATCATATTGTTTAAATTTTATTTTCAGCCAAACATCTCAAAAAAATTCCAAAACTCTTTTTTTTTTCTCAATTTTACTTCTAGCTACCATGGAGTTTCATGAAACTAGGTGTGATACAAATTCATGTTTATTTGGATCTCTATATCATCAAATAAGTACTTGGTGTGATAAAAATTCACTTCAACTTGTTTTTATCTGTAAACCATGGTACATTATTCAAATTTATCTTTCAATTATTATGCATATATTGCATATATTTTTCTAATTCCTCCAATTCGATCTACATAATCCAATATGTCAAATACTAGTTTATCAACCCCCCTTCGTTTGATATCAACTTATTATATGTAACCCATCATACTAAGCTCCAATGTTTCATTAAATTTAATTTGCATCTCTTGCAAATATTCTTCATAGTTATCCATTCAATAATTTTACCATACAAAATGATTAACGTTCAAAAACTTCATAACCTATCTTGGCCTACGCCCATACACTACTTCAAATAAAGTCTTCATTAAACATAGATAAATTTAATTTTTATAAGTATTTTCACCTTGTGTCGAGATCAAATAACACTGTTTGCATTTTTTTCTAACCAAACATCTCAAAAAAACTCCAAAAATCCTATTTACCTCTTTTTTTGTATCCATATATATATATATATATATATATATATATATATATATATATATATATATATATATATATATATATATATATGGTACATTGAATTGTAAATTTTTTAGTAAGTCATATTAATAATCCATAGGCAAAGCATGACTTTCAATATAAAAATCATTTTATCTCATTACATAATTTTTGTATATCCATTTTCTTTCTCTTAATTTTAATTTTAGCTACCATGGAGTCTCATGAAACTAGGTGTGATACAATTTCACATTAATTTGGCCCTCAATATCATCAATGAAGTACAAGACGATCTACGTAAGAAAATCTATTTAGACTCCTTTTAAATTTGTGTCAAGATCAAATCCCCTTGTTTGAGTTATTTTTCAACCAAACATCCTTAAAAAATTTTAAAACTCTTACTCACCTCAATAAATCAATCTGACAAGCCTCTAACATTTTATCTTTTCTTAAAATTAACAAGTTTTTATCCCAATGTAATGTGGGCCAGATTTTTCTTCTTTTTTTTTTTGACTAGTTCAAATCTTAATATTTGTAGCTCCACTTTAGCTCATTTTTGTCTATAAACAATAGTACATTGTTCCAATTTATCTTTTAATTATTGCACATATGTTGCATAAACTTCTCTAATTTCTCTAGTTTGATCTATATATAATCCAATACATCAAAAATTATTTTATCAGTTCTCCATCACTTGATATAAACTAATTATATGTATCCCATCATACTAAGATCTAATGTTTCATTAAATTCTATTTAGATCTCTTACAAATACTCTGAATAGTTATCTCATTTAACAATTTTACCATGTAAAACGATTGACATTCCAAAACTTCGTGACCTAATTTTATCTGCACCCATACACGATTTCAAATAAAATCTTCATTAAGCATATATAAATTGAATTATTATATGTATTTTTACCTTGTGTCGAGATCAAATCCCACTGTTTGCATTTTTTTTCGGTAAAATATCTCAAAAAAATTCAAAACTTCTATTTACCTCTTTTTGTATCCATATATATATGGATGGTACGTTGAATTGTAAATTATTCGACAAGTACTATTGATAATTTATATGAAAAAACATGACTTTCAATATGGAATCCATTGTATCCCATTACATAATTTTTGTATTTCCATTACGTAATTTTTATATACCCATTTTCTTTCTCTCAATTTCACTTCTAACTACAACAAAATTTTATGAAAATAGGTGTGATACAATTTCACATTAGTCTAGCGCTACATATCATTAAAGAAGTATAAAGTGATCTATGTAAGCCAATCTAATTATACTCATTTTAAGCTTGTGCCAAGGTTAAATACCACTATTTTTGTTATTTTCTAGTGAAACATCTTAGCAAATTTTTAAAATTCTTATTCACCTCAATAAGTCAATCTGACGACTCTCTAAATTTTTATCTTTGCTTGAAATTGACTAGTTTTTATCCCATGGTAATATGGTCCACATTTGTTTTTATTTTGAATGGTTCAAATCTTAATATTTTTAATTCTTTACTTCAGTTCAATTTTATTTGTAAATCATGGTACAATATTAAAATTTGTCTTTTAATAATGGTGCATATTTTACATATAGTTTTCAAATTCCTCCAATTTGATCTACATAATCTAATATATCAAATACCATTTTATCAGTCCCTCTTCACTTAATATCAAACTATTAGATGTATCCCATCGTACTAAGCTCCATTGTTTCATTATATTATATTTGCATCTCTTATAAATTCTTTGCATAGTTATCTCATTCAATAATTTTACCATGCAAAATGATTGATGTTATAAAACTCTGTACCCTATATTTGTATACCCCCATACACTATTTCAAATAACATCTTCATTAAACATATATAAATTGAATTGTTATATGTATTTTCACCTTGTGTCGAGATCAAATCCCACTATTTGCATTTTATTTCAAACCAAACATCTAAATAAAAATCTAAAACTCTTATTTACCTTTTTTTGTATCCATATATATGGATAGTATGTTAAATTATAAATTATTTAGTAAGTCACATTGATAATCTATATGCAAAAACTTGACTTTCAATATAAAAACTATTTTATTTCATTACGTAATTTTTGTATCCTCATTTTATTTCTCTCAATTTTACTTTTATCTACCATGGAGTTTTATGAAATGAGGTGTGATACAATTTCATGTTCATTTGGCCTTTCATATCATCAAATAAGTACAAGGTGATCTATATAAGCCAATATATTCAAACTCATTTTAACCTTGTGCCAAGATCAAATTCCACTGTTTGAGTTATTTTCTAACCAAACATCTTAGCAAATTTTTAAAACTCTTATTCACCTGAATAAGTCAATATGACAACTCTCTAACTTTTTATCTTTGCTTGAAATTGACATGTTTTTATCTCATGGTAATATGGTCTAGATTTTTTTTTTTTTGGACTTGTTTAAATCTTAATATTTAGAACTCTTCACTTCAGCTCATTTTTTTATGTAAACCATGGTACATTGTTCAAATTTGTCTTTCAATTGTTGTGCATATGTTGCATATACTTTTCAAATTCTTTTAGTTCGATCTATATAATTCAATATGATAAATACTATTTTATCAATTCCCCTTAGCTTGATATCAACTTATTATATGTATCCCATTTTATTAAGCTCCAATGTTTCATTAAACTTTATTTGCATTTCTTGTAAATACTCTACATAGTTATCTCATTCAACAATTTTACAAACAAATCTTATTTGCATCTTTTTAAGCTTGTGCCAAAATTTAATCTTGTTGTTTAATTTTTTTTCAACCAAACATCTTAGTAAATTTATAAAACTCTTATTCACCTCAATAATTCAATCTGACAACCCTCTAATCCTTTATCTTTTCTTGAAATTGACTAGTTTTTATACCATAGTAATATGATCTAATTTTTTTTTTAGCTTGTTTAAATCTTAATATTTGTAGCTCTTAATTTCAGCTCATTTTTGTCTGTAATCCATGGTGCATTATTCAAATTTAACTTTTAATTGTTATGCATATGTTACATATACTTTTTAAATTCCTTCCATTCGATCTACATAATCTAATATGTCAAATGTTAATTTATTAATTCTCTTTCACTTGATATCAACTTATTATATGTATCCCATCATACTAAGCTCTAATGTTTTATTAAATTTTATCTGCATCTCTTACAAATACTCTATATAGTTATCTCATTCAGTAATTTTACCACGTAAAATGATTGACATTCCAAAACTTTGTAACCTATCATTATCTATGCATATACACTATTTCAAGTAAGGTCTTCATTAAACATATATAAATTGAATTATTATAAGTATTTTCACTTTGTGTCGAGATCAAATCCAATAATTTGCATTTTTTTTTCAGCAAAACATCTCAAAGAGATTCTAAAACTCCTATTACCTCTTTTAGTATCAGTTATAAAAAGATGGTACATTGAATTCTAAATTATTCATCAATTCATATTGATAATCTATATACAAAAACATAACATTTGATATGAAAACAATTTTATGCCATTACGTAATTTTTATATACCCTTTTTATTTATCTAAATTTTACTTATATCTACAACAAAGTTACATGACACGAGGTGTTATACAATTTTATGTTCATCTTGCCATCAATATCATCAAAAAAATACAAGGTGATCTATATAAGCCAATCTATTCAAACTCTTTTTAAGCTTTTGCCAAAGTTAAATCTCATTGTTTGGGTTATTTTACAACTAAACATCTTAACAAATTTTTAAAACTCTTATTCACCTCAATAAGTCAATCTGACAACCCTGTAACATTTTATTTTTGATTAAAATTGACAAGCTTTTATTCCATGGTGATATGGTCTAAATTTTTTTTGTTTTGACTAGTTCAAATATTAATATTTATAGCTCTTCACTTCAAATAATTTTTGTCTATAAACCATGGTATATTGTTTAAATTTATCTTTCAATTATTGTGCATATGTTGCATATATTTTTCAAATTCATTCAATTCAATCTGCATAATCCAATATGTCAAATACTATTTTATCAGTACCCCTTCACTTGATATCAATTTATTATATGTATCTCATTGTACTAAGCTCCAATATTTCATTAAATTCATTTTACATCACTTGAAAATACTCTGCATAGTTATCTTATTCAACAATTTTACAACACAAAATGATTAAAATTATAAAACTTCGTAACCTATATATCTACAGCCATACATGATTTCAAATAACATCTTCATTAAACATATATAAATTGAATTGTTATAGGTATTTTCACCTTTTGTCAAAATCAAATCCCACTATTTGCATTTTCTTTCTAGCCAAATATCTCAAAAAAATTTAGAACTCTTATTTGCCTTTTTTTGTATCGATATATTACGTTGAATTGTACGTTGAATTGTAAATTATTCACCAAATCACATTGATGATATTTGTAGATCCACTTCAGCTTATTTTTGTCGATAAACCATAGTACATTATTCCAATTTATCTTTCAATTGTTGCATATATGTTGCATATAATTTTCAAATTCTTTCAATTTGATCTATATAATCTAATATGTCAAATACTAATTTATCAATTCTCTATCACTTAATATCAACTTATTATATGTATCCCATAGTTTTAAGCTTCAATGTTTCATTGAATTCTATTTACATCTCTTATAAATACTCTACATATTTATTTCATTCAACAATTTTACCACACAAAATGATTTAACATTCTAAAATTTCGTAACCTATCTTGGTCTACACCCATACACTATTTCAAATAAAGTTTTTATTAAACATATATAAATTAATTATTATAGGTATTTTCACTTTATGTCGAGAGCAAATACCATCGTTTGCATTTTCATTCTAGCCAAACATCTCAAAAAAATTTCAACATCCTATTTACCTCTTTTTTTGTATATGTGTGTGTGTGTGAATGGTACATTGAGTTTTAAATTATTCAACAATTCATATTAATAATCTATAAGCAAAAACATGACTTTCAATATGAAAATCATTTTATCCTATTACATAATTTTTGTATAATAATTTTTTAAAATTGAATTTTACTTCTAGCTACCACAGACTTTCATGAAACTAAGTGTGATACAATTACACGTTCATCTGGCTTCCATACTATCAAAAAAGTATAAGGTGATCTATGTAAAAGAATCTCTTTAGACTCCTTTTAAATTTATGCCAAGATCAAATCCTACTATTTGGGTTATTTTCCAACCAAACATCTTAGCGAATTTCTAAAACTCTTATCCACCTCAATAAGTCAATATAACAACCCTTTAGCCTTTTATATTTACCTGAAATTCACCAGTTTTTATCACATGGTAATATGGTCCAAATTCTTTTTTCAACTTGTTCACATCTCAATATTTGTAGCTCTTCACTTTAACTCATTTTTGTCATTAAACCATGGTCCGTTGTTCAAATTTTTTTTAAATTATTGTACATATGTTGCATATACTTTTTGAATTTCTCTAATTTAATCTACGTAATCCAATATGTCAAATACTACTTTATCAGTTTCACTTCACTTGATATCAAATTATTATATGTATCCCATCATATTAAGCTTCAAAGTGTCATTAAATTATTTTTGAATCTCTTTCAATTGCTCTTCATAGTTAATCTCATTTAATAATTTTACCATGCAAAATGATTGACATTCTGAAACATCGTAACCTATATTTGTCTACACCCATACACTATTTCAAATAAGCTCTTCATTAAACATATATAAATAGAATTCTTATATGTATTTCCACCTTGTGTTGAAATCAAATCCCACTATTTACATATTCTTTTCAGCCAAACATCTCAAAAAAGTTTCAAAACTCCTATTTACCTCCTTTGATATCCATATTTATGGATAGTACGTTGAATTGTAAATTATTCAGCAAGTCGTATTGATAATTTATATGCAAAAATATGACTTTCAATACGGAAATTATTTTATCCTATTATGTATTTTTTGTATACACATTTTCTTTCTTTCAATCTTACTTCTAGCTACCATAAAGTTTCATGAAACTACATGTTATACAATTTTACATTCATCTGGCCCTTCATATCATCAAAGAAGTATAAGGTGATCTATGTAAGCCAATCTATTTAGACTCTATTTAAGCTTGTGCTAAGAACAAATCCCACTATTTAGGTTATTTTTCAATCAAATATTTTAGCAAATTTTCAAAACTCTTATTCACCTCAATAAGTCAGTCTGATAACCTTCTAACCTTTTATCTTTGCTTAAAATTAACCAATTTTTATCTCATACTAATATGATCCAATTTTTTTTTTTTTTTTTTTTTTTTGTTTCCACTTGTTTAAATCTTAATATTTATAGCTCCACTTGAACTCAAATTTGTCTGTAAACCATAGTACATTGTTCAAACTTGTCTTCTAATTATTGTGCTTATGTTGCATGCAATTTTCACATTCTTCTAGTTTGATCTACATAATTATATATGCCAAATATAACTTTATCAATTCCCTTTCACTTAATATCAACTTATTATATGTATCCCATCATACTAAGCTCCCATGTTTCATTAAATTTTATTTTCATCTCTTACAAATTCTCTGCATAGTTATCTCATTCAATAATTTTATCACACAAAATGAATGATGTTCTAAAACTTCATAAAGTATCTTTGTCTATACACATACACTATTTCAATTAAGGTCTTCATTAAACATACATAAATTGAATTGTTATAACTATTTTAACCTTGTGTTCAGATCAAATCCCACTGTTTACATTTTCTTTCCAACCAAATATTTGAAAAAAAAATCAAAACTCCTATTTACCTTGTTTTAGTGTGTGTGTGTGTGTATATATATATATGACCAATACGATAAATTGTAAATTATTCAGTAAGTCACATTGGTAATTTATATGTAAAAACATGACTTTCAATATGAAAACCATTTTATTCCATTGCATAATTTTTGTATCCTCATTTTCTTTCTCTCAATTTTACTTCTAGCTGCCATGGAATTTCATGAAATTAGGTGTGATCCAATTTCACATTCATTTGAATTTACATATCATCAAAGAAGTACAAGGTGATCTATGTAAGCCAATATTTTCAAACTCCTTTTAAGCTTGTGCAAAGGTCAAATCCCACTATCTTGTTAATTTTCTAACCAAACATCTTAGTAAATTTTCAAAACTCTTATTCACCTCAATAATTCAATATGACAACCCTTTAACCTTTTATTTTTGCTTGAAATTGACTTGTTTTTATCCCATATGGTCCAAATTTTATTTTTTTGTTTTGACTTGTTTAAAACTTAATATTTATAGCTCTTCACTTCAGCTTATTTTTGTCTATAAACCATGGTACATTATTCAAATTTGTCTTTCAATTGTTATGTATATATCACATATACTTTTCAAATTCTTACAGTTCAATTTATATAATCTAAAATGTCAAATATTATTTTATCAATTATCCTTCACTTGATATCAACTTATTATATGTATCCCATCATACTAAGCTCCACATTAAATTCTTTTTACATCTCTTACAAATACTCTGCTTAGTTATTTCATTCAATAATTTTATTGTGTAATATGATTGACATTTTAAAATTTTATAAGCTATATTTGTCTACACCCATACACTGTTTCAAATAAATTCTTTATTAAACATATATAAACTGAATTACTATAGGTATTTTCACCTTATGTCGAGATCAAATCCGTCTGTTTTCTTTTTCTTTCCAACCAAACATCTCAAAAAAAATTTAAAACTCATATTTACCTCCATTTTATTCCCATATATTTATGAATAGTATGTTGAATTGTAAATTATTCAACAAGTCATATTGATAATCTATTTACAAAATCATTACTTTCAATATGGAAACTATTTTTTCTCATTACCTAATTTTTATACCCATTTTTTTCTCTTAATTTTATTTCTTGCTACCATGGTGTTTCATGAAACTAGATATGATACAATTTCACTTTCATCTAACCTGCCATATCATCAAAGAAGTACAAGGTGATCTATGTAAGCTAGTCTATTCTGTTAGGTTGTGGAGCTAAAAGCTTCACTGATGTAAACAAGAAAAGAGGTTGCTGAAGTTGCATAGGTTGCTAAGTTGCAGAACAAATTGTAGGGCAATCGACGTCGGTCTGATCAACTGATGTCAGTCATATTACAGTGCAGAAGCAACTGACGTCAGTTATGAGTCAACCGACATCGATCATGAAGGAGCCGACATCGACAACTTGTGTGTGCATGCAGTTTGCATGTGAGTTCCAGACTGGTCTATTTTTAGATAGTCAATTTGCATGTAAAGACTTAATTTAGTCTTGGAGTTGCGAGTCTAATTATTGTAATTAATAAAGTCTAATTATTGTATGCATGAGATCTATTTAATAGACTCATGGGTTGTATTGTAAAAGTGTGCTAGAAAGTCATTGTGCTTGAAGAGAGAGCAAGAGTAGCTCCTCCTAGTTCCAAAGAGGTGATGAGTGTGTATGATCAGATAGAGTTGCAGGTTATGCAAGTTCTGGTAGAAGATCCACCGGGGTACTGGTTGAAAAATCATAAGAATTTGGTGAGGCAAGGACAAGGGTTCTTCAGGGTGTAGAGACATCTACGTGGTAAGTAAAGTTTGTTGATTTGCAGGTTGTTGCAAGAGAAGGGAGATCTACTTAGAGTACGGTTGTGTACTTGGTGTACTGGCAACGTTGTTACTGACTGATGGAGGTGAACAACAACTCTATGTTTGAGTTGATTGTTGTGATTGTGATGAGAGAGTGAAGTGTTGAAGGAGAATTACAGGTGAACCCTAGAAGTGTGAGAGCTCTAGAGGTGTGGGAAGAAGAAGTGTGGCATCTTTTTTAATGTATTTTCTTTTGAATGAGTATTAATACAATTAGGTATTGTCTCTCATATCTTGTGTTGTTTCATATTTCTAGTTACTTATCATTTTGGTTAAATTATGTGTTTAGTTGCTAATACAAAGGTAATCAAGTGTGCCCTTAGTGGGCAGTAGGATTCTGACAGTTGGTATCAGAGCTTTTGGTTGGGTTGACTAACAGGTGGTTCAGATCTGGTTAGTGTTTATTGATTACAGATTACTCACAGGGGTTTTTGATTAAGTGGGAGTATAGCAATGGCAGAAGAAAGTAAGCTACGAATGGAGAAATTGAATAGCACGAATGGTCTGATTGATGGAAAGAAAGCGCAGATAAAGAAAGATTGTTGGTTGGTAGAAGATCAGCATAAAGAAAAGGAAGAAGCAGATGTTGCAGGTGATGTAGCACAAGATGCTCTGGATAAAGTAAAATCTTGGTTTATAGATTATGTTGCCTCTTTCCATGCAGCCCAAAATAGAGCATCTTTTCATGAGTATGTCCAGGGAGACTTTGGAGAGATTTATTTAGGGGTTGGTGAGCCTTGTCAGATTGATGGCAAAGGAAAAGTGAATCTGAAATTACAGACGGGTAACACACAGGTGTTGAAGAAGATCATGCAAGTTCAAGTCTTGGAGATGAGTCTAATTTCTTTAAGAAACTTGGGTGATGAGAGATGCACAGTAACTCTCATAGCGGATGCACTTGAATTAGACAGTGGTAAGAAAGTAGGTATCCTTTATCTATCTACATATATTATTGATTCACCTTTTGTTGTAGAGATGTGGCTTTGTAGGCTTGGTCACATACGTAGGAGGGGAATGCATGTTCTTAAATGGAAGACAGATATCTTTGATAAACTTAAGAACTGAAAAGCCTTGGTGTTCATGGAAGAGATGATGAACAGAGATCAGCTGAGGGGATTGAATTATTTTGAGTAGGGTTGTGTTAACTTGAATAGGGTTTTGACCCAAAAAGAGCTCGCGGGTAAAAGTCATCGCTCACAAGTAACACACAGAGACCAACGTCGGTTAGAAAACTGACGTCGACATCCATACAGGGACTGACATCGGCTATGTGCAGACTGACGTCGATGACTCAGGGACCAATAAACCCTAGTGTCAGTCAGGGAGACCTAACGTCGGCGATGAGGCAGTCGCATAGAACTGACATCAGTCAGATGCAGACTAAGATGTGACCAACATCGATCACTGAGACAGATTTTGGGCAGACAGTAAGCTGTCAAGGAGTCTCAAATGCTTATATGGAAGACTGAAAGGGTAAGTAAGCCTCAAATTTGTCATTTTCTTTTTCTACACTACTTGTTGCTCACTGATAGTCAAGAATTAGGAAGTTGTTAAAGAAGCAAAGCAGGTAGATCTAAGAAACAGTGGGAGCTTGGCATGGATGAGGAATGTGATTCTTTGGAGAAGAACCAAATAGGGGTTTCTGAGTAGAGTTACCAGCTGGAAGAAAGCACTAAGAGACGAATGGATGTTCAGAATGAAGAAGAGTGGGAATAGACACGTGAGACAGAGGGCCAGGGTATATGGTCTTGAGGAAGCTACAAGACAGTGGTACAGGTTTGACAGGTGTATGACAAAGCATGGATTTTGTCAAGGTCAATGTAACCATTGTGTTTTCTTTATCGGGTTGGATAATGGTTGCAACATTATCTTGTTACTGTATGTGGTGTGGTTGTTTGTTACAGAGTTACACATGCAGGGAGTTTCTGAGCTAAAGGTAAAGTTAGTTCAGAGGTATGTCATGAAGAATTTGGGAGCAGTGAAATTCATTGGCATAAGAGACATGAAAGATCACAGGTTGATCTCCAGTGGGAGCTGATGTGAAGAAGGTGTTGGTGGGGTTCAATACGCAGGATGCAGAACCGATAAGCACACCAAGGGCTGGACAGTTCAAGCTGAGCTTAGAACAATGTTCAAAATTACATGAGGTCTGGTATAGACCTGAGTTTTTCTAAGTAATGGGAGTTGTCAGAAAGTTTAGAGCCAATTCGGAGAAGTACTAGAGAGCAATTCAATAAATTCTCAAGTATCTGAGATGGACCAGCAGCAGGTATACATGCGATGCAGGGTCAAGTTCTTTTCTACATGGGTTTGTAGATGCGGATGCGGTAGATTACTTGGATGACAGGAGTAGCACCACAAGTTGTGTGGTGGTTGGTCTTCAAGATTGAGCTTGAAAAGGGATACAAGCTAGAAAAAAAATTAGACGGTGTACAAGTACAGATATAGTGCAGTTGTTTATCTCCATGTGAGAGATTATTAGGTTGTGGAGCTAAAAGCTTCACTGATGCAAATAGGGAAAGAGGTTGCTGAAGTTACAGAGGTTGCTGAGTTGTAGAACAAATTTCAAGACAACTGACATCAGTCTGATCAACCGACATCGGTCATATTACAGTGCAAAAGCAATCAACATCAGTTATGAGTTGGTCGACATCGATCATGAAGGAGCCGACGTCGGCAACCTGTGTGTGCATACAATTTACATGCGGGTTCCAGACTGGTCTATTTTTGGACAGTCAATTTGCATGTAAAGACTTAATTTAGTCTTGGAGTTACGAGTCTAATTATTGTAATTAAGAAAGTCTAATTATTGTATACATGAGATCTATATAATAGACTCATGGGATGTATTGTAAAAGTGTGCTAGAAAGCCATTGTGCTTGAAGAGAGAGCAAGAGTAGCTCCTCCTAGTTCTAAAGGGGTGCTGAGTGTGTATGATCAGATAGAGTTGCAGGTTGTGCAAGTTCTGGTAGAAGATCCACCGGGGTACTGGTTGAAGAATCATAAGGACTTGGTGAGGCAAGGACAAGGGTTCTTCAGGGTGTAGAGACATCTACGTGGTAAGTAAGGTCTGTTGATTTGTATGTTGTTGCAAGAGAAGGGAGATCTACTTAGAGTATGGTTGTGTACTTGGTGTACTGTCAGCATTGTTGCTAACTGGTGGAGGTGAACAACAACTCTGTGTTTGAGTTGATTGTTGTGACCATAATGAGAGAGTGAAGTGTTGAAAGAGAATTACAGGTGAACCCTAGAAGTGTGGGAGCTCTAGAGGTGTGGGAAGAAGTGTGGCATCTTCTTTAATGTATTTTCCTTTGAATGAGTATTAATACAATTGGGTATTGTCTCTCATATCTTGTGTTGTTTCATATTTCTAGTTACTTATCATTCTGGTTAAATTCCGTGTTTAGTTGCTAATACAAAAGTAATCAAGTGTGCCTTTAGTGGGCAGTAAGATCCTAATATATTCAGAGTCCTTTTAAACTTGTGCCAAGATCAAATCTTATTATTTGAGTTATGTTCCAACCAAACATCTTAGCAAATTTCAAAAACTCTTATTTAACTCAATATTTCAATCTAACAATAATCTAATATTTGTAGCTCTATGTAATATGGTCGAGATTGTTTTTTCAACTTGTTCAATGCTTAATATTTGTAGTTCTTCATTTTATCTCATTTTTATCTGTAAAACACGGTACATTATTCAAATTTGTCTTTGAATTTTTGCATATAGTTTTCAAAATCTTTCAGTTCAATCTACATAGTCCAATATGTCAAATACTACTTGATTAGTCTCCCTTCACCTGATATCAAATAATTATAGTAATCTAATTATACTAAGCTCCAATTTTTTAAGAAATTTTATTTGCATCTCTTATAAATACTCTACATAATTATTTCATTCAATAATTTTAAGTTCTAATTTTTTATAACATATCTTTATCTACACCCATACACTATTTCAAATAAGGTTTTCATTAAACGTAAATAAATTTAATTGTTATAGGTATTTTCACCTCGTGTCGAGATCAAATTCCACTATTTGAATTTTCTTTCCAACCAAACATCTTTAAAAATTTTCAAAACTCGTGTTTACCTTTTTTTTGTATCCATATATATATAGATGATATGTTGAGTTGTAAATTATTCAGCAAGTCATATTGATAATCTATATGCAAAAACTTGACTTTGAATATGGAAACCATCTCATTACATAGTTTTTATATACCCATTTTTTTATCTCAATTTTACTTCTAGCTACCACGAAGTTTCATGAAACTAGGTGTGATACAATTTCATGTCATCCAGCCCTCCATATAATCAAAGAAGTACAAGGTCATCTATGTAAGTCAATCTATTCAGAGTCATTTTAAGCTTGTGCTAAGATCAAATCACAGTGTTTGGGTTATTTTCCAACCAAATATCTTTGCGAATTTTCAAAACTCTTATTCACCTCAATAAGTCAATCTAACAACCCTCTAACCTTTTATCTTTGCTTGAAATTGAGAGTTATCCCATGGTAATATGGTCCAAATTTTTTTTTTTTCAGCTTGTTCAAATATTAATATTTTTGGCTCTTTACTTTAGCATATTTGTGTCTTTAAACCATATGTTGCATATACTTTTCAAATTCTTTCAGTTCGATCTACATAATCCAATATGTCAAATACTATTTTATCAGTCACCCTTCACTTGATATTAAATTATTATATGTATTATATCGTACTAAGCTCTAATATTTCA
Source organism: Torreya grandis (assembly GCA_037957365.1). NCBI lineage: Eukaryota > Viridiplantae > Streptophyta > Pinopsida > Cupressales > Taxaceae > Torreya > Torreya grandis. Next base: position 2,705,187 of record JARHVA010000395.1, on the reverse strand, counting down.
TTAAATTTTATTTGTATCTCTTATAAATACTCTGCGTAATTATCTCATTCAATAATTTTAGCACACAAAACGATTGACATTCTAAAACTTCGTAACATATCTTTGTCTACACCAATACACTATTTCAAATAAGTTCATTAAACATATATAAATTTAATTTTTATAGGTATTTTCACATTGTGTCAAGATCAAATCCCACTATTTAGATTTTATTTCCAACCAAACATCTAAAAAAAATTTAAAACTTCAATTTACCTCTTTTTTGTATCCATATATCTATGAACAGTACCATGAATTGTAAATTATTCACTAAGTCATATTGATAATCTATATGTAAAATTATGACTTTCAATATGGAAACTATTTTTTCTTATTACGTAATTTTTATATCCATTTTATTTCTCTCAATTTTAATTCTAGCTACCATGATGTTTCATGAAACTAGGTGTGATACAATTTCACATTCATCTGGCCCTCCATATCATTAAAGAAGTACAATGTGATCTATGTAGGTCAATCTATTCAGACTCCTTTTAAGCTTGTGCCAAAATCAAATCTCATTGTTTGGGTTATTTTCCAACCAAACATCTTAACAAATTTTCAAAACTCTTATTTAGCTCAATAATTCAATTTAAAAACCATCTAACTTTTTATCTTTGTTTGAAATTGATTATTTTTTATCCTATAGTAATATGGTCTAGATTTTTTTTTTTTTGTTTCGACTTGTTCAATGCTTAATATTTTTAGCTCTTCATTTTAGTACATTTCTTGTCTATAAACCATGGTGTATTATTCCAATTTATTTTTTAATTATTGTGCATATGTTGTATATACTTTTTAAATTCCTCCAGTTCGATCTACATAAATCTAATATGTCATTAAATTCTATTTGCATCTCTTGCAAATGCTCTACATGGTTGTCTCATTCAACAATATTACCATGTAAAATGATTGATGTTCCAAAACTTTATGAACTATCTTTGTCTATACCAATACATTATTTCAAATAAGGTCTTCATTAAACATATATAAATTGAATTGTTATAATTATTTTCACCTTGTGTCGAGATCAAATCTCACTATTTGCATCTTCTTTCCAGCCAAACATCTCGTATAAATTCTAAAACTCTTATTTTCTTCTTTTTTGTATCCATTTATATATAAACGGTATGTTGAATTGTAAATTACTCAACAAGTCATATTAATAATCTATATCCAAAAACATGACTTTTAATAGAAACACCATTTTATCTTATCACATAATTTTGTTTACCCATTCTCTTTTTCTCAATTTCGCTTCTAACTACCATAGAGTTTCATGAAACTAGGTATGATAAAATTTTAGGTTTATATGGCCCTCCTTATCATCAAAAAAGTACAAGGTGATCATGTAAGCTAATCTCTTTAGTCTACTTTTAAGTTTATGCCAAGATCAAATGCCACTATTTGAGTTATTTTCCAAACAAACATCTTAGCAATTTTCCATAACTCTTATTCCCCTCAATAAGTCAATTCTGACAACCCTTTAAACTTTCATCTTTGCTTAAAATTGACTAGTTTTTATCTGATAGTAATATGGTCCAAATTTTATTTTTTTGTTTCAACTCTTTCAATCTTAATATTTGTAGCTCTTCACTTTGGCTAACTTGTATCAGTAAAATAAGGTATATTTTTCAAATTTATGTTTCAATTATTTTGCATATGTTGCATATAGTTTTTAAATTCCACCATCTCGATCTACATAATGCAATATGTCAAATACTAATTTATCAATTTTTCTTCACTTGATATAAATTTATTATATGTATCCCATCGTACTAAGCTCCAATGTTTCATTAAATTATATTTGTATCTCCTACAAATACTCTACATAGTTATCTCATTCAATAAGTTTACCACATAAAACGATGGACATTCCAAAACTTCGTAACCTATCTTTGGAAAACACCTATACACTATTTAAAATAAGATCATCATTTAACATATATAAATTGAATTGTTATAGATATTTTTACTTTGTGTCAAGATCAAATCCCACCGTTTGCATTTTTTTAGCCAAACATCTCAAACAAAACCAAAACTCTTATTTACCTCTTTTTGTATACATATATATATGGTCGATATGTTGAACTGTAAATTATTCTATAAGTCATATTGATAATCTATATACAAAATCATGATTTTCAATAGGAAAATCAATTTATCCCATTACGTAATTTTTGTATAACCATTTTCTTTCTCTCAATCTTACTTCTAGCTATAGGTGTGATACAATTTCACGTTTACCTAGCCCTCCATATCATCAAAAAAGTATAAGGTGATCTATGTAACCCAATATATTCAAACTCATTTTAGGCTTTTGCCAAGATCAAATCTCATTGTTTATGTTATTTTCCAACCAAACATCTTAAAAAATTTCTCAAACTCTTACTCACCTCAATAATTCAATTTGACAACGATCTAACCTTTTATCTTTGCTTGAAATTGACTAATTTTTTGTTCATATTTTGTTTTTTTTGTTTTGACTTGTCAAATGCTTAATATTTGTAGCTCTTCACTTCATCTCATTTTTTTTTATAACCCATGGTACATTGTTCAAATTTGTCTTTCAAATGTTATGCATATGTTTCATATAGTTTACAAATTTCTTCAGTTCAAACTATATAATCAAATATTTTAAATACTACTTTATTAGTCTCCTTTCACTTGATATCAAATTTATTATATGTATTCCATTGTACTAAGATCCAATGTTTTACTAAATTTTATTTATATTTTTTATAAATACTCTGCATAGTTATCTCATTCAATAATTTTACCACGCAAAACGATTGACATTCCAAAACTTTGTAACCTATCTTTGTCTACACTCATACATTATTTCAAATAATGTCTTCACTAAACTTATATAGATTTAATTGTTATAGGTATTTTCACTGTGTTGAGATCAAGTCCCACTTTTTGCATTTTTTTCCAACAAAACATCTCAAAAAAAGCCAAAACTCTTATTTACCTCTTTTTGATTCCATACATATATGAATAGTACGTTAAATTATAAATTATTCAAAAAGTTGCATTGATAATCTCTATGTAAAAACATGACTTTTAATATAGAAATGATTTTATCCCATTACGCAATTTTTTTATACCCATTTTCTTTCTCTCAATTTTACTTCTAAATACCACATAGTTTTATGAAACTGGTTAGAGATACAATTTCACGTTCAACTTCCCTCCATATCATCAACGAAGTTCAAAGTGATCTATGTAAGCCAGTCTATTCAGAATCTTTTTAAGCTTGTGCCAGATCAAATCTCATTGTTTGTGTTATTTCTAAACCAAACAACTTTGCAAATTTCTAAAACTCTTATTCATCTCAATAATTCAATCTAATAAGCCTCTAACCTTTTATGTCTACTTAAAATTGACAGGCGTTTTTATTTCATGGTAATATGGTCCAAATTTTATTTTTTTTGTTTTGACTTGTTACAGTCTTAATATTTGTAGTTATTCATTTCAACGCATTTTTGTCTATAAACCATGGTACATTATTCAAATTTATCTATAGTTTGATCTATATAATCCAATATGTTAAATACTATGTTATCAATTTCCTATCACTTAATATCAACTTATTATATGTATCCCATCGTAGTAAGCTCCAATGTTTTATTATATTTTATTTGCATCTGTTGCAAATACTCTACATAGTTATCTCATTCAAAAAAATTATCATGCAAAATGATTGACGTTCCAAAATTCATAACCTATCTTTGTCTACACCTATACACTATTTCAAATAAAATATTGAATAAAAATATATAAATTGAATTTTTATAGGTATTTCACCTTGTGTCGAGATCAAATCCCACTATTTTTATTTTATTTCTAGTCAAACATCTAAAAAAATCTAAAACTCTTATTTACCTCTTTTTTGTATACATATATATAGACAATACATTGAATTGTAAATTATTCAATAAGTTGTATTGATAATCTATATACAAAAACATGACTTTCAATATGAAAACAATTTTATTCTATTACGTAATTTTTGTATAACCATTTTCTTTTTCTCAATTTTACTTATAGCTACAACAAAGTTTCATGAAACTAGGTGTGATACAATTTCACGTTCATTTGGTTGTCTATATCATCAAAGAAGTAGAAGGTGATTTATGTAAGCTAATCATTTCATAATATTTTTAAGCTTGTGCCAAGATTAAATCCCATTGTTTGGGTTATTTTCTAATCAAACATCTTAGAAAATTTCTAAAACTATTATTCACCTCAATAAGTAAATCTAACAAACCTCTAACAATTTACTTTGTTTGAAATTGATTATATTTTATCTCATGGTAATATGCTCCAAATTTTGTTAATTTGTTTTGACTAGTTCAAATTTTAATATTTATAGCTCTTCACTTTAACTCACTTTTATCTGTAAACCATGGTACATTGTTCAAATTTATCTTTCAATTATTGCACATATGTTACATGTAGTTTTCAAATTCCTTCAATTCGATCTACATAATCTAATATGTCAATTACTACTTTATTAGTCTCCCTTCACTTAATATTAACTTATTATATGTATCCCATTGTACTAAGCTCTAATGTTTCATTAAATTATATTTGTATCTCTTGTAAATTCTCTGCATAGTTATCTGATTCAATAAATTTACCATGTAAAACAATTGACGTTTCAAAACTTGGTAAACTATCTTTGTCTACACAAATACATTATTTCAAATAAGGTCATCATTAAACATATATAAATTAAATTGATATAGGTATTTTTAGCTTGTCTCGAGATCAAATCCCACTACTTACATTTTCTTTCCAACCAACACTTTCAAAAAAAATTTAAAACTCTTATTTACCTCTTTTTTGTATCCATATATATATATATAGATGTATGTTAAATTATAAATTATTCAGTAAGTCACATTGATAATTTATATGCAAAAACATGACTTTTAATATGGAAACCATTTTATTCCATTACGTAATTTGTGTATCCTCATTTTCTTTATCTCAATTTTGCTTCTAGCTACCATGGAGTTTCAGGAAACTAGGTGTGATACAATTTCACATCCATCTAATTCTCCCTATCATCAAAGAAGTACAAGGTGATTTATGTAAGCCAATCTATTCAGACTCCTTTTAAGCTTGTGCCAAGATCAAATTTGACTGTTTGGGTTATTTTATAACTAAACATCTTAGTAAATTTTTAAAACTCTTATTGACCTCAATAAGTCAATCTGACAACCCTCTAACCTTTCATATTTGCTTGACATTTACTAGTTTTTACCCCATGGTAATATGGTCTAGATTTTGTTTTTTTCTTTCAACTCATTAAAATTTTAATATTTGTAGCTCTTCACTTCAGTTAATTTTTGTCTGTAAACCATGGTACATTTTTTTAACTTGTCGTTCAATTGTTGCACATATGTTATATATAGTTTTTAAATTGCTCCAATTTGATCTACATAATCCAATATGTCAAATACTACTTTAGCAATTCTCCTTCACTTGATATCAACTTATTATATGTATCCCATCGTACTAAGCTCCAATGTTTAATTAAATTTCATTTACATCTCTTATAAATAATCTACATAGTTATCTCATTCAACAATTTTACCATGCAAAATGATTGATGTTTCAAAACTTTGAAACCTATCTTTATCTACACCCATACACTATTTCAAATACAGTCTTCATTAAACATATAAAATTTGCTTTGATTAGATCAAATCCTACTTTTTTATTTTTTCCAACTAAGCATCTCAAAACAATTCTAAAAACTCTTATTTACCTCTTTTTGTATCCATATATCTATGAACGGTACGTTGAATTGTAAATAATTCACCAAGTCGTATTGATAATCTATGTGCACAACCATGACTTTCAATATGGAAACCATTTTGTCCTATTACATAACTTTTATATACTCACTTTCTTTCTCTCAATTTTACTTTTAGCTAGCATGGTATGTCATGAAACTAGGTGGATACAATTTCACATTCATCTGGCTTTCCATGTCATCAAAAAAGTACAAGGTGATCTATGTAAGCTAATATATTTAGTCTCCTTTTAACATTGTGCCAAGATCAAATCCCATTATTTGGGTTAGTTTCCAACCAAACATCTTATCAAATTTTTAAAACTCTTATTCACTTCAATAAGTCAATCTGACAATCCTCTAACCTTTTAATTTTGCTTGAAATTGACTAGTTTTTATCCCATGGTAATATGGTTCAGATTTTTTTTTTATTGTTTCAACTTGTTCAAAACTTAATATTTTTAGCTCTTCACTTCAGCTAACTTTTATCTCTAAACTATGGTACATTGTTCAAATTTGTCTTTCAATTATTGTGCATATGTTACATATAACTGTACTCAAATTCCTCCAGTGTGATCTACATAATCCAATATGTCAAATACTACTTTATCAGTCCACCTTAACTTGATATCAACTTATTATATGTATCCCATCATACCAAACTTCAATGTTTCATTAAATTTTATTTGCACCTCTTGCAAATACTCTACTTGATTATATAATTCAATAATTTAACCATGCAAAACAATTGACGTTTCAAAACTTTGTAAGCTATATTTATTTACACCCATACACTATTTAAAATAAGGTCTTCATTAAACATATATAATTTGAATTATTATAGATATTTTCACCTTGTGTCAAGATGAAATTGCACTCTTTGCATTTTTTTATCAGGGAAATGTCTCAAAAAAATCCAAAACTCTTATTTACCTCTTTTTTGTACCCATATATATATATATATATATATATATATATATATATATATGAACAGTATATGTATAAAAGTCGCATTGATAATCTATATTCAAAAACATGACTTTCAATCTAAAAACTATTTTATCCCATTACATAATTTTTGTATACCCATTTTCGTTCTCTTAATTTTACTTCTAGCTCCTAAAGAGTTTCATGAAACGAAGTGTGATACAATTTCATGTTCATCTATCCCTCCATATCATCAAAGAAGTACAAGGTAATCTATGTAATTCAGTATATTTAGATTCTTTTTAAGCTGGTGCCAAGATCAAATTACATTGTTTGGGTTATTTTCCAACCAAACATCTTAGTAAATTTTTAAAATTCTTATTCACCTCAATAAGTCTATCTGACAACCCTCTAAACTTTTATCTTTGTTTGAAATTAACTAGTTTTTATCAGTAATATGGTTCAATTTTTTTATTTTTTTTATTTCAACTTGGTCAAATCTTAATATTTGAAGCTCTTTAGTTCAGCTCAATTTTATCGTACATTATTCAAATTTATCTTTCAATTATTGTGAATATGTTGTAAATACTTTTTAAATTCTTTCAGTTTGATCTACATAATCCAATATGTCGAATACTACTTTATCAGTCCCCTTTCACTTGATATCAATTTATTATATATATCTTATTGAACTAAGCTCTAATGTTTTATTAAATTTTATTTTCATCTCTTACAAATACTCTGCATAGCTATTTCATTCAACAATTTTACCATGCAATATGATTGACATTTTAAAACTTCGTTATCTATAGTTGTCTGCACTCATACACTATTTCAAATAAAGTCTTCATTAAACATATATAAATTTAATTATGATAGGTATTTTTTCCTTGTGTCGAGATCAAATACCACTATTTTCATTTTTTTCTAGTCAAACATCTCAAAAAAATTCAAAACTCCTATTTACCTCTTCTTTGTATCCATATATATATGGATGATACATTAAATTGTAAATTATTCAACAAGTCGTATCGATAATCTATATGCAAAAACATGACTTTTAATATGGAAACTATTTTATTCCATTATGTAATTTTTGTATATCTATTTTCTTTCTCTCAATTTTACTTCTAGCTACCATGAAGTTTCATGAAACTCAGTGTGATACTATTTCAAGTTTATCTAACCCTCTATATTATCAAAAAAATACATAGTGATCCATGTAAGCCAATCTCTTCAAACTCTTTTTATGTTTATGCCAAGATCAAATCCCATTGTTTGAGTTATTTTTCAACTAAACATCTTAGCATATTTTCAAAACTCTTGTTCACCTCAATAAGTCAATCTGACAATCCTCTAAACTTTTATCTTTGTTTAAAATTAGCTATTTTTTATCCCATGGTAATATGGTCTAGATTTTTTTTTCGACTTGGTCAAATCTTAATATTTGTAGCTCTTCACTTCAACTCATTTTTGTTTGTAATCATGGTACATTGTTCAAATTTCTCTTTCAATTATTGCACATATGTTGCATATACTTTTTAGATTCCTCTAGTTCGACCTACATAATCCAATATGTCAAATACCACTTATAATTTATCCTTCACTTAATATCAACTTAATATATGTATCCCATCATACGAAGCTCCAATGTTTCAGTAAATTATATTTACATCTCTTGCAAATACTCACCATAGTTATATCATTCAATAATTTTACCACACAAAATGATTGACATTCAAAAACTTCATAAGCTATCTTTGTCTACACATACACTATTTCAAATAAGGTCTTCATTAAACATATATAAATTGAATTGTTATAGGTGTTTTCACCTTGTGTCAAAATCAAATCTCACTGTTTACATTTTTTTAACCAAACATCTTAGAAAATTTTAAAAACTCTTTTTTACCTTTTTTTATATCCATATATGTATGGATGATATATTGAATTGTAAATAATTCTACCAGTCATATGGATAATATATATGCAAAAATATGAATTTAAATATGGAAACCATTTTATCCCATTACATAATTTTTATAGACCCATTTTCTTTCTCTCAATTTTACTTCTAACTACCATGAATTTTCATGAAACTAGGTGCGATACAATTTAACATTCATCAAGCCCTCCATATCATCAAAGAAGTACAAAGTAATCTATGTAAACCAATCTATTGAGACTCTTTTTAAGTTTGTGTTAAGAACAAATCCTATTGTTGCATTATTTTTCAACCAAACATCTTAATAAATTTTTAAAACTCTTATTTAGCTCAACAAGTCAAACTGACAACCCTCTAACTTTTTATCTTTGCCTAAAATTGACTAGTTTTATCCCATGATAACATGTACCATATTTTGTTTTTTTATTTCAACTTGTTCAAATATTAATATTTATAACTCTTCACTTCAGCGTATTTTTGTCTATAAACCATGGTACATTCTTATAATTTGTCTTTCAATTATTTTGCATATGTTATATATAGTTTTTAAATTCCTCCAGTTCAATCTACATAATCTAATATGTTAAATGTTATTTTATCAATTCCCCTTCACTTGATATCAACTTTTTATATATATCCCATCGTACTAGGCTCCAATGTTTCATTAAATTCTATTTACATATCTTGTAAATACTCTACATAGTTATCTCATTCAACAATTTTACCATGTAAAATGATTGACATTCCAAAATTTCGTAACTTATCTTTGTTTACACCCATAAACTACTTCAAATAAGGTCTTCATTAAACATATACAAATTTAATTATTATAGATATTTTCACCATGTGTCGAGTTCAAATCCCAATGTTTGCATTTCTTCTAGCTAAACATCTCAAACAAATTCTAAAATTCTTATTTACCTCTTTTTGTGTCTATATATATGGGCAGTACATTGCATTTTAAATTATTCAACAAATCGTATTGATAACCTATTTGAAAAAACATGACTTTCAATATGGAAACCATTTTATCCCATTACGTGATATTTTTATACCCATTTTTTCTCTCGATTTTACTTCTAGCTACCACAGAGTTTCATGAAACTAAGTGATACAATTTCACGTTCATCTACCCCTCCATATCATCAAAGAAGTACAAGGTGGTATCTATAAACTAAATATATTCAAACTCTTTTTAAGCTTATTCCAAGATCAAATCCCACTGTTTGGGTTATTTTCTAACCAAACATCTTAGCAAATTTCTAAAACTCTTATTCACATCAATAAGTCAATCTAACAACCCTATAACCTTTCATCTTTGCTTGAAATTGACTAATTTTTATCTCATGATAATATGGTCTAGATTTATTTATTTTTTACTTATTAAAATTTTAATAATTGTATCTCTTCACTTCACCTCATTTTTATCTATAAACCATAGTAAATTATTCAAATTTGTCTTTCAATTGTTGCACAATTTTTAAATTCCTCCAATTCAATTTACATAATCTAATATGTCAAATACTACTTTATCAGTTCCCCTTCACTTGATATAAACTTATATGTATCCCATCGTACTAATCTCCAATGTTTAATTTAAATCCATTTACATTTCTTGTAAATACTTTTCATAGTTATCTCATTCAACAATTTTACCACGCAAAATGATTAATGTTCCAAAACTTTGTAACCTATCTTTATTTACACCCATACACTACTTCAAATAAGGTCTTGATTAAACACATATTAAATTGAATTTTTACAAGTATTTTTACCTTGTGTCAAGATCAAATCTCATTGTTTGCATTATTTTCCAGCCATACATCTCTAATAAATTTGAAAACTCCTATTTACTTCTTTATTGTATCCATATATATATGGATGGTACGTTGAATTTTAAATTATTCAACAAGTCATATTGATAATTTATATGTAAAAACATGGATTTCAATATGAAAATCATTTTATTTCATTATGTAATTTTTGTATACCCATTTTGTTTCTCTCAATTTTACTTCTAACTACTACGGAGTTTCATGAAACTAAGTGTCATGCATTTCATGTTCTTTTGGTCCTCCATATCATCAAATAAATACAAGTTGATTTATATAAGTCAATCTATTTAGACCCCTTTTAAGCTTGTGCAAATTTTCAAAAATTTTATTCACCTCAATAATTCAATCTGATAACCCTCTAACTTTTTATGTTTGCCTAAAATTGACTAGTTTTTATCCCATGGTAATATAGTCTAAATTTTTTTTTGAGTTTTTCAAATCTTAATATTTGTAACTCTTCACTTCAGCTCATTTTTGTCTATAAACCATTGTACATTGTTCAAATTTATTTTTCAATTATTGTACATATGTGACATATACTTTTCAAATGCTTCCAATTCAATCTACATAATCGAATATGTCAAATACAACTTTATAAGTTTTCCTTCCCTTGATATCAACTTGTTATATGTATCTCATCGTACTCAGCTCTAATATTTCATTAAATTCTATTTGCATCTCTTTCAAATACTCTGTATAGTTTTGTCATTCAACAATCTTACAGTGCAAAATTATTGACATTCCATAAATTTGTAACCTATCTTTGTCTACAACCATACACTATTTCAAATAAAAAATTTATTAAATGTTAGGATCTAGGAGCACAATTGATTACCTTAGTATAAGCAACTAAACACGAAATTTAAGAAGTAATAAGTAACTAGAATCAGAAACAGCACAAAATTTGAGAGACAATACAATCTTGTATTCAACTCATCCAGAAGGAAATACAATGAAGAAATTACACTCTTCTCACACCTCTTGGGCGTACCAAGAATTCTCCCTCAATAATTCTCTCTCTCAATTATAAATAAATCAACTCAAACACAGAGTTGTTGTTTCAATCAGTCAGTAATAATACTGCCAGTACTACCAACCAGTAAGTGACAATCAACTCAACCGTTGTTGCCTACTTCCAGTACCAACTAAGTACACCACATACTCCAAGTAAATCTCTTTGATCTTGCTTCTTGTTGTGTTGAAGATCTCCTTTGACCTTGTTATCCTGCATATCTCCTTTGACCTTACACACACACACCTGCAAATCAATCGACCTTATTTACCATGTATATCTCACTTGATCTTGCACACATGTAGATCAATCTGGTCTTACACACCTGCCGACCTAGATCTTACACTCGAGAAGAACCCTTTTGATTCTACAAATTACGATATAGCCCCATGGGTCTCTTAAATAGATCCCATACAAACAATAATTAGACTTCCTAATTACAATAATTAGAAACGCAGACTCAAAACTAAAATTAGTTTTTTACATGTAAACAACTGGTTTGTTAAACTAACTATTCGTATAACTAACAGTTTTAGAACCACACAGGCGACCGATGTCATTCGTTGTCTGTCTGCAGATTACCGATGTCGATCGATCCATGACCGATATTGGCAGCTTCCTATATACCCCTGACTGACGTCGGTTGGCCTGATCGACGTCGGTTACTGTGACACTCAGCAACCTCCTTTATGTTTACATCAGTGAAGCTTTTAGCTCCATAACCTAACAATCTCTCACTTAGAGATAAATAGTTGCACCTGTACTTGTACCTATACATCATCTAATTTTATTTCCTAGCTTGTATCCCTCTTCAAGTTCAGTCTTGAAGATCAACCACCACATATCTTATGGTGTTTCTCCTGTCATCCAAGTAACCTACCATATCCGAATCTACATACCTATGTAGAGAAGTGCTTGACCCTGCATAGCATGTATACCTACTACTGGTCCCTCTCAGATATCTGAGACTCCACTGAACTGATTTCTAGTGCTTCTTTCTTGGATTGGTCACAAACTTGCTGACAACTCCCACTGCTTGGGAAATATCAGGTCTAATACACATGTACTCAACCTCATCATGTGATTTGAGACACTGTTCTGTGAACTATCCATCCATAGGTGTGCTAACCGATTATGCATCCTGCATATTGAACCTCTCCACTACCTTATTCACATAATCATCCTGAGACAACATTAACCTGTGATCTTCTCTATCTCTAGAAATACTCATGCCAAGGATTTTTGCTCCTCCTAAATCCTTCCTAACACACCACTGAGCTACTTTTACCTTTAGCTCAGCAACTCCCTGTATGTATGAACCTGCAACAAGTATATCATCCACATACAGTAACAAGATAATGTCATGACCATTATCCAACCTGGTAAAATGAACTCAGTGATTACATTGACATTGACTAAAGCCATGCTTTGTCATACACCTATAAAACCTATACCACTATCTTGAAGCTTGCTCAAGACCATATAACCTGGGCTTCTATCTCACATGTCCATTCTCTCTTTTCTTTAACCTCGAAATCCATTCATCTTTCAGTGCTTTCATCTCGGCTAGAAACTCTACCAAATCTCTCATTTGGTTCTTTTTTAAGGAATCAATTTCCTCATTCATGCCATGCTCTCACTATTTCCTGGATTCTACCTGCATTACTTCTTTAAAAATTCTTGATTCTTGACCATCAATGAGCAACAAGTTCAAGTAGTATAAAAAAAGTGAATAAGAAATTTGAGGCTTACTTACACTTTCAGTCCTCCATATAGGTGTTTGAGACTCTTTGACAGCGTGTTGTCCACCCAAAATTTGTTCTCTAGTCGACCCTGGTCTGCATCCAACTGATGTCGATTCCACCTGATCGTCGATGTCGGTGTCCACTTGCTCGACACCACTGACTCTAGTCTACACATAACTTGCGTTGGTAATTACTTGTTCGACATCGGTTCCACCTGACCGACATTGGTGATTGTGTTTTCCTGTGAGTGATGACTTTTTACCTGCAAGCTCACTTTGGATCATAACCTTGTCCAAATTGCCCTGCTAAGAATTATTCACCCCTTTGAGTTGATCTCTATCCATCATCTTCTCTTTGAAAACTAAGGCTTTCCTATTTTTGTCAAAAACATTAAATTTTCTCTTTATACAATAAACTCAATCTTTTCTTGTAGCATGAGTTTCAAGAAACCTCACTTTTTTCTATTGCTTACAGAAATCTCAATCTATGCTTTCCAAATTTGAACTCTTACCTTTTGACTCAAGAACATGCATCCCCTTCTTACTCATGTGACCAAGCCTATAGAGCCACATCTTCGCATCTACATCTGAAGTAGATAAACTAGAAGGAGAATCAGTAATACAAGTAGATAGATAAAGAGTACATACTTTCTTACCTCTCGTTAAAATAAGTGCACCTTTAGAAACTTTTCAAGAATTCTCTGTGAGAGTTACTGTGCATTCCTTATCACCCAACTTTTTTACAAAAATTAAATTCCGCTTCAGGACTGGAACATGCATGACCTCTTTTAACACCCATGTGTTGTCCGTCTGTAATTTTAGTTGCACTTTCCCTTTGCCAACTATTTGACAATGCTTACCATCCCCTAAATAAATCTTTCTAAAGTCTCCTTGGACATATTCATGAAAAATTTCTCTATTTGGAGTTGCATGAAAAGAGGCACCAGAATCTAAAATCCAAGATTTCACTTTATCCAAGGAACATACAAGAGTATCTTGTGCAACAATACCTGCAACATCTACTTTTTTATTTCCTTCATGCTGATCTTCTACCAACCAACAATTTTTTTTACATGCCCTTTATTTCCACAATTTCAGTAGATTTTAATGCCATACCTGGATCTAGATCTCTTGCCTATCCTTGACCTTGATTTCCCTTGCTCGACCTTCTCTCTTTGCTTTCCCCTGCTTTCAACACTTAAAGCATTCCTTGATAATTTTTTTGTGTTTTTTTGTGAATTTTTTCATTCAAGATTACACTAACAACATCATCAACTTTTAAGATATTTGAAGCAGACGCAGTGTTACTAACTGCCATTACCAAACTATCCCAACTTTTAGGTAAAGAGCATAAGATTAAGAGAGCCTTAATTTTATCATCAAAAGCTATATTGATTGAAATTAACTGATTTACTAATCCATGGAAATCACTAAGATGACTATGTACCGATCCACCTTCCAGCATTTGCAAATTAAATAATTACTTCATAAGAAATACCTTATTCAAAGCTGAAAGTTTTTCATATAAATTTGCCAAAGATTCCATTAACTCTACCATTGTCTTAGCCTGTGATAAGCTAAAAATCACAGACGATGCCAGACTCAACCTTATAGATCCCAGAGCCTTCCAATCAAGAACATTTTATTCTTCATCTTTCATATCTATGGGCTTGCATGCAACCCCACCCAACGGTAAATACAGATCTTTTTGATACATATAATTTTCTATTTGCATCCTTTATAATTGATAATTCTTGCCATTGAATTTTTCCATTCTTAGTATATTTTTTTCTACCATTGCTTTACTCCCACTCAATCAGAAACCCCTGAGAGTGACCTGTAATCAACAAACACTAACCTGCTCCGAACCAGACTCTGATGAACCTGCAACCTCACTCTGATACCACTTGTTAGTGTACCTAACCAAGCTCTGATACCACTTGTTAGGATCTAGGAGCACAATTGATTACCTTAGTATAAGTAACTAAACACAAAATTTAATCAGAAATAATAAGTAACTAGAATCAAAAATAACACAGAATTTGAGAGACAATACAATCTTGTATTCAACTCATACAGAAAGAAATACAATGAAAAAATTATACTCTTTCCACACCTCTTGGGCATACCAGTAATTCTCCCTCAAGAGTTCTCTCTCTCAATTACAAACAAATCAACTCAAACATAGAGTTTTTATTTCAACCAGTCAGTAACAATACTACCAGTACCACCAACCAGCAAGTGACAATCAACTCAACCGTTGTTGCCTACTTCTAGTACCAACCGAGTACAACACATACTCCAAGTAGATCTCCCTGATCTTGTTTCTTATTATGTTGCAGATCTCCTTTGACCTTGCTAGCCCACAAATCTCTTTTGACCTTGTACACACACACATGCAGATCAACTGACCTTACTTACCATGTAGATCTCACCTGATCTTACACACCTACAGATCAACTTGAGCTTGCACACCTGCCGACCTAGATCTTACACTCAAGAAGAACCCTTCTGATTCTACAAATTACAATACAGCCCCATGGGTCTCTTAAATAGATCCCATACAAACAATAATTAGACTTTCTAATTATAATAATTAGAAATGTAGACTCAAGACTAAAATTAGTCTTTTACATGCAAACAATCAATTCGTTAAACTAACTATTTGCGTAATTAACAGTTTTGAGATTGCACAGGTGACCGACATCGATCGATGTCTGTCTAGAGATGACCGACGTCGACCGATCCATAATCGATGTCGGCAGTTTCCTGTCTACCCCTGATCGACGTCAGTTGGCCTGACCGACGTCGGTTACTGTGACACTCAGCAACCTCCTCCATGTTTGCATTAGTGAAGATTTTAGCTCCACAACCTAACATTAAACATATATAAATTAAATTATTATAGGTATTTTCACCTTATGTCAAGATCAAATCCCACTATTTGCATTTTTTTCAGCCAAACATCTCAAAAAAAAATTAAAACTCTTATTTACCTCTTTTTGTATCCATATATAAGGACCAAATGTTGAATGGTAAATTATTTAGTAGGTCATATTGATAATCTATATGTGAAAACATGACTTCAATATGGAAACTATTTTATCCCATTATGTAATTTTTGTATAACCATTTTCTTTCTGTCAATTTTACTTCTAGCTACCATGGTGTTTCATGAAACTAGGTGTGATATTATTTCACGTTCATTTGGCTTTCATATCATTAAAAAAATTTAAGGTGATCTATGTAAGCCAATTTATTCAAACTCTTTTTAAGCTTATGCTAAGATGAAATCCCAATATTTGAGTTATTTTCCAACCAAACATCTTAGTAAATTTTCAAACTCTTATTCACTTCAATAAGTCAAATCTAATAACCCTCTAACCTTTTAAGTTTGGTTGAAATTGACTAGTTTTTTTTGCATGGTAATATGGTCCAGATTTTATTTTTTGTGTTTTAACTTGTTCAAATCTTAATATTTGTATCTCTTCACTTCAATTCATTTTTTTAGTAAACTATGGTACATTATTCAAATTTGTCTTTCAAATGTTGCGCATATGTTGTATATACTTTTCAAATTCCTCTAATTCAATCTACATAATCCAATATGTCAAATACTACTTTATCAGTTCCCCTCACTTGATATCAACTTATTATGTGTATCACATCATACTAAGCTCTAATATTTTATTAAACTCTATTTACATATCTTTCAAATACTTTTCATAGTGATCTCATTCAACAATTTTATCACGTAAAATGATTGACGTTTCAAAACTACGTAACATATCTTTATCTACACCCATACACTATTTCAAATATGGTCTTCATTAAACATATATAAATGGAATTGTTATAGGTATTATCACCTGATATCGATATCAAATCCCATTATTTTCATTATTTTCCATCCAAACATCTCAAAAGAATTCTAAATTTCCTATTTACCTCTTTTTTTATCCATATATATATATATATGGATGGTACATTGAATTATAAATTATTCATCAAGTCGTATTGATAATTTATATGAAAAAATATGACTTTCAATATGAAAACCATTTTATCCCATTACGTAATTTTTGTATACCTATTTTTTCTCTCAATTTTACTTCATGAAACTAGATGTGATACAATTTCACATTCATCTTGTCTTCCATATCATCAAAAAAATACAACGTGATCTATGAAAATCAATCTATTTAGACTCCTTTTAAGCTTTTACCAAGATTAAATCCCATTATTTGAGTTATTTTCTAACCAAACATCTTAGCAAATTCTAAAAACTCTTATTCACTTCAATAAGTTAATCTGACAACCCTCTAACCTTTTATCTTTGCTTGAAATTAATTGATTTTTATCCCATGGTAATATGGTCTAGATTTTGTCTTTTTTGTTTCAACTTGTGTGAATCTTAATATTAGTAGTTCTTCACTTCAACTCATTTTTTTTTATAAACCATGTTACATTGTTCAAATTTATCTTTTAATTGTTGCACATACTTTTCAAATTCCTCCAATTCAATCTACATAATCTAATATGTCAAAAACTATTGTATCAGTTCCCCTTCACTTGATATCAACTTATTATGTGTATCACATCATATTAAACTCCAATATTTTATTAAATTCTATTTGCATCTCTTGCAAATACTCTACATAATTATTTCATTCAACAATTTTACCACATAAACCTATCTTTGTCTACACCCATACACTATTTCAAATAATGGATTCATTAAACATATATAAATTGAATTGTTATATGTATTTTCAATTTGTGTCGAGATCAAATCCCACTATTTGCATTTTCATTCCAGCTAAACATCTAAAATAAATTCTAAAACTCCTATTAACATCTTTTTTGTATTCATATATATATGGATGGTACATTGAATTGAACAATAGCCAAACATCTCAAATAAATAATAAAACTCCTATTTATCTCTTTTTGTATCCATATATATATATGGATGATACATTGAATTTTAACTTATTCATCAAGTCATATTGATAATCTATATCCAAAAAAATAAATTCCAATATGGAAACCATTTTATCCCATTACATAATTTTTGTATATCCATTTTCCTTCTCTCAATTTTACTTCTAGCTACCATGGAGTTTCTTGAAAGTACGTGTGATACAATTTCACACTCATGTTAAGCACGGGATATATTGAGAGGGGGATGAATTAGTATATCATGTATTTTATAAAACTTTTTATTAATCAAACTCCACTTAACCATACATTCAAGACATACAATAAAACCGAAACAAAAACATGCACCATACAAGAGAGAAAGAGAAATATCAGATTTTTACGTGAAAACCCAAAGTGAGAAAAATTATAGAAAATAATCTCAAGTATATGAATTAACACTAACTCAAATTATAAAGTTTTTAAGCATCAAATTTGAAGGGCACCAACCCCTTTACTGAGCACCAACTCAAATTACAAAGTTCACAAGTACCAACTTGCAGAAGCACCAACCCCTTTGCTGAACACCAACACAGCAATGATTTGTAAGCACCAACCCATTTTGTGTATAAAACATAATAATATTTCAATGTTGTTTTCTCAACAAATGATATAACTCTACTATATCTCTTTCTATTCTCTCATCTTTTTTTATATAAAATAATTACAAACCATGCACACTCTTAAAATGGTTTCCCAAGCCTCCTTTTATAGCTTTTCAAATGACCTTTTGAATTCATCATTTGTGACCCTTCAATCCTCATATAAAATGGTGTCAAACTTGTATGACCCTTTGAATCCTTTTATTTGTAAAGTCACATGGTGACCTTTCATGAATAAATGCATCTTTTCTCCTTTTGTCTTCATTTGGTGACTCTTCAAATTCCTTAAGGTGACTCTTCATAAAAAAAAATATGCCATTTCCTCTTTTGTCTTCACCTGGTGACTCTTTGAATTCCTCAAAGTGACCCTTCATGAAAAAATGTGTCATTTCTCTCTTTTTTCTTTATCTCGTAACTCTTTGACTTCTTCATGAGCTCTTTTTTGACATTATGCAACCAAAAATATATTTGTTAATATTTAATAAATATTAAAACACTTTAGCCAAAATATGAACACTAAAAATATCTTAAGACAATAAATGTTATGGGGTTTTTGTCACTAATAATGTTAGATCGTTGACATCAATGATAATATTTTTAACAATCTCCCCCTTTGTCATTGATGGCAACCTCAAACTAAAACTGCCACATCTTGAAACCTATACTGAGCATGCCAACTTGCACATACTACCAAAAAAATAAAATATAGTAACTCCCTCTTACTATAACATCTTTTACATGTTCTTGTACCTATTCATGTACCTGTTCTTGTACTTCTCTCCCTTTGACATTAATGGCAAAGGGTTTATCTTAGAGCTAACACTTAGATTCCCTTCAACTAATGATAAACCTCAATAATAAAAAGTAAAATAAATTACTCTCAACTTCTCTTGTAGATCCTTAAATGTGTCCTTTGGTAGTGCGTTTATGAAAATATCTGCAATCTATTTTGTAGTACTGATATATTCCAACTTAACATACTGGGCACATGGTGTTAAGTTACTGTAAACACCTCTATATTAATGAACACTTCTTACATATTTAATACTCTGAAGAGGGCCTCAAACTTATGTAGTTATCTCTTAAATGTTGGATTATGTGTGAATCATGTAATGTGTGATAAGAAGTACAATAGTGACCTAGATTGTAACTTGGCAAATGTCACTCATTCTCATTTAGTATTTTAGACCTATAGATATGCTATCCTTATGACTGATATGAAAATAAGATAAATTAGGGAAGCTTTAATCACTTGATTTCTTGATTGAGTGCTTTTGGGAAGTATCCTTTTGTCTTTTTAGGTCTTTTCTAGGTGAAGAATGAATGAGGGTTGATCTTATATTTATACCAATATCTTTAGAGAACATCTTGCATTAAAGCACTTAGGCTAACCATAGGAATATATTTTTTTTCAAATTTGATGATTTTATGGAAATAAACACTTACGTTGGGATAAGACACTTGCATCGACGTCGGCATCTAAATAGAATACAAGTGTCTAGACAGCTAAAAAACATACATATGTTTATAACTTATCGATACAAAAGAGAAGAAGGTTTATAACATTCTGTGAAATATAGACGACCTGGGTTACCAAAATAACATTGGTCAAACTAAGAGATAAGCAATGAGGCACAAAAATATAGTGTATGTGAGCTTTTTAATAGAGGGAAAAGTCTAGAAATTGAAGGTACATCCATGATATGTATTTTCCAAGTGTATAATGTTGAAATGCTATATAATATATAAATAGCGTTTACATTTACACCCTTTCCCCCTTAATCTAGTAATGAAATTTCTAGTTAAAAGGAAAAAGAATGTGTATTTGGGTGGGTGTGTATAACACATCTTGACTTTACTTGAGTCCAACTTGAGTGCTTTTTTAGTTATATAAATAAAATGAAGAACATGTTACTTATATAATCAGTGCATATAATCTAAAATTGAAAGCATTGAAATAATTCAAATTGAAAGAGAGCAAGGTTTAGGAGTACACATTTTGATCAATACAACCTTCTTGCCTTCTGGTAATTTAATTTTTAAAATGTATCATTACGAATCACTAAAACTAAGATTAGGATAAATATAAAATCTAAAAAGTGCATATATCTAAAGAGATAGAGAGATATTGGAGGACACATACCCCCAACATTAGAGAAAATATGATTTGCCACCCGACAGTAGAGATTAGATTGTGTAACCCAATCATAATTATAACCTAGTGAGTGTGATTGAACCAAGTCAACTCACACTATAAAACTTGTGAGGTTGGATAATGTAATCAATTTCAACATATAACTTGGTAACATTGAGTGATTTAATCACTTTAACCATACCAAAAATTAAACCAACTACTCCAGTAGATTATCTTAATATAGTCTATAATAGTACAACATAATAGGTGATGACAATACCTGAAAGTGTTTGAAATCTAAAATTGATTTGATTTTGCAATATTAGATGCACATTGCATAGCATATACACCTTAAATATTTTTCATGCTAAAACTATGTATAACATTGGTACAAATGTATAGAATTATGCAACAAATATGTATCTAAATCATATAACTATGAATTTTGACCAATGTAAACATTTTAAAGTGTGAAGAACATGTTTCTAAAACATGCCCCCACTATAATCTAAAACTAAATACTAGTGTAAGTGTGAATAACACATTTTTAAAACATGTCCCCCATTGTAATCTAAATCTTAAAACTAGTGCGTCAATGTGGAGAAATTTGAAAACTAATATAAGTGCTAATGTGGAGAATATATTTCCAAATCATGCACCCACTATAATTTGGGTATGATAAATATTGAACAAGTGTGAATAACATGTTTCCAAAACATGCCCACACTGAATCTAAAATTATGACAAATGTGGAGATCATGTTTCCAAAACATGCCCCCACTGCAATATGAATATGTGAAATAATGTGGAAGTCATGTCTCTATTGCATGCCCCACTGATATGCCCTCCCTTCTGAGGTGATAAAAAATATAAAGTGGTAGTTACCTAACATCAAATGGATAAGATAACCATGTAAACTATGAATGTACCATATAGCATATAAAAGGAACATGTTTAGGTAGACATATCATTAAAACATAAATAACTTGATCACACCAAGTCTTAAGATGCATGATGTAGATCATAGCAACATCTAGATAATAATAGTACAAGTTCAAAAATTAACCAAATATACACACAATAATACTAAAAAATAAATCAAAATACAATGGTCAAAGGAAACCACAAATAAGGGGCATATTCAAATTTCATGCAATTGAATGGATGACATGTTCAAATGCCAATGACATGTTCAAATGCCAAAATATAACAATGACATATTCAAATGTCAAAGAGGTAAATAACGACACATGGGCCACAAACAATGAAACATATTAAAATATTCAAACAAGCAAAATAATAACAAGATAAGACACTCAAGGAGGTGCATATATTAATGCATAATAAACCATCATAAATATATCATACTAGTCTCTAAATATATATGTTAGTAAAAAAGGTTAAGTAGATAGCATATCAAGTACACTGCAAAAGATATAAGCATGGATAAAGGCATGTGTAAGCACATATATGATCTCAAACATGATAACGTAAAGTGAACATAGAATGATATAACTTGGATGTATCATAATTATAGATATGGATTCTACCAAAGTCTTGGTGACGTGAGTAGAGAGAAAACCCAACATCTAAAAGTGCATAGATCATGTATCTATGTATGCTTAAATCACACTCAAAAGATGTGTGAAATATGTATATAGGAAATATTGATATGTCATCTACCAACATGGAACCAACAACATATATGCCAATGAGCTAATAGGATATGTAAATGTTGAACATAATTTCAGATTTTTGAAGTTTTTTTATTATTTAAGTATTTTTAGAATGTGTGAAAGGAAAAGTTTATCCTATGATAGCATCCAAAGGATGGTCATATGGATCTCCCCACTGTGAACCTAGTGTAATAAGTTGGTGATATTTTTAATGAGTGTGGATAGGTTTAATATTCAACGTTATAGGATATGTTCAACTTTGTTTCTGTTTAATAGGACTATGTGGCTATGAAAAAATAATAGTAGGGTTTATGTAACCCATCATTGAGTGCTATATGTTTTCTTTGGAATAGTTGTAAAAGAAACATGTGTAAATGCTCTAGATATTTAAATATGGTGCATAAAAGATGAGTATTTTGAGGAACCCACTGTAGATATTTGATGTAATGGTCTCTCAAATACTAGCCACCTAGCAAAGAAAATATCCTATTATTTACCATTTTGTAAAGGATTAACCTTAGGAGGTTTTATAATTAACTGCCTGGGTATAAGTTTTTCTTACTTAAGAGGATGTTCATATGGAATTTTAAAAACTATAATTACCTAATTGGCATGAATGTATTTAACACAATAATGCAATGTAAAAGGTAATGATTGAAGTGTATGTATCCAAGGTCATCCCAATAACATATTAAATATAGTTGCAAAAAGTATAACTAAGAAGGTAGTAACCACTTGGACAGGACCTACCTATAAAGGTAAGCCAATCTCATTAAGAACCTATTATAAGGTCCCATTAAATTCTCTAATTGATCTAGTCAAAAGATTTAAATCATGATTTGTATAACCTAAATGTGTAAATAATGCCATGGTATAAATGTTCTTACTGGTACCATTTTCAATCATAATATTGTGTATAGGTTGGTGGTCAAGGCATGCTCGAATGAATAAACAATGAAGATCTGAGTCATCATCCCTAATCTAACTGTCGTCAAAACTAATGGAGGGTCATTGAACCATAGGATGTGCATGCCACATATATGTAATAATAATCCCATCTAATGGGTATTCATGATGAGATGGAGGAGGGTGCACATTATATGCCATTTGCACTTATAGATCCTTTTTAGAATGATCTTAAAAAGTATTGTCAAATATTTTTTATTTTTAGTGATCACTACATTATGACTTGATTCTTTTAGAGGATAATCAAATGTAATTTGTAGTCATCAATGAGGTCTTAGATCTTATGCTTCAAGGTAAAACATATGTTCGTAGAATGCCCACGGCCTTGGTGATAGTCACAATAAGCATTCCCATCATACCCTTTGGGTAAAGGTTTACTCATATCAACCTTTATCAGATGAGAGATAAATATAAGATGATACAGTATAAGCTATGAGAGTAATGAAATGGAAGATTTAGGTAAGTGTGTTAATTATCTCCATGGTGCATTAGATAAGACAAGTTGTCTAGGTTGTTATGACACCACATTAACCGTGGTGGTTGTTTATTATTTAGGCTCAACATATTTGACCTTATAGCTTGGTTTGATAGTAAACTTGGTATTAGATGTATATGTAATTGGTGTATTTGCTAAATACTTAATTTTGTTCAATGAGATAAGTTTCATTTCACAATCACACACAATGTAGCACAAGTCATCAAAATATTTAAAAAAATTTAACACAATGGACTAATATAAATGAGCATGCAAACTTTGCTTGACAATATATTGAATATCTTTATCTGCCATAAGATTGGTCATTTTAGCTAGCATTATTTTATACCTTAATACATATTCATTGATAGGTTCATTGGTTCTTTGTTTCATTTTTACAATTTAGGCATAGGAAACATTTTCAATAATGTCAGTAGAGAAGTGTGCCAAAAACTAATCCGAAAGGGGTTTGAAGGTGTTTACTAATTGAATTAGTAAGTCATAGAACCACCTTAAAGCATAATATTTTCATGTACTTGGAAATAATTTAGTCAAAAGTTTATCATTTGAGGCATAATCAAGGCATGCCACATAAAAAAAGATCTAGGATGTTGTTTAAAATCACCCTTACCATAATTAGGTGTAACAAAACCAATTAGTAAGGGGTACAAAGATAAATATGGTGCAAGATGATTATGCAACACCTCTTGTGAATCAATAGCATAAGGAGATTTAATAGAATTTTGTTCAATATTTATAGCCTTAATTTGAAAATTTTATATAGTTTAGACAAAGAATTGCACCTCTTGGTATTTTAGGTTGGGCATTTGACAAGTTACTAAAGGATGTGTACCCACAGGGTAGGTAGATATAGGCATTAAAACTAGTATTTGAGTTGAAGCATTCAGTAATCTCATGGTAGATGTAGTAATAGTAGTCTCAAAAAACAAAGTTTTAAATACATATTCTATGCTCCCTTTAGAATTATGAAGTGATAAAGTGCTCATGGGGAGATTTTTTGGTATATGTGGATAACCCATAGCTCAAATAACATGATCAATAGATAAACTTTCTTGTTCATCTATGCATTTTTTTTTTTAGTTTCTAATATGGTTCTTAGTATTTCATCAAGATCTTCAGGGTTTTGATAAATATGCTTAGGAAATAATGCAATTGATTGCACTTGCTCATGTTCATCGATTTCATTAGACTCATCATTTTAATTATTAGAATCTTCTTCTATGATATCCTTATCAGTATATTTTTCATTCTCAACATTGGTATCACCATGATCAATAGGATGTGGTTCCTCATTGGTTTTAGACATCTTATGTGGTAGAGGGGAAGCTCAATGTGTTCAATAGGCACACCTCCCAATCTAGGTCCACCCTACGTTGTATGTAAAATAATATAAGTAGGAAATGAAAAAGTACAACATAAAACCCTATCAGAATGAAAATCCTAGGAATCAAAGAAAATTATATTCATATGAATCAGGTTCACCAAATATGTTATCCTAAAATGTGTGTGTGTGTGTGTGTGTGTGTGTGTGTGTGTGTGTGTGTGTGTGTGTGTAATGGGGAATCTAAGGTTAAAGGGGTAGATATAGCCCAGGGCATAAGGATGGTAGATTTTTTCTAAAAGAAGCCAATTATTTGTAAAACTTAGATATAACATATTTTAAACTTATTATGTAGAGATGCTAAAAGATAGAAAGTACAACAATGTTAGATATTACAATGATAATGAAAATTATATAATTAAGTAGTTCTAATGCTAATAAAGATCTAGATCTTGAACATGCATAAAGTAGACTAGATTTAGATTATGGATTAGTCTGACTTAGACATAGATTTCCAGTACAGAATACCTGCTAAAACTAGATACAACCACCTAGATGCTTATATGTTTTATGTCCCTTCACTCTGGGGCATTCAAATGTGGGTTATGGACTATCACTCCTTGTCAAATATCAAAAACCTAATTATTCACCTTCATAGTGGCTATGAGAAAAATGGGTTAGTGGGTTAGTGGGCACACAATGTCAAGTTACCCCAAAGACCCTTCTAACAATGAGTATTTCTTACATAGCCAATACTTTGAAGAGGGCCTTATAATTATGTAGTTTTCCCCTATGTATTCTCTTGTGTGTGAATCATGCAATGTGTGATAAGAAATTATAATAATGACCTACCTTATAACTTATAAAATGTGGCTCATGGAGTGCTCTTTTAGTTCTTCAAACCTATAGATATGTTATCCCTATGACTAATATGGAAATGGGAGAAAGTAAGGAAGCTTTACTCACTTAAGTGATTTTAGTATGTAGTCTTTGGAATTTTTATATATTTTTAAGGTGAACATTGAATGAGGGTTGATCTTATATTTATACCAATATCTTTGAAGAATATCTCACATTAAAACACTTAGATCAACCATAGGAATACATTTTGTCTGAAAATTGGATGAATTTAAGGCACTTACACTTGTGTTCAGATAGGACACTTGTGTTTGGATAGGACACTTGTATTGAAGTAGGCATATAATTGGGATTCCAGTGTTCGAGTAACTAAAAAATATGCACATGTCTAGAACTTGTAAAGAGGGAAGGTAAGTAGGTTTATAGCATTCTAGGCAAAATAGAAGGCTTGGGTTACTAGAATAACATTGGTTAGACTAAGAGATAAGAAACAAGGCAGAAAGAGATAGTGTATGTGAGCCTTTTGGTAGTGAGAAAGGTCTAAAAGCTAAAAGTACATTCATGATATATATTTTCTAAGTGTACAAGATTGAAGTGTTATATAATTCAAAAATAGTGTCTACTCTTGGTTTATTCAATTCCCTACTTTTTCATACATCATGGTATGTGGATTTGAAAATTCTCCTTACATGCTAGCTAGATATTTAAATGATAAATGGGCATTAATGGAGTTAGTATGTCAACTTTTATAAACTCACAAGTTCTTTTCTAGCAAATAGAAGACAAGAATACATTTCTCAATTGTAATTAGAAGGTACACCTATGATTCTCTAGCCAAAGTTAAAGCTAT
This sequence comes from Torreya grandis, assembly GCA_037957365.1. Taxonomy (NCBI): domain Eukaryota; kingdom Viridiplantae; phylum Streptophyta; class Pinopsida; order Cupressales; family Taxaceae; genus Torreya; species Torreya grandis. Next base: position 2,677,993 of record JARHVA010000395.1, on the reverse strand, counting down.
ACATGCGAAAATAACTAGAGTCACTCTTCAAGATTTTCATAATATGCCCTCTTTTGATGCAATAGGATTAATAAAAATTACCTTAATTTTACATATTAACATGTTCCTTATTTTTAATATTATTGGATGGACTGCAATGATGATAAAGATGTTAAGCTACGAGATTATTCTCATTTTAGCCTAGAATAAATCATTGAATATAATAATGCATATATTATCAAAGAATTTGAAAATGATGATGATATTATATTTATAATTTATCAAGAACAATATATTAAATCACAACCTCTACCTCAAATTGATTGGTAAAAAGTCAAGTTAGCATCTCTACAAGACAAAACTCAAGCAATGTTAAAAAAATAATTTATTGGCTTAAAAATAAAGGGATTAATGTTGAAAATGTTGGTTTTCCTCCACCATTGATAAATGTGGATATAATTTCTCATAATCCTCAACAATTAATATAAGGAAACTCAGTGACAAGTACTTATTCTATTAAATATATCAATCAAGTCATGCTTTGGGAACCAAAATAAAAATATGATGTGTTTCCAATAACTAGTCAATCTCAGAAGCTGCCCAAAATCTAAAGCAAAAGGTTAGTTGAAGGAGACAAAATTAGTTTGAAAATTTATAATTATTTAAGTTCTTCATCCCTTATTTTTGTTCATTCTCAAAGTCTAACCATGAATGCCACACAATAATTCATTATTGCAAATACTCCTTTCATAATCCAATTATTCAATTCCCCTAAGATATGTGATGCATCTTTCCATTTGTCTCCCAAAATAGATATGCCAATAAATTTACCTTCACCTAAAGATATAAGTCTTCCTTCTCTTTCAACTCCTAAAGCTAAATCTAAATCATCTACATTATATCAAGATAATGTTTTAGCCCCATCCACTCAAACCATGATAATTTCCCCGCATCCTTATGATATTCAAGCTCACATAGTACATGAATTTATTCAATGGGCATCAAGTACAAAAATCCCAAATTGGTTAAATGAGGTAGCACAGAAAAGAATGAAAATAGTATAACCTTAATAAATTGATTTCAATGCACTCATCACTCATGTTTCTCATGTAGTAAAGAAACCTAAAAAAATCTATAATATTGATAAGTAAACAATGGGAAAGGTATGTAGTGATGGTAGTCCCTCCTCCAAATAAAGATAAATAGGATGTCAGTGTTGTAGACTACCAAATATCAAAACTGTATCTTGGAAAGGCCACATGAAGGATCTAAATAGGATGTGCAATCAACAATAGGTATGATCTTTGAAAAATGGATCAAGATAAGGTAATAAAGGAGAAATTAGAACATAAAACTAAACAACTCTCATTATTTGTTAAAAATTTGGTAAAACCAATTCAATTCATTCCATCTGAAACTACACCTCAAGGTTTAGATGTAGAAACATTGAATGTAGCTAAACAAATTGGAAATATGGGCAGAGTAACTAAATAATGGTCTAAAAATTTGATACTCCAAAGAACAAAAAGTAAACAAGGCTATGTCTATCTACACTGAGAGTCAATATGAATTCGATCTCTCCAAAAAAGTTGAATATAAATATGAAGTTGAAGCTAGTAAATGTAAATAATTAACACTAAAATTGGAAGTCTTTTCCAAAACCTATATAGATGTTCTTATTGTATAAGGAGTTATGAAATAGAAAAAATGTGGTGATATCACATAATTGTTAAGTGCAACAAAGTTTTGTATCTGCATCCTTGAAGAAGGCCTAGAGAAATTTCAAGAATCTAGGTCAATGGAAATTGATGCAATAAATGATATACAAGAAGTAATTGATAAACTTTCTTATGCATTTGTGGATGATAAAGTCATGATTCTTCCAACATAATCAATCATTGAGGAATTCAACCAATTGTTTGAAAAAGAGACAACTCCCAAATTTGTATTCAACTTCAGAGCCATTAATAATTTCATCAAGTATCAATATTATTTTAATAAACTTGATAAAGATTTGGCCTATTCCACATAAAATTCTTAATCTTCACCATGAAGGGTAAATTATTTTCATACATTTAGATGATGTTGATAAATACAAAGTGAAATAAACCATGAAAAACTTTGATGAATTTGGAAAAAGATTGCAACAAAGTAAACAGAAAGAGGTTCAAGTTGTCCATGATGAATAAGATGATTGAAATGCGACATAAATTTCTCAATTTTCAAATCTAATTTTTGATAAAAGTATATTTCCAACTTTAATGTTGTGCAATTTTACAATGTCACTTTTTCAAATTTTAAGCTGTGTGATTTTTTATGTCCTTTTTGTAACTTTTAAGTTGTGCATTTTTATAAAAGAAAATTTTTAGTAAGTTTAAATGTCAAAAAAGGTGGTTATGTCCTGTAACCAATACCTTAAGCTATTAATAAGAGTTTTCAAGTCATTGTAAGGGCTTTTTGACACATAAATTTTTGGCAAAGGAGAAAGGAATAGTTTTGTTTGTATATCTCTATGAAGAATCAATACAAGGAAATTTACAAGACTTTATGATATGGATTTTTATGAATGAATAATATGTGTGAGTTTAGTCATTCATTTTGATTATTTTCATTCAAATTTGATAGAATATTGTTGTTGAATCATTGAGTGATTTGGTGTTTTTTATGTAGAAAGTTGTTAGAGTATATATAAACAACTTTGAAATAGGAAACTTAAGTGAAAATAAATAAACAAATTTGTTTTGTTTCCCACAAGGAATACATAGTTGTTTTGAAGTGTTTTCATCTCAAGATCATTATGGTGTATAGACTTTGTTCCTACATTTGAAGTCTATCTTTATTTTATTTCTAAATTAAATTTGGTTTCCATCATCATATTCATAATCGATCTTATATAACCTTAGGTACTTATTTCAATTTTTTATGTTTAAATTATTAAAAGTTGTCTTATTTCTAATTTCTCATTTTATTTTCTCCTTTTTCTCACTCTATAAATATTTCTTTCGAATCCCTAGTCTACGCTAAAGCATGCCTAAATCATAAAAGATTATTATGAATCCCTAGTCTACTCCTGTCACAAGCATGCCTAAGCTATAATTTTTAGTTTCATGGTATTTTTAGAAAGTTTTAGACATAATTTAAAAATTAGGGCAAAAAAAAATGCATAAAAATCTACATGTCCTTTCGCGGCTCAACCTCCAGCTAGTAGATTCATCATCCTCATCTCATTTTCTATCTGTCAACTATTCATTTTCTAAATCCATCATACCTAGCCTAGAGCTGAGAAATATATCAAAATAATTGGCATAAATGAATATGTTTTTGGCAAGTTTTTGAACATATTAGGCCCCAACTAGCCATTTGTGTTTGAGAACTTTCTAATTTTAAAATATTTTCTTATTTAACACCTATTTTCATGTATATTAGCCTTATTATTATTGGATGTAATGATTCATACTCAAAAACTAACATTTTAATGACATCTCTATCTTTTGTATCACATTTTGTAGTTTTTGTAGGTATATGGTGATTTGGTGCTAAATCTAGTCCCCTAATGGGATGGTTTAGATAGTATAATCATCTAAAATGTCATTTCAATGAAATTAGTGTCACTTGAGACCATCTTGTCCTATCTTAGCCCTAGACCTAACTTAGGGCCTCTTTTGATTATTTTCTAGCATTCATGTGCATCCAACCCATTCCCAGACATACCAAAAGTAGCACTAAGCCATCTCCTAGGCACACAGGCCCCTTGTCCACCAGCTTTTGCCACCTAGATATTAGGGAAACACTTTGGACACTAGTTCACTATGATATTGACCTACGGATCGCACTATCATCATTTTTCTCCTTACTCTCCCAATATATATATTTTCATTCCACAAATCACTCCTAGGGTCAGCCTAGACCTATTTCACATCTTGACAAGCACCATAATGCGCTATATACACCACTTTCATTCATTTATCCACTAGATGGAAATAATATGAAAACACTCATTAAAAAACTTAGAAACTATGTTGAAAATCAAGGTCATTAATCCCTATTCTACCCTACTTTTGCATACACCCATCTACAACAGCCTAGAGCTAAAATTACTTAGATTTCTAGTCTCAAGTCATACTCAAATCACTTAAATCAACACTCATAAAAGCATTCAATTACACTTTAACCAATACTTAGATTAGGATAGCTACATCAGGCTTGATCCCCTTTCGAAGTATTGTTATATAGACAATGCTCAACATATGGTGTTTTATGGTCATGTCTAGCCTACCTTGTTAATGCCACTTTTTTCTACTTGTGTTCCTCAAATACCCTAAAAACATGGAAGCCCAAGGTTTCATATTCAAATCAGTCAAAATAGGGAACAAATAACAAACCAATATCCATGTACACATGCACATACTCCCCACAAATAGGTGAAAATACACCCAGAAGTTCATTGTCCCTGCTTGAAAAAAGAAATTGACATAGTGCATTACTATCCATAGGACTACGCTGCTATCCAAAAGGGATTTTTATTCCTATTTATAGTTCACAACACTCTGCATAGCCCCTTTACTAGTTTCTAATCTATCCTTCATCTATGTTAGTCATTTTTTGGCTAAGTACATCTCTTGTAATTCATTTTCTATAAATAGAATAATCAATAAGGTAAACTATGGTATAAATCAATGGTTGTAATTATTACATATTTATTCCCTAATTTATTATTCTAACATTTTAACAAACTAGGGTTTTACATTCCATAATCCCCTTAAAATTTAAATCATTTTGTGAACCCAACTTACTTCAAATAGTGCATAAACCCTAACCTTAGACTACCTTTAGGGTTTATGTTTTCAGCCTTCTAAAACTCATACTAATATTTCAGATCCTTGTATCTTTTAATTTTTATTTTATCTAATCATGATAATAATGATAGAATATGTTTATCACTTTCCAATTCAAAGTCTTATACTTCAATTGTATGCTTATTTCCTTTCATTTAGAAAGAATTCAAAGAAGATATAAACACATATGTACATGATGTCTATATCAACTAAAATATATTTCATATATCATTATTTCTCTAGCATATTATATTTATTTTCTGTGGAATTTAACCATGAAGTAAATCATCACACACATAGAGGAAATAATACATAAGACAAAAAAACACATTACCTAAAATTAATAAATATCCTTTAGATGCCTTTTACTCGTTGGTTCACTTGGATTCCTTACCTATCCCTACTAGACATAAGAGAATATCAATGGGTTTGTTTATCCCTCTTACTTTCTAACCCTACCCATCTAGCTACTATTTTGCTCTTACTACAAACTCTATACTCATAGTAGACCCTACAGTCCAATATATAATGTCCACAAGGGGTCCTAAAGCATGGTAGGTTATCCTAACCCATTGTTATATCTATGTCAATCATATCAGTGTTCCTTTAATCAAAATTTCCATTTTAGAGCTTTTGTAACATTCTGACACATACAAAGATGTTTTGTATGTATCACTCTATGATACTAAGGTACCAAGTGCAATAGATCCATCTTATGTAGCTTCCATAATTAATACTATGAAGTGGACTAAAGTGCATATATCCTTGAAAAAAAATCTCCCACCTCAACACATCATAGAGAAACATCTACCTCTTTACATCTAGTTGTGAATTAATAATGTGGGCATCAAATGAGTGTTAGTTGACAATGGATCAGGGTTAAACATTTATAATATCTATTTTATCTAACTTCTTAATATCCATGCTAAGATTTAGATCCTTTTGATATGAACATCTGAGGATTTGATAATATTCCACATAAAGTTTTGGGGTAAATAACACTAAACCTTACATTGGGACCCATAACACTAAACCTAACATTGGGACCCATAACACTACCTACAACATGTCAAGTTATGCCCAATGATCTTAATTACAATATTTTGCTTAGGAGACCTTGGATTCATGATATGAATGTATTACCCTCAATGTCACATACATGTTTAAAATTAAATTACAAAGGTTTTATCTACACATGCCCTATGGATCATGAACTAATCAAATATTGCCAAAATACAAAACCTTCACACATCTATATTCATCACATGGAATTTACTAAAACACCTATACAGTCTACTATTTAGAGTTCACGTATGACTCCATCAGACACCTTAGGAGTATATGATGATAGATTCACTTATCCATTTAAATTAAAATATTTCAAAAAAATGGGTTATACAGGATAGGGCCTTAGAAAACATGAACAAGGAATTCTTAATCCTATTAAGGCATCTGATCAAAAAGGTAGGCATGGATTTGGATATAAATATAATACATCTAATGATATGTCTTCTCACCATGATTCACATAATATAGTTTTTTTTCCACCCATTCCAAGGATAGATAATACAATCAATCATATCTCTACACTCTTGGTTGTTTACCTAGACCTTATCGGTGATATTATTTCTCTAGATTTACCCACTTTTGATGAGTTCTCTAATGATGAAACTCTTTTATAATTCATCTCATTTCCTTCTATCATAAGAATAGGTTTCCTCATTCCATAAATATCTAGACATACTTTGGTGAGAGCTTGGACATTTCAGATGATATCCCCACCGATACAAATTACACCATACCTACAACACCTTACACCACCGATTGATCTACATTACTTAATGAAGAGACAATTGAATTCAATTATGACACATACACTAATCCTCACATAATATTATTAGATGACACCTTACATAAATAAGAGGATGAAGATATTTGACAAATTTTAAAGGAATTACATTAAAATTTTACTTGGTTATATTTAGATATGTCAGGCATTGATCCTTTAATCATATTACACAAGATTAAACTCTATCTATATGTGAAGCCAATTATTAAAAAAAATGAATCTTAAGGTAGTTATTTTAGTCAAATATGATATTCAACACCTCTTCGATGCAGGTTTCATTCAACTAGTTGCTCACCCCAAATGGGTATCTGACATTGTATTAGTTGTTAAGCATAATGACTAAATTCAATGTTACTCTGACTTCAAATATTTAAATAAAGCAGGCCCCAAGGATGACTTCCCCCTACCTAACATCGATATGATAATAAACTCCACTATAGGATACAAGATGCTCTCTTTCATAGATGGTTTCACCGGTTATAATCAAATCAAGATAGCTAAAGAGGATCTATAAAAAACTTCTTTTACCACACCATGGGGTACCTTTTGCTACATAGTCATGCCTTTTTTATTAAAGAACACTGGATCAATATAACAACAAACTATGACCCACATTTTTCATGATCTAATTCATAAATCAGTTGATGACTTATTACCTAAATCAAAATAATGACAACATCATGTAATTGATTTACGATAGATTTTTGAAAGGTTAAGACAATATAATATTTGACTCCATCCCAAAAAATGTATCTCTGGGGTCACATCCGATAAATTATTTATATTTATAATATCTCAGTGTGGCATCCAAGTATCTCTAAATAAAGTCAAATCTATAATGGATATGTTTTTACCTATAAAATTAAAGTAACTATGATCTCTACAAGGTAAAATCTAAGCCATACATTGTTTTTTGGCACAGATAGTAGATAAGACTCAGTCATTCAAAAGATTACTCAATAAAGATACTAAACTTGAATGGGGCATTGAATATCAATAAATCTTTGATACACTCAAATAATACTTGTTGAATCCACATGTCTTGATACCACCAATACCCATAGGCCACTTCTCATTTACATTTCAGCCATCAATCATGCCCTCGGTGCACTCTTGGTACAACATGATGACCAACATAAAGAACTCATTATTTACTACATCAATAGCATACTTGTTGATTATGTAAAAAAAATATTCATGTTCGCTACACAAAAGCTTCAGCACTATATGATCAATAATGAGATATAGATTATTAAAAAACTAGATCTCTTAAATTTTCTCATATCCTAACCACATCTCTCTGGCTATATTGCTAAAATGGGTGATGTTACTCACATAATTCAATCTAAAGATCATGTTATAGAAATTGATAAAGGGTTAGATAATTTTAGACCAACTGGCAACAACACTAATATTAGATACCAATCCTATCAATAATACTTTTCAAGATGATTTCACATCTTACAATGTCACTTCTAACACATGGACAATGTTCTTTTATAGTTCCAAATGTGCATCAGTTATTACAGATGAAATTATCTTTATCAACCCACTTGGGCACATAGTGTCACTTAAATATCGATTAAGTTTTTCATGCACAAATAATATCACAAAATACGGGAAATTTATCTTCGATCTACAAGTAATTTAGGATCTCCAAATAAAAGGTATTAAGGTCTAAAAAGATTCATAGTTGGTTATCAATCATGTTTAAAATGTCTACCAAACCAAGGAATATTGCGTAATTCCATACAAGAATATGGTTCAATGTCTACATGCTCAATTTGAATACTTCTCTATTGAAAATATCCCTCACAAAGACAATCATCATGCCAATGCAATGGTAAATGAAACATTGTTAATCCACATTAATATCAATGATAAACAATCTATATTTAATCTAAAATAGTTATAGTCACCATCAGTATCCAAGGTCGACCTCATAGCTCTATCAATTTTAGCCACCATGCATAGTACAACTATGTTTGAATGGTTTTCCAATATATTTTTTTTACATAAGTATATAATGTCAAATACTTTCATTAGGAATCATAAACACAAATTATAGAGGAATTCCCTCTGTTACATCATCATCATTGGGGATTTGTTTAAATCATCTTTTAATAGATACCTACTTTGATGTTTGACATCCGACAAAGCTAAGTTATCCATTAACCAAGTACACAACAAGGAATGCAATGGCTATTTTAGCAGGAAAGCCATGTCACATAAATTACTCCAACAAGGATATTATTGGCCCACCATGGAACCAAAATGTCAAGAATATGATAAATGTCAATGACACAGTAATCTACATTATGTTCTTTGATAATAATTACAACCTATTATCTGTCCATGGCCATTCATACTATGGGGCTTTGATCTCATTAGTAAAATCAACCCCAAATCAGTAGGGGGACACAAATTTATCATTACAACAATATAATACTTTACTAAGTGGGTGAAACTAGTCCCATTACAATCCATAAAACGAGTAGATGTATGTTGTTTCCTCATGACAAACATCATTTCCCATTTCAACCTACTAACAACCATCATTACAAATAACATAACTTATTTTAATAATAAAACAGTCAATAAATTTTGTGTTAAATACAAGATCCAACACATGTTCTCTACTCTATACTACCCATAGGATAATGATCAAGAAAAAGTTACAAATAAGATAAATAACAACATCTTGAGAAAAATAGTTACCAAGTTCAATGACTATCGGCATAATCATATCGTATACACGCCATGGGCTTATTGCACTATTATTCACACACTAACAGGAACTACTCGTTATTCACTAGTTTACATAACTATAACAGTTATTAGATAGAATTAAAAATCTCATTCCTATAAGTCTCTCTCAAAGGGATTATCATAGATGACTAATATAGATTAAAAATGTCTACATGAGTTAGAATAGTTAGATCACACATGCATCTAAGCTGAGAACACCTCAGATCATCCTAGAAACATATCCACCAGGCATACAATAACCATGTTCATAATAGAGAATTTAAAGTCAATGATCTCGTTCTTAAAGAGAACCACATAAATGTCGATTCCAAAGAAGTGATAAAAGGAAAGTTAAAACCAAATTGACCTAGCATGTATTTAATCACATAAAATCTTAGCCCCAAGGTATACCATCTAGTTTCACTCAATGGTAAGGTAGTAAAGAATCCACTAAACATCATACATCTAAGGAGATTATATATCTAAATAACTCAATATTTACTTGTATATAATTTTTTTTGGCCAATTTTGGCCTGCATATAGAACTTTGTCCTGAATTTCAAGCATAGACAGAGTTAAATATTAGTCAAATGAATAAAGGGGTCTGAGAGAGTTCTAGATAGAATGAGTGGTTTAGAGATCACCCATAACCTGTTAAGATTTTAAAAGACTTTAACCTTACTTAAAGTGTAGTTTGTCAAATTTTGAAGCGACAGGTTCTCATGATGGTCAAAGCAGTTTAAGATCATGGAACAAGTCTGCACAAGTGTCAAGTTTTCATAGTTCATTCGAGCCTTCAAAGTTAAAACTATAGTTTAAACATGAGTTCAGAAGAGCCTACATGCTTTAAAAAAACTAAGTGCAAAACCCCTTTTTGGCTAAGTCCTTACTTGGCATATTGTTTCAAGCTTTTGTTTAGCTAAGATTAATTCTTCTAGTCCCATTTATTTGGCTAAGTGTTAATGTTTGGGACTAAGTGCTAATATTTCCTTCGAGCTAATTGTTTCAAGTTTTTGGACCAAGTGTCAAGAATTTTTTTGGACATTTTGTCCACAATAAAAGTCCTGAAGACCTAAATTTATGAATTCTCTCAGACATTTTGTCTACTGCAAAAGACCTGAAGGGCTTTTTTCTGAAAAGTTTCCTATACAGAAGTTTTGAAGGGTCCTTAATAAGCAAAGTGGTCCAAAAAAATCCTGAAAGGTCATTTCTTTTACAAAGTGTCCTGATATAATTTTACCAAAGGGTCATTTCTCAAGAAAGTGTCCTACACAAAAGGTTTGAACGCAATGGCCTGGGGAATTTGTGTTCCAATTAAGTAAGGACATTTGTGCAAGTGTCAAATTTAAGCATATAAAATATCCATTAGTTTTCAAATATGCAATGACAGTCATGCGGATGTCATTGATGGATGTGTAGATGTCAAAGTGGAGCCTCATGAAGTATTTGTTTGATTTCAAAATTTAGATCATCAAGTCATGTTCAATTATACAAAAGATATAATGGTGAATGATGACTGATAGGTTAATGGGCCTAGGTAGATCAATGACACACATTCAATTATGGATTTAAATAAATGGTGAATAGGGGTCAAAAAAATTAAGATGCCAATAAGTCTCAAATAAAGCATGAGGCCACCATGTGGCACAAACGTGGTAGGTTAGCAAGTCAATGATCCTTCATGCAAATGTGAGGGTGCCAAGTGTCTTCACCATGTTAGTCTACCATAAGTTTGATTAACTATGCTTGATCATACAAATCAAGATTGATGGTACGAGAGATGGATCAATATGTTAATAAGCTGAGTTAGTTTGTCAATAGATAATGAACAAAAAACAAGCCCAAGGAGCTTCCAATGAAGGTAGAAGGAGCCATTTTCAACCAAGGCAGACATATACATACTGAACCAAGTTTGATGACTATCCAGTTTGAACTAAAATAAAGATTTCAAGGATGGAATAGTGACATTAAAGCTTTGTAGGGATATAATAGGTCTTTAAGACCTAGTTTAGATCAAAGGTCGGTAACTCATCAACGAAAATAGATCAGGGGTCAAGCAGAGCGTTGTCTATTAAAACTATAGGAAAACCAATAATCTAGATTAGTTTTTAACCTATAGTTAATTTAGGTTCAAGTCCTGAAGTATAGAGTAGGTATGTGATTAATGAAAGGAACATCTCGAGTTATGCTTTTAAAAAATTATTGCTCAAAGCACACATGACATGGCTCTTTCAGTTTTGAGATATGAGGATTTTATCCTCATAATGATGACATGTGGAGGACTACACGACTAGAGAAAATAGTTGGAGCATTCATTTCTATTTAAAGACTTTGAGTGTTTTCTTCATCAACATAAATTGTGGCTCATCATTAGCCAAAATTGATCCTTGTCTTCTAGTGCATCTCTTAGATAGCAAGGGGATTCAATGCTATTGGGACACATGTAGGTTAACTTGATAATGATGGATTAGTCTTGATTGATAAAGGGACAATGGAACATTAATTAAAATATTGGTGTTAATTCAACTAATGATCTACAAACAACTCGTTGATTAATGCATCATATTTTCTCTCTCCCCCCCTTTCTATATGATCCCATTCTTTCCCATTTTGATAGGATCCAGGATTTTAGAAGTAGAATCTCTCCTTTTTTATTGTGAATCTCTCTCATGTCTTGAAGAGTAGAGACTCTCATTTGATAAGGCTAAACCTTGACAAAATTCATATGAAAGACCTCTTGAAGTAATAAAGATTTTATTTACCTATCTCTCCTTTCTAAATTATGTGTAGTAAAGCATGCACACTATGACATCATGAAGGATAATATTCATTGCCCTTGGTCCTTCTTTCTCGCTCATTTTCAAAGCGTCTTGGATTTAGTTACAGGTCTAAGTTAGCATTCTTTTTTCTATTGATGCAAGCTCTCAATGGGTATTTGAACTCCTCTTTGCTTTCATTTGTTGTTTCCCAAACCTAGCTTATGAAATACTTATGAAACTACCCAAATTTTGTGAGATTGTGTGAGTATTATTTTATGGTCTCTCAGTGTTTACCCCATATATATGAGAACTTCATTTAAATTTGGTGCATCACTTTGTTAACCTTCTTAGGAGCCCTTAACCTCTTTCTAACCTTTTCCCTATGATTAAATTAGTTTAGGTAAGCATCAAGAGGAATCCAGCATTTTCCAAAGGTTCAACCCCACCATAGGATACCCATAGCCTAGGGTTGTCCCCATAGTTTGGCTCAAGTTGGAAAGCGCTTGAAGAAACCTCTTCCAAAGGATGTAGATTTGAGCCATAAGGTTGAACCTATAGTTTGGCTCAAGTTGGAAAGGGCCTAAAGAACCCTCTTCCAAAGGGTGTAGATCTGAGTTGTAATAGACTTGGCATGCTTGGTGGGACCACACAATAATACATTATATTGTGGTTGATCAAGTTTAATGTTGGTTTGATCAATTCATAGTGGTGATATCTACACAGTGGAATCTTATATTCTAATGTATGTATCTTTGACTTAGTTGTCTTTTGTAGCTCTATTCCTTCCAACCTTCTTTGCTTAAATTATCCTTTTCATTCTTAACTTTTTCCCTTTTTATTTCCTTTTTTATAAGGGCTTCAACATAACTCTTTTTCTTTTTAAATCTGATACTTGTCTTATTCGATATTGATTTTTTACTTTCTAATATCGTATTCAACATTTTAGTTTTATTCTTAAATTTTGAATCATTGATAGCTTTATAATTCACTACTTTATTTATTTTCTTGATATCTTCTTTTAAAGAGGCAATTTCAACAACATATTTTTCACATTCTTCACTTATTTTTTGTAATTGAGCTGTTAGATCTTCTTCAATTTTTTAGCTTCTTCAATGTGTGCTTATAGATTTTCAATTATTTCCTTTGACTCCTTTTCATTTTTTTCGATCTAGAGCTTCAATCTTTGATTCTTCTTCTCAAGAGCTTTTAATTTTTCTAAGGCACAAATGAGTTCTCCTTGCAGATTCACCTCAACTTCATCATGTTCTTCTTGATCATCTGTACTTTGTTTACAAATGCATCATGTATGGTCAAGAATAGAATCTCTTCTTTATCTGAGTCACTGACTCTACTATCTTTGACTAAGCTAGGATCTTTAGAATATAAACTCTTCTTCTCAAATCCCTTCTTGAATTTGCCTTTGAAGTTTTTCTTGTATGTAGACTTTCCTTCATTATCACCATTATTCTTATCTAGGCACTTAGCTATAAAATGTGCAATCTTACCACATTTAAAACATTTAAATGGCAATTTTCGTTGATATTTACATGTGCTATTTTTCAGCTTGTGGATGAATAGAACTCCATTATCATCTTCCTCATCACTAACGCTATCACTTGATTCTTGAATCTTAGCCTTGCCTTTCTTTGATATTTTGAAATTAGATTCCCTCTTTGAAGGTTTTTCTTGTTCGATTTGCATCTCATACGTCGTAAGAATACCATGTAGTTCATCCATCTTTAGCTTGGCTAGATCCTTCATCTCTTAGATTACCAAAACATTTACATCATATCTCAATGGTAGAGATCTCAAAAACTTGTGTACCACCATTGATTCTTCTAATTGTTTTCCAAGACCTTGAATCTGATTAACTATTTGATCAACCTGTAAAAGATAACTTGCTATATTTTCTTCCTCTTTCATCTTCAAACTCTCAAACTATCTTCTGAATATCTAGAGCTTAGCTTGTTGAACCTTTCCATCACCTTTGTAAATACTCTTAAGCTTTACCCAAGTCTCATGAGCAAATTTGCATTGCATAACTTTAATAAATTTTAATTCATATAAACCACATAAAATAACCTTTAACTCTTTAGCATTATTTTCACTTACCTTCTTTTCCATAGTAGTCACAAGTGTTTTTGGTTCTTCATATTCTTCCATCACTGCTTGTCAAATGTCAAATCCAAGGGCCATCAAGTAAGTCCTCATCCTTATGCTCCAAAAGGCATAATTTATCCCATCAAACAAAAGTGCCTTATTAGTATAAAATCTTTCATGTGATCCAGCCATCATGCTTTCCCTAATCTACCTTCAAGTTGTTAAACTCTTTTCAAAAAACCCTGCTCTAATACCAATTGTTAAGCACGAGAAATACTTAGAGGGGGGTGAATCAATATATCATATATCTTATTAAAAAAAATCTTAATCAAACTCTACTTAACCATACATTCAAGATATGCAATAAAACTGAAACAAAAACATGCACCATACAAGAGAGAGAGAGAGAGAGAGAGAGAGAGAGAGAGAGAGAGAGACCAAATTTTTATGTGGAAACCCAAAGTGGAAAAAACCACAAAGAACAATATCAAGTATATGAATAAGTACCAACTCAGATCACAATGTTTGCAAGCGCCAACTTAGAGGAGCACCAACCCCTTTGTTGAGCACTAACACAATGATGATTTGTGAGCACCAACCCATTTTGTGTATAAAACACAACTATCTCTCAATGTTATTTTCTCAACAATAGATAGAAATCTTCTATTCTCTCCTTTTTTCATATAAAAATAATTATAAACCATACACATTCTTGCATATTTAAAATGGTTTCCCAAGACTCTTTTTATAGCTTTCCAAATGACCTTTGGCCTTCATCCTTTGTGACCCTTCAATCCTCATAGAAAATGATACCAAACTTGTATGACCCTTCAAATCCTTTTATTTGAAAATTCACATAGTGACCCTTCATGAGAAAATGTGTCCTTTCCCCTTTTGTCTTTATTTGGTGATTCTTTGAATTCCTCAAGGTAACTTTTCATGGAAAAATATACCCTTCCATATTTTGTCTTCACTTGGTGACTCTTTGAATTCCTCAAAGTGACCCTTTAAGGGAAAATGCATCATTTCTCTCTTTTATCATTATCTCATGACTCTTTGACTTTTTCATGGGCCCTTTTTGACTTTATGCAACCAAAAATATATTTGTTAATATTTAATAAATATTAACACACTTTAGCCAAAATATGAACATTAAAAACACCTTAAGACAATAAATGTTATGGGACCTTTGTCATCAATAATGTTAGACCTTTAACATCAATGATAATATTTTCAAAAATTCATCTAGCCCTCCATATCATCAAATAAGTACAAGGTGATCTATGTAAGCCAATCTATTCAGACTCCTTTTAAACTTGTGCCAAGATCAAATCCCACTGTTTGGGTTATTTTCCAACCAAACATCTTAGCAAATTTCCAAAACTCTTATTCACCTCTATAAGTCAATCTAATAATCATATAAAAAACATTAGCAATCTTTGAATTAACAAAGTGAAGTCACTTTATTATATTTTTGGCTCTTTTTTATAGACAATTTTGATAGATAAACATTTAACATGTAAAAATTTTATTAAAGGATGGTATAAAGTTAGGTTCTCTTCTTTTATTTGGTACATGTCTTGATTGTTGACTAATTTTTATGGGATAAAAGTATTGTAGATTATAGTGTTTCATTTGTTGATGGTGAACTCCAGCGTCAAAAGCATCATATTATGGGTCACAATTTTGGGAGCTATTTTTTACATATTTGGATTATCTTATCCATAATATGAAGTGATAGATTGGTTGAGTTAATTTAAGAGATCAATTTTTAATTATGAGAATTGTTGATCCTCATCTTTTTAGACTTGCATGTGTAGTGTTCATGTACTCTATGTAATGCTTCCATTAGCATGCCTTAGAAGAAGAAAACTTGGGTTTGATAAATACAATAGTCTTTCTTCCTTTCAAATCTATATTGAACAATGAAATACTTTGAAATCATGAATGATTTTGGTTGGCCTCATACTTTCATCTTCCCATTATGACTTTTTAGTTGATAGTTGTCGGTTTCCATTCTAGTTATTTTGTTATGTAGCATTCTTCATTATGGTAATTTAAGTAATAATATAATATATGTGAATGATAAGCTATAATTATGGAATAATGCCTTGTATGTATGTGTTGGCAATGCAACCCTTGTCAAGACTTAAAATCCCATTATCAAGGTTTATTTATGTAATTTTGTTCATATATTTTTCAAACAAGTTTGTTTTTCACTGTAGTCTGTGATGCTCCCTTTAAGTGTTGCGTCTTAGATGGAATGTGACCAACATGATAATATCTTAAAAATAAGTCAATGGCATCCCCACCTACACTGACCTATATTTGCTAATTTATAATGACTAAGGTTAATGGAATTAAACAGGGATAAAACCTACAGCTAATATCACTAGTACTTTTACTAAATTCCTTTGTCTTATTTTTGTTAATTTAATCAATGAAAAAATTTCATACTGTCTAAATTTATGGAGCACTTAGGCTAGTAGGTAAAATATTATCTTTGAGTGTGGTTCTTTTGATACAAAATACAATGCACATCACTACACACCCACACCTGAAGATGTACTTATTGAAGTCCTAAAAGCTAGTAAAGAATTTGTAACATGTAAATCCTAATATTTAAAGTTTAATTTACAATTTTATATTTGTATATTGTTGGATTGGTGAGAAAATGATTGTATGGTTTGATTTGGACTACAAAAAATTCCTTGGATGGTACACAAAATCTGTTGTGAAGGGCTATAAGGTCAACAATTCTCAAGTTGATCATGTTATGTTCAACAACATCACAACATGGATGAGGCTCAGTTGGTTTGATGGGGATCCTACCCTTTAACCATATGGGAACCTAGGACCCAAAGATGTGTATACCGACGCTGATCAAGAATTTGCTTTGGACACTATCAGGTAGGGAATAATACCACTAAAAATTGATTGAGATACTTTCCATTCGCTAAAGACAAGATTAGTTTTATGGCTATCATTGCCCCCAACAAAGATGCCAAGAAAACCATGATTAGAAACTATACAAGTACCAATTCCTTAATTATATCCAAATCAATTAGATAGGTATATATGCTCCAGGTTATATGTATTGGGTAAATTTTGTTTCAAACCACCAAATTGTCTAGTAAATTAACACCTAAAATAGTAATAATAATAATAATAATAATAAGTCTATTCAAATTCCATGTATATGGTTTCATAACCATTTTAAATATATTTATGAAATTTATAGATGGAATTTGAATGACATATCAAAAATTTGAATTATTTTGAAATGCAAATTTGCAAAAGAGTTAATTGTTTCCTTTTTATTATATTACATGGTTGTTATATGTAGCGAGATTTCAAATGCATTTATTTTCCTCTTTGATTGCCTTAGTGTTCAATTTGCTTTAACATTTTATACAATATATATATATATATATATATATATATATATATATATATATATATATATATATATATATATATATTAAGAAGTGAAACAAGTGCTCTCTTGGTTTATCCTACCAGACTTTGTCTTCAGTCCCATCAACTTCAATGCAGAAACTTGCTTTCATGTTTTATGATTGGTATGAAAAACTTAAGGTTTTAGTTTTCTTTTCTCTTTCAATGCAGACTAGTGGAAAGATCACAAATTTTACAACCATTATCAGCTTCATTCTTGGTCATTATAGATAATTATTCCATGCAAATATACATCACCCCTTGAAGGGCTTTCAATATACACTACAACCCTTTTCACCCCAGGATGTGCAAATGTGTTATCTTCTAGAAATAAATTATTGGGCAAAGCAATTAGATGTAATGGTGTTGATAGTAGGTGTTGACCTAATATAGAGAAAGATGCCCTAGAAAGAATAATATTATTATTCCTAGTTACTAACAAGCACTGGTAGCTCATGTTACAAATGCATCAAAGGGAGCGGTAGTGCTTGTGATCTGTCAGGTGATCATTTTCATATATCCTTTCAAAAAAATAATGATAAAATTGTAGGCATTATTTGGGTGAGTTATCCATGACAAGACAAAAGTGCAGTAATTGTAGACGACATGATTTTTTGACATCACAATCCAAGAGTGTCTATATTTAAAAAAATTAACTATCAAAAAATAAAAATAGCATAGGCGACAAAAAATCTACTTTCATATGAAGTATTTCTTTAGGGAATACTTTTATTTTGGCTAAAGCTAAAAATAGGACATGTTAGGTTTTTAATAAATTCCAAATTTTATTGGATAATCATTCTTTAAAGCTTGGCAGCTAATGCACATGACCCTATTGTGTGTTTATTTTAGGTGGGAAATTACCTATGACTTGGTATCATTGGATAAGGAGAAAATGACACTCATATCCTTACCAAAGTTTTTCAGAACATGCCTCTTCCCAAAGTAAGTATTTACAAGAAATATGGTTTTCATGTTTTCCTTCATATGGTTATGTTTACTTCAAAAACATAGCACCATTTTTAAATCTTATTTTCAATTTTGATGCAAAATCAAAGTGATCTAGAAAATGACCAATGAATATGAGCAATAAGCTATGTTTAACATATTTATTTCAATTTCGATGTAAATTTTTTTTCTATAATGCAAAAATTATTCTATTATAAAGAAAACAAAAATGAGAATGAATGATAAGTTTTGTTTCACATATTAAGATCAATTTTGTTGTAAAACCTCTGAATCTGACGTAAAATGATCTAATTTTCAAAAAATAAAATTAAAATCATAAATAAAAAACAAAGTTATGAGAAAATCCCTACCTTGATAAGATCTCACAGCGTTTAAGAATGTATTCATTATCATAAATAGTTGTGATAGTATCATTATCTTGCGAGTCTTGCCATACATAACCAGGTTTGTACCTCATTTTAACAAAAGAATAGTGTAAATCATCATCAAAATAAATTTTCATGATTCATAGATCCAGGAATATAAAACCTAGCCAGTTCTAAAACATGTGGGAATTACCAAACATCACCAAAATATTTACATAGTTTAGCTAACATGAAATCTCTAAATTATTGAATGAATTTGGCTTATTAACACTTACATTTTAATGGCATGTATGAATACTTGTGTAAATGTTATTAAACACTGTAATTCTCACAAATACGCAAATCTATATGCTCTGCAAAAGTAAATTTGAACAATCAAACATATTAATGGTCATGGCTATAATGAAAATGGAGATGACTTTACAAAGATTTTTAAACCAAACAATATTCAATAAAATTTTAGAGCCCCTAATTTTCATAAGAATGCCTGCACAGAATACAAATATTCAAAAATAATAAAAAACCAAAGACCATATAATTTTAAAATACCAAAAAAACTTAAACAATTTACAGACAATTTTTTCAACACATTCTGACCCCTGATGTTATCCAACCAAGTAAGATTAGTAGCTGAGAGGAATCATTGTCAATGTACAACTTAACCATTATGTGTTAATAATGTACTTATGGAATTGATAAGGAGAGATTGGATCAATGAATAAAGAGCACCCAAAATCAAATGAATCTTCATATACTTTTATCCAAAGGTTGATTTCAATTTGTGCCCAACCTTCTCCATCTAGATCGTAAATGTGATTCAACATTTGAAGGAAGTATGGCAAAGGTCATGAGAGATTTGTGAATCTAAAAAACACCATACATATTATGCTTCATTGCATCTGAATTGAATGAGGCCTAATTATAGATGATAGCACAATAAACCATTAATCTCCATACCCTTTTCTTTCTACAATAAAATCAAAATGTCTAAATATAATTATCACCATCAATATTTTCTTAGGTAGTGAACGTTTTATATTAAATAGGCATCACCTCTTCTATTATCTTTCAAATTGGGTTAGTCCTTGACACCAACAGCATTGATTTTAACTAGCAAATTCCATCCTTGAGGTGTGAGCTTCTACCAAGATTT
This sequence comes from Torreya grandis, assembly GCA_037957365.1. Lineage (NCBI taxonomy): Eukaryota > Viridiplantae > Streptophyta > Pinopsida > Cupressales > Taxaceae > Torreya > Torreya grandis. The sequence continues at coordinate 2,657,780 of JARHVA010000395.1, read as the reverse complement.
TGGTAACATCTTTGTCATGAAATAATACCATTAGCTTATGTGACTCATAATTATGAAAATTATTTCTAAGAATTAAATGCAAGATAAGTGGGTTTAACCATTAGCATGGTACTTTTTTAAGTGCAAGTGTGTGCATTGGGAATCGAGAACCCTTAAGGTGGAAACCCTAGGAATGAGGAACATGTAATGGTAGGACTGAAAACATGCCTCAAGAGCAACTATAAATTTTTGACAATTCAAAACTACATTGTCTAAATGGATACAAGGATGAATACAAGGGAATCAAATACATGGATATGAGGATTTTTTTTGGGTTTGCCATATAATATAGAAAAAATTAACAATATAAAATCATTGCCATATAATCCAAATTAACCACATAATTTGCATAAAGGAATCAAAATTAGTTAAATAACCCTAAAACATTCTCATAATTCAATGCCAAGTATCATAATATTCAACAGTCAAACTTTGATTAGTTTTATCATAGGTGCATAGTCCAAATGTTACAATGTGTGGACAAAAACAAAGACAACTCAGCATTTTCATGATTCACTATATTCATTTTCATCTTTGGTTGTGATGTTTTCATCATCTTATGGTTTATTAGAACCACAACCAACAATAATGTCACTCCCACTAGCTCCACTATGCCAGTTGTGTGAAGCACCATCTAGCTCTGTGTCAAGCAATGAAAGGTAAGCAAAGCAACATAAATATATCACTTTAATTGCCTCATCTTTCAAAGCAAACTTTATTATCAATGACTTCACCAAGTGCTTTTATGTAGATAAGAATGGTTATGATTGCATTATCTTTGACAACCCCTCCTAAAATTGCTTCTTTCCATTAGAGCTTCCAACAAAAATAAGCTTGGGATCTATGTTTAATTGGGTTCTACTTGGTTGAGTTCAATATGGCTTGCCTTCAAGATTTTTATTTCTAATAATGTATCTGACCATTAATGCCAATCATTTCATTTTAATATCTTAGAAGTGGATGGACTATCATGTCATCTAATTGCTAGTTGTTATGGGGTATAGGCGACTCTTGTTTCAAGTTATAATTAACTAAAGAACATTTAATCTATAACTGTAAGTTTTACGTACTAACCAAAAAACTATCAATGTCAATTTATATTCTTTATTACTTTCTAGATTTAAATTATAACTATTTTCATCTTTGTAACATTGAACACCAATTTGATCATTACCATTATTTCAGACATATCTTTCCTAGCAATGTCAAGCTTTTTGTCCACAATGATGTTTTAGTATCCTTAGCAAGTAGTACAACAGGAAAACTTCATGGATGTGTGTTGATTGTTGGCATTGTAACTATAGCATATGTTTATACAAAAGATGGTAGGGAAATACGGGCAGCTAGTACAAGACCTATGTTTGACTTTTTTTACAAACAAATTGAAAAATCATGTTCCTAGGGAGGGTAGGCAGTCCAAATATGCAACGTACATTCCTTCCCTTGCAAGTATGTCTAGATACATCTATATACATAAGATGGTAAAGAAGCAAGGGTAACTAGTGTATGACCAATGTTCAAATTTTTCTGCATGCTATCTAATATTCAAAATAAAATTCAATTAAGTCCAGTTCAAATTAGACTTGTTTATATTTATAAAATAAAATTCCTGGCAACCTTGGAAATTATTCAAATTAAATTACATGCTATCTAATATGTTTCTTGTATGTTTATGATTGATACATTTCATCTCAATGTAGGTTTTATTGATTTATTGACTTTAATTTTCAATTTTTATTTTTATTTTCGGTAGCCAAGAATTTTCATTCCAAACTAGAATTTTTTTTATTTTAACATAATTTCATCTTACTAGTCAAACGATGTGATCAAATTTCTAGAATAATACTGATGGATACCAATAGCAACTATTTTTAATATAACTACAGATCAAGGGCCCAATAAAATGGTTCATTAAATATTAGAAATGGTGGGGTGTCTAAATGAATTTAGAGTCTTTAAATATTATTTATCTTTTAGGTCATTCCTCCATGGGTTATGACTTCGATTATTAGCAAAGCATAGAACTCATTATTTCCAAAAACATTTAAGCAATTCTCTTATGCGGGCAATAATTGGTGGGCTTCCTTAAATTTCACATTTTCTAGGTAATTTAATTTAATTGGTTGCATTCATTTTTATGACAATTGACTGAATTTTCTCAACATTTTGAAAAATTAAAAACTTGCAAGTAAATTTGATCGCAGAACAACAATTGTATGAGTGAATGGATTTCGTAAAATGAGAACAATAGTATGAAGAGCAAGACAACCCTCTTATGTATTGTTAGTCGCTAAGAAGAATGCCTTAACAATGCCCTCTTGTATTATGAAGCAAACCGTTAATAATTGGATTATTATATATTGTCATATTTTTTCTTTTTTTACCATAAACTATATTAGCAATTAAAAGGCATAGTTGTGATTAAAAAAATTGACCATCAAATTTACTCCCTTATAGATGTAGATAGGGTAATCCTTTAGAAATCCTAATTTGTAAAATCGGAGGCTTACGGTGGTGAGATTGGGGACATCTTTTTGAGTTGGGAAAAGATATAATCAAAGACTAAATTTAACAGTCAACCCTCCTTGTCATGATTTTATTTGTTGTCAGTTATTTATTCAACATTGCCCATCAAGTGATGAAATTGGGGCATCCTTTCGATTAGGGAAAAGAGAGCATAGGAATTTATAAATGGCAACAAATATTAAATTTGACAATTAACCCTCCATATCATGAATTTTTCGTTGAGAATTATTTATTCAACATTGCCAATCAAAAGTTAACGTAGTTCACCATACAAGAAAGAAATGTTAAATATAGTTTATATATTTATTATAATCCTTTATTAAAAAATATTAACGAAGAGCATGTGACATATGGTTTTACAACAGAGGAATGGGAAGTGGGGATTACATTAATGTAGAGGGATTTCTAATAAGCATTCTCAGAAAGTGCATGAGACTTAGAGTTCAAGTGTTGTCCCACACTTATTAGACTCTTAGCCTTGATAGGTGTTAGATATGAGCATTTGAAATGCTGACAAGTCAGCCTGATTCAATTCTTTTAAAAAGCACCATTTGATATGAGCGTATTAAGATGCAAAAGTTACAAACGGAAAGCAACATTGGAGAAAAGATTTGGAGTTGCATAACATGATAGTTCTTCATGAAGCATGTAGTGAAAGCTTCGCAGAAAATTGGTGGGGATTCTAGATATACTTATAGGTAAAAATATTGAAATCAGATAGTTTATCCGTAGTAATACAGCATCCAAACATCAAAGAGTCTTAGGCTAGTGCTTCATAAATAATTTCTGAGAGATAAACTCTAAAGATGTAGGCAATTCAAGAACATAGTTATTAACTTATTGGTAATGTTTCTATTCAAATGAGGATGGACTGCAGAATTCCAAATGGCAAGAGAAAAGGAAAATACAAGAGAGGCATCCAGGCAAACTTGGGTAGCATCATTGACATTCACTAATTATGATTGAATTCATTCTTGAGTTAATTGTAAGCCTTAAAAAAACTTTTGCAAAATGGAGCTTGCAATATTGAGTTTAAAACTCAACATTACTCTATGTCCTCCCCTTTCTCAAAGGATATTTCCTGATATTTTTGACGAATCCACTCCAAGCTATATATAGAGCAGGAAATATTCACCATTTTTTAATTTTAAGACGTGATTTTAGATGGTATGTAGTTTCACCTCATAATATTCAATATTTAATCAAGTTTATTTATCCTTATACTCTCAAACACCAAATAAAATACATTATCAGTCTTTGAATTAACAAAGTGAAGTCACTTTGTTGTGTTTTTAGCTCTTTTTGATAAACAATTCTGATAGATAAGCATTTAACATGTTGAAATTTTATGAAATAAGAGTATAAAGTTAGGTTCTCTTCTTTTATTTGGTGCATGTATTGATTGTTGACCATTTTTTCAAGGGGATAAAAATACTTTAGTTGGGTAAGCTACTTTTTACATATTTGAATTATTTTATCAATAATATGAAAAAGTGATGGACTAGTTGAGTTAAATTAAGAGATCAGTTTTTAAATATAAGATGTGTTGATCCTCGTCTCCTTAGACTAGCATCTGCGGTGTTGTTCATTTACTTTGTGTAACTCTTCCATTAGCATACCTTAGAGGAAGAAAACTTGGGTTTGATAAATGCAATAGTCTTTCATCGTTTCATCTGCGGTGTTATCAAGGCTTCTTTATGGAATTTTGTTGATATAATTTTCAAAAGTGTTTGCTCTTCACTGTAGTCTTGGATCCTCCCTTTAAGAGCTGAGTCTTGGATTGAAATGTGGCCAACGTGATGTGTTCTTCAATCAAGTCAATGGCATCCCCACCTGCACTGACCCCAATCTGCTAATTTCTACCGTTAGAGGCTAATGGAAATTGAACAGACATAATACCTACAGCCGATATCACTGGTACTTTTACTAAATTCCTTTGTTTTATTTATGTCAATTTAATCAATGAAAAAAATCAGACAGTTTACATTTATGGAGCACTTATGCTGGCAGGTATAATATTGTCTCTGAATGTGATTCTGTTGATACACTATACAATGCACAACACTACGCATCCACTCCTAAAGATGCAATTGCTGAAGTCCTAAAAGTTTAATTTGTGATTTTATATATTTATATTGTTGGATTGGTAAGGAAATGACTGCAAAATTGGATCTGGACTGCAGAAAATTCCTTGGACGGTACACAGAATCTGCTGTGAAGGGTGACAAGGTGAACGAGTCTCAGGTTGATGAGGCTCTATTCAACACCTTCACAACATTGATGAGGCTTCGATTGGTTTGAAGGGGATCCTGCCCTTCAACCATTTGGGAACCTGGGACCCAAAGATCTGTGTACCAAGGCCAATCAATAATTTGCTTTATGCGTTGCCAGGCAGGGAATGGTACTTCTAAAAAATGATTGATATACTTTGCCATTCGCTGAGAATAAAATTAGTTCCTAGACTTTCATTGGCCACGATACAGCTGAAAAAAAAAACCATGATTGGAAAGTATCTATGTACCAATGTATGTACCAGTTCCTTAATTATATAAATTAAATTGTCATTGTCCCGATACAGCTGCCCAAAAAAACCATGATTGTGTAAAGTATATAGGTACCAGTTCCTTAACTATATCAAATAAATAAATTGGAATATATGTTTGAAATTTTGTCTCGAACCACCTAACTGTCTTGTTAACTAACACCTAAAATAATAAATATAATTTTTTTACCTAAAATATCTCACGAAACCATCAAACTACGGAATTGGTTTCAAACTACAAAATACTCTTATAATTTATCATCAACTATACATAAGTGAATTGGTTTCAAACTACAAAATACTCTTATATTTTATCATCAACTATATATATGTGAATGACTGCCGCTATGAACAGTAAGATATTTATACTATTAATATCGTTTACATATTTTTTGGGATAACTTTTTCTCTGAGTTGTATCAATTAAAGTTCCACCGATTTGTCTCTTTATTTTTGCATTTCTAAATTTTTTATCAATGCAAATGTGATATGTACAAATGGTGTTGAGATTTGAAGAGCAGGGCAAGTTTCAATGTTAAATAAAACTTTAAATTCTCATAAATGAGAAAATATATATAATCAGACAAAATAATGTTTATCCCTATAATGGAAAGGGAGATTAGTTTGTAAACATTAAAATTAAATAAAATTTATGAAAATTCCAGAGCCCCTAATTTTCACAAGAATATTTATACATACTACAAATATTTACTAACAGTTGTGCTTAAAAATATAATTATTTATTTTGATAAAACGGGGTTTTAAAGTGTAAATCTATAGTCATATCTCACTTAAAATCCATGATCACTGATCATGTCACATTTTTAATATAAAACGTTAAGCAACAATAATATTGATTTTTAGAGGAAGTGATGGTGAAAAATGAAGTTATGTTTCTTCATAAGACATAGCAATTATATAATATATAACTATAATAATATTATACATTAATATACAAGTATAATATATATTATATATTAATATATAATTATAATATATGTGTTATTAATATAATAATTAATAATAAAATATTTTGGCATGAATAAAGTAGTCTAGTGGATAGATTACAAATTTTACAAACATTGTTAGCTTCATTCTTAATCATTATGGTAAACCATTCCATGCAAATATACATCACGCCTTGAAGGGCTTTCAAAACACACCACAACCCTTTTCGCCCCAGGTTGTTCAAATGTGTTATGTGCTGAAAATAAATTTTTGGATGAAGCAATGCAACAAGCAAAGCAATTAGACACAACGGTGTTGATAGTAGGTGGGGACATGACATTAGAGAAACAAGCCCTAGAGAGAACCAGTTTGTTGTTCCTGGTTACCAATAAGAGCTGGTATCTCAAGTTACAAATGCATCAAAGTGCCTTGTAGTGATTGTGATCATGTCAGGGGGTCCTTTTGATATATCCTTTCAAAAAAATAATGACATATTTCTAGGCATTCTTTGGGCGGTCTATCCATGACAAGCCGGAGGAGCATCCATGGCAGATGTGATTTTTGGACATCAAAATCTAGGTGTGTCTGTATTTAAAATTTCCAACTATCATAAAATAAAAATAACATTCTTTGATTTTAACCAAGAAATTTCATCCATGATGGTGAACTCTGGCTTCGGAAGCATCATATTATGGGTCACGCCATTGGGTAAGCTATTTTTTACATATTTGAATTATCTTATCAAATATATGAAGAAGTGATATAGTAGTTGAGTTGAATTAAGAGATCAATTTTTAATAGGAGATGTGTTGATCCTCATCTCTTTAGACTAGCATGTGCAGTGTTGTTCATTTACCATGTAACTCTTCCATTAGCATGCCTCAAAAGAAGAGAGCTTAGGTTTGATAAATGTAATAGTGTTTCATCCTTTCAAAGACTTTCATTGTTTTTTTCATCCTTTCAAATCTATATTGAACAATGAAAGACTTTGAAACTGTGAATGCTTTTAATTGGCCTCATACTTTTATCTTTCCATTATGATTTTTTAGTTGATCATTATTGGTTCCCATTCTATTTATGTTTTTATGTATCATTCTTCATTGTGGTAATTTATGTAATAATATAATATTTTTGATTATGGAATAATGTCTTGGATGCGAGTGTTTATAGTTTAATTGGCCTCATACTTTTATCTTTCCATTATGATTTTTTAGTTAATCATTGTTGGTTCCCATTCTAGTTATGTTGTTATGTATCATTCTTCATTGTGGTAATTTATGTAATAATATAATATTTGTGATTATGGAATAATGTCTTGGATGCAAGTGTTGATAGTGCAACACTTATCAGGGCCTAAAAGCCCATTATAAAAATTTGTTAATGGAATTTTGTTGATATATTTTTCAAACAAGTGTTGTTTTCATTGTAGTCTTAGATACTCCATTTAATAGTTACATCTTAAATGGAAACATGGACAACATGATGTGTTCTTACAATCAAGTCAATGACATCCCCACCTATGCGGACACAAATCTACTAATTTCATCCATCAGAAGCTAATTGAAATTGAAGGGGTATAATAACTTCAACCCATATCACTAGTACTTATATTAAATTCCTTTGTTTGTCTTATTTTTATTAATTTAATCCATGAAAAAAAAATCAGATCGTCAGGACTTATGGAGCACTTATGCTAGAAGGTACATTGTCTCTGACTGTGGTTTTATTGATACATTATACAATGCACAACACTAGGCACCCACTCCTGAAGATGCATTTAATAAAGTCCTACAAGTTAGTAAAGAAATTGTAACAAAAATCCTTATATCCAAAAGTTTAATTTGTGATTTTATATATTTATATTGTTGGATTGGTGAGGAAATGATTGCATGATTGGATCTGGACTGTGGAAATTTCCTTGGATGGTACACAAAATTTGTTGTGAAGGGCATCAAGATGAATGAGTCTCATGTTGATCAGGTTTGGTTCAACACCTTCACAACATTGATGAGGCTAGATTGGTTTCATGGGGATCCTGTCCTTCAACCATTTGGGAACCTAGGACTCAAATATATGTGTATTGAGGCCAATCAAGAGTTTGCTTTGGAAATTACCAAGCAAGGAATTATACTACTAAAAAGTGGTTGAGATACTTTGTCATTCAATGTAGATAAGATTAGTTCCTTGGTTGTCATTGGCCCCAGTACAGATGCCAATAAAGGCTTGATTGGAAACTATGTAGGTGCCAATTAATAAAATTATATCTAAATAAATTAAATTACAATCTATGCACCAGGATATATGTACGGGGTGAAGTTTTGTCTCGAACCACCGAACTGTCTTGTAAATTAACAACCAAAATAAAAATTATTATTATTACTATAAGTCCATTAAAATTCCATGTATATCATTTCATAACAATTTTAAATATATTTATGAAATGTATAAATGGAATTTAAATGATTTATCAAAACTTTAAATTTTTTTGAAATGTATAGATCAAATTTGAATGACATATCAAAACTTTAAATTATTTTGAAATGCAAATTTGCAAAAAGAGTTAACAGGATCTTTTTTTATTGTATTACATGGTCATATATGCAACAGTATTTTAAACACACTTTTTGTCTACCTTGATTGACTTCGTGTTCAATTTGCCTTAACAATTTATACAATAATAATTGGACATGCGGAGTTTTTAAGATATTCTAAATTTTATTGGATAATTATTCTTTAAGAGTTGGCAACTAATGCGCATGACCCTATTGTGTGTTTGTTTTAGGTGGGAAATTACCTGTGACTTGGTATGGCCAAGGAAGCAAAAAATGACTCACATATCCTTACCAAAGTTGTTCAGAAGATGCCTCTTCCCAAAGTAATTATTTATTTGGTTTTTATGTTTTACTTCATATGGTTATGTTTACATGATTTTGAGGTTTTTTTTGTTTTTTTTTTTTTTTTTCAGGTTATAGGCAATATAGGAGACTATTGAGAGAAACCCATTCTAGGTAATGTAGGAGACTATTGACAGAAATCCATTGGGGAAGGCCAAGTTGATGAAGAGGATTGATTTGCAATAATTTGGTATCCCATCGAAGCAAGTCAGTTCAAAAATGCCTTCTAATATGTACCTCTACCCTTGTAGCCTTGACATTGAACATTCCATTGCCTTCTCTGCTACTCAATGCCAAGGCATCATAGAATTCTAACTTGAGTAAGTTCACTTTATTCTACACCACCCAATGAGCATATATGATTTAGAATAGAAGGTCTATAACTATTGTTTTTGGTCTTTTGTAGTTCCTTTAAAAATGTTAAAGGGGAGTGGAAAGTGCTTATTTTGAACCGTGAATTATAAATCATAAGGTGGGTTCAATTAACTCCTCATAGATTATAATCTTAAACAAATGAATTACAACATTTAATTCTTTCAAATTTCAATAAATTTGACACTGATCCTTCACAACAACATCTTATATATGAGACTCCAGAATTGATGGAGAAAATCATTTAGCAAATGGAATAAACTTGAAAAATGCAGTGCCGTTTTTAAATCTTCTTTTCAATTTTTATGCAAAAGCAAAGCGATCCAAGAAATGACAAAAAGTAATGAGCAATAGGCTTTGTTTTACATATTTATTTCAATTTCATTGTAAAACATTTTTATATTAGGTAAAAATGATTCTATCATATCATAAAGAAGAAAACAACATCAAAAATGAATTATATATTCTGTTTCACATAGTATGCACAATTTTATTGTAAAAACTCTTAAGTTTGATGTAATTTAACAATACAATTTTAAAAAACAAAATGAAAAAATCATAAATAAAAAACAAAGTTTTGAGAAAAATCTAACCTTAATTAGTCAGTAAAATCTCACATCTTTTAAGATCATTGCCGCACAAGTCTTACTGCACATAACCAGCTTTATATCTGAATAGTTCACATCATCATCAAAATAAAATTTCATGATTCACTGATTCATGAATATAAAACCTCACCAGTTGTAAAACATGTACTTACAAAATTGTATTCCTGATGAGAATGACCAAATATCACTAAAATATTTATTAGATGAATTAAAATTATTAACACCAACATTTTAAGGGCATGTATGAAGACTTGCTTAAATGTTATTTAACCTTGTAAAGTCTCACAACCTCAAAAAATATATATAATCTGATAAAATAAAGTTAAACAATCAAACAAAATTATGATCATGGCTATAATGGAAAGGGAGATGAGTTTACAAAGATTTTTAAACCAAAAAATGTTCATGAAAATTTTAGATCCCCTATTTTTTATAAAAATGCCTACATGGACTACAAATATTCAAAAACAATCAAAACATTTTAAACTACTAAAAAAATTAAACAAATACAAAGCTATTTTTTTCAATGTCATCTAACCTGTGATGTTATCGAGTGAAATCAGATTAGTAAGTTTTCTTTCTAAAAAGAGAGTAATCATTGTTAATGTACACCTAACCATGATGTGTTCGTAACGTACTAATGGAATTGACAACTAGAGAGTGAATCAATGAATAGAGAGCACCCAAAATCAAATGAATCTTCACAAACCTTTATCCAAAGGTTGATTGGAATTTATGCCCAACCTTCTTCTACGTCTGGATAGTAAATGTGATTCACTAAAGGAAGCACAGATAAATTTGTATTCCTTATGTGAATAACTAAACATTACCACTAGAAATTGCCTTGATGGTGCAAGGAATGTTGAAGGCGATGTAATATTTTGTTTTTATGAATTTGATAATTTGTCTCTTTTAATATCAAATTTCACTTATAGACTTTGGTCACTTAGTCATTGGTCTATTTTGTTTCTTTATAGTGAAATCTTTCGACACATATTCTTATATTAGGCCAACTTATCTTTCTTTCCTTGTTTGAATTAGGCTTACCAAACTATGACACATGGTAGGTTTTCATTCAATCGCTTGCTTTCAATTTTTCATACCCATCACTTTTCTCTTTGGGTGTGAATATATTGGCAACATTGTTTTAATGTCTTGTCCCCACATTAGTGAAATTGTATCATGATTTGAGTCACATATCAAACATACAGATCTGTTACAATCAAATCAACCCTCATGAAATCTTTGTCCACCCTCAACAATAGAAAATGACAAATGAAATATTGCCACCTTGAAAGCTATGGACCCATTTGTAATAGGTGATAGAGGTAATTTAAATCCAACCACCATCAGTGATTCAAGATGTAATCAGACATAGAGTTCTATTACAATCAAATTAGCTCTCATGACATCCTCGTCCACCCTCAACAATAGAAAATGAAAAATCAAAGATGTTGCCACCTTGGTAGCTATGTAACCCTTTTCAATGGCTGATGTCAGTCATGTAATGTAGGTCATGTAAATCCATCCACCACCATGAATCTGAGTCTAGTGTACAAGATGGGTCCCATGGAAAGTGTTAACAGTCCCTAAAAAAGGGCCTCTATGAAAAAAGAATACTCGATCTATAGCTAAGGCTCAAATCGCAAAGAAGAATCTTGAACATAGGGTTGAATAACAATATCACCAAAGAGTAAAATTTTCTATTGTGGAAGTGATGGTGGAACTGTTTGTTTTCAAAATCACTACTTTACCATTGTTGAATCACATAGATGCATTTCCAAATAAAATAAGGCATCAGATAAACATGACAGATAGCTTTCCATTGAGCTCATTAGTGTTAAGACTTTGACTATAGTCATGGAGATTAATAGATCCCATGAACCCATAAGGATAATTAAAGTGAATATGTGGAGTTTTGTCATTTTATTTAAAATCATTTAAATGTGGATCATGGAGAAATATGATAATGATGATAATGATAATGACAATGATAAAGATATGGAGTCTTTTGATTCAATAATGTGCAAGGAGAGAATAAAATAACAAGTTGAAGTGTCATGGTGTTCCATTGACTAATATTATCGTAACACAATCATATGGCTCTCAAATTTATTTGTTGTTTCAATAATATAAATTAAAAAAACAATTTTAGGATAAATACTATGTATTTCATTTCCCTACGCTTCTAATATTTTCATATATATTACCCTTCAGTCTTGCATAGTAGTTAAATGTAAATGAAGGGTTGATATAAAAGTCAGACAATGAGCGCACTCTTGATTGGATTTGTTACATTATATCCACTCTCCTCAAATCACTTTTAAAAATAAGAGAACTTAAAACCTTGTGTATTTCTTTACGTTCATATTTTAATTAATTAATTATACTTATATTACTAAGTTATAATCATTGCAATTATTAACCCTATAGATTAAATAACTTAAACATAAACATTGGGTTAAAATATCTTTTGCCTTCCTTAGCCAATTTGGCCAAAATATCCACCACTCCATTTATTTATTTTTTCAATATGATTTTGATAATTTCTTTGAATCTATTTAATTTGAAAGTTAATTGCACTTATATTACTAATTTCTATATAATTTTTAATTAATTAAATTAAATTAATTTTTATATAAAAATTTAGTAAAATTATATATTATATTATTTTTGTACATTTAAATTATGTTATTGTATACATTTTTTGTGGAGAGATAACTCCTAAGAAATTACAATTTTTTTTTTTGACAATTGTTTTGATTGAGTTTGTTACATTATATCTACTCTCATTAATTCACTTTTGAAAATAAAACAAGTTAAAATTTTGTGTGTTTCTTTATTTTTATATTTCAATTAATTAATTGCACTTATATTACTAAGTTCTTATCATTGCAATTATGAAACTTATAGATTAATAACGTTATTGTGTCTAATAACAAAGCAAGAGCACCTATAAGGGATTGTCTTAGATTAAAAGTTTCATAAAAGTAGGCAAGGGATATTAATTTTGTAAATAATATTTATAGAGATAAGTAACTTAAAAACTAAAATATTCTGCTAAAATATCTTTTTACCATTATACTACAATAAAAAGTTCTCAGTCAAAGATGCCAACGCCTTTGTAATGTGTATATGACATATAAATCTAATAACTACCCTAAAATGTAAATCTAATAACTACCTTGAAACTTAGCTCATTGTACAATGTAGGCCTATATATATTGAATGTCAATTAGTATAAAAATAATATATATTATATTATTCATATATATAATTATATTATATTATATATTTAGAATGTTAATTAACATATAAATAATATATATTATATTATTTTTTTACATTAACAATATGATAGCATTTTAATATTATATGCAGTGTCTAGAGTAAGAAATTATAATGTATTTTTTAATTTAATTATATTGATTGGGTTTGTTGCATTATATCCACTCTCATCAATTCACTTTTCAAAATAAGATAAATTAAAATTTTATATACTTTTAAATTTTAATTGATTATTTTTACTTATATTATTAAATTCTAATTATTATAATTATCAAATTTATAGTGATCAAAATATCCACCACTCCATTTTAATTTTTTTTTTTAATATATTTTTAATAATTTGGTTGAATCTATTTAATTTAAAACTTAATTACATTTATATTACTAATTTGTATATAATATTTATTTTAATTAAAATTAATTTAATTTTTATATAAAAATTTAGTGAATATATATTTATCTTTATTACATTAAAATAATAAATAATATATATAATTAAAATTAATATTTAATAAATATAAATAATAAATATTATAAATAGGAACAATAATAATATTAATTTTCTTATAAATTTATTTTAATTAAAATTAATTTGATTTTAAAACAAAGTATTTTCCTTTTAATACTGAATCCAATAAAAATAGATTACTTAGTAAACCCTGAGATTTGAACCTCTAACTTTATAAAGAAAAAAAATTATAAAGACAAATAAACTTACTTGGACATCTTCTATAGATCCACGGGATTCGATGCCATGACCACCTGAAAAAATAATGGCTTGGGAATAAATATCAATGCTGCAATTGCAATTCAGAAGGATGCAATTCAGGGGATGCTCATCTTCCATAGATAGATCTAGCCCCATTTTCACATATCCCACTGAGATAAAAGCAACAAACTATTCACAATTTATTTTAAAATAATGCAATGTCCTACAGAAAAATGCAAGACAGATCTGGCCTCATTTTATTTACTGTAGATATAAAATTATGTGGCTATTAACTAGTTTCACGAATTTTTCCTATAAAAATTATGCTTCTTGAAACCCCAACGAATTTATTTTCCATAAAGATCAACAATAATTCTAGTGGATAAATTCACCAACTCTCGTTTCCATATAAATCTAGAGTAACTTCATCTTCTTCCTTTCCACAAGAATGATTTTGTACTAATTAGTTAAGTGAAAATTTAAATTATTTCCTCTGCAAAAGTTTCTGAAACAAGAAAAATCTTGTCAAACTTGACCTTTGTGAGATTTATTTGCTTTGTGAGACACAATTTTCTAAGAACAAAAATTTTCTGTCAAATATATTTGCTATTTTCTATACAAATCAAAACTAGAGTAAATTCATAACTCTCGTTTCCATGCAAATCTAGAGTAACTTCATCCTCTTCCTTTCCACAAGGATCAATACTAATTAGTTATCTGAAAATTTAAATTATTTCCTTTGCAAAAGTTTCTAAAACAAAAAAAAATCTTGACCTATGAGAGATTTATTTGCTCTGTGAGACACAATTTGTTAAGAGTAAAATTTTCTGTCAAATATATTTACTATGTTCTACAAATTTATTTCTTCTATCAAAATTCACAATCTTTTGACATAACTATCACTCTTACAGTGGCCTTCAAGTTCAAACAAACTTGTTTTACAAATCAATCAATCGATAAACCCGCGTGCCCAGTCTCTCACACATCATACCTTTTTTTACAAAACAAGCTTCAGGGATTTTGGGCAGATTTCATTCTCTCAGCAAGGTATTTGTGAAGTACAATGGAGGGAAGTTTTGAGTAACTCCAAGGCATATTTTGCGACTTTTCATGCATTTCTCCAGGTGATGAAAAAGTTATAGTTGGTGGAAGGGTGGAATTATTAGCCCTTGTACTGCAGGGCAACGCTAAAGACATCATAGAAACACCATCTCCCAGCATATGATGTAAATTGACAATCACATTGGCCTCTCATTTTGAGGTTTTGTAGTTAATGATGTGGAACTCCCAGAGAGGGCGAGATGGAATAAGCTTTCTTTTATTCATATTTGAAATATATTCCTACATGTATTTATCGTATGCAGGGAGATCGGAAGGAAAGTAAGGAACAATTACATGGTCGTCCACGTTTGCTGTAGATTTTTCCCACCGCAGTACTCTGGTTTTCTCATATTTCTTAGTCCGCAACCATGTAGACAAAACAATATTTGCAATATATTTGAATGCTTAAACCTCCTGGTGTTAAACGTATAAATAAAAGCATTACCACGATACAGGAGAATTGTGGGGTTCTAGCGAGAAGGGTTTTGTGAATGAATTTCTTGGCGTCAGAGGCATCCACTGGTTTGTCGAACTCAATAACGGCATGAACTCAGAGACCAAATGAATAAGTGTTAATAATCTATCCCATTGGACTCGCTGCAAGTTGTCCGCCTGGTTCATTCTCATTTCGCATGGAAATTGATCTTACTGCCATTAAATGGAGTGGATTATCGGATGCAGATGCAGATCGACGAGTACAGAGCTTAATAATTGCTCTCACGTGTTAAGTTTTTAATCAGTAAAAAGCTAAGTAGTTTACACAACCGACTTTCTCCTCCTTTAGTCCATATCTGTATCCGATTTGATTTGATACCCATAACGCTTTAACTTCAGTGCTCTCGATGCAGAGACGAATCTAACCTTTAGGGTTTCGCCATGCTTGTAAACTTACGACGTCTCTTTTTTTATATATTTTTATTACGCGGATATGACGGGAATGGCACCAAAAGATCCGTGGACTAATCTTTGGTGCCATCCTCCCAGTAAAACGCCTTCTGCGTAAAAAATTCTGTTAGTTTAGCTGATACGAAATCGAAATCTATGATTTATTGGACGGATTCGGATTATTAACCAATATTTTAAAGGCTGTGGCTAACCAAAAAAAAATCTCTATAATCAAACAAAAATAATCTCACAAATACGAAAATCTATATAATCTCAAAATAAATTTGAACAATCAAACAAAATAACGGCCGTGGCTATAATGGAAACGGAGATGAATTTTAAGAAAAAACTTTAAACCAAACAAAAATTCATGGAAATCTGAGAACCCCTAAATTTCATAAAAGTGCATAAACATATTACAAATATTCAAAAACGATCAACGCATAGGCAACATGTAAATTTAAACTAACAACAAAAAAAAAACTTAAACAAATATTGACCTGTTTGCTTTCAACACCTTCTAACCCGGATGTCATGCGGAGAAGTTTTGTTTCTGAAAGGGTGGATCCATGAATAGAGAGGAATCATTGTTAATAGTGTGCTTGGGAATTAACAAAGAAAGGGTGGATCCATGAATAGAGAGCGCCAAAAATCCTCACAAACCTTTATCCAAAGGTTGATTGCAAATTTATGCCCAACTTTCTGCTACATCTGGATCGTAAATGCGATTCACCAAAGGAATTTCGCCCACGTCTCTGTCACGAAAGAGTACCGTGAATCGTGATTTCGTGATGATGGTAATTCTTTTTCGGGGTGTTACAAGAGAACTGGTTTTAAGCGTGCCTGAAGAGCGAGTGGATGCATTGGGAGTCGGGAGTTTTTAAGGTGGAAACTCTACGAATGATGGACCCATATGGATGTTGAGAGCGCTTTGTGCCCTTGAGTTGGCTTAATGGTATCAAATCCTACAGGGAGTAGGTTTTGCACGCTTCGTATTTGTAGCACAGTAAGGTGCCTCCCCACGATGGGTGTATGAGGTGGTCCCATACACTGTACATGCCTTGTAGACCATAACCAAGTCATTAATTGGCATCGTGGACCTTAAAAACTTTATTATTATTATTATTATTATTATTATTATTATTATTATTATTATTATCATCATCATCATCATCATCATCATCATCATCATCATCAAGAAGAGCGAGTCGGGAGTTTCGTTATGTAGTGTTGTTTATTTCAATATTAATAGTATTGAATTTTAATTATTTAAATAATATTTGATTTTTTATGAGTTTTGGGGTATATAAGAATATTTAGTAATTGTTAATCATTTTATTTTATTTTAAAGAAATTTAATTTTTTATTGTATAAAATAGAGATGTCATTCTTTTAATTGTATATTATTGTTTAATTTAATATTAATAACATTTGATTTTAATTATTAAAATAAGTATCTAATTTTTTATGGGCTTTGTAATATATTAGAATACTATTTGTAAATGTGATTATCAAACGTATGATATTTCTATTGAAAGGAATACTTACACTAAAAAGGAACTCAAGAATTTGCAAAATGCAAAGCTTCCAACAGAGCATAAAATGTGAGTGTCGAGCCTCCATCATCTAATATATAACATAGAGTGTTTCTGTGGAATAATGATGAGCTAGACAATACAATGTTCATAAGATTGAGTGGAGGTTCTTATATTGGATGAGCGATGCATATAAATATATCAACAAGGGATAGCTCTTTCTCAAACTTGCCCATTTATAGACAATATCATATGCTACAGTTACCTTACATGCTCCACAAACTTCCAAGCAAACAAAACACATAGCAAGTCATTGTACCCTTACACATTAGAGAGTCTTTCAAGGAAGGTGTGGCGATCGACAAGGCTCCACCTGAAGGCCTGGTCTAATATCCATCAAAAAGCAAACCCCAGCTCTACACCAAATACTAATCTCCATGGCAAATGACCTTTATTTGGAATATATGCAATCCGATAGAATATAAAACCCAAAATTGTAACAAAATATATGGAGGCATAAGCTCTATTTATTTTTGCAGAGGGCTTTTCTACTATAGTGTAAAGAGGAGGTCTATGGATTTCATTTCGCTATGTGTTTCAACAACAATTATATATGTTGACTACTATGTTTTTAGACTCTACCTTACCATGGTACTAAAAACTGATAAATACTTTATATTGGCATAAAAAACATCGTCAACTTTTCATTGGGACATTTAGTTTAGTGAATAAAGTAAAATAGTATCTCGAGACTTAAGAACATTATTTTATTTGTTTGTCACTTCCCTTGATGGCACTATCAATCGCTATGCATGAATTTCAAATGTAAAGAGGATTTTTAATATATAATAATATTAATTAATATTTATAATATAATAATACTACAATATATTAATATATTAATATGATTTAATTTATTTGATACATATTGTTGTACTCAAATTTCAATATGTGAAAAAATTGTGATACCTCTAAGTTAATTTGATCACAATTGATCAAAATGGGTTGGGTCAATTATCATAAATGTGTCTTTCAAATGTTAATATGTTCAAAATTGATTGTGTTCACAAAATGTTTTTCTAAATACATTGAAGTGGCAAAATTTGAAGAAAATGCAAGTCTTTTTCTACAATGTCAAGTTTTCAGTACTTGCTTTGTAGACCTCGAGTTTCTAAGTTATGCAAAGTACTGATGTAGAATCATATCCCCTACCTCGTAACCCCTGCCAAACACACTTGTGGAAGCCTATGCATACACAAACACCCTTGAATTTTCACCATAAATTGGGTAGTTACCCACACATGTGAGAATCTCGACATCCTTCCATAATCACTTTCTTCCATCCTTTTCTTCTCATTGTGCTCCCACTTTGCCTTTCAACCTCCATCTCTCAATCCTTTGACTCCCTTCGTGTGGTATTTTCCTATTATATCTACATCTCCTCAGTTTGAAAAACCTTAAGGTTTTTTTGGGTGTGTTCATTTCCTTCTTAGAACCTAAGCCCTCCATGGCATCTTGGTGAATCTTTGGTATTATTAGCATTTTGTTAGAATTTGCCTCCTTTCAAGATGTTTTTACATGAACCTTGATCTTCACTTTACATCTCGGTGGAACTTTCAAGCTACTTCATACTCTCTCAAACTTTATGAACCATTATGCTTTCAATGAACTCTTAAGGCTTGTCTAACCCCTATGTGGATCCTGAGCTTTGTCTCACAACTCGATGGAACGTTAGCCAGTACATAACATACCTCAAACCCCAAACATTACAAAACTCCCATTATATTTCTATTGTTACATAGTACCCATCAAATTTCTAAATATTGCATATCATTCATAATATTTTAGACCATTGCTCAACACCCATTATATTTCTGCCTATTGCATAACATTCCCTCAGAATATGCCTTCTATACAACACCTTGTTGGGTTCTAAGAGTTTCGAAACAACCATCAATATTTTGATACATGCAGAGCACTTCACAGGGTTTCACTTTTCTACCAAGAAAGTGTTCAAACTCTATCTTCCTTTTGCACATGCTTGTTTCACTAGAACATCACATGTCAAAAACCCTGAAGAAGAAGAGGTACGTGAAGTATTAGTTTCAAGGGGTTGTTTCCCCTTCCAATTTGGAATCAAACAATGATAAAATCATAGAGATAGATCTTTGACATGTCAATCTAAAATGATATATCAAAGATTTAATGTTACTCCAAAGTTAGATTGGATTCAAAGTATACATGGCAGTGGCCTTCTTTGAGCTGTAGCCTTTTTAACATTGGTACAATGTCTTGAATGAGTGTTCACATTAGAAAGTTAATATGATAAAGAGAATAAAGAAGTTAATAATTCCAAAGATGAATTTTTTGTTCATCCCGATGCTAAACACATTGAAGATACCTAATAGTGAAATGTTTGTGTAACTCTACTCAAAAAATTTAGATCAATAACATTACTTCTTGATCCAAGATAATAAACAAGTTTTGGCTTGTGAAACCAAGAAGCTTCGCTTCATGGTTTCCAGAGATTATCTTACACTTTGAATTCAAAATAGAGATCAATAATATAATTACACTCTTGATTAGGGTTGTTAGAAACTGTGTTGCTAGAGACTTCCAATAATGGATGTACATATACATCTAGATCATTCATGAAAATCAACAATATATCAATTGGGTTGAATTCATATGTGACTCCATTCATAATCAATTATCGTATGTACATACAATAGGTAAATTTTACATGATGTTTTACCTAGTTTATGCATATACTCATAGAAAGATCTCTAGTGGCTTGAAAACTGTTGGTCAAATAATTTCATCAAAAATACATGATTTATATCCTCAGCTTACATTGTGAAACAATGTAAAAAATTTATATAGAGTTAATTATGCCTTCCTATAGTATGTCATTTAAATGTTTGATTGAGATCCATACAATGTCAAGTTGTTAGTTTCAGCCACCATAGAAATTACAAAGTGGGCATCTTAATGTTTAACCCTAAAATGTATATGTGGTTGAATCTAGGGTTAAAAGGGGTAGAGATAGCCTAGAGCACAAGGATGGTAGACTATCTCTAAAGTAGGATAATTATTTATGAAACTTAGATAGAGCATGTACTAAATTTATTATGTTGCGATGATAAAATATAGAAAGTATAGATATGCTAGATATTGAAATGATAACGAAAACAAGATACTTAGTTTTGATGTTAATACAAATCTAGATCTAAAACAGGTAGAAAATAGACTAGATCTAGATTCTAGATCAGTCACCTAATTTTGAAAATTATACCTTTGTAATCATAAACACTTGTGTCGACTTGGGATAGTTACATCAACATTATTATTTGAATCAAACATAGGTGTTCGCTATGAAATACCTACTAAAACTAGATATGACCACCTAGATGCTTCTAAGTTCTATGTCACCTTCACTCTGGTGCATTTAGATCTGGGTCATGGATTATCAATCCTTATCAAATATCAAAACCCTAGTTCTTCATCTTCATACAAGTTATGAGAAAAATGGGTTAGTGAGCATATGGTGTCAAGCTACTATAAACACTCCTCTATCAATGAACACTTATCACATATCCAATACTCTAAAGAGGGCCTTAGACTTATGTAGTTCTCCATTACATGTTAAATTATGTGTGAATCATGCAATGTGTGATAAGCAAGTATAATAGTGACCTAGATTGTAACTTGGCAAATGTCACTCATTCTCATTTAATACTTTAGACCTATAGATATGTTATCCCTATGACTGATATAGAAACAACATAAAGTAGGGAAGCTTTAAACACTTGAGTTCTTGATTGAATGTTTTTGGTAAGTAGCCTTTGGTCTTTTCAAGTCTTTTTTAGGTGACAAATGAATGAGGGTTGATCTCATATTTATACCAATATCTTTGGAGAATATCTTACATTAAAGCACTTAGGCTAACCATAGGAATACATTTTATTTGAAAATTTGATGAATTTAGGGAAATGGACACTTACGTTGGGATAGGACACTTACATTGACATAGGCATCTGACTAGGATACAAGCGTCTAGGCAACTAGAAAACATGCACAAGACCATAACTTATAGAGATAAAAGATAAGAAGGTTTATAACATTTTATAAAATATATAAGGTCTGGGTCACCAAAATAACATCAATAAAAGTAAGAGATAAGTAATAAGGCACAAAAAGATAGTGTATGCGAGCTTTTTGGTAGTGGGAAAAGTCTAAAAGCTGAAGGTACGTCCATGATATGTATTTGCCAAGTGTACAAGGATGAAATGGTATATAATTCAGAAATAGTGTTTACATTTTCCCCTCACCTTGCCTTCCCCCTTAATCTAGTAAAGAAATTGCTAGTTGAAAGGAAAAATAATGCGTACTTGGGTGGGTGTATAACACACCTTGACTTTGCTTGAGTCCAACTTGAGTGATTTTTTGGTTATTGAATTTAAACTAAGAACATGTTACATTATATAATCAATGCATATAATCTGAAATTGAAAACATTGAAATGATTAAAATTGAAAGAGAGAAAGGTTTAGGAGTACACATTTTGATCAATACAACCTTCTTACCTGTTGGTAATTTGATTTTAAAAAATGTACCATTATGAATCACTAAAACTAAGATTAAGATAAATATAAAATCTAAAAAGTGCATATATCTAAAGAGATAGAGAGAGATTAGAGGACACATGCCCCCAACATTGGAAAAAATATGAGTTGCCACCTGATAATTGATATTAGACTATATAACCCAATCATATTTATAGCCTAGTGAGTGTGATTGAACCAAGTCAACTCATACTATAAAACTTATGAGGTTGGATGATGTAATCAAGTCCAACCTATAAACTTGGTAAGATTGAGTGATTTAATCACCTCAACCATACCAAAAATTGAACCAACTACTATAGTAGATTGGCTCAATATAGTCTATAACAGTCCAATCTAGTAGGTGACGACAGTCCCTAAAAGTGTTTAAAATTTGACGCTGATTTGATTTTGTAATATTAGGTGCACATTGCAAATGATATACACCTTAGATATTTCTCATGCTAAAACTGTGTATGACAATGGTACCAATGTATAGAATTATGCCACAAATGTGTATCTGAATCATGTAACTATGAATTTTGGCTAATTTAAAAAAAATTTAAGTGTAGAGAACATGTTTTCAAAACATACCCCCACTATAATCTAAAACTAAATACTAATGTAGGTGTGAAGAACATGTTTCCAAAACATGTCCCCCGTTGTAATCTAAATCTGAAAACTAGTATAATTGTCAATGTGGAGAAATTTGAAAATTGATATAAGTGATAACATGGAGAATATATTTCTAAATCATGCCCCCACTATAATTTGGGTATGATAAATATTGAACAAGTGTGGATAACATGTTTCTAAAACATGCACACACTGAATCTGAAATCATGATAAATGTGGAGAACATGTTTCTAAAACATGCCCCCACTGTAATATGAATCTGTGAAGCAATGTCGAAGTCATGTCTCTATGGCATGCCCCCACTGATATGCCTCCCTTTTGAGGTGAGTCAAAATATAAATTGGTAGTTACCTAACATCAAAAGGATAAGATAACCATATAAACTATGAATGTACTATATAACATATAAAGGGAACATGTTTAGGTAGACATAGCATTGAAACATGAAGAACTTGATCACACCAAGTCCTAAAATGCATGATGTAGATCATAGAAACATCTAGATAATAATAGTACAAGCTCAAAAATCAACCAAGCACACACACAAGATCACTCAAAAACAAGTCCAAATATAATGGTCAAAGGAAACCACAAATAAGGGGCATATTCAATTTTTTGTGCGATCAAATGGACATGACTTAGTCAAATATCCATAAAATAAATAATGACATATTCAAATGTCAACATACAATAAACAATAACATATTCAAATGTTAAAGAGGTAAACAAAGGCACATATGCCATAAATAATGGAGTATATTCAAATGTTCAAACAATCAAAATAATAGCAAGATAAGACACTCAAGGAGGTGCATACATTAATACATAATAAACCATCATAAACATATCATACTAGTCTTTGGATATATGTGTTAGCAAAAATTGTTAAGTACATAGCATATCAAGTACATTGCAAAAGATATAAGCATGGATAAAGGCATGTGTAAGTACATATATCATCTCAAACATGATAAAGTGATCATAGAATGATATAAATTGGATGTATCAAGATCATATAGATGGATCCCCCCAATGTCTTAGTGATGTGAGTAGAGGGGAAACCCAACATCTAAAAGTGCATAGATCATGTATCTGTATATGCCTAAATCACACTCAAAAGATGTGTGAAACACATGTATATAGGAAATATTGATATGTCATCTACCAACATGGAACCAACAACATATATGCCAAGGAGGTAATAATATATGTAAGTGCTAAACATAATTTTAGAGTTTTGAAGTTTTTTATTATTTTAATATTTTTAGAATGTGTGAAAGGAAAATTTTATTCTATGATCGCATCTAAGGGATGGTCATATGTATCTCCCCATTGTGAACTTAGTGTAATAAGTTGGTGATATATTCAATGAGTGTGGATAGGTTTAATATTTGACACTATAGGATATGTTTGGCTTTGTTTATGTTTAATATGACTATGTGGCTGTGAATAAAGTAGGGTTCATGGAACCCATCATTGAGTGCTCTGTATTTTATTTGGAATAGTTGTAAAAGAAACATGTATAAGTGCTCTAGATATTTGAATATGGTGCATAAAAGATGAGTATTTTGAAGAACCCATTGTGGGTCTCTGATGTAATGGTTTCTCAAGTACTAGCCACCTAGTAAAGGGAATATCCTATTATTTACCTTTTTGTAGAGGATTAACCTTAGGAGGTTTTATAATTAATTACCTAGGTATAAATTTCTCTTGTTCAAGAGGATGTTCATATGAAATTTCAAAAACTATAATTACCTGATTAGCATGAATGTATTTAACACAATAATATAATGTATAAGGTAATGCTTGAAGTGTATGTATCCAAGGTCATCCTAATAACATATCAAAGATAGTTGTGGAAAGTATAATTGAGAAGCTAGTAACCACTTGGGTAGGACCCACCTATAAAGGTAAGCCAATCTCACTGAGAACCTATTGTGAGGTTCCATCAAATACTCTGACTTATATGGTCGAAGGATGTAAATCATGATTTATATAACCTAAATGTGTAAGTAATGTCATGGTACAAATTTTCTTACTTGCACCATTATCAATCATAACATTGTGTAAAGGGAATATCCTATTATTTACCTTTTTGTAGAGGATTAACCTTAGGAGCTTTTATAATTAATTACCTAGGTATAAATTTCTCTTGTTCAAGAGGATGTTCATATGAAATTTCAAAAAATATAATTACCTGATTAGCTTGAATGTATTTAACACAATAATGTAATGTATAAGGTAATGCTTGAAGTGTATGTATCCAAGGTCATCCCAATAACATATCAAAGACAATTGTGGAAAGTATAACTGAGAAGGTAGTAACCACTTGGGTAGGACCCACCTATAAAGGTAAGCGGTTCTCAGTGAGGTTCCATCAAATGCTCTGACTTATATGGTCGAAGGATGTAAATCATGATTTATATAACCTAAATGTGTAAGTAATGTCATGGTAAAAATTTTCTTACTTGCACAATTATCAATCATAACATTGTGTATAGGTTGGTGGTCAAGGCATGTTCGAATGAATAAAGAATGAAGATCTGAGTCATCATCCCTAATCTCACCATCATCGAAAGTAATGGAGGGTCTCTGAATCATAGGAGGTGTAAGCCATATATAGGTACCGATAATCCCATCCAATGGGTACTCATGATGAGATGGAGGAGGGTGCACATTATATGACATTTGCACTTTAAGATCCTTTTTAGAATGATCTTGAAAAGGATTGCTATATATTTTTTATTTTTGGTGATCAGCAAGTTATGAACTTGATTCCTTTAGAGGATAATCAAATATAATTTGTGATCATTGATGAGGTCTTAAATCTTATGTTTCAAGGTAAAACATATGTTCGTAGAATGCCTAAGACCTTGGTGATAGTCACAATAAACATTTCCATCATACCCTTTGGGTAAAGGTCTACTTATATCAACCTCTATAGGATGAGAGAGAAATATAAGATGACACTCTATAAGCTATAAGAATAATGAAGTGGAAGACTTAGGTAAGTGTGTAGATTGTCTCCATGGTGCATTAGATAAGACAAGTTGTTTAGGTTGTTGTGACACGACATTAATTGTGGTGGTTGTTTATTTTTTAGGCTCAGGAAGTTTGACTTATAGCTTGGTTTGATAGTAAACTTGATATTAGATGTAGATGTAACTGGTGTATTTGCTAAATACTTAAGTTTTTTCAATGAGATAAGTTTCATTTCAAAATCACAAATAATGTAGCATAAGTCATCGAAAGATTTGAAATTTTTGAACACAATAGACTCATGTAAATGAACATGAAAAATTTGATTGAAAATATCTTGAATATATTTATCTACCATAAGATTGGTCATTTTAGCTAGCATTATTTTGAATCTTAAGACATATTCATTGATAGGTTCATTCGTTCCTTATTTGATTTTTGCAATTCAAGCATAGGAAACCTTTATGATAATGCCAATAGAGAAGTGTGCCAAAAACTGATCCAAAAGGGGTTTGAAGGTGTTTACTAATTGAGTTAGTATATCATAGAACCACTTTAAAGAATAGTCTTTTAAGGTCATTGTAAATAATTTGGTCAAAAGTTTATCATTTATGGCATAATCAAGGCATGCCACATAAAAAATATCAAAGATGTTGTTTAGGATCACCCTTACCATAATTATATGTGAACTTAGGTGAAACAAAACTAGTTAGCAAGGGGTGTAAATATATCTATGGTGCAAGAGGATTATACAACACCTCTTGTGAATCAATAACATAAGGAGATTTCATAGAATTTTGTTCAATATTTATAACCTTAACTTGAAAAAGTTATATAGTTTGGACAAGGACTTGTACCTCTTTGTATTTTAGGTTGGACATTTGAGAAATTACTAAAAGAGGTGTACCCACAAGTTGGGTAGCTATAGGCATTAAAATCAGTATTTGAGTTGAAGTATTTGGTAACCTCATGGTAGATTTAGTAATAGTAGTCTCAAAAAATGAAGTTTTAAATACATATCTTATGCTCCCATTAGAATTATGAAGTGATAATGTTCTCAAGGGGAGGTTGTTGGTATATGTGGATGATCCATAGCTCAAATAACATGATCAATAGATAAACTTGATTGTTCATCTATGCATTTTGATTTTTTAGGTTCTAATATGGTTCTTAGTATTTCATCAAGATCTTTAGGGTTTTGACAAATACACTTAGGAAATAATGCAATTGATTATATTTGATCATGTTCATTGATTTCATTAGACTCAGGGTTTTAATTATTATAATCTTATATGATAACCTCACCAGTATGTTTTTCATTCTTAACATTGGTATCACCATGATCCATAGGATGTGGTTCCTCGTTGGTTTTAGACATCTTATGTGGTAGAAGGGGAAGCTCAATGTGTTCAATAGGAACACTTCCCAATCTAGGGCCACCCTAGGTTGCATGCAAAATAATATAAGTAGGAAATGCAAAAGTATAACAATCTGAAACCCTGTCAGATTAAAAACCCTAGGAATCAAATAAAATTATATTCATATGAATCAGGTTTACCAAATATTTTATCCTAAAACATATATATGGGGAATATAGGATTAAAGGGGTAGATATAGCCCAAGGCATAAGGATGGTAGATTATCTCTAAAGCAAGCCAGTTATTTATAAAACTTAGATAGAACATATTTTGAATTTATTATGTTGAGATGCTAAAAGATAGAAAGTACAAAAATGTTAAATATTGCAATGATAATGAAAATAATATAATTAAGTGGTTTTGATGCTAATAAATATATAGATATGGAACATGCATAAATTAGACTAGATTTGGATTCTAGATCAGTCTAACTTAGACATAGGTGTCTAGTATGGAATACCTACTAAAACTAGATGCAACCACCTAGATGCTTCTATGTTTTATGTCCCTTCACTCTGGGGAATTTAAATGTGGGTTATGGATTGTCACTCCTTGTCAAATATCAAAACCCTAGTTCTTCACCTTCATAGTGGCTATGGGAAAAATGGGTTAGTGGGCACACAATGTCAAGTTGCCCCAAAGACCCCTATGTCAATGAGTATTGCCTACATAGCCAATATTTCGAAGAGGGCCTCATAATTATGTAGTTTTTCCCTAAGTATTATCTTGTGTGTGAATCATGAAATGTGTGATAAGCAAGTATAATAATGACCTACCTTGTAACTTAGAAAATGTGGCTCATGGAGTGCTCCTTCAATTATTTAGACCTATAGATATGTTGTACCTATGACTAATATGGAAATGGGAGAAAGTAGGGAAGCTTTACTCACTCGAGTGCTTTTGGTAAGTAATCTTTGGTATTTTTAAATCTTTTTTAGGTGAGCATTGAATGAGGGTTGATATTATATTTATACTAGTATCTTTGAATAATATCTCACATTAAAATACTTAGACCGACCATAAGAATACATTTTATCTAAAAATTGGATGACTTTAGGGTACTTACACTTGTGTTGGGATAGGACACTTGCATTGGCATAGGCATCTGACTGGGATTCAAGTTCTTGAACAGCTAAAAAGCATGTACATGTCTAGAACTTGCAAAGAGGGAAGATAAGTAGGTTTAAAACATTCTAGGCAAAATAGAAGGCTTGGGTCACTAGAATAACATTGGTTAGACTAAGAGATAAGAAATGATGTAGAAAGAGATAGTGTATGTGAGGATTTTGGCAATGGAAAAGGTCTAGAATCTAAAGGTACATCCATGATATGTATTTTCTAAGTGTACAAGATTGAGGTGATATATAATTCAGAAATAGTGTCTACACTTGGTTTATTCAATTCCCTACTTTTTCATACATCATGGTATGTGGATTTGAAAATTCTCCTTACATGCTAGCTAGATATTTTAATTATAAATAGGAACTAATGATAATTATCCTTACATGCTAGCAAATAGAAGACAAGAATACATTTCTCAATCATAATTGGAAGGTACACTTATGCTTCTCTAGCCAAAGTAAAATTTATAGATGCAGAAATAACTAGAGTCACTGTTCATGAATTTCATAATATGCCCTCTTTTGATGCTATAGTATTAATTAAAAATTACCTCAATTATACATATTAACATGTTCCTTATTTTGAATATTATTGGATGGACTATGACGATGATAAAGATGTTAAGCTACAAGATTATTCTTGTTTTAGCCTAGAACAAAACATTTAATATAATATTGCATATATTACCAAAGAATTTGAAGATGATGATTATATTATATTTATAATTTATCTAGAATAATATATTAAATCATAACCTCTACCTCAAATTGATTGGAGAAAAGTCAATTCAGCTTCTCTAGAAGATAAACTCAAGTAGTAGTAAACAAAATAATTTATTGTCTTAAAAACAAAGGGGTTAATGTTGAAAATGTCGGTTTCCCTCCACCATTGAGAAATGTGGATATAATTTCTCATCATCCTCAACAAGTAATATAAGTAAAATCAGTCACAAGTACTTATTCTATTAAATATATTAGTCAAATCATGCTTTGGGAACCAAAATAAAAATATGATGTGTTTCCAACAACTAGTCAATCTCATAAACTACTCAAACTCAAAAGTAAAAGGTTAGTTGAAGGAGACAAAATTAGTTTGGAAATTTATAATGATCTAAGTTCCTCAGCACTTAATTTTTTTCATTCTCAAAGTCTAACCATGAATACCACAAAATAATTCATTGTTGCAAATACTCCTTTGATAATCCCATTCTTTGATCCCCTACGATAGGTGATGCATCTTTTCATTTATCTCACAAAATAGATATGCCAATAACTTTGCCTTCACCTAAAGATATGATTATTCCTTATCTTTTAAATCCTAAAGCTAAATTAGAATCATCTACATTATATCAAGGTAATGTTTTACCCCCATCCACTCAAACTTTGATAATTTACCCACATCCTTATGATATTCAAGCTCACATGGAACATGAAATTATTCAATAGGCATCAAGTGTAAAAATCCCAAAATGGTTAAATGAGGTAGTAAAGAAAAGAATGAAAATATTATAACCTCAAAAATTTGATTTCAATGCACTCATCACTCATGTTTCTCATGTAGTAAAGAAACCTAAAAAAATCTAGAATATTTACAAATAAACAATGGGAAAGGTATGCTACGATGGTAGTTCCTCCTTCAAATAAAGATAAATAGGATGTCAATGTTGTAGACTACCAAATATCAAAACTGTATCTTAGAAAGGGCACATGTGAAATATATAAACAGGATGTGTAATCAACAATAGGTATGATCTTTGAAAATGGATCAAGATAAGGTAACAAAGGAGAAATTAAAACAAAACATTGAACAACTCTCATTAGCTGTTAGAAAATTGGTAAAACCAATTCAATCCTCCCCATCTGACATTACACCTCAAGGTTTAAATGCATAAACATTGAATTTAGCTAAGAAAATTGGACATATGGGCAGAGCAACTAAATAATGGTCGATACTCCAAGGAACAAAAAATAAACAAGGCTATGTCTATCTACACTGAGATTCAATCTAAATTTGATCTCTCCAAAAAAATTGAATATAATATGAAGTTAAAGTTGTAAATTGAAATAATTAGAAGTATTTTCCAAAACCTTTATATATGTTATCATTGCAGAAGGAGTTATGAAATTAAAAAAATGTGGTGATCTCACATAATTGTTAGATGCAACAAAGTTTTGTATCTGCATCCTTGAATAAGGCCTAGAGAAATTCCAAGAATCTGGGTCAATGGAAATTGATGCAATAAATGATATACAATAAATAATTGAGAAACTTTCTTGTGCATTTACGGTTGATAAAGTCATGATTCTTCCAACACATTCAATCATTGAGGAATTCAAGCAATTATTTGAAAGAGAGACAACTCCCAAATTTACATTCAACTTCATATCAATTAAAAATTTCATCAAGTATCAATATTATTTTGATAAAATTGATAAAGATTTGAAGAAATTGGTTTGTTCCACATAAAATTCTTGATCTTCACCGTTAAGGAGAAATTAGTTTCATACATTCAGATGGTGCTGATAAAGACAAAGTGAAAGAAACCATGAAGAACTTTGATGAATTTGGAAAAATATTGCAACAAAGTAAGTAGAAAGAGGTTCAAGTTGTCCATGATGAATAAGATGATTGAAATACAACATAACTTTCTCAACTTTCAAATTTGCTTTTTGATAAAGTGATTTTGCAACTTTAATGTTGTGTAATTTTACAACATCACTTTTGCAACTTTTAAGTTGTGCGATTTTTTAAGTCCTTTTTATAACTTTTAAGTTGTGCATTTTTGTAAAAGCACATTTTTAGTTACTCTAAATGCCAAAAAAGGTGGTTATGTCTCGTAACTAACATCTTAATCTATTAATAAGATTTTTCAAGTCATTGTAAGGGCTTTTTGACACATAAATATTTGGCAAAGGAGAAAGGAATAGTTTTGTTTGTATAGCTCTACAAAGAATTAATACACGGAAATTTGCAAGACTTTGTGTTATGGATTTTTATAAATGAATAATGTGTGTGAGTTTATTCATTCATTTTGATTATTTTCATTCATGTTTGATAGGATATTATTTTTGAATCATCAAGTGATTTGGTGTTTTTTATGTAAAAAGTTGTTAGAATATATATAAATAACTTTTAAATAGGAAACTTAAATGAAAGTAAATAAATGAATTTGTCTTTGTTTCCCACAAGGAATACATAATTATTTTGAACTATTTTCATCTCAAGATCATTATGGTGTATAGACTTCATTCCTACATTTGAAGTCTATCTTTCTTTTCTTTCTAAATAAAATTTGGTTCCCATTGTCATATTCACAATCCATCGTATATAACCTCGGGTACTTATTTCAATTTTTTATGTTTAAATTATTAAAATTTGTCTTATTTCTGATTTCTCATTTTATTTTCTCTTTTTTCTCACTCTATAAATATTGCTTACGAATCCCTAGTCTATCCAAAACACCCAAAACCATGCCTAAATCATAAAAATTATTACGAATTGCTAGTCTACCCCCCTTACAAGCATGCCTAAGCTAAAATTTTTAACTTTCATGGGATTTTTATCAAGTTTTAGACATAATTTCAAAATTAGGGAAAAAAAGAAAAAATGAATTCTGACTATACACTAGACACCAAAACCATTTAAGCAGTCGAAAGAATAGGTAATATGGGAAGAGCTATAGAAAAATGGTCTGATAAATTACTTGAGTTTACTCCTAAATGGAAGAAGAGAAGTAATATGTTTTGAAGAAAGAGGATGAATATCAAGAAAAGTTGAGTAAATTGAAGAATTGGCTACCATGACTTCAAGCCTTGACTAGATCAAATGAAGACATTTTGGTTAATGAATGAGTTCTTACAGAAGATGACCTGGGAGAGCAGGTCCAATTATTGGGGTTGATAAAGTTTAGAATAAAAATTATAAAGGAGTCTTTTTTCAAGCTCAAAGAATCAATGACCTTAGAAATTTACCCCACTTGTGACATTAGTGAAGTAATTGAGAAGCTTTCATGCCCATTCTTTGGATATCGAGGGAAATTACGTCTTGTGGAAGATATACAAAGATCATTCAAATAATTGATTGAACATGAAACATGTTTAACTGCTTCATTCAACTATGAATGAATTCAAAAATTGGTACATTTCCATTTTATCTTTGATAAGTTGAATGACTTAAATAATTTCAAGATAATTCCTTTGCAAATGATAAATCTATAGGTGGAGGTCAAATTTTCATATCAACATTTTGAAGGCCCGAACCAAGAGATGTTGGAAAACATGTTGCATAAATTCAAGGAATATGAGGAAAAGTGGCAATGAGATATGCAAGAAGAAGTCATTAACATCGATGAGGAGGAGGGAGATAAGGAACAAGTGCCAGATAAAGCCCATTAACTTGTAATTTGGGGCTACAATCATAAGTATTCCTTATAAACCATGGGTTGTGTTTTGATCTGAATGTTTTTATAGTTTTATGTGTAATTTAACCGAGTCATTTTACACCTTGAAATGTGCAACTAAATTTTATTTTTAGAATTTGTTTCCTCAAACATAGGGACAAGATTTTCGATAAGTAGGAGGCTTGCATGCCTCTAAAAACATATAAAGACTTTTGTAACTTTATTGTAAGAAGACAACTTTATGAAGAAAGAGAGGAAAAGAACTTTGTGTATTTTTCAAAAGCATTAATAAATATAAATGTTGTGGGACTTTGAGCTTGTCTTTGGTTATGAATGAATGTTCTTATGTTCATTTATTCATAGTATTTTTTTCTTCACTCTTTATAACAAGAAATCTCGATTGATGGTAATTTTTAATTTAAATCAATGGATGTGATATATAAGTGAAATATATGTTTATTCACATATTTCCATTTTTTTGCTCTCTTTCATTGGGAATACTTCTTATTTTCTCTAATTTACTTTTCTCGTCCGTACATCCTTTCTTATATGAAAACCCCTAAATGAATTTATCATGTATATTTTCAAATATATTAGGTTCATGTTTTTTATTTATTTTCGAATAAAGGTAGCTTCACCTATAAATATAAGAGGGACTTTATCCTGTCATACTATTGATTTTTGCTTGTGCGCTAAAGTTATTGACACTTTTTCTAGCCAACAATTTTTGGCACCCATTATGGGGCATGTTATGTGCTAGTTCATGAAATCCACAAGTTTATAATGTAAGCAAAGTTATTCTACCATTATGGCATAAATATGTTTCATTAGGGATAACAAAGCTAAAGTAATGTTCAATCCCTTCTATAATTTACAACTTCTTAGTTTTCAATTTGACCCTGAAAAGAAAATTAGAGTTAGAGAGTTTGTAATCTTGCCTACAAGTCCAAAGGCTTCAAGGCCACAGTAATGAATTACCTTAGTGAGCCAGGATCTCATCCTTCCTAAGACCATTATACCTCAAAGAACAATTTTTCAAAAGATGGTTGTACCATGGGGAAACATCATTGGTTCACTAGCTCTTGGGCAGTTGTATGAACTACCAAGAGGTTCACATAAGAATTTCCCTAAGTTTTCTAGTGATAGGAAGCAATACCCAGATGAACACATCATTTCATTATTTTCCACATGTGTAATCTTGGGGGTCAAACATGAATATATAGTTGTAATATTATTTATGGAAACTCTTATGGATGGAATTGCTTCTGGGTTTTATCATTTGGACACAGGTTGTGTTACCAAATGGAATACCATTAAAATTAAGTTTAAAGGTTGATTCAATCTAGTTGAAGATGTTCATTCTTTACTCGCTTAGTTGAATCAGATGAAAAAAGATACCTATGAACCCATGCACAACTTCATGGCTAAATTCAATAAGTTATTGAATAAAATACCACAAGCAGCCAAACTAGCAACAAAAAATCAAAAATGTTTCTTTATCAATGCTTAACTACCAGAAGTTGGTTTCCTCTTGATAAGTAATATACTACCTAACCTTAAGTAGACACAAATGTTTTCCACATAAATTGAATATGATATGGTTATGGCTAGTAAGTTACAAAGATATTCTTCAAAATCTAAAGGATAAACTTCAAATCATGATTCCACTAAATAGTTAATTAAAAAATTGGAAAATGATATTGTAGCATTGAAGAAGTAGCTATCTCAAAGATAATTAATGTCTTCCTAATAATAAGTTCCTTAGAGAAACTATGTACCAAACAACAATTAACTAAGGTTGCTTTTTCGTCAACAAAGGTTAGCAATTGAGGCTCCCCCAATTAACGCGGTCTTGAAGACAGATGAGATTTATGTTGGTGATGAAGAACTTAAAATAGAAGATCCAAGTTTTTAAGAATATGAAACTGATGAACTTGGTGGCCACTCTAGTAATGCTTTTCTAGCATATGAGTGTGAGGAAGATGACTAAAATGACATAGTTGAAGATATGAATGGTCAATCCTTTGTTGTGTTTACAAGATCTCAAAATAAGGATGCTAAGAAAAAATAAGAAGTAGATAAGGTGAATCAAAATGAGAAATTCAAGAGTAATGATACTTCAAAGGTAACACTACTCCCACCATACTTCCTAGAGGTTCTCATCTACCATTCTAATCAAATATGAAATAGTCAAAAACTAAAGTGATTGCTTCACCTCACACTCTAAATTCAGAAAATCCAAAAACTGGTACAAACTTAAAAAATAAGGTGATTTCAATGCCTAAAAGCTTTGATGCAACATCTTCATCTCAAGCTCCTTCATTTGATATATTAGATCATGTTAACAAGTCTAAGATTCAAATGTCATAGGCAAAATACCTGAGATCTAATTGAGAACAACTAAATCATCTATATCATTTCATAAAAGGGGTTCAAGTAATATGAATAAATATAATTTAAAAGGGATTCTAGCTACACCTCTGAATACCAAACCTTTGACTTTTATTATGGTTGCTACTACTTCTACTAGTAAATGAGAACCATTCTACATATCCCTTTTCTTAATGGGCTATAAATTGAGTAATTACATTATTGATACATGAGCTTTTGTCAATGTTATGCCTAATAAGGTGGGTCATGTCTTAGGTCTTACTTATACTAAAACTTTTGGATGATGTTTCTCAATGGACATGAAACAAGTCTTGTTAGTAGGCCAAATCAAAGATGCACAAGTAGCATTAGCTTCCTTTCCATAGAAAAGAATCAAGATGACAATCCTAGTGGCAAATATTCCTACTATGTATGGCATATTATTGGGAAGGATATTTTATAAGGAGTTAGGTGGATAGATTCAGATAGATTTGTTGCATGCTATATTTTTTATTAACAGAATTAAGCATAAGTTGGAACCTAAGCCAAAAGTTAATATTACCATATGCAAGTCTAAGGATTTGAGAGCTAATATTATTTATGAAGATGCAAGTTTTGGAAACTACATAATGATGTCTAAGGTAGAAATAGGTATGCCAAAACTAGTTGAAGGTAACTCTAATGGCATTTAGCTACTTGAGTTTAATGGAAGTTGTTCATCAGTAGATTCTAGTACAGGCATTATCCTGGTTTCACCAAGTAATGAGTTTTTCCCTTTTTCCTTCAAGCTATAATTTGAGTGTACTAACAATATGCCTATATATGAAGCCCTTCTTCGTGGGTTACATATAGTAGAAGAAATGGGAATTT
Organism: Torreya grandis; assembly: GCA_037957365.1. Lineage (NCBI taxonomy): Eukaryota > Viridiplantae > Streptophyta > Pinopsida > Cupressales > Taxaceae > Torreya > Torreya grandis. Next base: position 2,621,935 of record JARHVA010000395.1, on the reverse strand, counting down.
GAAACTTAAAAGCACAAGGAGACGTTAGCTCATTTTAAGATAGGTTAGAGACCAATATCAATTAAAGAATGACTGTTTAAGGCATTATAGGAATAGAGTTTGGGATTGTATTGAATCTTTTAATGCTTTTTCAATTATGTCAGTCCTAAGAGAAAAAAATGCCAAGGCTGATGCACTTGTTATTTCAACATCGCTTATGATCCCTCCCCTTGAATTTGAACTTCATAAATAAACTATTGAGATTATGTCTAGGCTCAGTGTACCTGCTAATATTGATCATTATCAAGTCTTCAATAGTGATTAATAAATAGTTGTTTTCTTAGAAAAAGTGGACAATTTCAAGAATTTGCATTTTGAAGGAAGCACTTATGTTTATAGGGAATCTCATGTTCATCAAGACAAAGGTCAAGATGAATTTGAATCTTCCACAAAGTCTATAAGAGGATATAAAAATCAAGATACAGGTGCAAATGAAGAAGTTATCCAGCTCAAAGGTAAAAAAATCCTAAAGGATTAGTTTCCCTTGAAGATTTATTTGACAAACATGATAGATATATAAAAGGGAAAGTGCAGCCCCAAACGTTAGAATATTATGAATATGAATAAGCCAACATTGGCACTTTTGAAGAGCCTTGATACATCAACATTAGAAAATGTTTCTCTAAATAAGAAAAAGATAAATTCATTAATCTCTTCATGGATTTATGATGACCTAAAACCCTTCAGACCTAAAGAGATGAAGCATAGCATCCCGTTGAAGCCAAACACTTCACCTTATCATCAAAAATAGAGACACTACAATCCAAATATTATTTTAACCATTCATGTTGAGATTTAAAAGATGTTAGATGCACATATTATCTGCCATGTTCACCATTCTACATGGGTGGCCAATATTATGTCGATTCACAAAAAGAAGGGTGAAATTCACATCTACGTTGATTTCAAAAAACTAAATCAAGCATCACTAAAGGATAATTATCCCTTACCAATTATGGATCAGATACTTCAATAAATTATAGGATTGTAAATGTTTTCCATGCTTGATGGGTATTTAGGATATTATCAAGTTGAGGTTTCAGTTGAAGATTAACATAAAATAACCTTTATTATGTCGTGGGGAACTTCCACCTATGAGAGGGTGTTTTGGGGCCTCATTAATGTCAATGCCACAGTTAAGAGGTCCATAGATCTATCTTTCCATGATCATATTAATAAAATCATAGTCGTTTACTTGGATGACCTCATGGTCTTTTCTAAAAAATGTGAGGATCATGATGATCACTTGGTGAAAGTGTTTGATAAGTGTTGAGCTCATGTCATCTTGTTAAGTCCTAAGAAATTTGTATTTGAAGTAACATGGGGAGAACTTCTCGTTCACATTGTATCAATATAATGAACTAAAATTGATCTTGAGCGAGTTCAAGACATTCAAAATCTATCTTTGCCTATGAGTAACAAGGTGTTCAGTCCTTCTTTGGTAAGGTTAATTTCTTGAGAATATTTGTACCTGACTTTGTTAAGCTCACTAAGCATATTGCCAATATGATAAGAGTAAAATTAAATTTTAAATGGAGTAAGGAAATAAACCTTAGATGAAATAAAGACCTCCATTTCTAGATCCCCAACCTTGGTATGTCTTGAATTTAGTAGAGACTTCATCATCTATTGCTATGCATCTGAACATACTCTCTCATCAATTCTCATACATAAAAAAATGAAGACATTGAATCACCCATTTCTTTTATGATTTTTGGATTGAAAAATCATGAGCTCAAATATTCCCATATCGAGAAACATGCTTATTTTATTGCTAAGGTAGTAAAATAATTAAGGTATTACATTTTGAATTCACACACTGTTGTCTTGGTTTTGGATCCAGTAATCAAATCTTTCTTAATAAAACAAGATCTTGGCTCAAAAAGGGGAGGATGGATAGCTAAAGTTCAAGAGTTTGATTTTTACATCAAACCTACCAAACTTTTTTGAGGTTTTGGTTTATGTCAACTAATTGTTGAGAATAAACTAGACAATATCATCGATGAAACTCAAGAATTAGATTCATCAGAAGAAACACCTAGAGTTCTATTTGTCAACACTACATAAGAATGGTAATCATATATATCTTATTTTATTACATATAGAGAATGTACGGAGGGACTAAGTGTCAAATAAAAAAGAATAATAAATCTCAAATCCTTAAAATATGTCATATGGGATAAAACCCTTTTCAAAAAGGGAATTGATGGTATGTTTATGTATTGTGTCAATAAAGAACAACATAAGAGGTTACTATAAGCTTTTCATATCAAGGAATTTGGTGGTCACTTCTCATCACTAGTTACAGTGCATAAAATTATTAGGGCTAATTACTATTGGCCCACTTTTTTCAAATATGCTCAGGAATGGGTGTCTATATGTGAAGCTTGTCGTGTAGTTCATGGGAAAACCAAAACTTGCAGCATTGCCCCTAAATCTGGTGGTAATTGAGGAGCCATTTCAACAGTGGGGCATTGATTTTATAGGTGAGACAAATCCTCATTATGGTGCATGTCACACACACACTCTCACTACAATGGATTATTTCACTAAGTGGGTTGAGATTATCCCAGTCAAGCAAACCACTTCTAAAGTAGTGTGTAATTTCATCAAAGAAAACATATTGGTGAGGTACGGAGTGTCTCAGAAGATAGTAACTAATAATTCACCGAATATTTATTTTTCTAAACTTATTGGGTTTTTTTATGGCCATGGATTTCATTATCGTACTCTTCAGATCATTGTTTTCAAGGTAATGGTTAAGCAAAATCAAGCAACAAGAACCTAGTCACCATTATTCACAAGATTATGAATGAGAATCAATGAAGTTGTCATAAAAATTATATGATGCTCTTTGGGATGATTGAATTACCCTAAACAGGGTTATTGGCATGTCACCATTTTAGTTGTTAGATGGCACAGATGCTACCTTACCCATCACTTTAGAATTACCATCACTTCAATTGGCTAAGGTGGTTGAAGATCAAGATTTTATGGATTCGTTGGACAAAAAGATCTTGTACTTGAACAAATTATAAAAAGAGAGAATTATATTAGTTGAGAAAATCATAGAGCATCAACATAAAGTGAAAATGCTCTTTGAAAAAAGGCCAAGTAGAGGGATTTTCAGATTAGTGATTTTGTTCTTCTATGGGATAAGAACTGTGAACCCAAAGGTAACCATGAGAAGTTTGATTCAATATGGAGAGGCCCTTTAAAGATTCATTATTTATATGGTGATAACACCTACTATTTGGCTTACATAGATGGTACCCATCTATTGCTTCCTTATAATGGGTAATATTTGAAGCTTTTCAAACAGTGAGGATCATGTTCTTCTAGAATCTAGTTTAGTTTTAAAATTTTGGTTGTCTTTGTTTTTTGTTTTTCCCTTTATTTTTATGCTTTTATTTGCTTTATTTTTTCTTTATTTTGGTTTCTATTTATTGTAAATGTTCTTGTCAAAGTAACCCCATAGCCCAACTCGAGTGATTGTGAAATCTAAGCTTATAAACCTATAAATTATGGAGTTCATCCTTATATTTGTAATATACTAGTCCCCAATCAGAGCCAGCTATTGTCCCTCAAAATTCACCCATGAAATTGGTAAAAGATTTTTTTTCCTTTTATTGAGGACTTAGTTATTTTTATCTTTTTTCAGGTTGAGATTCTGAGATTGCAGTGTAGCCATCAAGCCCCAATGGTTGCATCACATACATTAGACCCCCATAAATGCAAAGTGATGACACATTTCCCAACTCAACCTTCATTAATGAAGGTTGAGTCATGTGTGTTGGGGGGTATTTTTGAACCTCACTATTTAATTAAGTTTTTTCACCTTTTCAAAACACTTAGATTGTTGGAATTTAAGTTGTGCAAATTGTGTTTTTCTCCTATAATGATACATGAGCTTTGTCTAGGTGATTAGAGGTGTGTTTGTGTCTCACTTTCTTTAGATTTTTTGCATTAGAGGTTTAGAATTTATTCATATAGGTTTCAAGTTCCTCTTAAACTATTTACTAGTGATATTTATTATCTTTAGGAATTCTTACCCTCTTAAAAAACTTGAGGAGTTCCTTCTCACCTTTTTAACATCAATATTTTTTAGGGTTGCTCATTGATCACACACCAAAGGTTTCATATCTGCATCTATCTCCATCTTCTTCAATGTCAGGGTTTTCCTCCTCTCCTACATTAGAGTTTGATGCTTGTGTTATAGTCATAAAACCCAAACAATAGGATTTATTACCTTTCCCACGTCAGGACTTTCCCACTACACTACAGCTATAAAACCCTGATGCTAGGATTTCTTACCTTTAATGCCTCGATACTTTCTCATTGAATTGTAGTCATAAAACCCTAATGCCTATATTTCTTATCCTTCCTACATCAGGGCTTTCTTACTACGTTTCACCCCTAAACCTTGACATTGGTATTTTTCATTTCTCTATCATCATGACTTTCCTATTACATTGCAGTCTACTACTTCCACTCCCTTCCCTCCACTAATATTTTTTCATTTCCTCTTTTCCCCTCCACACTTTGCTTCCCCACTTCTCATTCTTCAAGCTTTGGTGTAGTTGGTAGGTGTCTACAACCTCAAAGAATAAGGGAAAATAAAAAGCAGTTGGAATGAGATACCATTTCTAAGGGGTCACACCCCATTATAACATCAACTCCAATATTGATCAGGTCACATATATAGATCTAGGGTACATAGATATGGATTATTTCTAAATAAGATTAAGCACCTCCTTCAAAAATTATTGGATTAGAGTATTTACGATAGTGGTCTTCCACAATGTATTGCATTCCACATCAATTTTCCATCTCCATAACTTGCCATGACTTTAGCAAGTCATTATGACAAGGATATAAAATAAGTTCGCACTTCACATGATGGATTCATTTTAAGACTCAGTGATGAATACATTGAATAAATGCTAAAGATCCCAAATCATGAATATTTCATATAGATCACTCCAGAGTCAGTTCAAAAATATCATGATAACCATAAGGATGGTTACTTGAAGTCCCTAAATAGACATTAGCTTGTCAAACCTAAACCTTTGGTTTCTAGGGTTCCAAAGGTAATCATTTAACAAGATTTCAAACCTAAAATCAATTACATAGTGACTCTTTTAAATAGGGTAGTGGGCATCCCTACAATAAGATATTATAATAAGTGGATGTTCGAGTATATTCAAATCATTCAAGCCAATAAACAATACATAAACTAGGTAGAATTGATCAATGACTTGATTGACAAGCAAATATGAGAAGTGATCACTACTCACAAGTTTTACATGATGTCATATCTAATCTACAATGTTACCTAGAGAAGATTCTACAATGGTCTATCTACAGTGGATCTAATGTCAACATCTTGAGTATATGATTATTATCCTCAATTAATGATAAGTGAAAGTGATAGACATTTTCATTGTGTCAATGATGCATTTTTACAATGTGTTATTCAAATGTTTGAAAAACTGAGTAATACACATTTCTCCATTGCTACCTCTACATAAATTTTAAGATGGGGAGGATGGTTTATAGAATTTCCAGCTTTTATTACATTAGGGTATGCATATATTATTTTGTTCCTTTCATGATCCCTAGCTTTTTAGATGATAAATGGGCACTTATGGATTTGGTACGGTAATTAATGGTGTTATAAAATTCTTGCTTACTAAACACAAATCTATTGGGATTCATTTCTTGATGACATTGGTAAGTATGCATGTGATACTTTACATAAATCCAAATTAGTTAAAGCAAACATGGCATGGGTTACACTACAAACTTTTCTTAGTCACCCAACATATGACATAAGGGGAATAACAAAGCATGTTTTGAGTGCCTCTTATAAATGCATTCCTTACTGTGAGGACTTCTGGATGGATTATGATGATGAAATGGAAGTATGTCTCCTTGACTATACTCATTTCACATTGGATCAATTAATTAGATTTAATATCATGGATATTCTATATGATATGAATACTAAGGATGATGGTGAAGTAGTTGATTAAAATTAATTCTCTCAAGGAATCAAAAAGGCAAAAATTCTAAAGGTTGATTAGAGTCAACGAGAGAAAACTTCATTATAAGATCAGACTCAAGGAGTCTTAAGAAGAACTCTAGTATGGATGGAAATAAAATGGGTGGATATACAAAATGCTAAACTTACTCTACCATTAAAAGTTACAAATATTACTCCTCCCAAGAAGATAAAGCAAAAGGACATAGAAGATCAACCAACACCTTCAAGCATGGTTGTAAATATTGTTGTGGTGATCAAAGAAGTTACAAAACCCTCATCTCAAATAGAGAAGTGACCTTTAAATTTCAAGCTTAAAATTTTAATTGGAGGGAAGGGAACTCCCAAAATACCCATTGTGCTAAGCGAAACACCTAAAAAGGTCATTCATTCATAAGGCTTGATCAAAAACACTACATTATAGTTCTTGACAATAGATATTCCTTTCTTAGATCCTAAATAAATTATTTTAACCATGGTAACCTCTCTTCCTTATGATAAAATCCAAGAAGACTCTCCTCAAGTCATTTCCCAAAAGGTTATAGAATCAATCCCCGAGGAAAACACATCTTTTTCAAAGTTGATATAAAAAATTTCAAAATAGTTGGGGCATTTACCTATCATTTAGGAAGGAGAACTAGACATACAAGAGGATCTGAGAGTGGAAGAAACACCTTACACCCAAGCATAGGAAAAATGGAAATAATGGTCGATCAGACCCTTGTTGTCTAAGAATAAGTTTAGGTAATGTCATCATCACCATAAAAGGATTTGGATGTCAAGACATATCCATGGTTAAGCCATATAGTGAATAAGTGGAAGAAATAATTGCCCCTTTGGAGATCAACTTCAACACTCTAGTTTTTCCACATCCTCAAGCCACTAAGAAACCTAAAAAGGTTTCCCATATTAGGGTAGATGATCAAGGTGAGATATATGTTAAAATTACCATTCCCCTCAATATAAATCAAGAGAAGAAATCATAATGATAGACTACCATGTTTCACATGTCCACCTATGCAAAGCTACTCTTGAAGGGTTAAAAGAGGATGTGCAAACTATGATTGGCTCTTTGATCAACAAGTTTGACCAAGATAGATCCACTAAGGATAAATTAAAAGATAAGATGGAGCAACTCACCTATATGATTCAAATATTAGTTAGTCCTACTCAGCTAAGACTACTAAACTATACCCCAGACACCAAAACCATTCAAGCAACTGAGAGAATAGGCAATATGGGAAGAGCTACAGAAGAATGGTCTAATAAATTGCTTAAGTAAGGAACCAAATTTATCACCTCAGCTATTAAATTTTAATCCTCAATGAAAGAAGAAAAGCAATATGTTTACAAGAAAGAGGATGAATATAGAGAAGAGATAAGTAAATTGAATAATTAGCTACCATGGCTTCAAGCCTTAACTAAATCAGATGAAGACATTTTGGTTAATGAATGAGTTCTTACAAAAGATGACCTAGGAGAGTAGGTCAATTTTTTGGGGTTGATAAAGTTCATAATCAATATTATAGAGGAGTCTTTTCACAAGTTCAAAGAATCAAGGACCTTAGTAGCTAACCCCACTTGTGACATTAGTGAAGTAATTGAGAAGCTTTTATGCCCATTTTATGGATATGGAGGAAAAGTACTTCCTGTGGAAGACATACAAAGTTCATTCAAATAATTGCTTAAACATGAAACGAGTTTATCTTCTTCATTCAACTATGAATCAATTCCAAAAGTGGTACACTTATAGAGTACCTTTTAGAAGTTGAACAATGATTTAAATAATTACAAGATAATTTTATTGTAAATGATAAATCTACATGTGGAGACCAAAATTCCATATTAGTATTCTGAAGGCTCGAACTAAGAGAAGTTGGGAAACATGTTGTATAAATTTGATGAATACTATGATGAGGAGGGAGATGAGGAATAAGTGCCAAAGAAGACCCCTTAACTTGTAGTTTGGGGTTGTGATCATAAGTACACCCGTAGTCCATAGGCTATGTTTTGCTTTGAAAGTTTATGTAGCTTTATGTGCAACTTGACTAAGTCAACTTGTACATTGAAATGTGCAACCAAAATATATTTTTAGAATTTATTTCCTTGAATTTAGGGACAATATTTCCTATAAGTAGGAGGCTTGCATGCTTCTAAAAACATATCAAGACTTTTGTAACTTTTTTGTAAGAAGATAACTTTGTTAAGAAAGAGAGGGAAATAACTTTCTGTCTTTCTCAAGAGAATTAATAAATCTAAATATTGCAGGACTTTGAGCTTGTCTTTGGTGATGAATGAATGTTCGTATGTTCATTTATTCATAGTATTATTATTTTCACTCTTTCTAACAAGAAATCTCAATTGATGGTAATCTTTACTTTAAACCGATGGATGTGATATATAAGTGAAATATGTGTTTTCTCACTTATTTTCATTCTTTCACTCTCTTTCATAAGGAATACTTCATATACTCTCTAATTTATTTTTCTCATTTGTACTTCCTTTCTCATACAAAAATCCCCAAAAAAAAGTATCTTGTATATTTGTAAATATATTAGGTTTGTGTTTTTTATTTCTTTTTGAATAAAGGTAGCTTTGCCTATAAATAGAAGGGACTTTGTCCTACAATACTGTTGACTACCACTTGTGCATTAAAGTGCTTGACACTTTTTCTAGCCAACATCACCAATTACCCTTTCACATTATTATACAAATTTTTTTACCATGACAAGACATATTTCAGGGCAATTAATTTAAAACATCTCAAAATTTAGGATCATTACATCAAAATGCAAGGATATTCAAGTGTTATCATCAAAAGGACACATGAACACATTAACAACTCTTTGACCCCAGAAAGGTCTACCTTGATAGTTGTTTTAGGAAGTTGAATCATATCTACCCCAATTCTTTCTTCTTGAGTTTTGAGATCTCTGATTCCAACCAATTATTTTATCTCTATATTGAAAATGACAAACATATAAGACAATATGTCTCAATAGTTTTAAATCAAATATTGTCTTGATCATTCTTAAAATATATTTTGATTCTATAGTATTTTTTTTTAAATTATTTCAATCCTTCTCTCAATTTCAAGAATAAGACAATATGAATACAACTGAAGATGATTTAGAAAACCACCACAAATATCTGAACTCAAAACTTACAATATCTCATTCATTTAACCTGCCTTGAACTATCTTATCAAAATAATATTATATATCTTGATAGAATATTTGAACAAAATAAAACCAATTTAGATAATTTACTCTATAAACTAAAGACAATCAATATAGCCCTACATCCATTCAACATATCATTGCTTATTCTGAGCTTAAAAATTATTATTTAATCTTCACAACTTTTGAAACTCATATTGTAAATTTTTGAAAATATAAATAGATCACTAAAATCTATTTTTGTAAGAATTTTAATAAATATCAAATATGAGTTTCAAACCTTGACCATACAAACATAGTTTATAAGTGAACATATTTAAAAACATCCACCACCTTGAAAATAATTTTTAAATGATGCACAAATTGTCTAAAAACTAAGATTACACCTTTGTTAACAAAATCATTCACCTCTTTTAACTCATATTTACTTGGATCTATTTATGTGTATGGTAGACTAAGAATAACTTGAAGAACATTCACACTCATATATATGTTCTAAAGGGTCACTTAAATCTCAAAGCAACATTTATTCACATCAAACTTGTCTCATCCTTTAAATCAATAAGAGTGGAACAAATAAAAGTATTAAAGATCAAAAAGCCAAGAATATCTAAAACCATATCATTTAACTCTAGCTTCATCATTGAGTATATAATCAAAATCAATAGTGGTTTTCCAATCAATTATCATGCAATCAAACCCTTATGTATTTCAAAGTGATATACGGACCAAAATAACTACATAATTTATCCTCAATAAAATTCATAAAAGATGTAAAAATTGATAACTACAATTAAAGACCAAACAAATGAGGTTTTTATCATTTATTTCCATGTAATAAAATCTTTGTGTACTTCATATTGACATGGAAATCTAAATACTATATGCATGCAAATTTGAATACTTTAAATTAAGAAATAACCCTGCACCCAAAGTAAACAAACTAATTTTTATCCTCAAACTATAAACTGTCATGAATGTATATTTCAAAAGTTGCCATATTTAACTATGTTTTTTAATTCGAAAATAATATAAATGATTGATGCTAAGCCTGAGAAAAAATTACAAACTTATCCTTGAAAATATTCATGAAATATTAAGCACTCTGATAGATTCAAAAAATAACTAAACGAATGAAGGTTTGATTTAATTTTAGCAACAAGTTCAACCACACAAACCTAGAAACAAACAAGTGCATACCTATATTATGACTTAGAAATTCTTTGCGATGATATTTAATTTGATTACCAACCTCAAACATTAGACTTTGTTGTAAGAGAGATTAACATATTACCTACAAACTGTAGAAATGTGCCCAAATTAATAAAAAAATCATCAAAACACATTTTGGTTCAAAATATAAAAGTGACATACTGTGGTTTCCACAAGAAAAGTGGTAAGTGGGATAATTAACTCCAAATCAAATTGTTGTATTTACTATTTTCTTCTTCAACTTTGGTAGTGTTTAATTCCTAAAAACATACAATTCCAATTTGCCAACTATCTTATACATCCCAAGTTATCAATTTTTGCTAAACTTCATCAAATTTATGTATTCATATGATATGACTAAACAATACCAAGGCTAAAAAATAAATCCCATTCTCCAAAGTGTATATCTAACCTGGATTTGAATAGAATTCTCAATGTACCTTCTCTAGAATATAAATTTTATCAAAGGTTATTTTATACATATTAATAGAACTATGTATTGAATAATACAAAGAATCAAAGAATAAAACTTTAGAGGAGAATTTAGGATAGACTAATATATAAATTTAAGTTTTAGATATTAGATATAAGTCTAGGGTATAATTTAGGTTTATCAAATTTTGATTTCAAAATAAAACCATGTTCTTGATCTTCATCTCCCAAAAGGTGTTAAGTGAATATAATCTCCTTCAAATTCAACTAATAGTGATGGTGGATTTCTTATATAAACCCAAAGGAAAAAAACACTGACAGATAATACTATTATCAAAACCAATACCTGAGGAGAACATTACCAAGTGGTATGTGTAGATTGAATCATTTGTATTATTTGTGCCTTATGAAAGCTTCATTTAATCCGTATACAAGTCTATCATTATTCCATACTAATCATTATTTTAATACCATCATAATCTTCAATTAATTATTTTCAGTATTTTGATTTTCTCTTAATAATCACAATCCAAATATCATCTTAAAAATTATGTTAAACATAATCGAATACAATGATCAATCGTAATCAAACAAGTAAACAACAATCAAGAGTTCACATCAAGTTGACCCATGCCATACCATTTTAAGTATTATGTACAACCAAATATGATACAATATATATTACAACATTTAAAAAAAATTTAATGGATAATTTGTGATAACACTGGCAACCTTGTTGGTCAATTTCATGCACAAAGGTGGGTTGTAATTAGATTTGTGAACTTCAAAAAAATAAGAGTCCAATTCATGTAAATTATTTTTGAAGCAGCTAAGTGTGAACCCCTTGAAATATTTTTCATGGAAAGAGATGGTCTATTCAACTAGCATGGCATGAATAATGGGAAATATATAACGATAAGTTTGGGTTAGATGAATAGCATTACAACAACTTTAGAACATAAAATCTAAAAATAAGTAATGCTTTTAAGTAGCATAATTCTAATATTATTCATTTATAAAACAATTAAATTGATCTAAGAGTTTAAAAATTTGATGGAAGAGGATACTTACAGTCATATGATAGATTATCTGACTTGTATTGCATAAAGAATACTTCATATCTTCACCTGAGAATTTGAGTTTTCACCAAACTCACAAAGCAAACAAACAAAACATAATAGAAATAACAAATAAGCATGAAAAGGAGAAAAGCAAAGAAAACCAAAATTGAAAGAAAGAGAAATATCAAGCATGAAAGAGCTTTAAATGATGGTTATTAATTGTACGACATAACCAAATACCATCTAAATCCTTGAAATAAAAAGGATTTTTTCCTAGAACAATAATTATTTTGTATGGTAATAACCATAAAGAGTTAAATTTATGATATTTTCAAAGATCTTTATGAGCTTTATCCCAATATAAAACTAAATTTTTAATTTAAACATCTTTTTAGATACTTTCTTGTCAAATATTTTTTTTTTAGAATCTGATACATGTGATGCTTGATGGTGATGGGAAAGGTTGGTCAAGCATTCTGTTGGTGGTTGATACAATGATTGAATATGCCCTCAACAAGTTAGGAAATATCATTCTCTTCCAACCAATTCAGGACTTGATAGGGGAGGGGAAGGGAGCTCTGAGGAGGCTAGTAACTCAGATGATGGTGTCATTCTTGTAATAATAGTTGTCACCAATGGGGACAAGGGACTCCCTAATTTCCTTAGAAATTTGAGGCATAGCTACCTCATTGATGGTCATATAAACCAATGGGTAGAAGGACTATCATATCTCCAAAATATTAATGGTGTTTGTACCTCCAAGAATCTGAATGGAACCACCAGTGTTTGGCAGGGTGCTAAAGCAAACCACTAAGAGGCTAGAAGGCTCAGGGGTTCTATAGGCTACAAGAGGTCTATAGTGGTTATTCGGTTTACCAGCTTGCACCAAGATATATATGGACTTGTAAACTAGGTTTGAGATAGGATGAATAAATGCATAAAGTACACATGCTCCTCTAATGGATCAAACCACAGTAAAGCAAGTGGCTAAAACTATACTATAGATTGCATAAACAATATAGAAGAAATAATACTTAATAAAATGAAATATCCAATGGAACGTAAATCCAGAAACTAAGCCACTTTGAGGCCAAATAAAAGATGTTTTTAGAAATAAATATGTTTTTAAACAAGGGCTCAAGAACATGCCTATTCTAGATTTGAGCTATATTTCAATGCAATATTACTATTTTCTAATAGTGCAATATTTCTAGTTTTAACAAGAGAGAGAGAGGGGGGGTTTGAACAAGTTTTCTAGTTTGTCTACTATGTAATGAAAAAAGCTTTCAAACAGAGTAATGGAATACAATAAAGGAATATTTCAATCAATGAAAATACTCTTTAACCATGCATAAATACAAGAAACCTTAGAAACTATTCTAAGTAATATACCAAACAACTAGTTTTCTAAAACAAAACAAACCTAGCATGTATAATACTACAAATAAGCAAAGAGTTTCACTTTTCAAATAAAAGTGCCCTCATATCAAACTCAAAGAGATGTGCAAACTTTCTACCAATCAATTATCCAAGCAAAGAGGAAAAAGAGGAAGAAGATCAAGGTGTGTTTAGGCTAAGTTCAGACCAAGAGGCAAAAGTTGTGAAAGAGATCAAGGAGAAGCTACCAATCTGTGAGAGGCAAAGCAAGGATCACAAGTGATAGGTGAAATGGATTCTAGAGGAGGCAAGTAATAGTCCACAACCTTTAGGAACACTATCAATAGCAAAGAGAATCACCAATGGAAGCAACAACAAAGTAGGGCATCCCTTTTCACAAGAAAGCAATTGTGCCAAGCAAGAATCAAGAGAGATTCAAGGAGGAAACCAAGCTTTCAATGTGAGATGATCAATGGAGATGATCAAAGTAGAGATGCAATAAAATTGGATTAAGAGTGAATAGAGAGTGTGAATGAATAAGGAAACATGCATATATCCAACCCTAATCTATCAATAAGTCAAAAAACTAGTCATTTATGACCGTTTTGGGCCAAACTGGATAATTTTCATGTGTTTTACCTAGGCCACAGCTTTCTTAAAGAAAACATGTGTTGTATGCCATAGGTTTCCTTCCTAAACCATGGCCTAGGTCAAACAGGAGCCTAGGTTGGTTATAGAGCTCTTGAAAGGGCCTCAGGGGGTCCCTAGAGAGCACTTTTGGCATGAGAAAGGTCTGGAATGGTTAGAGAATGGGAATAATGCATGGGAGAGTTCTAAGCAAGTGTCATATGACTCTGAGTGGGATAAACAAGGTCAATAGTTTTCCAATGAGCTAATGTGTAATCATAGGGAGGAGTAGGGTCATAAGAAGCATGATCACATATGCCCCTAAGGTACAAAGTAGTTAGTGTTTAAATGAACAAGGAGTGATGTGAAGTACCTGAAAGCCACACCAAAGTAAAGGAAGTCAAGTACTAAAAAGATAATAGAAAACATTACCTACACTTACTAGATAAGGATGATGACAGAATAATGTCGACAGTATGATCTATAGGTAAAAGTACAAATGTTGCATAATCCAAAATCTAGCTCCAACTCTAGCTCTAGCTCCTACAAATAGGGAACACAAGTGATATCAAATAAAATCACACTATTCATAATGACATTCACTAAAACACCAACCCTAGTGTTCTCCCTGTAAGGGATATGGGTGAACTAGACATCTTCAAAGAAGGAGAGAAAATCATACACCACCTCAAAGAGGAGGAACAACTCAAAGCTAAGGATGTCATAAACACCGATGAGTTGAGACATGGCTAAGAGTGAGTTAGAGAATAACTAACTGTACATAAAAAGCACCTAATTCATGAGCATTGGTCAAGGTGCCAATCATGATACTCAATGGCATTATTCATCTCACTGATCAAGAAATGACCAGCTGTACAAGCTCATGGCCCTAAAAATCATCAATAACCCAAGTCACAGCCACGGGTCCTAGATTTCCCTAACTACCACCATCTGTGTGAATCACCATTGAGAGGTGAACCATGATGGGGGTCAAGGATGCAAGACTAGTAATTATAGAAAGTTCATCTCAATATAGAGCAAAATAAGCAATTTTCATAAGGGAATCAAAAAATGCAACCAAGCCACAACCAAAGTGGTTGACCAACACCGATCATGGGACAAGGCAACCAGGAAAAGTGGGGGGAAGTTTGGAGAAGATGAATACTAGTCGGTAAGACTAGAGCAAGTCTTGAACCACCATACCTAGCCAACACCATCAACCTACAACCATGATGAAAAAAGAGAGAGGGAGTTAGAACAAATCAACTACATGAAAGCAAAAAAATGACTAACTAAAAGAAGTACAGAAAGTAACTTTTATCCCTAGGTACATACGAAATGGGGCACAGGCCCATGAGGTCAATGGGGACTCAAAAGGGGACTTGGGACCAAAATGGGGTTAGATCAAGCCCAAATAAGCCTCAAGTTAAAAAACTAATGCCGTTAATGGACTCAGAATGTGCCAAAACCTTTAAGATGAAGGTCTTGTTGGATGAATATTTTGTCGACCAGCTAACTGGTGAGCAAAATAGTTCCTATCACAACAGCATAGGGAGATTGGTCATCCAGGTGTGTAGTTTTACTACATAAACAAGGGATAAATATCTCCTCTCATCAAGGGGAGGCTCCCTATTAAATATACGGAGGCTATATACTATATATATAAGTAGAAAGTAAGACACAGGGGTGGGATAAACCATCCATCTCTCATTTTTCAGAGATGATGCTAACAAACAAAGGAGAAATCCTGGGTGATTGGTAAAGGTACTTCTCTTCTTTCAGAAGTAACATTCAACCAAGAGCCAAATCCCTTCCTGGATAGTAAAAATCTTGGTGAAGTGACAGAAGGCACTTCTCTTCTTTCAGAAGTGCTTGTTCTTGCAAACAACAGGAATCTTTTTGGTAGGATAAGTAACAGGGTGCCAAGGGCGTAGCAACCAACAATCTAAGATGTAGCACAAAGTCACCACCTTGACTACCCAAGAGTGAGATACGAAGAGCAATGGGGGCATAAAGTCATCCTAAGGTCCTTTACACAGAAATAGAAAATAAAAACACACACTGAAAATAATTATGTCAGCACAAAGTCTAAAAGTAACTAGTTTTAGAGCACCTTCCTTGTTAATTTCACTAATTTTGATTTCCAAATTAAATAAACAAGAACACATTTACAAGATAGACATAAGAATAATATTTTAAAATGATACAAGCCAAAACAACACAAAGTCTGCAAACAACTTGCTTTCTCATTCAGATAAAATGAAATGAAATACAATCTGAGCTCAAAGTCTTAGTAGTTGCCTTTCAATTGGGCAGAGTTTCACTTCTGTATTGGGAAGATCTCCTTTTCATAATGAGAGAAATTACAATGTATAGCAACCAAGCAAATCTTGGCGCTCTTTCCCATGGGATGGCCCATGCTGCAGTCAATGCCTTCAATGCATTTTTAGTTTTGTCTAGAGGGACCATGCTTGGAATAGCGCATTTCCATAATTATGGCATGTCCATTCATCTAACATGTCTCTTCTTGGGTCTAGATCATTTGGTCTGTCCCATCTGACATCTGCGTAGCTGTCCATTTTGTCTTTACTCCAAAGGAGACTAACATGCCGTGCCTTCAATGTTTGCAAGCTAAAATATCTGCTTAGTGGACTGTTCCACCTATTGAAATTACTTTTGCATAGATATTTTGAGTTTTTCCCTCTTTCTACTTTTGTCTTTTCCAGCTTTGTCTCTTCCAATTTTGTCTCTTCCTGGAATTTAAGCTCCCAAGCTATCTCTTCAGCTAGTCGCTTGGTTCTTCCTTCAAGTTCCATGCTTTATTTGAATTTCAACAAATATTCCCTTACTTTAAATTTGACGTATGTGGGTCATCAATGGTTGTTAGCCACTTGAACCATGTTGAACCTTAAACCTTTGAACCCATTTAAAGTACATTGGTTTATTAGTTCATCAGTTCATTCTACCTCTTTTGTTCCATTGCTTCCTGGTTCAATCACTTTCCCGTTCCTTGGTTGAACCACCTGTTTGCTACTTCTTTCCTTGACTGAGGCCGCCTTTGAACCTTTGAACCCATGAACCATTGAACTTCGAAATCTTTCAATTCAAGTTTCAATTGTTTCATCCTTTATCTGTCACTTCCTTGTTCTTTCTAAGCTCTTTGATCTTCATCGCACTGGTTGAACCTTTGAACTTGTGAACTCATTGAACCTTTTAGTTCAAGGTTTAACAGTTCAATCGATTCATTCTTTTTATTTGGCCAAGTCCTTTTGATCTTTTTAAACCAAACACATTGAACCATTTGGTCGTTGAACCTATTGAACCATTGAACCCGTTCAATGGTTCAAGCCTTCTTCTCTTTGATAAGTTTTTTGAAGCCGTTGAACCTTGAAGCAGTTAAACTTTGAACTTTGACAAATGCGCTTAACTCTTGCTACTGAAGTTGAACCTTTGAACCCATTGAACCCGTTGAACCAAAATGGTTCAAGGTTTAATGGTTCAATCCTTGCTTAGAAGCTTGCCTATGAACTCTTTTGGTTGAACCTTGTCATTGAACCAACTTTGAAATCACCTAAGTGTTGAGAGCTTGCTTCTTTCTTGTAGAGTCCATAGAAATCAACCTGTGAAGCCCATAGAACTTGGCCTATAGAGTCCATAGATTTTCTTCCTGCAGAGTCCGTAGATTCAAGCCTGTAGAGTTTGTAGATTTTCTTCCTACAGAGTCCATAGATTCAAGCCTACAAAGTCTATAGATTTAAGCCTGCAGAGTCTATAGATTTTTGAGAAGCTTAAAAAATAAGGAATTTGAATGCTCAAAACAAATTTTGAGAAGGGAAGAGATTATTTTGGTCTGTTGAACCAAAATAGTTCACATGTTGTCCCAAAAATGAGAAGTCTATTTTTGGGGACAACAACTAGCTCCAGTTGGGGAACTTCCTTCAGATGAGAACTTGGAATAGCTGAGGGGAGTAGAAACCAGAATCTCCAGTGCCTTGAAGGCTCCAAAAAATAAAAACAAAAAGCACAAAATAGAACCAAAGACTATACATATGTGCAGGTGAACTTATTTGACACTTCAAGAATTGAAGTGATTCAGATGTTGCCCATTATGAGACAATGAAAATGGCATTTCATCCTGATAAACCAACAAAAAACCATTTTGTCCCCAGAATCAGTGACAGGCGAATGGAACTCTCGACCAGGAATCACATTTTTTGTGAACTCCTTTTGGCTCTCTCTTCTTGCTCCATGGCAAGACGTGGTCTTCTCTCTAAAAACCGTAACTCCTTGCTCTCTGTGAAGAGTTCCTTTTACTGAATTTGGAGTACAACAGTATGGTCCACTACCATAGCTTGTTGTTCTGTTGGTTCAGTCTAGCACATGTTTTGATTGTCAGCATCAAACTCCTAACAAACCATCAACTCAACATCTCCTTTAGTGTGAAGGAGTTTGATATCTTCATCCTGAGTAGCCTTCAATTTGAGCAACAGAGATTCACATCTAGCTGTGTTGTTGGTGTTGTTGAACTGCAACTTGCATGAAAAAAAAATATCTCCTTGAGGAGATATCAACACAATCTCAACTCTAGCATTAGTGGAAGAATCGTTGTCATCAGATTCCAAGATCTAAGTATCATTAGAAGCTAATCTTCTATGAAATTCTCTTCATGGGAGATGGAAGATCCTTCTTCATTTGTACTGCACCCTACCAATTCTTCTGATGCCTTTTCTGGATCAAATCCTAGATTGCCAGCTATAAGACTTTCATCAGCTGAGACATGAGCATCCTCTGTGGTCAAGAAGTAATTACCCCTGCCTGAAGGCTCAAACAGAATTTGAGCTGCAGGGGCTGACATTTGGGTGACCATAATTTTTGCCTCAGATAGGTCCACACTTAGTTCTCCACCAATGTTTAACTGCTCAAGATTGGCTTGTAGGAATTCAAATTCAGTCATTTGAATTTTAAATTTTTTGACATCATCAATTATATCAAATGACTGAAATGGACTTGGAAGAGGGGATGGGAGTTCATCCTTTTGGTTTTTGGGAGGGGGAGGACTGGTTTGCAAATTTAAATTCAAAGTGCATAAATGTTTGATGTACTTATTTTTTTGGCAATCACCAGGTCCTTTGATTGGAAAGGAAGAGGGGTTCCCTACTTAGCAATTTAAATTGTTGGTTGGGGTCGTTCCTCTATCTTTTCTTTATCAGCCTGCTAGGTTGACTGATTCTCAGACCGGGTGAATACTGCATATGATCCTTCGACTGCTTCACCTTCACTTCTGGGTTCATCCTGGTAATTTAAGAAACCAATGTGGGAGTCACCAACTGATTCTTCTTGATCCTCCATGAAGAGATTAACATTATTTTCTTGCTCAAACTCAGGTTGGAAAGAGAAATCATGTTTTCTTTCCAGATATCCAACTGCTGAGTTGGTTGGAGGTGCTTCAAGGGCAAGGTTCCTTTGTGGGGGAGGAAGATGATTTAGATGCCCTTGATTCCTAGCAGCATTGCCTTGATATGGTTTATTTTTAAATGCCCTCCTTGGCATATCTCGATTAGGAGGAGCAGACATACTTAGGGCCATTTGCCTTTTCAAGGCTAGCAGTTCATTTGCTAGCTTTTTCACCATTTGATCCATGGTGCCTGTAAATGGATACTCAGAAGATGAAGAGGATTTACCTCTATTAGGATCTCTCCTTATATTTCCTGCTAAGATAAGGTCATCTTCTAGCTCAGTAGCTAAGTCTTGAGCAAAAATAAGGTCTATGTGTTGAGCCTGTCTCAGCAAAAAAGTCACTTCAGGTAGCTGTGAGTTGATGAAGAAACACTTGAGATTCTGAAGTGTCAGTTGGGTGATCATGGGAATCCTATGCCTCAGCTTGTCAAACCTGGCAATGAAGTTTCTCATAAGTTCATGGGGCTCCTTCTTCATCTATGTGAGCTGGGCTAGCAAGGCATGTGCATCTTCTGCAAGCTTGAACCTTACTTCAAATTTGGCTTTAAGTGTGTCCCAATCAGTCACTAATCTAACTTACAGATGGTAGAACCACTCTGCAACAGCACCTTGTAGGGTCTCCACAAAAAGCCTGACTGCCACGTCTTCAAATTCCACCCCTATCACACCATAGGCCATGCTGAAGGCTGCAATGTGTTCATCAGGGTGAACTCTCCCATCTCCAAAGAATTTGGGGAAGTTCTTTCTTGAGCTGCGTGGAAGTTCATGCAGAGGTGGAGTTAAATTCAGTGGACCAAAAGAGTTACCCTAGGGGCCTTGAGCCATAATTTAATTATGAAAAATAGGGATAACAAATCTGGGTGGAGTGGCTAGATTGCAGAACAAAAATGGAAAATAATTGGCCCTGCTTCAGCTTGAGGCTTGAGGCTTTAGACTGCACACTCTTTTTCAGCAGCTCTAGTTTTGCAGACTAGATAAAATAATGGAGATGGAGGAAAATGGTAAGGCTATAATGATAATGGATAAGACATAGAACAGAGTCACTAGAGTATGTAATGGATAAGGGTAGGGACTACTTCAATCTAAAACTTGAGGCTTTAGACTGCACGTTCATCCCCAGTGGAGTCACCAAAAACTATTGGGTGAATATTTTGTCAACCAGCTAACTAGTGAGCAAAATAGTTCTTATCACCATAGCATAGGGAGATTGGTCATCCAGGTGTGCAGTTTTACTACATCAACAGGGGAAAAATCTCTCCTTTCATCAAGGGGAGGCTCCTTATTAAATATACAGAGGCTATATACTATATATATAAGCAAAAAGTAAGACACAGGGGTGGGATAAACCATCCATCTCTCTTTTTTCAAAGATGATGCTAACAAATAGAGGAGAAATCCTAGGTGATTGGTGAAGGTACTTCTCTTCTTTCAGAAGTAACATTCAGCCAAGAGCCAGATCCCTTCTTAGATATTAGAAATCCTAGTGAAGCGATAGAAGGCACTTCTGTTATTTCAGAAGTGTTTATTCTTGCAAACAATAGGAATCTTTCTGGTAGGATAAGTAACAAGGTGCTAAGGGCATAGCAGCCAGCAATCTAAGATGTAGCATAAAGTCTCCACCTTGACTGCCCAAGAGTGAGATACGAAGAACAATGGGGGCACAAAGTCATCCCAAGGTCCTTTACATAGAAACAGAAAATAAAAACACACACTGAAAACAATTATGTCAGCACAAAGTCTAAAAGTAACTGGTTTTAGGACACCTTCCTTGTTACTTTCACTAATTATGCTTTCCAAATTAAATAAACAAGAACACATTCAGAAGACAGACATAAGAATAATCTTCTAAAATGATACAAGCTAAAATAGCACAAAGTCTGCAAACAACTTGCTTTCTCATTTAGATAAAATGAAATGAAATACAATCTGAGCTCAAAGTCTCAGTATTCACCTTTCAATTGGGCAGAGTTTCACTTCTGTATTGGGAAGATCTCCTTTGCATAATGAGATAAATTACAATGTATATCAACCAAGCAAATCTTGGCACTCTTTCCCATGGGACGACCCATGCTGCAGTCAACGCCTTCAATGCATTTTTAGTTTTATTTAGAGGGACCATGCTTGGAATAGCGCATTGCCGTAATTATGGCATGTCCATTCATCTAATATGTCTCTTCCTAGGTTTAGATCATCTGGTTTGTCCCCTCTGATGTCTACACAGCTGTCCATTTTGTCTTTACTCCAAAGGAGACTAACAGGTCGTGCCTTCAATGTTTGCAGGCTAAAATATCTGCTTAGTGAACTGTTCCACCTACTGAAATTACTTCTGTGCAGATATTTTGAGCTTTTCCCTCTTTTTGCTTTTGTCTTTTCCAACTTTGTCTCTTCCAGCTTTGTCTCTTCTTGGAATTTAAGCTCTCGAGCTATCTTTTCAGCTAGTCGCTTGGTTCTTCCTTCAAGTTCTGTGCTTTATTTGAATTTCAACGAATATTCCCTTACTTTAAATTTGACGTCTGCAGGGCCGTCAATGTTTGCTATCCGCTTGAACCATGTTGAACCTTAAACCCTTGAACCCACTGAAAGTACATTGGTTCATCGGTTCATTCTGCCTCTTTTATTCCATCGCTTCCTGGTTCAATCACTTTCCCGCTCCTTGGTTGAACCATCCGTTGAACCACTTGTTTGCTACTTCTTTCCTTGACTGAGGCTGCCTTTGAACTTTTGAACCTATGAACCATTGAACTTCAAACTCTTTCAGTTCAAGGTTCAATCGGTTCATTGGTTCATCCTTTGTCCGTCACTTCCTTGTTCTTTCTAAGCTCTTTGATCTTCATCACACTGGTTGAACCTTTGAACCTGTGAACTCATTGAACCTTTTGGTTCAAGGTTCAACGGTTCAATCGGTTCATTCTTTTTATTTGGCCAAGTCCTTTTAATCTTTTTGAACCAAACACGTTGAACCATTTGGTCATTGAACCTGTTGAACCATTGAACCCGTTCAATGGTTCAAGCCTTCTTCTCTTTGATAAGTGTTTTGAAGTCGTTGAACCTTGAAGCGATTGAACTTTGAACCTTGACAAATGCACTTAACTCTTACTGCTGACATTTAACCTTTGAACCCATTGAACCCATTGAACCAAAATGGTTTAAGGTTCAACGATTCAATGGTTCAATCCTTGCTTAGAATCTTGCCGATGAACTCTTTTGGTTGAACCTTGTCGTTGAACCAACTTTGAAATCACCTAAGTGTTGAGAGCTTGCTTCTTTCCTGCAGAGTCCGTAGAAATCAACCTGTGAAGCCCATAGAACTTGGCCTGTAGAGTCCGTATATTTTCTTCCTGCAGAGTCTGTAGATTCAAACCTACAGAGTCCATAGATTTTTTTCCTGCAGAGTCTGTAGATTCAACCCTGCAGAGTCTGTAGATTCAAGCTTGCAGAGTCCATAGATTTCTGAGAAGCTTGAAAAATGAGGAATTTGAATGCTCAGAAAAAATGTCGAGAAGGGAAGAGATTATTTTGGTCTATTGAACCAAAATAGTTCACATGTTGTCTCAAAAATGAGAAGTCTATTTTTGGGGACAACAAGTCTCACAGCCTGAAATGCAAAAACAAGAAAAAAACCAAAAAGGGCCCACTCAAACACTAAAAAAGAGGCTAAAAAGGGGGGAAAGAGAGAAAAGAGGTCATTTTCACTCTAAGAGAGCCCACGAGCAACCCAAAGCCCAAGCAAAGTAAACAAGGACATAGGAACATGCCAAAGATGCATAGAATGGTCTAGGTAAGTCCTTTGAACAAACTTTTATCAAATTTATGGGGTTTAGGAAGCCCTAATGCCATTTTCACTCATTCCAGATGATTCAATGAATGGATCAAATAGAACAAGTGTTGAAAATGGTGGGCTTGGAGACAGAAAGAAAATGGGACCAATGGGAGGCTCTCCCACTGCCCATGGAGGGAGAACTAGGGAGTGCAAGGGTTCCCCAAGGTGTACCATGTAGGTCATGACCTGGTTGGGCTAGGTTGTGGCCTACCCCACTGCAAGGCTATGAATTTGCCTAGATATCTATGGCATTGGCTAGCAAGGGCCCAAGAAGATCCCTGGGAAGCCCAATAAGACCCAAAAACTTTGAGAAAAGGTTAAGAGTAGATAAAAAAGGGGTGAAAAAGATACGAGTAGATGAAAACATGATTTTTAGTCCATTATACCTTTTTCATAGCTAGTATGTTGACTTGGTTTCTTGTTTCTTGCTTGTGCAGACACATAGAGGAGTGAGCATACCAGAGGAGGTAGAGCCTTCATAGGTGAGAGAGTAGTAGGCCCAGATGGATAGGTTATGCAAGGTGTCTAACTGAGAGAGAGACCTGTCATGGCTAGCCAAGGAAGTGGATGTTCTACTTACAGAGGATCAGGCACACCTATAGAGTTGAAGACTTTGGATGTTGGCGTACATACCTTCACTATGATATTTTTGACACCTGGTCAACACACTAACCACCACATGGGTACCAGAGAGATAGTGTTCCAACTAGGGCCTGAGTTAGAGACCATCCTCAGTATAGAGGATTTATACCAGCTCTATGAGGCAAAGCCTACAGGTATAGAGATACACCTACCAATTGTACATGATGTAGTGGTAGTATAGGTCTACTTTGTGGAACCTTACTCTTAACAGAATATCCATGGGGTTCAGATCACTCAGAAGTCACCAAGAGTTCCACCACTCAGGATAGTGATATTAGGTACTTTGGTTGTGAGGCTCTACACTGGCCATAGTACAAGATGACTACCACTCTCATGGATAGGAGTTGTCCAACACATAGAGAGGGGCCAAAGACATGCCTAAGTTTAGTACATCTTAGATAGACTATACCAATAGTTAGATCATATGTGATGCATAGGTGCAGGTAGATTAACACAATCTAGTCTATTCATGGCTTGGGCCTATAGAGCCTCCCCCTAATGAGGTTGAGGGTATTATATGGTAATGATGCATACCTGGCACTAAAGATAGGCATGACATGGGCTACATAGTTCATAAATAGGGCTAGGCCTATGCGAACCACCCTAGATTTAGATGTAATAGTGAGTTATGTTTATGATCCATATGGGTCTATGGTATGGCCAGAAGATACATCAGTGGAGACCTATGTAGGTGTGGAGGAATCTGAGGTCCACAGGGTTCATACCTTCATCTCAGGTGGCAAGTTATAATGGCAAGAGAGAGACGTGCTCAATCAGGCTAGTTGGGGATGAGCACGATCAGTAGTCAAGGTAGAGTGAGAGGAGCAATGATGGAGAAAGACCAGCATAATGAGGACCACTACCACAAGGAGGAACATGAGTTATAGGGGTGCCACAGAGGCCATCCACACTACCAAGTAAGACAAGTGTATTTCCTAGATAACACTTTATCATTATGCTCATCTTAAGTGAGAGATGTATATGTAGCTAACATATATGCTCTAAGTGTGTGTGTGTGCAAGAAACCAACCTAGTTGGACTATACCCTAGGTGGACCTCCTACTGAGGGAGCTATTCACTGATGTGGTGGGCACATTACTGACATAGCAGGTACCATATCTATTGTCCAGGGTAGAGCCACATACTCATTTTTGGCATGTGGGTGCACAAGCCTCACTCGAGCTAATGAGGGCATGACATAGGATTCCATAGTTGAAAGCTAAGTCAATAAACCATAGGGTGAATTTTATAGAGAATGAGGTGATACTAGTGAGAACTAAGGCTAAGATCGATCAACTACAAGCTGAGCTAGCTAAAGAGTATACCAGAGGAGCTGAGGCACTTGGAGTGAAGGTAGACTAGCTGGCTGCACTGGAGGAGACCATATCTCGACTAGTTGAGAGGCAAATATCTAGATCCCCACTTGGAGTATGACTATCATAGATACCACCCGGTCATAGGCTGATTGGGTATGCATATGTATCCATACTCATGGTATATTTTAGGGACTACAAACATATGTGATGTACCTAGAGAAAAACATATATATATTTTGATATATATACATACCTTTCTCATGATTAGCATATATGTGTATATGAATTTGTGTGTGATATGTATGCTTAATTTGATGTAAACTACTAGATACAATGTGGATTAGATAGTAGACACTACAAACTAAGGACCCACGTGCACACACACATATACTAATGGAACAAAATTAGTGGTGAGAAAAGAGAGGAAAGGCTCACCTTACCACCATAAGAGACTTTTTTGGAGGGCCACGTGGGCCCTAGACATGGAATGTCTTGAGGTAGAACCCATTGATCGAGTACCACAGGGGCTCACTTTCAAGGGTTGAGAGATGATATGCCCCATTATTGAGAGAGGCAGTGATAACAAAAGGACCAAACCACTTATGAGCAAGCTTGCCCTTTTTATGGTGCTCCTTATCAAAAATGAGGGCCGTATCACCTGCCTTGAAAAGATGAGAGGGCACCAACTTCTGGAATTGATTACATTGATAGCACTAGTAAGCATGGTTATTCTCAAGAGCAGCTAGGCATCGCTCATCTAACTACTCAAGCTTAGTGAGGTGAGCAGTGTATTCTTCCTCATCAAAAAGAGATCTAAAGGTCTTAACTTTTAGTGAAGGTATTAGGACCTCCAAGGGAAGAATAGCCTCAAACCCATACATGATAGAGTATGGGGTTACCCCCATGGTCATTCAAGAGCTAATCTGATAGGCCCAGAGGATAGGATAGAACATGAGATGCCAATCCCTCTTAGACTAGGATACAATGTAGAGAAGCATCTTCTTCAAAGTTTTATTTTAAGATTCTACTTACCCATTTCCTTGGGGATAATGGGTAGAGGAAAAACTGAGCTTGAAGTCGAAGCATTCAAGGAGCTCACACATCTCAAGGCTTTGGAAGCTCAGACTATTGTTGGCCATGATCACCTCAGGAACCCTAAACCTACAAATAAGCTAGTTCAGTATAAACTTGGTGATGGCATTCCCACATATGCTGCTATGAGGCATGGCCTCAACCCACTTTATAAAGTAGTTAGTGGTAGTGATAAACCAGTGATGGCCATCAGAAAAGGCTAGTTTGAACTCTCTGACAAAGTCGAGATCCCACATGGAAAAAGGCCAAGGAGTGGAGATGGGGTGCAAAAGGCCTATTAAGACATTAATGGCATCCCCAGTGACTTGGTACATCTTACACTTCTTAGCGTATAGGATGGCATCCTTAACAAGAGTGGGGCCATTAGTAGCCCACCCTGATAATACACTAAGCAATGGCCTACCCGCCTAAGTGACCACCATAAATTCTCTCTTGGCATTCCTCAAGCACAAGAGGAACATCTTTAGGGGTGAGGTACTACATCAACACACCATCAATATCCCTATTGAATAAGATGCCACCAATAATGACATAGTGAATGGTAAGTTTACAGATTTGATATCATTTTTGGGAAGGAGTGTCAATGGGATAAGACTCATCTGTAAGGTAATGGATAATGTCTTGATACCAATCACACTTAGAAACCTCAACACGATTGACCAAATAGACCATCTCATCTAGAAAGTCATCATCAACCAACTTCATGTTAGGATTGGGTAGTGGCTAATTAGTGAGCTGATTAGCCATGGCCAAGCCCTTGGTGGAGTTTTGGTTGACAATAAAGAGGTCAAACTCTTGAAGAAGCATGATCCACCTTGCAATCATATGAGTGAGATGTGTCTTGTTGAGTAAGTAATGGATTGGATTAGATTGGACAATCACATTAGTAGTCTAACCCAATATGTAATGTCTCAAATTTTTCATGGCGAAGATGAGGGAGAATCACTACCACTCAAATAGAGAGTAGTTGAGATTAGAGTCAACTAGCATACAAGAGATGTAGTAAATAACTCTCTCTCTACCAATGTCATCCTTTTAACACAGCATGCCCCCAATGGAAAGATCAATGACAGAGGTTTACAAGATGAACTCGCACCCTTTAATGGGTGCCATTAGGATGGGAGGATTATGAAGCACATGCTTTAATTCTTCAAAATCCACTTGGACTTCAGCAGATCATAAGAACGGTGTGATCTTGTGGAGATGTGTGAGGGGTATGTACTTGTGAGCATACTCCTCAAGAAAATGTCTAAAAGTTGAGTCTTTCAAGAAATGACTGCAAGTGAATAAGATTATGTGGGGGAGCATCTCAAGGATATCCTTGATCTTCTTCGTATCCACTTCAATGCCACTCTACAAAATAAGGAAGTTGAGAAGATTTCAAGTAGAAATGTCAAAAATGCACTTCTCGGGGTTGAGACTGATGTGATACTCTCAGAGACGCTTAAATATGATCTTGAGGTCTTGCACATGCTCATCCCACTTATGAGATTTTTCAAGGAGATCATCAACATAACACTCAACAATCTTGTGGATGAGGTCATGAAAAATGTGGGTCACGGCATGCTAATATGTATCGCTAACATGATCTCAAAACTAGCAATGGAATCAAAAATATGGTCAATCAAAGGAATCAAAAAGTTGTCCTTTGGACAAGTTATATTGAGATCTTAGAAGTTGATGTAAATCATAATTGCTTTGTTCTTCTTGAGAATGGGAACAATGTTGGAAACCCATCAAGGGTAGTCAATAGTCTGAATGAGACTTTTACTACCATTGGTCATTGATTTTGGTGAATAGATCGGGCTCCATCATTCATAACAAGCTTATGGACAATGATGTTGGAATCCATGCCCTTCATATCAGCATATTCCCAAGTAAATACATCCAAAAATTCATGCAAGAAGGTGATCAAAACATCCCACTCCTTAGGAGCAAAGCTGGCACTGATCTTAATGATCTTGGGCCTTGTTGAAGTGCCAAGGTTGACATCCATGAATCCTTTAACATCCATAGTGTTTCCTTCCTTGAAACATTCTAGAGCAGGAGGGAGTGTATGGTCTAACACTTCAAGTTCAACTAGGAGGACATTCACTGAAGGAATGCCTGGAGTTAGACCTTTAGTGAGAGAGATATCCAAACCAAGGAAATCAAGGGGATAATGATACTTACGACAAGCCTGTATGAGCTTGGTATAATCCTTTCTCTCTTTGAATAGGTTGTGTGTCATGACATGAATGAAATAACACTCAAGATCAGACTTAGCCACTCTCACAGTCTTAGTAAGAAACGTATTGAGAGAGCCTATACTCTGATGGGAAAAGGATGACATAAGGAGAAGTTCAATATCTATAGATACATATTTGAAGAGGTCTCCAAAAAGAGATGGGCTAGCCTGATGTCATAGAGTAGAAGAGGGAGTCATCCAACACGTGCCAAACTCTAAAAGGATAAATATGGATTGGTACTCGATTGGGTCACAATGCTCATCCTTGAGCAAATGAGATTCATCCACAGAGGGTGTGTGGGCACCACAAAACCCTATGAAGAGATAGCCAAATCCTCACTTGATAGCTTTATCATTGCATAAAAAAATGCCCAAGGATCTGGGTCAGCCTCTAGGGTATGAACCTCGCCTTCATAAACAAACTACACCATACAAAATGTGGCTAACATGACAGCCTACATGGTAGTGATCCATGGATAGCCAAGAGTCATGTTGTATGAAATATTGAGGTCTAACACACAAAACTTGATTTGGACCACCTTAGGACCAAAATTGATGTGGCTCTTCACATTCCCCATTGCAATAACTATGTCATTGTTGAAACCAACACACTTATGGCAAGAATCAAAAAGCTTCTTCTGATTAGTCTCAAGCTCATCAAATACGTGTAGAGGCATGATATTCAATGTGCATCCTTCATCGGCAAAGCATACTTGACACAAAAATCATCAATAAAAGTCTCAATGTAGAGAGGGAACCAAGCCCTCTTTATCAGAATCGAGGCATCCAGCAAGCAAGCTAGGTAAAAAGATAAAATAGGCAAATGAGGGTGCTCAAGTGTATCAGAGTTAAATAACACTCCAATATCATCTTGTAGTGGATCCTTATGAGAGAGACCAAGCTCATCAAATATGAGGCCCCTTTGCTCAAGACAAAGGCAAAGCAGGTCCCACATGGAGATCCTAACTGAGAGGCCCTATAACTCCTCAATGATGGAGTAAAGATGTTGTCTAGCCTGGGAGGGATATTACATTGAAATTCAAACCTGACTTTGGGATTCCCTACCCCCATGGGTTAGATGGGAGGCCCAACACCACTAGTCTCTCTAGCAAGGTTAGTGGTCCAACCTGAGCACGTATCAACAAAGTACTCATAACCAATGGGAGCAATGTCAATAGTAGTAATGACCTTGCTACTCTCGTGCTTGGATTTCCCTCTTAAGTCAACCTAAGAAGAGGATTAAAAATATTTGGAAGAGAAATAAGGAGAACATGGGGCCTTAGCCTTGGATTTATTCTTTTTCTTCTTCTTCTTCTCCTTGTTATGGTCCAAAAAAGGCTCCTTGAAGACATCCAACTTGTGGTTGGGTTCTACAAGAAGAGAACTCTAAGACTGAGGTGAGGCTTGCCCACCAAACTTTTAGGTAGGACAATTGGCATCAACATACCCCTTCATCCGATGGTAATTACAAAACTTGGTGGGATCATAAGGGAACATCATTCATTATTTTATTAGACCAAACTTATAAACCTACTTATTAGTTAGTTTCTTGTTTATGGCATTCGCCTCATGACTTTCCTTCTTGTCTTTCTTCTCAGAAGGAGAATTAGTGACACCATTTTTGGTCATGTTGTAGTTGTAATCACATGATGAGGATGAATTTTGGGAAGGTACGGGTTACATGCTTACATGCACCTCAAATAATTTAATCTTCAGACACTCATTAACAACTTCATCATAAGAAGTGGGCTCATGAAAACTAGAGAAAGAATCTGGAGGTAAATTTTGAAACCAGACAAGAGCTTCAACTTGTAGAGAGCGAGTAAAGAGCTTCAATAACATGCCTTCATCCTATTCCCAATCCATAAATGCATCATGAATGATATAATATGCTCCATAGAACTATAATCTCGAGTCCCATCTAACTTTGGCAATTCAAGGATAGGAGTAGGGAGGGAAATAACATGCAATTAAGGGTCTAGAGGATTTTGATAGATATCCTCATAATCATGGTAGATAGCAAGTTGGTGATGAGTTCCAAGAGGGGGATCATAATGGTAATGATGTTGCCTATGCCCATAGGCATCATCATAAACATGGTCATAAAGAGCATGATATTGAGGTGGCTCCTAATAAGAAGGTTGGTCATAGCAGAAATCATCTCTACCATGAGGTGGGGAATGGCCACAAGAAGTGTGATGTTCCCCATGGGGCAGATAGGAATATGTGGCATACTCATAGAAATGGTCATGATGATCAAAATCTCCATGATTTTGGTCATGTGTCATCAAATTTGGGTCAACTAGTGGCCATTAAGACTCTCGATATGCATCCCATAGATCTCTAGTCCATAAATGATGATCAAAATTAGCATGTTCATCAGAGACTTAGAATGAAGGGTTAAGAGGATGGGAAGAACCCTCATGACGAAGGTATCTTCCCAAGTGGGAATATCTATGATCCACAACATGGACATGTAGATGTTCTTACGGGAGAGTTTCCTACAAAGAAAGAGGTGGGGAACTCATGCGAGAACTAGTCAAGGTAGTTGACACTGAATGGGTATGACCTTTGTCTCTAGAAGATACGCACTGTTAACTCCTTAGGGGAGAAGGATTCACTTCATTAACTTGAATACATCTATGATAATCATCAATTATCACACACAACTCATCTGATCCTAAATGGTCAAGAGGATCCTCATCACCTCGAATGGGTGAGTGAGATGTAGCATGAGGATGAGCAGAAACATCCTCAGATGAATGAAGCTCAGACTAGTGAAAAGAAGACCAAGTCCATTAGTTTTAGTCCAAAAAATCTTATTCCATTTCAAATTTCAAAGGGTGTAGACTACCATGTTAGGTCAAGGGAGCCTCTTGGATCCTACAGTGTTTATGGCATTCCATTACAGTCATGGCTTGATCATGAGTGAGATCAGGGATGAGACCTTAAATCTGATGGGAGTGACGTCCTAAGGGTGGGAGTTCAACCATGGGTATAATGAAATAATATCAACATAGAAGATAATAGAAAAGTAAAACTAAAGGAGAACCAAAAGGGAGAATAACATAAACCAAAATAGAATACAACAACCAAGGTGAGAGTCGAAACATAACTGAAAGCAAACCCTAACAACTAACAGAGGGGAGTTGGCTAAGAGATTTATAAATGGGATAGAACTAGCATGAGACCATATGTGAGGTCCCACCAGGAATGTCAGTATGTAGCTTTGAGAATTTGAATGGAACCACTAGTGTTTGGTAGGGTGCTAAAGCAAACCACTAAGAAGATAGAAGGCTCAGGGGTTTTATGGGCTATAGGAAGTCTATAGTGGCTATCTAGTTTGTTGACTTGCACCAAGCTATAGATAGACTTGTAAACTAGGTTGGGGATATCATGAACAAGTGCACAAAGTACACAAGCTCCTCTAACATATCCAACCATAATAAATCAAGTGGCTAAAACTATACTATGGATTGTAACAATACTGAATGAAATGAAATTGCCAATAGAATGTAAATCTATCAACTAAGGCACTTTGAGGCCAAATGAAAGACATTTTGGGAAACAAATATGTTTTCAAGCAAGGGTTCAAGAACATGCCTATTTTATATTTGAGTTATCTTTCAATGCAATATTACTATTTTCTAATAGTGCAATATTTCTAGTTTTAACAAGAGAGAGAGAGAGAGAGAGAGAGGGTTTGAATAAGTTTTCTAGTTTGTCTACTATGCAATGAATAAAGCTTCCAAAGAGAGAAATGGCATACAATAAAGGAATATTTCATAGAATTAAAGTACTCTTCAATCATACATAAATATAGGAAACTTCAAAAACTATTCTAAGCAATATACCCAACAACTAGATTTTTAAAACAAAACAAACCCTAGCATGTATACTACTGCAAACAAGTAAAGAGTTTCAATTTTCAAAGAAAAGTGCCCTCATATTAAACTCAAAGAGATGTGTAGACTTTATACCAACTGATTATCCAATCTAAGAGAAAAAAGAGGAAGAATATCAGGCTATGTAGGCTGAGTCCAGACCAAGAGCCAAAATTTGTGGAAGAGATGAAGGAGAAGCCACCAATCTGTGAGAGGCAAAGCAAGGAGCACAAGTGACAGGTGAAATGGAGTCTTGAGGAGGCAAGGAGCAGTCCACAAGCTTTAGGAACACTATCAATAGTAAATATAATCACCAATGGAAGTAACAACAAAGTAGGGCATTCATTTTCACAAGGAAAATAATTGTGCCAAGCAAGAATCAAGAGAGATTCAGGGAGGCAGCCAAGATTTTAATGTGAGACTATTAATGGAGATGATTAGAGTATATATGCAACAAAAGTGGAGTAATATTAAATATAGAGTGTGAATGAATGAGGTAATGTGCATATATCCAACCCTAATTCATCAATAAGTCAAAAAACTAGTCATTTATGACCATTTTGGGCCAAACTAGACACTTTTCATGTGTTTAACCTAGACCATAGCTTTTATGAAGGAAACATGTGGCCTAGGTCATGGGTTTCATTCTTAATCCATGGCCTAGGTCAAACAAGAGCTAAAGTTGGTCAAATATCTACCAAAAGGGCGTCGAGGGGTCCTTAAAGAGCCCTTCTGGCATGAAAAAGGTCTGAAACAGTTAGAGGAAAGGGATAATGCACGAGAGACATCCAAGTAAGTGGCCTATGACTCTAAGAAGGATAACCAAGGTTGGTATTCTACACATGAGTTGATGTGTAATCATAGAGAGGAGTAGGGTCTTAGGAAGTATGATTTATAGTGGCCATATAGTTTATAAAAAACCACATGGACCACTACACCTCTGGGAGCCATAGTGGAAATATAGATGGATTAAACACATGGTGGCATAAAAAATATCCACCAATTATCTCATCATATAAAAATTACCTTTGCCTCAATCATTTGACACTGCCTTAAAAAGGTTGAAATTGATCATGCTCCCAAGATCTAGGACTTGATTACCTTTGATCATTATGTGTAGCAGGGGCACCCACAAGAGATTAACATGGATGTAGTCAGTTACCCCAAAAAAATGATATAATAGTATCATCCCTATGTGGACCCCTTCCTTGAAGGTGAAAATGGTGTAAGAGTAAACATTTATCTTGTTAACCCATTTGGCATACATCATAAATCTGATAAGCATTGGTCCATGTGTTCACTATGGTTATGTCAAAAGTGATCATGTATTCTGGGAGGTTGTACTATGATTTTAATGTGCTCCTTGAAATATATAAAATATTATTCTAAGATCCTTTAGAACACATTAAATCATGAACGTCATCATGCACTCACTTGGCAATGAGTAATAATTTGTTGAAGAGGTCAACAAGGGCAAAAAATTTTGGCTTAGATGAAGCTTTGTGTAAGCTTCACTTATCATATGCTCTAAGGGCATCTTGGAACTCAACCTCATATTCATCATCACTAGAGTCAAGCTTGTGCACTATCTCAATTAATTTTAACATCTTATTATAATGTTTGAAATAGGTTAGACCCCCTGGGAAACTGGTATCTCTATACTCGATCTCAACTTTAGGGTTAGAGGATGAAGCAGTCATGGTGGAAATGGATAGATCTCTATAATAATGAATTCTAAGTAGGGAGGATGGAGGGCACATGGATGAGTATAAAATGAGAAGGTATTGGGAAAATGGGAGCAATAACAATAAATGAGTTTATCATAGGGTACTTATAAGGATCTGTGTATATCTCCTGTATTGATGGCACTTGGTGGCTCACCCAATATGAATTAAAATACAAGTTGGTAGCTCAATTTTCTTATTTATTTCTTAATCTCAACTTAAACTTAGAGATTTCACATATATGTCACATGCTAGATTTGGTGATTGTGACACGATATTTTAAATTGTCTAATCAGGGCCCAGTTTCCCATTTAGTTAATGTTAAGAGTGTAGTAGGAACATGGCTATTTCACCCTTGTGGCATCATATACAACCTTTACCTTGTGTCGTGTGTCTACCACTAATTAGTCAAGATCTATAATGGCTACCACCTAGGCATGGCTTGGTACCTCACCTTTTCATTTTTGGGAGCAAGAGTTGATAGTTGGAGGGGTGAGGTGACATGTAACATCCTTTGATTAGCCTTTTAGATCTATTTGTACTTCACTATAACTATTTGGGGCTTCTTTATCCTCTTCTACCAATCTGTATCAAAGTGTTGTGTGGCATGGTCTTGTTTATTGGTCTCTCATGGGCCCTAACATCTATGACAGGTCTGAAAGACTAACAACTGTAACGAGATCCATGTGGTACTCCTTCATTTGGTTAAGCTCTCTTAGGCCCTAACATCTTTGATAAGTCTAGGAGACTAATAGATATGACAAGATCCATGTGGTTCTCTTTCATTTAGTAGAGATTTATTAAGCCCTGACATCTCTGATAGGTCTAGAAGACTGACATGCATGACATCTGGGGCCACATGACACCTCTTCATTTGGTCGTTGCTCCTACAAAAATTCACAAAAAAGAGACCAAGTAAGTAAAGGAAGCCACTAATCAATTGAGATGCTCACCTGCCTACCAATGGGGATTTATAATCACCACTTAGGTGTTGAGTTGTGGAGCTAAAAGCTTCACTGATATGCAAATGTGGAGGTTGCTGGGTTACACAGTAACTGACATCGGTCAGAACCTGCCGACATCGGTCAGCGGTCGACTAGTATCTGCTGACATCGATTATGAATCGGCCGACATCAGTCATCTCCAGACAGATAAAGACTGACATCGGTCGTCTATGCATTTCTAGAATTATTCTAAATTTAGACGAATAGTTAGTTTGCATGTAAAGACTAATTTTAGTCTTGAGTCCGCTTTTCTAATTATTGTTTGCTTGGGGTTCTATTTAAGAGACCCATGGGGTTGTATTGTAATCAAGATGAGATCCTCAAAGTGTAAGATCTAGAAGGTCTACAAGAGTGCAAGATCAGGAAGATCTACATGGTAAGAAAGGTCAATTAGATCTGCAAGGTGCAAGATCAAGAAGATCTGCTAGCAAGGAGGCAAAAACAGTTGAGTTGATTGTCACTTGGAAGTAGGCAACAACAACCATTGAGTTGATTGTCACTGGAGGGAACAACTCAATGTTTGAGTTGGTTGTAATTGATTGAGAGAGAGAACTCTTGAGGGAGAATTATTGTACACCCAAGAGGTGTGGGAAGAGTGAGATTTCTTCATTGTATTTCCTTCTGGAAGAGTTGAATACAGATTGTATTGTTTCTCATATCTCATATTCTTTGTTGTTTCTGATTTCTAGTTACTTATTACTTCTGGTTAAATTCTATGTTTAGTTGCTTATACAAAAGTAATCAATTGAGCTCTAGAGCCTAACAAGTGGTATCAGAGCTACAGGATCCTGACAGTTGGTATCAGAGCCAGGTTCATCAGATCTAGGTTCATCAAAGCAGGTTAGTGTTTGTTGATTACAGGTTCACTCTCTGATTGAGTGGGAGTAAAGCAATGGCAGAAGAAAGTAAACTAAGAATGGAAAAATTCAATGGCAAGAATTATCAATTATGGAGGATGCAGATAAAAGATTATCTGTATCAGAAAGATCTATACTTACCGTTGGGTGGGGTTTTAAGAAAGCCCACAGATATGCAAGATGAAGAATGGAATGTTCTTGATAGAAAGGCTCTTGGATCTATAAGGTTGAGCCTGGCATCGTCTGTGATCTCCAACTTATCACAGGAAAAGACAACGATAGAGTTAATGGAATCTTTGGAAAATTTATATGAAAAACCCTCAGCTTCGAATAAGGTATTTCTTATGAAGCAATTATTTAATTTGCAAATGCAGGAAGGTGGATCTTTATATAGTCATCTTAGTGATTTCCATGGATTAGTAAATTAGTTAATTTCAGTCAACATAGTTTTTGATGATGAAATTAAGGCTCTCTTAATCTTATGCTCTTTACCTAAAAGTTGGGATAGCTTGGTAATGGCAGTTAGTAATATTGCGTCTGCTTCAAATATCTTGAAAGTTGATGATGTTGTTAGTGTAATCTTGAATGAAGAAATTCATAGGAAAAGCACAAGGGAAATATCAGATAATGCTTTAAGTGTTGAAAGTAGGGGATGGAAGAGAGAGAAGGGCAAGCAAGAGAAAGCAAGGTCAAAGATAGGCAGTAGATCCAAATCGAGAAATGGAGGTATAACCTGCTGGAATTGTGGAAAGAAAGGACATGCAAAGAAAGATTGTTGGTTGAAAGAAGATCGGCATGAAGGTAATGAAGAAGCAGATGTTGCAGGTATTGTTGCACAAGATGCTCTTATATTTTCTTTGGATAGTCAGGTAGAATCATGGGTTTTAGATTTTGGTGCTTCTTTTCATGCAACCCCAAATAGAGAATTTTTCCATGATTATGTCCATGGAGACTTTGGAAAAATTTATTTAGGGGATGCTGAGCCTTGTCAAATTGTTGGAAAAGGGGAAGTGCAGCTAAAATTGCAGACTTGCAACACATGGGTGTTGAAGGATGTCATGCATGTACCCGTCCTGAAGAGGAATCTAATTTTTGTAGGAAAGTTGGGTGATGAGGGTTGCACAGTAACTCTCACAGTGGAATCTTGGAAAGTTTCCAAGGGTGCACTTGTTTTAGCTAAAGGTAAGAAAGTAGGTACACTTTATGTATCTACTTGTATTACTGATTCTCTTTCTATTTTATCTACTTCAGATGTAGATGCAAAGATGTGGCACTGTAGGCTTGGTCACATGAGTGAGAAGGGAATGCATGTCCTTAAGTCAAAAGGTAAGCTTTCAGATTTTATAGATCTAGATTTTTGTGAGCATTGTATTTTTGGGAAACAGGAGAAAGTGAGGTTTCTCACTACTGGGTCAACAAAGAAGAAGCACAAGTTGGAGCTTGTTCACATAGATGTGTGGGGACCAGCTCAGGGAGCTTCTATTAGAGGATCACAGTATTATGTTTCTTTCATTGATGATGCTACAAGCAAGGTATGGATTTATTGCATAAAGTGGAAATCTGATGTTTTTGACACATTTAAGAAATGGAAAGCCTTGGTTTTCAATGAGAAGGTGATGGACAGTGATCAGCTCAAGAGGCTAAATAATTCTGAGTAGGGCAATTTGGACAAGGTTATGATCCAAAATGAGCTCATGGGTAAAAATAATCACTCACAAGAAAACATAGAAACTGACGTCGGTCAGGAAGAGACCGACGTCGATTAGGCAGGAATCGACGTCGGTCCGATGGAGACCAAATTCGGTGATGTCGAGCAGGTGGAAACTGACGTCGATCAGATGGCAACCAACATCAATCAGGTCGATCAGGTGGAATCGATGTCGATTGAGTGCAGACCGATAGATGATCGGGATCGGTCACTGTTAGAATAAAATTTGGGTGGACAGCAAGCTGTCAATGAGTCTCAAACGCCCATGAGGAGGTCTGAAAGGATAAGTAAGCCTCAAATTCGTTATTCCCCTTCTTTATACTACTTGTTGCTCACTGATGGTCGAGAACCAAGAAGTTTTGAAGAGGCAATGTAGGTAGAATCCAAGAAACAGTGGGAGCATGGCATGAATGAGGAAATTGATTTTTTGGAAGAGAACCAAACATAGGATTTGGTAGAGTTGCCAGCTGGAAAGAAAGCACTGAAAAATGAATGGATATACAGGTTAAAGAAAGGAGAGAATGGACAGGTGAGACATAAGCTAGGTTATATGGTCTTGAGCAAGCTCCAAGACAATGGTATTTGAGGTTTGACAGGTTTATGACAGAGCATGGCATTAGTCAATGTCAATGTGACTATTGTGTTTATTTTACCAGGTTGGATAATAGTAGATACATTATCATGTTACTGTATGTATTGTATATGCTTGTTGTAGGGTCACACATGCAAAGAATTACTGAGCTAAAGGTAAAATTAGCTCACATAATTGCCATGAAGGATTTAGGAGCAGCAAAGAAAATCCTTGGCATGAGTATTTTTAGAGACAGGGAAAATCACAAGTTGATTTTATCTCAAGAGGATTATGTGAATAAGTTAGTGTAGAGGTTCAATTTGCAGGATGCAAAACCGATAAGCACACCTATGGTTGGACAGTTCAAGTTGAGCAAAGAACAGTGTCATAAATCACATGATGAGGTTGAGTACATGGTATGTACTGGACCTGATATTACCCAAGTAGTGGGAGTTGTCAGCAAGTTTATGGCCAATCCAGGAAAGGAGCATTGGAAAGTAGTTCAGTGGATTCTCAGATATCTGAGAGGGACCAGCAGCAGGTATTTATGCTATGGAGGGTCAAACACTTCTCTACATGAGTATGTAGATTCAGATATGGTAGGTGACTTGGATGGTAGGAGAAGCACCACAGGATATGTGTTCACTATTGGTGGAACGGCGGTTAGCTGGATTTTAGAGTTGCAAAAGGTTATTGCAGTCACGGTGGCTAGCAAGATAAGAACCCTGTAGATATGTTAACAAAGCCGGTAACAAATGAGAAGTTGAATCTTCATTCAACTTTTGTTGGTCTTCAAGATTGAACTTGAAGATGGAGATACAAGCCAGAAACAGATTAGAGGATGTTGCTATACAGGTACAAGTACAGGTGCAGCTATTTATCTCCAAGTGGGAGATTGGTATCAGCGCTATAGGATCCTGACATTAGAACTTTGAGAGGTTGAGGCTCTAGGAATTGATACTCCAAAAACTTCAATACAAGTCTAAATTTATAGAAAAATAGTTAGTGTAAAAACTATTTTATGATTTTTTTTGTTTTTATAAAATGCAGTAAGGACTTGACTACATTTAAAAATAATTTTGAGGGGTTTTGAAGAAAGATGATAATCAGAAGGGGACTAAAAGTCTGGGAACTTCAAATTGAACAATTTTAAAGAGAGGTCCCCTATTTCTCTAAAAAATAGGGGTTATTGGCCACAACACATTTCAAGTCCTATTTTGAAATTTTTAAAAATATCAACAACTTTCATGGTTTGAAAGTGAAATGTTGCATTTAAATTATCATCAACCAAAATAATTAATGCATTAACATTAGAAGTTACATTTTTAGCAAGATGTTTAGCCAAACCATTACCTTTGATTATTTTATAAATTTTAAAATCATTATTGTATTCTTGTATTTTAAAAATGTAAATGGCTAATCTACCATCACTCATGGGTTGTTTTTATTAGGATTACCCTTTATTTGGGTTAATATTTTTATCCTAATTTTTTAGGTGTGTGTAGGTTTTGTATTTATATGAATTTTTAATTCACATAGATATGGATTTTATGAGGTGTCACACATATTTTATCCTTTTGTAGAATATATTTTATGAGTTATGTGTCACATGTAACTTCCTCCACACTTGTCATAAACTGCTCCCTCACCTTATGGGAATTAAGGACATTTCACACACAAAAAGGTGGTGTTGAGATTCTTTGTAACTCCCTCTTTCTTCCTCTAGCTCTATTTAAAGAGCTCTATCCTCCTTTATTCTACACTTGAATTTTACTCTTATTTTTAATTCTTTTTTTCTAAGATTTTATTTGGAGAATAATTGTTTACAAGACTTTTTAATGCATGTGAGATTTTTTTTCCATTAATTTGGTTTCCTCATTTCAAAACTTCTCTCAAATTTATAGTTTGACTCACTTGACATAACATTGTTCTTTTTTTTGGCATTCATTTTTTCATGCTTTCAATGTTTATTTTCAAATAACTTGGGATAATTTTGTAATGGTACTAGAGCATGTTTCTCTTGTAATATTAAGTGTTGAGTGATTGCAGACATTTGGGTGGAAAATATCAACCTTTTGACATTTTTTTCCAATGGCCTTCACCCCTTCCAAATGATTTTAGTGTTTTCTCCATTTTTTAACCCATAACCTAGATATTATCAACTTTTTTTGCATATTTATCTTCTAACATGAAGTTGTAGGTTGCTACCATGGAGGTTTTTAGCTAGTTCTAGTTTTGATCCATCTAATTCATCCTCTAAGTATGGTTTTTATTCATAGTTTTTTTAATTAAATTATTTTAACATAACCTTGTATTAATCCAATAAATTTGGTTTCATTCTATTTTTAATTCAAATTTAAAGCCATCAACCTTTTAATTTTAATGGCTATCAAGCTCAAAGTATTATTGGTTTTTCTCCTCTGTAATCTCTGTACAATTTTTTTTATCATTTTGCATTTTTGGTCATACGCTTGCCTCCTAGATCATTGTTATTCTAATATTCTTTAGCATCACCCTTATACATTTTCTATTTCACTATTTTTTTCAGCATCTTAAATTTTTATCGGGCACTTTTTTATCCTTCTCCTTAAGGCATCTTATCTTTTCTTGCATTAGATCTATGTGGTTATTCCATGCCTTACTGTCCTTTTCTAGACCTGCATTCTTTTCCAGCTATTATTTTTATATTTTTCCATGATACATCATTCCTTCACATTATGCTTTGTTGAGCCATTTATTTCAACTTATTTATTCCCATGAATTGCTCTTTGTTAACATTTTGTCATCTTGTGTAGTGTGCCTACTTTACCTTGTTGCACAGTTCTTCACCCTACTATGTGGCGCATTTTGTATGAGTTTCTCACTTGAAATTTCTCTTTTCTTCGTATTTTAGTTTACCCTTAGGTTTCATTTTAGTTCTCACTTCCACTCAGGCTACATTGTTAGTTTATATTTCATTTTGCCTTGCATTTGGCACTTTCTTCTTGCTACCTATTGTGTTGCCTTTGGAGCCTTTTACCTCCACATATTTATTTATAAATTATTTATCCGTATTTTTTAGTCTTATTTAGATATTTATATTTTTATTCCATGCATTGCACTCCATTTAATATTCTGTGTGTGTTTGTTCAAATGCATATGTTAGGTGTTAGAGTAAAATAAAAAAACAAAACAAACACTACTTTTCCTTATTGTTAAGACAAGTGTCTTTTGCTAAATCAATGCACCTTTCTCTTTAATAGAGTTTTTTAATGCACTAAAAACAAAATAAAATCCAACTCATGCAATTTTCCAATTCTCCTTCCACAGAGAAATATTGTATTTGTCATTAAAATAAACTATTCTATGTGTGATGGATTTTTTTGGTCCACTTATTTTATTTTATTCAAAAACTCTATAGTTTTTTTACACACTACTATTGACATCAATAAAAGGAAAGTAGGTTCATTTAATATTAATTCCACATTAAAGGTGTATTTACCAATCTAAACCTTTGCTAAGACCTGTTATTTTTTATTACTCCATGTGTTAACACAACTTTTTATATTATATCCTTTAGCTAAAAATAGTTTTGATCATCTCTTTTGGCATCCTTGTCCCTCTCATACACAATTTTAAGTGTTTTGGTGTTTATTTGTGTGAGTTTTCAAGGCATTATGACTTAATTGTGACCCAAATTTAAACTCACCTTAACCAATTACCATTTGTTTGAATCGCATATGCAATAAATTTTTACCTTTGAAAAATTAGTATGCATCATAGCAGATTAAGAAACCAAACTTGATGAAAAAGCTGCAGCCAAAGTTCATAAAAAATAACAAGCAAAAAATGAAGTACATTTAGGTATGATTGGCATGGCTACAAACCTTGAATTACATGTGCAAATTGATAGCTGTACTCTTGTATTATATTGTGACCAACAGGCCCCATTTTCAAATTTTCAAGTCAGGACCCACTTTAAACTCAAATTTCATGTTCATGCCTTGTTGTGAAATGAATCAGTCCAAGCTAGAAGTCATTGTCTTAAGTCTGAGCTTTTTATTTAGAGTGAAGTTTTTATTTGATTTTGAATTGACCAAACTAACTGAGAGTTTCCATAGCTTATCTATTAATCTAATTGATATATGAGTCTAAAAGTCTAAATGGATGCATTTATTGAATTTATTCTATGCATCTATTTAACTTTTTGTTCTATGACATTCATCAAATTCAAATATTTTGATTTATGGACTAACCAATCTAGCTTTATATTTTTCCAAGGTTGTTTTTTATTTTTAGGATTACTTTAGTTCCACATGGCAACCTTGCCAAATCTTACTTGATCCAACTCAGAAGGATCCTCTATAGTATGAATAACTTTTAACACGGTCATTTTACTAAAATTTTCCTTGCATGGACCTTTACCACATGTCTCTCTTGCACTCAAATAAAATGTTATA
Organism: Torreya grandis; assembly: GCA_037957365.1. Taxonomy (NCBI): domain Eukaryota; kingdom Viridiplantae; phylum Streptophyta; class Pinopsida; order Cupressales; family Taxaceae; genus Torreya; species Torreya grandis. The sequence continues at coordinate 2,579,224 of JARHVA010000395.1, read as the reverse complement.
TTTAAGAGTGGTAATGCATTTTGAATCCTAATGGATAGATCTCAGTAGTTTAAATCATAATGACTAGGTCCCAAGTTCTGAGATCATTCCATGTGTCTGCATCTAGCTTCCTCACAAATAATTTCTCAAACAACCAAGTCTTTTTATTTTGGAGAATATCTACATTCATATGATTTGGATGCATGTCTTCATCTTTCTCATCTATGGATCATTTCTAAGGTTCTAAGTCCTTTCCACTTGAACAACTAGGATTGTGCCATATGTCTTCATTTTGTTCACTCATTACTATCGACTCAATGACTAAGTTGCAAACCCTCTAGACAATTGTGGACCATCCATGTGTCATAATCCTACTTATTTATGGCTTAAACAATAAGCATAGTTCAAAGGTTCATCTAAGCAAGTAGATGAGTGAGGATAACCCACATGTCACCATCCTACCCATCCATGACGTATAGGTAAAAGCATAATTGGAAAGGTTCCTTAAGCATTCAGATAAGTGAGATCATGTAATGTGGCACAATCCTGCTCATTCATGACCAAGAGTAGGCACATGTTGCAAATATCCCCAAGCATCCAAATAAGAGAGGACCACCTACATGATATGATCCCACTCACTCATAGTTTATCAGGCATACTAGTTGATAGTTACATATTCAAATATCAATGATCACCTAGACAAGCAAGGGCCATCCACATGGCAACATCCTACTCATTTAGACCCTGTAGACAGGGATATACATTATAAGGATAAATAACCCTTTAGATAATTGAGATCATGCCACTTGTCATGATCTCACTCATCATTGACTTATCAAATAGGTGTACACAATCAAAGATCGAAGACCCCTCAGATGAGTGAGGGTCATCCACATAACAACATCCTATTAACTAACAACCTATAGACAAAGCAAAATAAAATACAAAACCCATGAGCACCCTGATTAATATGATTGAGACACATGTTGACATCTCAATAAACCACAACCAAAGTCTTAGAAGCACATGATCCAAAGATCATGAACTAAGTGAAAGAGTGAGATCATGCCATGTGTTGGCATCTCATTCACTTGTTACTAAAGGGGGCATCCCAAGGTACAAAGTGCAGAGGTCAATCTTAGCGAGTAAATGAGAGTAAGAAAAATGGCATGATATGAATAAATTAATGTAAACAAATAAAAATAAGAATCAGTTGCACAATAAATAGATGTGGCAAAGCATATGGCTTAGCAAAGTGACTAAGAATCCAAAATAAACAACATCATGCCACATGTTTCTTTCTAGATAAGGTATATTTGAGACATGAAAGAGGGCCTCAAAAGCATTATAAAGATAAATCTATAATTTTTAACACAACTAGGCATCCAAATCAAATTTAGATTAAATATTAAAGGCAAGGTCCACACAAGTCCTGATCAAGTGGCAAGTTGACAAGTGTCACAATCCTAAGAAGCTCAACTTTGACACTTATCCTGACTTTAGCATGTAATCAAAAGACATGAAGGTGGGCCTTGAAATAATTATAGTGATTTATTTGTTATTTTTAAATGATTGAGTAGTAAAAGACATTGGCAAAGTGCCACATGTTCAGTCCCTCAACCTTTCATGGGGCCATAAAGGCCAATTAGGTGTGTGCTTCCCACACTCCTCAAGCCTGATAACTATGGAAAGGCATGCTCATCAAAGACTCATATGTCAACTTACAGAGGTTCGACCAAGAGGATAACCTCATCTATTAATCATGGTATCTCAATGAAACCTGTAAGAACTGTTAGGAAGTGGTCCACATTAGACCTCTTCTTCTTGATGCTCCATTAGTGAGCCATGGGATTCCATTCTATCTCATTTGTTTAAGGATGAGGAACTTTTTAACATAATTTTGTTATGACCATTTCAGGACATATGGCCAAGAATGGAAACTCATTCCTCTTGGAGGCAAGACCCACATCTCACTACTATATATATTGTTATCTAGTATGTTAGAAGGGTCAACCCTATTTACAAACAAACATTATCAAATTAATTCAAAATTGATTTTACTATGTAAAGGTGTCTAGTTGTATTAAAGGTATTCCACTCTCTTTCTACTTTAATGGATCAACACCAATGTTAAAGACTATAATTTGTGATTTTCTTTAGGGTTCATGCATTAATTAAATTGAACTTTGGTATTCTAATGAAGTCATGTGATTATTTTCATTTTATTTGAAAGTAGTTAGGAACTGTGTGTAGTCAACTAAAGTCTTGTTACCAATTTATTCGTTAAAAGAATCTTAGAATTAAGCATTTATCATTTTTCCTCAGACCATCTCCCTGCATGATTAAAGCCAAATCCATTGTGAAACTTAACATATAGTGGTGAAACTATAGTTAAGCACATTTTGACCTTGAAAGCAGTGTCTAAGTGTACTTAATGACTATTTTTAAAATTAGGAAGTCTCCATTAAGTCAGCCTAGACCTGTCTCGTGGGTTAGTCATAACAGCAAATAACAAAGAGTCAACTATAAATACAAATCATTCCTAAGATTATAATTACATTTACATCACCTTGAGAGTCACTTGAAATATTGAGGAATAAATTATCACTCTCTTAAGACATTATCAAAATACATACACATCTAAAAATCCCTCAAAGGAGAAATCGTAGAGCCAAGTCTGAAACATGTGAAAGTCAAGGATGCATGACGTCAAGTATCAAAAGCCAAACATTAAATTATATTTTAGATCGAACACATTTTTGTGTGCATGCATGCACACACAAACACATTATTTGGATAACTATGTGTGATTTAAGTTCTCTTCAGAGTATTAAAATGTAGGCAATGCTTAGCCATTCAGCAAAATACTAACTCCTTTTTTAAGAGTATCTTGTGGTCAAAAGCACAACTAGGGTTTGGATGGAAGGAGAAGGAAAACATGTGTCAATGTATATTATTATAGGCATGTACACACACATGAAGCATTTTATAGGCATAAGGGTAAGGATCGTAAGAGTTGTAGACCTGTACAGTGCACAAGGACACTATAGGTAGAGCTTAGATAGTTCTACTAAACATAAGTTTTAGATTACTAGAACCATGCATATGGTTAAACTGTAATAATTAATTTGACAAAGTTCATTTCATTTAAAACCTCTCAATCTTATATAAGATTTTCATGGGAGTTACATAGGACACGTCTAGCTTATGGGTTCAATCCCATAAAACAACTAAGTTAAAAACTAACATTTATTTTTACTAACATTAATACAACATATTTATTAGTACTAACACCTATATACCAACCCAAATAACATAATATTAAACTAAATTGGGTGTCTCATATGTGATATAGACCCTATACAAAGATTATATTAAAGGACTAACCACTTGGATCAAATGACCCAATAAACCCCCTTGATCCAAAGGGGTATAAAAGATGATCCAAAGCATATGACTATGATGTCATCAATAGTCTATGTCACACCCTTTAAATTGGCACACTATAAATCATGATATTGATCAACCAATGTCACTTCTCTCTCCTAAAAGCTTACTACTTTGTGAAAAATCACTATGATGGCTCACAAGTTGTGACCTTAAGTGGGTGTCATTCCCCTATCATGAAAGCCCATTGTTTTACATAATAACCTAGCAATACCTTACAAGTTGTGACATGAATGGTAAACATCCTGATGGGTATGCTCATCCCCTCTAATCATTTTGTATCATGTTACAGTAGAACAAGATCAAGGTTTGCTCAATTACATCAATCCACATAAGATCTCACATAGAAACCCATCTAGTGACTATTTTATACTCTATATGACACATCTCCCTAATGCCCTATGACACTAACAAACTTGACACTACTAATGCTATTGATTCACTTGCCAACTCGTATAATCATCAATGACTAATCGAAGGCCATGTAGTCTCTTCCCCTTATCAAGAGAGAGGTGAGAAGATCTAGTAGCTACAAAACCAATCCAAACAAATCGGTCTTCTCCTCATCAATAAGTTCAAAAAATTAAAAAACCAAAATTGATAGAAAATAACACGTAACTATCTATCCAAAACTACCACTATAACACATCATAATCTTGGACCTAATAGCTCGTGAAAGACAAGTGTGGTGATGGCTCTGTCAGCTTGTCAGATCCTTGGAGACTTGTAAACCCTAAAGTGCAACATAGGTCTTTCCAAAAACACAAGAGATGGAAAATAATGTTGCATAGATGGTTATGAAGCATATTTTTAACCTTTGAGAAAAAATAGGGTATCATATTCCACTACAAATGCACTTGTTGTATGTTATAACACCACTTTTTACCATTTAATACATTTTTTTCATGAAAACCATATTTAGAGACCTCAAAATACAAAAATGACCACTCCAACGTGTTTTAAATGTTGTAAAACCTTAGAAATGATTAGTTACATGACTACCTTTGGGCCAAAAATCAACTAGGCAAAAAAATAGTCATACGACATATGCCAAATACACAATGACGCGAACTAAAAATTTCAAATTAAACTTTGTGGGTTTTGAAAATTTGACTTCTCAATGCACATAGTCTTACAAAATAAATTTAACCAACTCATCTACAAGCCTTTGATAAATATTAAGAGGGGGTGTTCTTGTAAACACCCTAATTTGGTCAAGCAACCACAAGTACTATGCCTTTTGTTGTTCTTTCACATAAGGGTCTTAGTGATGGTTATAGTCCTTGTTCACATGGTCATCTTGAGTCTTTTGATATTTTTTATGTCTAATTTTCCCTATTTTTGACACTCCCAATAGGCATAAGTCACCTTTCCCAGTCCCATGGGCCCCTAGCCTGTCCTCTCTAATTTTTGCTTTTTTATGAACCTTAGGATATTCATGTCATTTTCAAGATAGTAATGCCACATGGTGTTAGTGTCCACTTGTGGATTTAATTTCTGATGGGACCTTTCACTCATATTTGATTCTTAACCCCTCTATGAGCCTTTTCTTATGTTTTTTATATCTTTTGCATGACTTTTTGGCTAATTAATAATGTATTGTATGCAAAACAAAAATTCTCCTATATAAAGAGCCTCACAAGGAATTTTACATCTATCACTTACTATTTTGGCACTTATTTACATAAAATCAACTAGTAGTACAACTCAAATACTCTGCATTCTACTCAATTTTCACATTTAGACATTTGTATGCTTCATCAAAGAAGCCTAGGCAAAATTCCTTTCAGGATACCATGCACGTTGATGATGCACATTTCCTATGAGACCCCTAGCATTGGGGTTAATGTAGGCAATGACTAGGACAATAGGGGTTCTACTTCATGTGATCATAACATCCCATAACCCAAGTTTTCATGTCTTTTTTTCATTCGATTCATTCATTGTTCCATGTATATAGGTATTCATTATGGATTTAGAGAAGATTCAGCCAAAATAATGACACATATAAACCCCTACACGACACAAAATCACCTACAAGACCCGTAGAAGCTCTTGTAACTTCCCTTAAAGTTAAAAATAATCACTACAAAAAGGACATTTAGCACCAGAACTAGACACTAACACCACATGGCACTAATGTTCTAAGAGGGGTGCTACTATCCAAAGTCAAATCTCAAAAAATAGTCAAAAGATGAAATATTCCTTTATGTTTCCTCAGCCATCTCCAGTACCACTTTGTGTATCTCTAAATAAATTATTTTTCTCTTTACACTTATTATTTTGGGAAAGTTCCATTAAATCAATAATTTCTAATTTTATTCCATATCAGCAACATACTCATCCCTTTAATTTAGCTTAGGATTTACATAGTAAACCCTTAAAAGGTTAAAACATTTGGTGAACCTGTCTTACTTCGAATATTACTTCAAAACCCTAATTTTACTTAGGGTTTACCTTATTTAAATTTTGTACATTAAATTAGGGTTACAAAAAACTTATTTTCTATTTTTTTGGCCTAGCATAGCCAATTTAATTAATCATATACTAGGGTTTCATTCATTCAATTTAATTTAAATATTTGCAACACAACCCTAGATCCACATATTAGGTCCCTATACATATAAATATTAGAAATTAGGGTTTCAATCACAATCCTATTTTCTATTACAAACTTTATTCAACACATTCACACATTGCACACATAGTTATGTTATACCTCTTGTGTGTTTGTTATTCCTTCTTTACACTATCTTCTTTGGCAAGTTTAAAATGGCATCTAAAAAGTCTTCTACCCCTCATCCACTTGATGCACTCTTGAATTTATCTCATGATTATAATAATGAATGGACTAATTTTCAAGATTGTACATTAGAGCATAATAATGAATTCATTTATAATGATGATGATGACTGTTGTTATAATTATGGATATGAGGATCACTATGAGCACTATAATACAAATGAACATGAGGATATATTAGATACATCATATTCTCTTTCCTCTTACTCTTCTCTTACTCCTAAAAATCAAACTAACAATATAATGCTAAAAGAACCTCTTGTTGGTAGTATTTTATTTCAATGTGAACATGTATTTTCAACTACTTTTGTTACTTCATTATTCAAATTAAATCAATATAAGTGCACTACATGAAAACCAAGTGTGCATGATTCAAGTAAAGTGGATAGGAACAATGCATCTTGTTTAACCTTCTCAATTACATTTTAAAAAACAAGTAAAAATGATATTACACCTTTTAGCAGTACACAAACTAAGGTAGATGAAATTACTTTATCACCCTCATTCACATTTCAAGCTCAATACAATGATTCTTTACAACAAGTCGATTATGTACATGTCTCTAACTCTTATCCTATATGTCATAATATGCAAAAAGAAAACATGGTTGTTAATTCTCCTTCCCTTGATTCTAAAATTAAAAGTGATAATCATCTTTGCATTTCAAAAATGACTAGTGAAAAAATGCCTTGCATTACACCTACATATGATGATACATTGCATAGTATTAAAAATTTCAAATCTTCTTCTTTTCTTTCTCTTAATGAGCATGTGGATGATACTTCTTCTACTCTTACTTCTACAAAGGAATTAAATTTTGATTTTGATGAACCATGGGATAATGATGATTATTGTGATTATGATGAAGATGGCATAGAATCTACACCTTCTACTTCTTCTCTTACATCACATACCTCTCTTGTTCAACCAAAAAATAGGTCATATGTAAAAATCCACACACACACACTTATTCTTATGTGCATAATTTACATTCATTAGAGAATAAAGTACCTTATATTCAGCTAGTATGTGATATTACTTCATAACTTAACAACATAAAAGACACCAATGAATCCCACTTAACCCCCTTAATACAGGAGAACCTATTTTTCAAACAAACCTAAACAAGGGTGGTAGCTCATTTCCCTCTAACTAGGTCCAAGGTTTCACACCTCCAAAACTTATTGAGAGCACACCAATACTTTCTAAACAAGATTTCCAATACAATGTACTAATGGCTAAAATAAATAATAAAATTCAAGCATTAAACGAAACCTTGATAATGATAATATATCTCCACAAGTGTTAATTTATGGAATGCATGTTGTGGGTTCTTTGCAACAACAAGTACATCACCTCACTTTGGAGAACAAAGCACACAAATCTCAGGTTAATGTCAATGTTATACATAATAACCATATACCCAGAATCTCTATTATGAGGTTGCCACACAACTTTTAGATACCGGTGTTACATATATTTGATGGATAAGGAGATCCATACTTACACCTTCAAGCTAATGAGAAAGCCATGGCTCATATTAAAAATAAGTTAATTCTACTACAAGTGTTTATAAAATCCCTAAATGGGAAAGCACTAGATTGGTTCCACCATACAATCCCTAATGGACCTTTACATATATATGAGGAGCTAGAAATAGTATTTCTCAAGCATTACATACATAATAAGGGAATGAGAGATTACCTTCATTACATTAGGGTGAGATAGAGCCTATATTTGAATACATTATATGGTTATAAGCTTGTTTGGATCAGTGAATTTATCAACCAATAGATTTAAAATTACAATACATCTTTGCTAGAAGTTTAATCTATCCTCTTAAGGAGAGATTGTTATATCAAACATCTAAATCATTCAGACATCTATGCAACATAACTATAGCATTAGAGACACTGTTGGGATTATAAATTATGCAATCAGAGGTAGATTTAGATATAGACCCATTAGAGACTCAGTCATCTAATCTATTATAAGAGTTTACTCCACTTCCAATTCAGCAACCAATAGAACATAAACAACAAATAAAAATACTCAGTAAGGGAAAAGATCCACTCTACATAGCACCTTCTACAGTGAGTAGAACATAGGATATACTTAGAGGGATTATACAATTTTTAGACCAGACTGAGCCTCATGACATCTTGTTTACACTATTAGATAGGGGATGATCACACTTCCTTCAACTAATCATCATCCACCACATTGGTTGCACTGGGTACCACATAAGCCATATTGTCATTTTCACCAAATAAATGGGCACTCATATGATCATTATTATGCACTCTAATCTCACATCGACCAGTATGTTACTCGAGGCATCATAGAGTTTACACAGGGAACATTGTGACCTCATTACCCTCCTAGATCACACTCCTCTATGATAAAGTTATCCTAATATGTTCCTTTTAAAGAAACATTGGTTACTTATCATACAAGCCCTATGACTTCTAGGACACCCATTTATGATTAGTACCATACACCACAGCCTTAACAATGATGGTAACTAGTTTATAGAGTTTAGAATACACCTCTAGTGCATACACCAATCAAGATATTTGGGGAATAATTACAAACCCAAGGGCACAATTTTGGTATAATCACCAATCAAAATCTATGGAAATAATTACAAAGCTCAGAATGCACCTCTAGTGATTATACAAATCAATATATTTGGGAATAAATATAAACCCAAGGACACAATTTCAATTTGACCACCAATAAAGATATATGGCAATCATTACAGAGATCCGAACCTAATTTCAGTTCGCACATCAATTAAGATATTTGCAATGAATCATACAAATCAAAATGAAGTTTTATAAATTCAACTAATCAAGCTTTTTGCATCAAAGTCTACACACTCATACACTAGTAGTGCATCACAAGCAGCTCCAGTTTCATAGTCTATGTCTACATGAACAAAGCATGGGCAGTATGGTAGTTGGTTCTCCATGCCATCTGGGTTTAGATAGGGCATATCACCATCACATGTTATACATGTAGACATCATATGAAATATAACCAAAAAACATATACCAATAAAATGCAAAAACTTAATATCCTACACATATGCCTAAAACATTCATAAAACATATACAAATCAATGAAATTTACTCAAATTGAAACAAATTACAAACATCAACATTTCAAACAATCAAATTAATTCAACACATAACAATATCAAGTTGCCAATACACAATGCCAAATTAAACAACAACCATACATACACACACACACACACACACACACACACACACACACACACATATAAAACTCAATACACCATTTCAATACAACTATGGTACATCACTTAATGATGCAAACATGACTATTGAGACTGGTTCCCTCACTCTCACTCTCAGATAAATCAAAACTAGAACTAAAGGCCCCGTTATCTCTATGTGACCTTGATCTATGACTCTGCCTACTTTCTCTCTCTATTGATACATGACCAACTCAACCATACAACTAGCATGCTCTCATTAAATTCATATGTAGTCATCTACTATACGACTACTAGCCCCACCTAGAGTATTAAGAGTGGGAATGGTACACCTCTATAACTCAACATGTAATTCATCTCTATTTATCACCACTCACTTGATTGTCGTAGTTGTTATTGTAGCTTGATCAAACAAATGGGCATGCACCCTAGCAACATTGGTGCCCCTCTCCACCAATCCATCCTCCATGGCATAATCTAGGATATATCATGTCAACTCACATAGTGCCAACTCAATAGTGACCTCCCAATACTCATCGTCTCTTAAACCTATAAGTATCTATATAATTCATGAGAATCCTATCATATAAACACATAATCAACTTTACATAGAACATATAAACAAGCTATCTAACTTACCATCAATAACCCTTAGGAGATCTACATCCAATACCCCATCCGTAATCATCCCACCTCTCAGAAATAGAGGTGCCCATATATGGTCACTCTACCAAGTCGCATAGGCCTCGATCACTCCAACATCATCTATATCTAGTACCTTAATGTCAATATCACACTCCATCAATGGCATAGGAGCTAGCTTAGCAATAGATGGCCTCGACCTACTACCTGGCCTCATAGGATCCTGAGAACTCATCAACCATATCACAGGTGATGGGGTCATATCCTATACAAAACCAAACCATCAGGTGACCTTATCATACTAAAATCACTCATATACATTATCCCGATGATCATGTATCCAACAATTAACTTGAATTTGCCTCAATTGTGTGTTATCCTCAAGCCACCCCCGATAGCCCCTATAAGGTCTCCAGATGATATCCTTTGCTGTCAAATTGTCTAATAACTACCAAAACTATGTAGTGCTCCTCCTTGGTGCATGCCCTATCCTAGTCCATCTCTCTATAAACACCTATGTATGAGCCTAACCATCCTATGCATGTGACATTGGCCTACTCATGACTATGTGTTCATATGGCCATAAGTTTAGTAGCATCGATGCATTGATACCCCCATTGCTTATCTCCTATGTAAAGTGATATATATCCCTGTATAAATGGGCTAACATGGTATGACCCCAAGAGTACACAATGCCATGTTCCTCGATGTCCTATACTATCTCTTACATCTTGTAAGAAATTGAGACAATAAATGAAGATAACAAGATAGCTAGGATTTTTTGTAATTGCAAAACATTGACCATCACAATTATGGTCAACAATATATCATTTTGACTCATTGTACAATGATTCCCTACCACCATGGTAGAGAAATACCTAGATTCCTACTGTATATAATAAGGACCAGTGACCTCTTGCAATATAGCTCATTTCCCAAAGATTAGTAACTGTAGAATCCAATATACATCTCACCCGTATGTAGCCAAAATGTACATATGTCTGTGTCTGACCTCTCAAAAAATGCAGTAATCATATGTTTACCCTATGGCATAGGCTCCAAAAAAGTAACATATCTCAGGCCTAATCTTTTGAGCATCTCCATCTCTATATCAACCAAGGGCAAACCCTACAAAGTCTCCATCATCTTCCATGTGTGGAAATCTCTCATGTGGGCATCCACCTACAAAATTACAAACAAGTCAAGCATTGACAAAAATAAAACTAAACCCAATAAACAAAAAGATGAATCAAAAACTAGTTAACAATGTTAAGCATCACATCTCAGGGCTATTAGATAGTAGCACTGCACAGAGGACAATAGCACTGGATAGTAGCACCACACCCTGAACACTAGTGCCAATCCCTGGATAATGGCACTCAAAATGGGACACTAGCACCGATCTATGAAAAATATCCTTAAAATAGTCCCTTTTTAGGAAAAATAGTAAACAAGACAATAAAAATGATAAAAATAGGAAAATTTCTAACTCCCTTACCAAGCAAACCTCTTCCCCGACCTAAATTTGTGCCTTGACCTCCTCATAGCATGACAAGTTAGTTCCTCGTCTCCTTGGCATATTTTTCTCACTCAGACACAAAATGTTTTCAACTCAAATGATCCAAATGAATTGTAAAATGAATCAAAATGACCTATTTATGCCATAACTTACCTAATGCCACCTTATTAAGGTTACCCCTACATGTCAATTTTGCTAACCAATACAACTCTCTTATTATCGACATATCTCAAGAGCCATGGCTCCAATTCACTAATTGTTTCTTAAACATGGGACTTAATAATGATACACTATGTCTCATATTGGTTAAATCAATCCCCTCATCATTATCAAATCTACAAAATGGCAAAAACAATTGCATTATAATTAACAATAAAATAAACCAAGCATCTATCCAATTACACACTAAATTATCAACTCCAACACAATAAATACATTATTCAAACCTAATACAACATTAAAACTTCTAATTAATAATAGAAAAATCAATCATTACCACTTTTGGTTACATATCTCATCATAGTCTTATCTCTCTCACTAGAATATGAGGCAAATATGAATAGATTGCTTCAGATTCATAGATTTGTAGATATACAAACACAAGTTTACACAGGGATTTGGATTCATAGATTTTCAGATATATAGACACATAGGTCTACACAAGTTTACATAGGTATTTAGATTTATATATTTTTAGATATACATACATACGGGTCTACACAGGTTTACACAGGGATTTAGATTCATAGATTTTTACATATATAGACACATGGGTCTAAACAGGTTTATACAGGCATTCAGATTCACAAATTTTCAAATATACAAACACACAGATCTACACAAGTTTACATAGGCATTCAAATTCATAGATTTTTAGATATATTGACACACTGATCTACACAGGTTCATACAGGCATTCAGATTCATAGATTTTTAGATATACAGACAAACAGGTCTACATAGGGTTATACATGTACTCAAATTCATATATTTTTAGATATATAAACACATAGGTCTACACAGGTTTATGTAGGTTTTAACAAATTTTTAGATATATAGATGCATAGGTATACATAAGTTTATGCATGTTTACATAGATATTCATATGTAAACTCTACGTAGATGTATAGTTTTGACTCAGGTATACCAGTTCATTCAGATATTTAGATATGCAATTACATCACTCAAATATCAAGATTAGGGGGCATGATGCAGAGCACACATCAGTGGTCACCATTTTCAGATTTCTTAGGTTACACTCAGTGTCATCACAATATCATCACTAGGTTTTCACCAGTTTGAGTCATAGAACCATCTGTAATGGTCGATCTATAACATTACACCAGACATAGTTTACATAATCAAATCAGAGTGGGGGCAAGCGAGCCTTGTTTCTCCACACATATAGTTTACATACTTAGATTCAAAGTGGGGGCAAGTGAGCTTTATTTCAACATACATTCAATTTACATTACTCAAATTTAGAGTGGAGGCAAGTGAGCCTTATTTCTCCACATATTTAATTTATATTACTCATATTCAGAGTGCAGGCAAGTGAGCCTTATTTCTCCATACATTCATTTTACATACTTAATTTCAGTATAGGGACATTCACACCATATGTCTCCCCTTCACATGTTATACTCAAGTTCCTATCCACTTCTCTAGACAAAAAGTGGGAAAAATCTAGATTACATTCACACAAGTAAGCACTAGTATGCATTCTTATTTTCTTTTACTCTAGCACTTTCATTTCATTGTGTCACTAGAATAAAAGGGGGGGAAATGTAAACACCCTAATTTGGTCAATCAACCATAAGTAGTGTGCCTTTTGTTGCTCTTTCACATAATGGTCTTAGTGATGGTTATAGTCCTTGTTCACATGGTCATCTTGAATATTTTGATATTTCTTATGTCTTATTTTCCCTATTTGTGACACTGCCAACAGTCACAAGTCACCTTTTCCCAGTCTTAGGGGCTCCTACCCTATCCTCCGTAATTTTTACTATGTTCTGAGATTTAGAACACTAGCACCACTTTCAGGGTAGTAGTGTCACATGGGGCTAGTGTCCACTTATGGATTTAGTGTCTGATGGGCCCTTTCACTTGTGTTTGAGTCCTAACCCCTCCATAAGCCTTATCTTATGTTATTTATATATTTTTCATGACTTGTCGGCCAATAACCAAGGTATCATATTAAAAAAATATGATCCTACATAAAGAGACTCATAAGGAATTTTACATCTAGCACTTACTATTTTGGTACTTATTTACATAAAATCAACCAATAATACAACTCAAATACTCTACATATTACTCAGTTTTCACATCTAGACATTTGCATGCTTGATTAAATAAGGACCTAGGTGAAATTCATTCTATCATATCATGCAAGTTGATGGTGCATGTTCCCTAAGGGAAAACTACATGTGATTTGAGACCCCTAACATTGGGGTTAATATAGGTAGCAGTCAGGACAACAGAAGTTCTACTTCATGTGATCATAGCATCCCACAAACTAGTTTTTCCTTTCCTTTTTGCATTTGATTCATTCATTATTTCATGTGTATAGGTATTCATTAGGGTTTTGGAGAAGATTCAACCAAAATAGTGACACAGACGAGCCCTTGCACAACACAAAATCACCTACATGACCCCTAGAAGCTCTTATAACTTCCCTAAAAGTTACAAACATTCATTGAAAAAAGGACATTAGTGCTAGAACTAGACACTAGCACCACATGGTGCTACTGTCTTAAGAGGGGTGCTACTATCTGGAGCAAGATATTGACAAATAGTCCAAAGACAAAAGATTCCTCTGTGTCTACTCAGTTGTCTCTCATACCATGATTCATGAAAAAATATGTGTATCTCTAGATAAGTTCCTTTTCTCCTCACACTTGTTATTTTGGGAAAGTTCCATTGAATCAATGATTTCTAATTTTATTCTAGAATAGCAACAAACTCAGCTCTTTAATCTAACTTAGGATTTACATAGTAAAACCCTAAAAGGTTAAAACAGTTCTATATAAACTATATTTTGTAAAATTTTCAAAAATAAAAGCAAATCCTTGTCCATGTAAAATTTATTTCCTTGTGAATTTTCAATGTGAAAAACTAAACACATGTAATCTTTGAGGGGCCCACTTTATGCACTAGTTTTGACAAGACATAAAGTGGGCCCACTTTAAAACACAATAAACAAACACATAATAGATGCTTCTTAAGCCATACAATTCACCTTACACGTCATACAAATGCATTGGGATTGATTTTATTGCTAAAATATTCATACAAGTCTGATTTATGAATTGATTGAGGTCATAAAACAACAAACAAAGGATTAGAACACCATACAAGATGATCAAAATTTTGATTTTATGTTTTATTCTTCACAATATCCGTGTAAAAACTTGTTTGGCTGTAAAAGGTCATATGATTATGATTTTTTGAACTTTTGAGAACTAAAATGCCTTAAAAATTATATTTCTCTGATCTTTGAGGTTGTACAACTCATATTTTTGACTTGGGGGTCGTACAAAAGGATTTTGAAAAATCTTTCAAGTCATACAAATTTATTTTTAAAGTTTTCAAGGCATGCAAAATAATTTTAAGATTTTAAACTTCAAATAAAAATACTCAAATCTTTATACCTTGCCAAAAGTTCAATTTTTTTACCAAAACTAAATCCTTAAGGCTTCATTCTGCAGGTAAAATCCATGGTGGCTTCTTCACAAACCTGGATCCATACACACTTTGATACCAATGTTGAAACTACACATGGATAAATTGGAAGAATTAATTTGACAAAATTTATTTCAAAGGTAAAACCTCTCACTAATTTCATTTACAACCTTCCAATCTTATATAAGATTTCCAGATGAGTTACATGGGACCCAGTTAACTTATGGGTTCAATACCATAAAATAACTAAGTTACAAATTAACATTTATTTTCACTACTATTAATACTAATATATTTATTAATACTAACACCTATTTACCAATCTAACTTACTAACATAATATTAAATTAAATGAGGTGTCTTATATAAGATACAAATATTATATCAAAGTACTGACCACTTAGATCAAATAGCTAAACACAAAATTCACTGACAACATCTAAATAAGATTTGATCCATTATCTTCTGATCTAAAAAATGATAAAGTATATACAAAACATTTACAAAATCAATGATAACTTATATAAACAACAAAGAGATAATTTTAACTAAATACATTATCCTTCTTTATCTTATCATTTCTAAATTTAATAGGTACATTATCTATTAATCTCTTTCAAACTCATATTAATATATTTATTACCATATTTTACATAATCTAAATCAACACAAAAATTTATTTATTTTAGACCACTTAAACCTAGATTAATTAAAATAACTATTAAAAAAAGATAAAAATGAAGAGGTCTCCAAAATATCATGTACCTATATTGCTCCAAATTTCTTCTTTTTAATGATAATCAATGCTTATATTCCAAGTAACACCTAATTTTGGGGCATGCTTCATATGCTCCTCTATCTCCTCATTAGGATTTCAATTTTTTTTATTGAAATAAAAATAACAATTAAGTTTTTTTTTGGTTTATGTTTAATAAGGTTATGGTTTCTTGAAGGTGTTGTTCAAATCTTATTCCAATATTATTCAAAAAATTTAAGTGCCTTTTCTAATTAAATGGTCGTAGGGACATCCCAATGTTCATGGACCCAAGGTTTGTGGATCCAATATCTCAATTTTGAAGGTCTTCCTTTTAAATATTTTTGCTACAATCTTTTTGGACACCGTGTTGCTAGGTGTTCTTTAACGGATTTTAAGAGCTCGGCTCCTCGCTCTCATTTGATTTGGAAAAAAAAAGAAGGCGTTGCTGTCCAGGATTTCTTATGGTGCAATCATGGTATCTTATTCCACCCTTCTCCCCTCCTTCCCTCAGTTGTTCCTCCCATCCCCCCAAGAGTGATTTCTTATGGTTCAATTATGGTGTCTTCTTCTTACTACCTATTACATTGTCTTTGGAGCCTTTTACCTTCACATAGCTATTTATAAATTATTTCTTTGTATTTTTTAGCCTTCTTTAGATATTTATATTTTTCTTCCATGCATTGAACTCCATTAAATATTCTATATGTTTGTTTGTTCGGTGCATATGTTAGTTGTTAGAGCAAAATAAAAAAAACAAAACAAACATTGTTTTTCTTTATTGTTAAGACAAGTGTCTTTTGCTTAATTTATGCACCTTTTTTTTAATTAAGTTTTTTAATGCACTTAAAACAAAATAAAATCCAACTCGTGCAATTTTTCAATTCTCCTTCCACTTTATTTTATTTTAAAACTCTATAATTTTTTTTACACACTACTATTGACATCAACAAAAGGAAAGTAGTGTCATTTGATCTTAATTCAACATTAAAGGTGCATTTACCAATCTAAACCTTTGCCAAGACCTGCTATTTTTTCTTGCTCCATGTGTTAACACAACTTTTTATTTTCTTTCTTTTAGGTAAAAATGGTTTTGATCATCTCTTTTGGCATTCTTGTCTTTCTCATACGCAATTTTAAGTCTTTTGGTTTTTTTTTGCATTTTTTGATTTCTATGTTTATGTGAGTTTTCAAGGCATGATGACTCAATTATTGCTCAAATTCAAACTCACCTTGACCAATTACCACTTGTATGAATTGCATATACAATACATTTTCAACTTTAAAAAATTAGTATGTATCATAAAAGACAAGGAAACCAAAGTTCACAAAAAATGGAAAGCAAAAAATGAAGTGGATTTAGGTTTGATTGGCATGGATACGAACCTTGAATCACATGTACAAGTTAATGGTTTTACTATTGCATTATTTTGAGACCAACACACCCCATTTTCAAATTTTCAAATGAGGATCCACTTTAAGCTCAAATTCCATGTTCATGCCTTATTGTGAAATGAATCAGTCCAAGTCCAAGCTAAAAGTCATTGTCTTAAGTCTAAACTTTTTATTCAAAATGAAGTCTTGATATAATTTTGAACTAACCAAACTGACTAAGAGTTTCCATAGCTTCTATATTAATCCAATTGATATCTAAGTCTAAAGGTCTAAATGGATGCATTTATTGAAGTTATTCTATGCATCTATTTAAATTTTAGTTCTATGACATTCATCAATTTCATATTTTGTGATTTATGGACTAACCAAGCTAACTTGATATTTTTCCAAGGTTGTTTATTATTTTCAAGATTACTCTAGCTCCACATGGCCACCTTGCCAAAACTTAATTGATCCAACTCAGAAGGATCCTTTGCAGTATGAATGAATTTTCATACTTAGTCATTTTTCTAAAAGTTTCCTTGCACAAACCTTCACTAGACATCTCTCTTGCACTCAGAGCAAACTTTAGTTTAAGAATGGCAATGCAGTTTGAATCCCAATGGATAGGTCCTAGTAGTTTTAATCCCAATGACTAAATCCCAAGCTCTAAGATCATTCCATGTGTTTGCATCCATCTTTCTTGAAAATAATTTGTAAAATTACCAAGTCTTTTTCTTTTGGAATCTCTAGGTCTATAGTATTTGGACATGTGTCTTCATCTTACTCATCTATAGTTTATTTCCAAGGTTCTAAGTTATTTCCACCTGAATAACTAGGATTATGCCACATGTCTTCATCTTGGTCACTCACTGCTATCGACTCCAACAACTAAGTCACAAATCCTCTGGACAAGTGTGGACCATCCACATGTCACAATCCTACTTATTTGTGGCTTACGATGTTAGACTATGTATTTCATGAGTTTTCTCACTTTTGCTAGTGTCTTCGCTAGTTATTTCGTCTTGTAGTGAGTTTGTCCTATATGAGGTTTTATCCCACATTGGCCAACTTAGCTAGTTTAGTATTTTGCCTTGCCTATATAAGCAAGTGTCTACATATTGTACTGGCATGTTTTTAATATGCTTCATTTATGAATATATATGATTAACCTTATTTTGTATTTCATATATGCAACTTCCTTGTGATGTTTTGTTTCCAACACTTTGGATTCTAGGGTTGGAATGCCTTTACCATTCCTAACATGGTAATAGAGCCTTGAAAAAGTTGCAACCATCCATAAGCTTGTAATTCATATAATTTTATTCCACTTCCCTCTTGTCATTGAGGAAGC
Organism: Torreya grandis; assembly: GCA_037957365.1. NCBI lineage: Eukaryota > Viridiplantae > Streptophyta > Pinopsida > Cupressales > Taxaceae > Torreya > Torreya grandis. The sequence continues at coordinate 2,560,425 of JARHVA010000395.1, read as the reverse complement.
ATAGAATAGAAATGTACGAGAAGATCTTGGTGCCCTTTGTTTCCTCTTTTCAGACTTTTCAAAGTTTTTGAAGCTTTGATCGTGGAAGATCTACTTCTTTCACCTGAAAGTGGTGGGACTTTTTGAAGATTTTTTTTTTAAATCTTTTGTTGCTTCTGAGGCAATGAAAATGATGTATTCTCTTTGCTTATTTCAGATCTAAGCTAAGATTTTTTTCTTTTGTTCTAGGATCTGAAAGCTTGTTTATATTCAAGAGAATAGAGGCATGGAGGTCTTTATTGTGCTACTACATTAGATCTAAGAGTGATGCATTATGATTCTCAACATTGGCATTGCAGATCTATCTATTTGCTAAACAAAGATAAATGTCTCTTTTTATTTATTATTTGTAGATTTGTGATAAGAGTTGGATTTAAACAAAGGTGGTGCCATTCTTTTTTTCAAAGATCTTCCTTTTGGCATCCCTTTTGTAAAATGTTTCATATTTTTCTAAAGAAAGCCATTCTACATTGGAGAGAGAGAAGAAAAAGATAGGTGTTGGAAGCAAACTTGGCACTTTGGATTTATTATTTTGTAGCTTGGCATTTTTTCTTAACTTGATTTTCAGATCTTTGAAGAAGAGCATTAAAACCTGCCATTGGTGTCATTTTTTAAGAATATTTTCCAACTTTCTTTCTTTTTTCTAAATTTGAAAAAGAGGTGTTTCCCTTTTGTGAGCATTAAAATCTAAGCATAGCCTGGAGTAGAGGAGCATGGATCCTTTTTTGGACTATATTGGAGCGTTGAGTGCTTGAAGGCGTAAGAAGGATCTTTATGTTGATTTCTATTATTTCATTGCTTAGCATTGGAGTTCTGTTGGAAACCAGTGACCTTATACACCAACAACATGGTGAACATTAGAGCTTTTGCCTTCTGCATTGGAAGGATAGTGTGTTGTTTATCTAGAGTTGGTCTTGCCTAGATCTGGGCTGCATTGGAAGAGGAAGATCAAGTGTTAGTTGAGGTGTTAGATATCTTAGGCACTTGAACTACTGCGAGGAGGAGAGAAGCATTATTGAGGAGAGAGAGATTTACTTTTGTATTACAAATCTAAGTGTTGTTTTTTGGTTGAGCATTGGAAAAAGACAAGGCATCTTAAGGAGTTATTGTAGATCTGAGCATTATTTGGTGCGGTGAGTGTGGAATTGTTTTGGATTTTTGAGTTTCACCTACTGTGTAAAGATCAAATCTGAGTTTGCATCTTCTTGGGGAGATCTAAGCCAAAAACAATAGTATTTTCCTTTCTTTCCTCTCAAAACTAGTTTTTTATTAAATTTTTGTTTCTACAAGGCCAATTTTTGCCATAAGAATAAGTCCAGCTTGCTTGCACATGTATAAGGGTCACCCAGCTAGTTATTTTTCACTTTAGTTGTTGGAAATATTGTCATTGATGTCAAAGGTCTAGCATTATTGGTGATAAAGGCCCCATTGCATTTAATGATGTTTGTAATAGATATATCTTGGCTAATGTGTGTTAATATTTTTTTAATATTAATGAATATATTTTTTGTTGCATATAAGACAAAAGAAGGGCCCATGGAGAAGTCAAAGAGTCACGGAGTAAAGACAAAAGAAGAATGGGATGAATTTTCCCATGAAGAGTCATCTTGGGGAATTCCAAGAGTCACCAAGTGAAGACAAAAGAGGAAGGGCACAATTTCTAATGAAGGGACACTTTGAGGAATACGAAAAGTCACCAAGGTAAAGACAAAAGAGGGAAGGACGCTTTTGCTCATGAAGGGTCACCACATGACTTTTCAAAGGCAAGGATATGAAGGGTCATACAAGTTTGGCACCATTTTCTATGAGGATTGAAGGGTCACAAAGGGGGAAGGCCAAAGGTCATTTGGAAAGCTATAAATAAAGGCTTGAGAAGCCATTTGTAATGTGTGAGATAGAGTTTGATTTGATATTGTAATATCTAGCTTAGAAGAGCAATGGGAGAGATGAGTATGATTCGTATTTATTATATCTAGCTTAGAAGAGCAAAGGTGAGAGAGGAAAGAGATATTGTAATGAACTATCATTTGTTCAGATAGCAACATTGAGAGATAGTTGTGTGGTATACACAAAGGGGTTGGTGCTCCTGTGGGTTGGTGCTCACGAATTGTTGTTGTGTTGGTTCTCAGCAAAGGGGTTGGTGCTCCTGTGGGTTAGTGCTCATGAATTATTGTTGTGTTGGTGCTCAACAAAGGGGTTGGTGCTCCTGTTGGTTGGTGCTCATGAATTGTTGCTATGTTGGTGCTCAGAAAAGAGGTTGGTGCTCCTGTGGGTTGATGCTCATGAATAGTTATTGTGTTGGTGCTCAGCAAAGGGGTTAGTGCTCCTGCAAGTTAGTGCTTGCAAATATTGTTTGACTTGGTGCTCATTCATATACTTGAGATTATTCTCCATGGTTTTTCCCACATTGGGTTTCCACGTTTAATCTGGTGTCTCTCTCTATCTTGTGGTGTGTTTATTGTTTCAGCTTTATTGCATATCTTGAATGTTTGGTTACGTGGAATTTGATTAAGGGAAAGTTTTATAAGATATATGATATATTGATTCACCCCCCCCTCTCAGTATATTCTATGCTTAACAATTGGTATCAAAGCAGGTTCCTTCAGAAAGGGTTTAACAACTTGAAGGTAGATCAAGGAAAGCAAAAGATGGCCAAGCAGCTAAAGAAGGAGAATCAAGAGTTGAAATCTATGGTTGAGGCTCTTAAGGAATAGATGTGTATCTTGGATTCTAAGTTGGCTATAGAAGTAAAATAAAATAAATATTTATTCAGAATCTTAAAGATCAGTTAGAGGTTGCAAATTCAAGTTTGAAATCAAGAGAAGAAGAGTGTAATCAGTTGAAGGTTGAGTTAGGTTATTTAAAGGATAATCATGAGAAGCTTATAATCAAGGTTGAGAAAGATCATGAAATATTAGTCCAAGGAAAGAAGGATGCAAGTTTTGAAGCCAAATTAAAGAAGATGATCAGGCAGCCCAATGTTTTTAAATTTTCAAATTCTTTTCATGGCCATTATTTTGTTTGTCATCATGTTGGTCATAGGGAAAGAGACTGTATGAGGAGAAACAATCAGTCAAAGGGAGATCTTGATCACATTCAAAAAGAAGGTATGAGAATGTTGTTTGCTTTTATTGTCATAAGGTTGGTCATATTGCTAAATTATGTCCAAAACAAGTAGAGAGATCTTCAAAGTATGTCAAAGGTTACAAAGCCCCTAGAAAATATGAGAAGAGTCAAATTCAGGTTTGGAGACCTAAAATAGTAAAGGTTGATTAGGTTGAGTTTAAGAGTGAAAATAAATTACTTGCCATAGTAGATAAAGAGTCAGATAGGAAGGATTGTGAAGAATCTTTGGTTACATTTGAGCATGAGCCTTGTCAAGATAAGATAGTTGCAAAAGTTGAGAAGATGAAAAACATCATAAATGTTGAGGTTAGTAAGTCAAATAAGTTAGACATGCTTAAATGGATTTTAAGAGAAAAACACAAGAAGATCAAGGAAGAAACAAAGAAGATGTGGGAATCTCCTGATATTTATTTCTAGGACCCTTTGTGTGGGGTGTCTCTTCTAGGCTTCAAGGAGACACTTTTAAGAAAAATTGAAGCATGGTGGGTGTTATTGGGTCTTGGATATGTTGCTTGACAAGAAGGTGAGTTGACAGATTAATTGTATATCTTTTGAAGTAATAGATTTTTAAAGAAAATTTTGCACCAGTGTTAAGGTTTGAGGCTATTAGAATGTTTCTTGCATATGAAGTGTTTAAAAGTTTCAAGGTGTTTCAAATGGATTTGGTCATAAGAAATTAGAATGTTAAAAAAGAGCTAACAGTTTAAGAAATAAGGAAAAGGAAACTCATGTAGATTCAATCAAAAAGGACCAGAGTTTCAAGGCTCCATTCATTAAGAAGAAGGTTCAAACATGTTCATGACAGAAGAAACAACCTGAAGATTCTATGATGGTTCAGACAGCTTTGCATGTAAGAAATAAAGATCAGTCATGGTTCATTGATAGCGAATGTTCGAGGCATATGACAGAAGATAAGAGTAAATAAGATCAATGGTGGCATAGTGAAATTTGAAGATAAAACCACTACCAGCATAGCCAGAAAAAGTACTTTGAGTTTAGATAATGGTAGAACCAAGACTAAGAATAGTTTGTAAGCATAATCTATTGAGTGTAAGTCAAATATGTGTTTAGGGATACACATTAAAGTGTTATGCAAAAGGTTATGAGATTAGAAGAAAATATTCAAATAAATTGATTGCAGATGCTCAAAGGACAAACAACAATTTATATGTATTATTAGATATCTTCTCAAAGACACGATCAAAGGACACATTCAAAAATTTGTAAGAGGAGTTGGGAGTAATTTCTATTACTTCTTGCCATTGATGTTCTGCATCAGTTGAGGGGGAGCTAAGTGTTATCTCTAGGTAGGCCCTTTGCCATTAATGTCAAAGGGGGAGAATAACAGGTATAGGTATAGGTACAGGTGCAAAAATAGGTACAGGGAACAGGTATAGGTTGCTATAATAAGAGGGAGTTATTGTATGTTTTTAGATGATAGGAAGTATAGATGACAGTATGTGGTAGTTTCAGAATTGAGGTTGCCATTAATGAAAAAGGGGGAGATTGTTGGAAATATTTTCATTGATGTCAAAGGTCTAGCATTATTGGTGATAAAGGCCCCATTGCATTTAATGATGTTTGTAATAGATATATCTTGGCTAATATGTGTTAATATTTTTTTAATATTAATGAATATATTTTTGGTTGCATATAAGATAAAAGAAGGGCCCATGGAGAAGTCAAAGAGTCACGGGGTAAAGACAAAAGAAGAATGGGACGCATTTTCCCATGAAGAGTCATCTTGGGGAATTCCAAGAGTCACCAAGTGAAGACAAAAGAGGAAGGGTGCAATTTCTCATGAAGGGACACTTTGAGGAATATGAAAAGTCACCAAGGTAAAGACAAAAGAGGGAAGGACGCTTTTGCTCATGAAGGGTCACCACATGACTTTTCAAAGGCAAGGATATGAAGGGTCATACAAGTTTGGTGCCATTTTCCATGAGGATTGAAGGGTCACAAAGGGGGAAGGCCAAAGGTCATTTGGAAAGCTATAAATAAAGGCTTGAGAAGCCATTTGTAATGTGTGAGATATATTTTGATTTGATATTGTAATATCTAGCTTAGAAGAGCAATGGGAGAGATGAGTGTGATTTGTATTTGTTATATCTAGCTTAGAAGAGAAAAGGTGACAGAGGAAAGAGATATTGTAAGGAACTATCATTTGTTGAGATAGAAACATTGAGAGATAGTTGTGTGGTATACACAAGGGGTTGGTGCTCAGGAAAGGGGTTGGTGCTCCTGTGAGTTGCTTCTCACGAATAGTTGTTGTGTTGGTGCTCAGCAAAGGGGTTGGTGCTCCCGCAAGTTGGTGCTTGCGAATATTGTTTGATTTGGTGCTCATTCATATACTTGAGATTGTTCTCTGTGGTTTTTCCCACATTGGGTTTCCACATTAAATCTAGTGTCTCTCTCTATCTTGTGGTGTGTTTATTTTTTAGCTTTATTGCATATCTTGAATGTTTGGTTAAGTGGAATTTGATTAAGGGAAAGTTTTATAAGATATATGATATACTAATTCACACCCGCCCTCTAAGTATATCCCGTGCTTAACATTAGTTGGATTTTTTAAGTTCATGACAAAATTTTGGTTTCAATGAGTGGTTGGACGACTATGTTCTTTTTCATTCTTGTCACTAAAACAATTTTATAGTGTTTTTTAATTATTTTGACTCAGTTTTACGAGAAATCATAACACTTGTAACTTCTGAACCGTAACTCAAATTTGAGTTCTATTTTTTTTTAAGTGCATGTTTTTTTATTCTTTATCTATTGGTGTCATTAAATTGTAAAAACACATTATTTTTATAAAGTGCTAAAATTGGGGATCTTATATTACAATTTTTTAGGGGTTGTCTTGGTGTCGATTTTGTGCACCCTTTGCATTGTTTCTAATCTTGGTGATTAGTTACCATGGCATCTACTTCTGGTATTGACCATTGTGAGTATTTGATTATACATAATTACCACACATGGATATCTCAAATGGAAATAATCATAAAGTGTAAAGGATTATGGTCCCTAATGAATGAAACACAACCACAGTTCACACAAAAAAATTGAAATTTTTTAGCATCAGTGTAATTTTGAAAAATGCATGGGATTGATTGGGGGATATGTGAGTGATAGTCTCTTGTTTCATTTTAATGGGTGCGATTCTTCATTCAAAATGTGGACTAAGTTAAAGGGTTTCTTTGGGAAAGTAGACCACTTGAATGTGATGCCGCTTGAAGTGGAACTTACTTCACTAAATCCAGATGACTTCGCTTTCATTGTAGATTACCTCACATAGTTTAATCATTTATTGACATAGTTGAATGGGAGTGGATGGGATAAAAATGATGAAGAGTGTGTATACTTGATATTATCAAAATTTAGTGGCCCATTCTAAATCTTTGCTTCCACCTTTTTCTCTAGTATGTATGCATTAGGTACCACATTCAAAATGTTAGATTCAGAGTTGTTTTGTGAGATATTCACTAGGGAAGAATCCAAATTATTTCACCTTGAGTTTTCCACCTCTTAAAAAGTATTAGTGGCCTCACATCCTAAGTTTAAGGTGAAAACTAAGGGTAAGAAGAAGAACACTCCTCCTCCACCTCAAAATGCACCTAAGCCCACCAACACTTCTACATCTAAACCCAAACCATTTACCAAATCCAAGAATAAGTCTAATCTATCTTGCTACTATTGTGGGGGGACTAGCCATGAAGAGTCTAGGTGTTTCAAAAGAATGCAAGCCCTAAAGGATGCCATTAGGAAACACAAGATCTTTATCTCTACTCCTTCACCAACTCATAAGCATGGGAAAGCACTTAATGTTGTTGGGAGATCACAGTTACCTATCTCAGACAGTTGGTTTCTAGATTTTAGTGTTTTGCACCATATGACTCTATCAAGGACTCCTTTATATATCTTGGTCTGAGTTCTACTTTTAACATTAAGATTAGAGATTCTTTCTTCATTTTTATTAAAGGGAAAGGTGACATATAGCTAGATGGTGGCCACATCAATGATGCATTGTATGTTCCTAACATCACCACCAATCTACTTTTAGTGTATCAAATTTGTCATTTTGGTCAAGGCAAGATATTGACTTTTACACCACATTGTGCTAAAGTCCATGCTTTGTTAGAGCCACATATACTCATTGCACAGGGTGTTGTCAATCATAGTTCTTGACTTTACTATTTTTAGGGTTTTAATGATAATCCTCCTTTAGGGACATTTGGACACCCTGTAGATTCTGAGAGTTGGCTTTGGCATGAGATATTTGGACACCTCAACTACAAATATTTGAAGGAGTTAAGCACTCATAATATGGTAGAGGGTCTTCCTACAGTTTCATGTCTTGATGGAGTTTGCCCCGATAGTGCAATGGGGAAACAAAATCAGGATCCATTTTCGAAGGACATGTCCATGAGAGCTTCTTCACCACGTGAGCTTGTGCACAGTGATTTGATGGTCTTTCCTACTCCTTTCAATGGAGCTAAGTATGCACTTACCTTCAATGATAATTTATCAAGGTTTACTTGGGTTTATTTCCCTAAGTACAAGAGTTATGTCTTTGATCACTTTAAAGTCTTTAAGGCTTTGGTCGAGAAACAGTCATTGAGTTGCATCAAGAAGCTTCATACAGATAATGGGGGAGTACTTCAATTGAGAGTTCACTAATTTTTTAGCAGCCCATGATATTAGTCATCGGTATTTTTCTGCACATACTCCATAATAGAATGGATTAACATAGAGGAAGAACCAAAATCTGAAGGAGATGGTTAACTACATGATGCATTCACAGGTTTTATCTCCTAGCTACTGGGTAAAGGTAGTTAAATGTGTGAACTACATTCATAACTGCACACTACATCGAGCACTTGAGCATATGACTCTAGAGGAGGCTTGGTCTAGAACCAAGCCTAATGTCTCATTTTTTTGAGTATTTAGGAGCCTTGCTTGGGCATTTATACCAAAGAAGAAAAGGAAAGCATTGGACAAGAAGAGCATCATTTTTCTGAGTCTTTGGGAGCCTTGCTTGGGTATTTGTACCAAAGAAGAAAAGGAAAGAATTGGACAAGAAGAGCAAACCTTTGGTTTTTGTAGGGTATTGTGAGGACATGAGAGCTTATCATTTTTTAAATCCTGATACTCATGATGTTCATTTTCGAACACATGTATAGTTTGATGAGTGTTTCACATCTCATGACTCTTCATCTTCTTCCATGCCTTCTTCTTCTCTCCATGATTCACCTCCTCTTAAGAATTCATTCTTTGAGGAGCCAGTTCAGGAGATTATAAAGGATGAGGATATTGTTCATATTGATGTTGCCATTATGCCTAGGTGGGCACGTACTACAATTTATGAGGCAATACCTTTCATACAGGATCTTCCACCTACTCAACATCATCGTGCACATTCCATGAGTACTAGAATTTTGTGTCAAGTATTCTTTGGGGATCCATAGTCTTTTTCATAGGCTTATGGGATATAGGAGTGGGATGATGCGATGATAGATGAGTATTCTTCATTGATGAAGAATCACACTTGGGATTTGGTCACTCTTCCTAAGGTAATAAAGTTGGTTAGGTGTAAATGGATTTACCACACTAGGTATGCAACTGATGGGTCCACTGACAAGTATAAGGCATATATTGTTGTAAAGGGATTCTAGTAAGTCAAATATATTGACTATTCTAAAACTTTTTCACCTATTACCAAGATGGATTTTGTTTGCCTTGTACTTTCTCTTGCTACATCACAGGGTTGGCTAGTATATCAGATGGATGTTAAGAGTGCTTTCTTTTATGGAGACTTGCATGATTAAATCTATATGGAGTTGCCTGCTAGGTTTGTTTATGATTCTTTTCTTGTTTTTTGACTTAGAAGGTCTCTTTACGATCTCAAATGGGTCCCCTCATGCCTAGTATGAGAAGATGGATTCATTTCTTCTCTCTACTAGCTTTGTTCATTGCCACTCTAATCTCATAGTGTATATTTCACATAGTTGTTGAGGTGTGGAGCTAAAAGCTTCACCAAATGAGCGAGTTTGTAAGTTGCAGGATTTACACAGTCACCAGCATCGATCAAGAGAGATCGACGTCGGTCAGGAGTCGACTAGGAGATGCCGGCGTCGGTCATGGATCGGCCGACGTTGGTCACAGGCAGACAGGCAGGGACCGACGTTGGTCATCTGTGCGTCCAGAATGTTATTTCCGTGAATAGAACAGAATGTTTGCATGGTAGGATTAAGTGTTAGTCTTAAGTCCACATCTCTATCTTTAGTAAGACTGTTTTGAGCCCTTGATTAGGAGGTGCATCTAATGGCTGTAATTGTATGCTCATGTTTCCTAATATTATATATAGGATTAGATCTTCATAGCTTATTGTAACAGTATTGAACATACATGTATATGTGAATCAATCCAAGTGTTGGAGTTGATTGTAATTGAGAGAGAGAACTATTGAGGGAAAGAGATCTGGAAAGAGATCTGTACATCTGAGAGAGGTGTGGAAGAAAATAAGTTTCTTCAATTGTATTCCTTCTGTAAAGAGTTTAATACAAGTTTTTAGGGTGGTTTCTTGTATCTCTTGTTCTTTGCTATTTCTAATTATAGTTACTTATCATTCTAGTTTAATTCCGTATTTAATTGCTTTCATATAGTAATCAACTTTGTTGGTTGATCCCCAACAAGTGGTATCAGAGCTCAGGTTGACTAACAGGTGTTTCAGATCTGGTTAGTGTGTATTGATTACAGGTTACTCACAGGGTTTCTATTTGAGTGGGAGAAGCAATGGTAGAAGAAAGTAAACTGAGAATGGAGAAGTTTAATGGTAGGAATTACCAATTATGGAGAATGCAGATAGAGGATTATCTGTATCAGAAAGATCTATACTTACCATTAGGTGGAGTTTCAAGGAAGCCCACACACATGGAAGATGAAGAATGGAAAGTTCTTGATAGAAAGGCTCTTGGATCTATAAGATTGAGTCTGGCATCTACTGTGATATCTAACTTATCACAGGCAAAGTCAATGGTAGAGTTAATGACTACTTTAGCAAATTTATATGAAAAACCCTCAGCTTCAAATAAGGTATATCTTATGAAGTAGTAATTTAATTTGCAAATGCAGGAAGGTGGATCTCTATCTAATCATCTAAATGATTTCCATGGAATCGTAAATTAATTAAATTCAGTCAAAATAGTGTTTGATGATGAAATTAAGGCTCTTTTAATATTATGTTCTTTGCCTGAAAGCTGGCATAGCTTGGTAATGGCAGTTAGTAATATTGCATCTGCTTCAAAAAATTTAAAAGTAGATGATGTTGTTAGTGTAATCTTGAATGAAGAAATTCGTAGGAAAAGCACAGAGGAAACATCAGGGAATGCTTTAAGTTTTGAGAGCAGGGGAAGGCAAAAAGAGAAGAGCAAGAAAGGGATATCAAGGTCTAAGTCAAAGATGAGAGGTAGATCCAAATTTAGAAATGGCAGGAGGATAGCCTGCTGGAATTGTGGAAAGATAGGGCATATAAGCAAAGATTGTTGGTCAAAACCTAAAGAGGACAATCAGCATGAAGGTAAAGAAGAAGCAAAAGTTGTAGGTATTGCACAAGATGCTCTTATATTCTCTTTGCATAATAATATAGAATCTTGGGTGTTAGATTCTGGTGCCTCTTTTCATGCTACCCCAAATAGAGAATATTTTAGTGACTATGTCCATGGAGATTTTGGAATAGTTTATTTAGGGGATGATGAGCCTTGTAAAATTGTTGGCAAAGGAAAAGTGCAGCTGAAAATGTAGAATGGCAACACATGGGTGTTGAGAGATGTCATGCATGTTCCCAGCCTGAAGAGGAATCTGATTTCTGCAAGAAAGTGAGGGGATGAGGGTTGTACAGTAACTCTCACAGCTGAATCTTGGAAGGTGACCAAGGGTGCACTTGTATTGGCCAGAGGTAAGAGAGTAGGTACTCTCTATTTATGTAATTGTATTACTGATAATTCTCCTTCTATATTATCTACTTCAGATGTGGATGCAAAGTTGTGGCACTCTAGGCTCGGCCACATGAGTGAGAAGGGAATGTCAATTCTTAAGTCAAAAGGTAAGCTTTCAGATTTGAAAAGCATAGATCTAGATTTTTGTGAGCACTGTATTTTTTGAAAACAGAAGAGAGTAATTTTTCTCAAGACTGGGTCAACAAAGAAGAAGCACAAGTTGCAGCTTGTTCACACAGACGTGTGGGGACCGGCTCAGGTTACTTCTATTGGAGGACCACAATACTATGTCTCTTTCATAGATGATGCTACAAGAAAGGTATGGGTCTATTGTATAAAAAAGAAATCTGATGTTTTTGACACTTTTAAGATTTGGAAAGGTATGGTTGAGAATGAAACAGGCAGGAGATTGAAGTGCCTGAGATCTGACAATGGTGGTGAGTTCTGCAGCCACAAGTTCAACTGGTATTGTTATATGCATGGAATACGCAGGCAAAGGACGGTTCCAAGGACACCTCAGCAAAATGGAGTTGTTGAAAGGATGAATAGAATAATAATGGAGCATGCAAGGTGTATGAGATTGCATGTTGGTTTGCCCTTAGAGTTTTGGGTAGAAGCTGTGGATACTACAATGTACCTGATTAACAGAGGACCCTCTACAGCTCTGGATGGTGGAATTCCAAAAGAGGCATGGACAGGTAAAAAGGTAGATATTTCATTTCTCAAAGTTTTTTGTTGTGAAGCTTTTATGCATGTTGATAAAGAAAATAGAAAGAAGCTGGAAGCTAAGTCTATGAGTTGCACATTTATTGGTTATGGCTCTGATGATTTCAGATTCTGATTTTGGAATCTAGGAACTAACAAAATAATTAGGAGCCGTGATGTTGTTTTCAATGAAAAAGTGATGTATAGTGATCAGCTCAAGAAGCTGAATCAATTTGGGCAGAGCAATGGAGAACTGGACGAGGTGACGGTCCAAAATGAGCTCGCGGGAAAGAATAATAACAGACAAAAAAACACAGAGACTGATGTCGGTCAGGCAGGAACCGACATCAGCAATACAGGAACTGATGTCGGTCAAACAGTGACCGACATCGGCCAAGAAGGAACCGAGGTCGGTCATGTAGAACCAATGTCAGCCAGTTACAGGCCTGAAAGTGACCGAGGTCAGTCACTGTCAGAGAATTTGGGCGGACAGCGTGTTGTGAATGAGTCTCAGACGCCCATCAGGAGGTCAGAAAGGGTAAGTAAACCTCCAATTCGATATTCCCCTTCATTATTTTATTTATTGCTTACTGATGGTGGAGAACCAGAGAGTTTTGATGAAACAATACAGGTGGAATCTAAGAATCAATGGGAGCTAGGCATGAATGAGGAAATTGATTCCTTGAAAGAGAACCAAACGTGGGATTTGGTTGAGTTGCCAGCGGGAAAGAAGACACTGAAGAACAAATGGATCTATAGATTGAAGGAAGGTAAGAATGGACAGATGAGATATAAGGCCAAGTTGGTAGTGAAAGGATTTGCACAGAAACCAGGTATTGATTTTGGTGAGATTTTTTCTCCTGTTGTTAAAATGACTTCTATACGAACTGTATTGTCTTTAATTGCTATTGAGGATTTGCATCTTGAGCAGCTTGATGTTAAGACAGCGTTTCTTCATGGAGATTTGGATGAAGAAATATATATGGATCAGCCAGAAGGATTTGAGGTCAAAGGTAAGGAGAAGTTAGTGTGCAGATTGAAGAAAAGCTTGTATGGCCTCAAGCAAGCTCCTAGACAATGGTATCTTAGATTTGACAGGTTTATGACTGAGCATGGCTACAGTAGGTGTCAATATGACCATTGTGTGTATTTTAAGAGATTGGATAATGGTAGATATATTATTTTGTTGTTGTATGTAGATGATATGCTAGTTGCAGGATCACACATGCAGGATATCTCTGAGCTTAAGGTAAAATTAGCTCACACATTTGCCATGAAGGATTTGGGAGTAGCAAAGAAAATCCTTGGCATGAGTATTAAGAGAGACAGGAAAAATCACATATTGATTTTGTCTCAAGAGGATTATGTGAACAAGGTGTTGAAACGGTTCAATATGCAGAATGCAAAACTGGTAAGCACACCTTTGGCTGGACATTTTAAATTGATTAAAGAACAGTGTCCTAATTCATATGATGAGGTAGAGTACATGAAGAAAGTTCCATATGCTTCCGCAGTAGGGAGCTTAATGTATGCAATGGTTTGTACTAGACCAGATATTGCCCAAGCAATGGGAGTTGTTAGTAAGTATATGGCCAATCCAGGGAAGGAACACTGGAAAGCAGTTCAGTGGATCCTTAGATATCTGAGAGGGTCTAGTAGTAGGCATTTGTGTTATGGTGGGTCAAACACTTTTCTACATGGTTATGTAGATTCGGATATGGTAGGTGATTTGGATGGCAGAAGGAGCACCACAGGATATATTTTCACTGTTGGTGGAACGGCGGTTAGCTAGATTTCAAAGTTGCAGAAGGTTGTTGCCTTGTCAACTCCAAAAGCAGAATATATTGCAGTCATAAAGGCTAGGAAAGAGATGATATGGATGACACGGTTCATGGAAGAGCTAGGAAAGGAGCAAGAGAGTTGCAGATTAAACAGTGATAGTCATAGTGCAATTCATTTGGCTAAGAATTCAGCCTTTCATTCAAAAACCAAGCATATACAGCTTAGGTACCACTTCATTAGACAGGTATTGGAGGATGGTGAGTTGAAACTGGAGAAAATCCATACAGATAAGAACCCTGCTGATATGTTAACCAAGCCAGTAACAAAGGAGAAGTTGAATCTTCATTCAACTTTTGTTGGTCTTCTTCATGATTGAGTTTGAAGATGGAGAAGCTAGAAGATGTTGCTATACAGGTACTGGTGCAGCTGTTTATCTCCAAGTGGGAGATTGTTGAGGTGTGGAGCTAAAAGCTTCACCAAATGAGCGAGTTTGCAAGTTACAAGATTTACACAGTCATCAGCGTCGATCAGGAGAGACCGACGTCGGTCAGGAGTCGACTAGGAGATGCCAGCGTCGGTCATGGATCGGCCGACGTCAGTCACAGGCAGATAGGCAGGGACCGACATCGGTCATCTGTGCATCTAGAATGCTATTTTTGTGGACAGAACAGAATGTTTGCATGGTAGGATTAAGTGTTAGTCTTAAGTCCGCATCTCTATCTTTAGTAAGACTATTTTGAGCCCTTGATTAGGAGGTGCATCTAATGGCTGTAATTATATGCTCATGTTTCCTAATATTATATATAGGATTAGATCTTCATAGCTTATTGTAACAGTATTGAACATACATGTATATATGAATCAATCCAAGTGTTGGAGTTGATTGTAATTGAGAAAGATAACTCTTGAGGGAAAGAGATCTGGAAAGAGATTTGTACATCTGAGAGAGGTGTGGAAGAAAAGAAGTTTCTTCAATTGTATTCCTTTTGTAAAGAGTTTAATACAAGTTTTCAGGGTGGTTTCTTGTATCTCTTGTTCTTTGCTATTTCTGATTCTAGTTACTTATCATTCTAGTTTAATTCCGTATTTAATTGCTTTCATATAGTAATCAACTTTGTTGGTTGATCCCCAATAATAGTGGGGAAGACATTATTATTTTGGTCTTGTATATTGATGATATGTTTCTCACAAGAAACTCTTCATCTCTGATTTAGACTATTCAGTAGACACTTTTAGCACAATTTGACATGATGATCTTGGCCTTCTGCATTTCTTCCTTGGTCTACAGATTTCATAGTCAGATAAAGGGATCTATTTGAGTCAATAGAAGTACAAATTTGATATAATTCCACATTTTGGCATGGTTAATTATAAGCCAAGTCCTTCTCCTTTTTAGTCTGAAGTGACTCTTGCTGCCTCTTGTATTATGCCACTTTGTGATCCTAAATTATATAGGTAGATGGTTGGGAGTCTTATGTATTTTACCCATAT
The DNA here is from genome assembly GCA_037957365.1 of Torreya grandis. NCBI lineage: Eukaryota > Viridiplantae > Streptophyta > Pinopsida > Cupressales > Taxaceae > Torreya > Torreya grandis. The sequence goes on along the minus strand of JARHVA010000395.1, from coordinate 2,545,291 downwards.
TTGCCCTGATATTTCATTTGCAGTTGGGCTTGTATCTAAGTTTGCACATGACCCTCATGATAGTCATTGGTAGGTTATCAAGAGAATTTTGAGATATCTACAAAGCACTACTCATTTTGGATTACACTACACGAGGGGTTTTACTTAGTTGATTGGATACAATGATTCAAATCAGGTAGGTTCTCTTGATGACAAGCATTCCACATATAGCTACATCTTTTGTCTTGGTTCTTCACCTATTGCTCGATTGTGCAAGAAGTAGTAGGTTATTACACTTTCATCTACAGAGGCTGAGTACACGGTAGCAATTACAATGAGTCAGTGAGTTCTTTGGCTTTGTTAGTTGTTGACAGAGTTTGGCTTCATGTAGGATTCACCCACTATACTTTGGTGTGACAACCAGAGTGCAATTCATATATCTCATAACCCAATTGAGCATCAGTGGACCAAGCACATTGAGGTACATATGCACTTAATTTGTTAGCACATTTAGGATGTTTTTATTATCTTGGAGTACATTTTGAATCAGTAATAAGTTGCAGACATATTCATGAAGCCTTTTACAACACTTCATCTCTTTGAGTTGCATGACACACTTTGGGTTTCAGAAGTTGTCCTTGGGGGGTGTTTTTAGGACATCTTCCATCTTAATTTCATGGATACATATTGTACATGAGTACCTTATCAAGCCTATTTGTCGAGAATCATACTATGGTTATGCCACTATTTCTTTTTTGGATTTTGTTAACCCTTAGCTTCACTTCAGGGGGGGTTATTATAGTATGTATTTCATGTGTTTTCTCGTGTTTGCTAGTATCTTAACTAGTTATTTCATTCTGTAGTGAATTTGTCCTATGTGAGGCTTTATCCCACATTGGCTAGCTTAGCTAGTTTAGTATTTTGCCTTGCCTATATAAGTAAGTGCCTACCTATTGTACTAGCATGCTTTTGATATGTTTCATTTTTGAATATATATGATCTGACTTGTTTTTCATTTCATATATATAGCTTCTTTGTGATGTTTTTTTGCTAACACTTTAGATTCTAGGGTTGGAATGCCTTTACCATTTATAACATAAGAAACAAGCGTAGTTCATGAAGTTATCTAGGCAATCAAATGAGTGAGGACCATCCACACATCTCCATCTTGATCATACATGACCTAAGGGTAAAATCACAATTGGAAAGGTTCCCTGAGCATCCAGATAAGTGAGATCATGCCATATGGCATGATACCACTCATATGAGACCAACAAGAGTAGGCACGTGTCCCAAATATCCACAAGCACCCAAATAAGTGATGATCATCTATGTGGCATGATCCCATTCACATGAAGCTTGTTAGGAAAACTAATTGCTAGCTACATAGTCAAATATCAATGATCACCTAGGCAAGCAAAGGCCATCCACGTGGTAGCAACCTGCTCATTCAAACCCTACAAATAGGGATACACATTTTGAGCCTAGCAAACCCTATGGATAAGTGATATCATACCACTTGGTATGATCTCACTCATTAGTGACTTATCAAATAGGTGTACACATTTAAAGATTGAAGACCCTTGGGACGAGTGAGGGTCATCCACATGGTGACATCCTATTAACTCATAGTCTACAGATAAAGCAAAAGAAAATATGGATCCCATAATCACCCTAATTAATATGATTGAGCCATATGTTGGCATCTCACTAAACCACAACCAAAGTCCTAAAGGCACATGATCCAAAGTTCATGGACTAAGTGAAAGAGAGAGATCATGCCATGTGTTGGCATCTCATTCACTCACTACTAAAAGGGGTAGCCTAAGGTACAAATTTCATAGGTTAATCCCAACAGGTAAATGAGAGTAAGTCAAGTGTCATACTATGAATAAAGTAGCATGGATAATGAAAAATAAGGCTCAGTTATACAATAAATAGACGTGGAAAAGTATATGGCTCAACAAAGTGACTAAAAAGCCAAAATAAATGACATTGTGCCACGTGTTTCTCTCTAGACAAATTGGATTTAAGACACAAAAGAGGGCCTCAAAAGCATCATAAATATACATCTATCATTTTAACATAACTAGACATCTTGATTAATTTTGTTCCAAATATTAAAGGCAAGGTCTACACATGTCCTAATTAAGTGGCAAGTAGACAAGTGTCACAATACTAAGAAGCTCAACTTGGACACTTCTCTTGAATTCAACATGTAATCAAAAGACATGAAAGTGGACCCCGAAATAATTATAGTGATTCATTTGTCATTTTTAAATGACTGAGCAGTAAAAGACATTGGTTGAGTGCCACAAGTCCAATCCCTCAACCATTCGTAATGCCATAAAGGCCAATTAGGTGTGTGCTTCCCACACCCCTCAAGCCTGATAACTCTAGAAAGGTGTGCTCATCCAAGACTCACATGTCAACTTCTATAGGTTTGATCAGGAGGACAACCTCATTGATTAATTATTAGCAGTTTAACGAAGCATGTAAGAATTGTTAGGAAGTGATACACATAATAAAGTGGTCCACATAAAACCTCTTCTTGATGTTCCATTAGAATGCCTTGGGATTTTGTTCAATCTTATTTGTTTTGGGATGAGGAATCTCATGACATAGTTCTATTATGACCATTTCAGGTCCTATGGCCAAGAGTGGGATCTCGTGCCTCTTGGAGGCAAGACCCATCTCTCACTTCTATATATATTGGTATTTGGTATGTTATAAGGGTCGACTCTATTTGCAAACAAACATTATCGAATTAATGTAAAATTGATTTTAATATGTGAATGTGTTGGGTTATTTTGAAGGTCTTCCACTCTCTTTCTACGAATCAACACCAATGCTAGATGGCTATAATTTGTGATTTTCTACAGGGTTCATGCATTAATTAGATTGAACTTTATTACTCTAATTAAGTCATGTGATTCTTTTCATTAATTTGAAATCTGTTAGGAACTGTGTGTAGTCAACTACAATCTTGTTACCAGTTTATTCATTACAAGAATCTTAGAATTAAGCATTTACCCTTTGTCCTCAGACCATCTCCCTGTGTGACTAGAGCCCAAGCCATCATGAAACTTAACATAAAATGGTGCAACTATATCTAAGCGCATTTTAGTACTGGAAGCAGTGTCTAGGTGCACTCAATGACTATTTTTTAAATTAGTAAGTCTCCATAAGTAAGCCTAGACATGTCTCATGGGTTAGTCATAACAACAAATAACAAAGAGTCAATTATAAATACAAATCATTCCTAAGATTATACTTACATTTCCATCACCTTTAAAATCACTTTAAATATTGAGAAATAAATTAGCACTCTCTTGAGACATTATCAAAATACATACATGTCTAAAATCCCTCAAATGAGCAGCCCTAGAGCCAAGTCTGAAACATGTGAAAGTCAAGGATGCATGGTATCAAGTATCGAAAGCCAAACACTAAATTTTATTTTAGATTGATCACATTGTTGCACATGCACACACACATTATTGGGATAACTACATGTGATTTGAGTCCTCCTTAGAGTATTAGAATGTAGGCAATGTTTAGCCATTCATTACAAAATGGTTGGGGCCATCCAACCCAAAATACTAACTCCTTTTTAAAGAGTATCTTGTGGTTGAAATCACAATGAGGGTTTGGATGGAAGGAGAAGGAAAACATGTGTCAATGTATATGAATACAAGCATGCACACACACACATGAAGCATTTATAGGCATAAAGGAAAGGATCACACGAGTTGTAGACTTGTACAATGCACAAGGAAACTACAGGTAGACCTTAGATAGTGTTAGTAACCACAAATTCAAATTATTAGAACCATGCATAGGGTTAAACCATAAGAATAAATTTGATGAAGTTTATTTAAAAGGTAAAATATCTCATTAATTTCATTTGAAACTTCCCAAGCTTATATAAGCTTTTCATAGGAGTTACACGAGACCCAAATAGCTTGTGGGTTCAATCCCATAAAACAGCTAGGTTAAAAATGAACATTTATTTTTACTAACATTAATACAACATATTTATTAGTACTAACACCTATTTACCAACTTAACTTAATAACATAATATTACACTAAAGGGGGTGTCTCGTACATGATATATGCCCTACATAAAAATTATATTAAAGGACCAACCCCTTGGATCAAATGACCTGATAAACTTGCCTTGATTCAAATGGGTATAAAAGATGATCCAAATCATATGACTATGATGTCATCAATAGGCTATAAAATGGCACACTATAAAAATGGCACACTATAAATTTCTCTCTCCTAGAAGCCTGCTACTTTATGCAAAATCACTACAACACCTCACAAGTTGTGACCATAAGTTGGTATCACTTCCTTCTCATGGAAGCCCATTGATTTACATAAGAACTTGGCAATACCTTGCAAGTTATGACATGAATGATGAACATTTTGAAGTGTATATTCATCCCCTCTAACCATTTTGTATTGTGTTATAGTAGAACATGTCAAGGCTTGCTCAAATACATCAATCTACATGAGAACTCACACAAAAACCCATCTAGTGACTATTTCATACTGTGTATGACACATTTCCTTTATGCCATACGACACCGACAAACCTTTGTTCAACACTACTAGTGCTAGTGACTCACTTTCTAACTCATTTAATCATCAATGATTGATCAAAGTCTATGTAGTCTCTTCCCCTTATCAAGAGAGAGGCGAGAAGACCTAGTAGCTAAAAACCAATCCAAACAACTCAGACTTATCCTCATCAATAAGTTCAAGAAACTCAAAAACCAAAATTGATAGAAAATAACACACAACTATCTATCCAAAACTACCACTATAGCACATCATAATCTTGGACCTAGTAGCTCATAGAAGATGTTTGTGGCAATGGCTTTGTCAACTTCTTAGATCCTTGGAGACCTATAAACCCTAAAGTGCAACATAGGTCTTTTTGATAACACAAAATATGGAAAATAATGTTACATAAATGGTTGTGAAACACATTTTCAACCTCTAAGAAAAATAAGGAGTCGTATTCCATTGGAAATGCACCTATTGTATGTTACAACACCACATTTTACCATTTAATACATTTTTGTCATGAAAACCATATTTGAAGACCTCAAAATACATAAATGACCACTTCTGTATGTTCAAAATGTCCTAAAACCTTATAACTGACTAGTTACACAAGTACTTCCGAGCAAAAAATCAACTAGGCAAAAAAATAGACATGAAACATATGCCAAATTCACAATGACAAGAACTTAAAATTTCAAATTAAACTTTATGGATTTTGAAATTTTGACTTCTCAATGCACATAGTCTTACAAAATAAATTTAACCAACTCATCTACAAGCCTTTGAGAAATATTAAGAGAGGATGTTCTATATAAACTACATTGCAGAGTTTTTCAAAACTAAAAACAAATACTTGTCCATGTAAAATTGATTCCCCTGTGAATTTTCAATGTGAAAAACTGAACACGTAATCTTTGAGGGTGCCACTTTATGCACTAGTTTTGAGAAGACATAAAGTGGGCCCACTCTAAAACATAATAAACAAACACATAATAGGTACTTCCTAAGCCATACCATTCACCTTCCACATCATACAAATGTGTTAGGACTAATTTTGTTGCTAAAAACATCGTACAAGTCTAATTTATGAAGTGATTGAGGTCATACGACAACAAACAGAGGATTAGAACACCATAAATGATGATCTTATGTTTTATTCTTCCACAATATTGGTACAAAAACTTGTTTGGCTATAAAAGGTCATATGATTCTGATTTTTGAACTTTTGAGCACCAAAATGCCTTAAAAAATCTATTTCTCTGATCTTTGAGTTTGTATAACTCATATTTTTTGACTTGCAAGCCATACAAAATGACTTTGAATAATTTTTGAAGTCATACAACCTAATTTTTGAAGTTTTCAAGGTATACAAAGTAATTTTGAGATTGTAAACTTAACATAAAAATGCTTAGATCTTTATACCTTCCCAAAATTTCAATTTTTTTTACCAAAATTAAATCCTTGAGGCTTCGTGCTTTAGGTAAAATCCATGGCGGCTTCTTCACAGACCTGGCTCCACACATGCTTTGATATCAATATTGAAACCACACACAGGTAAATTAGAAAAATTAATTTGACAAAGTTTATTTCAAAGGTAACATCTCTCATTAGTTTCATTTACAACCTTCTAAACTTATATAAGCTTTCCATACATGTTACATTGAACCCAACTAACTTATGGGTTCAATCTTATAAAATAACTAAATTAAAAATTAATATTTATTTTCACTAACATTAATAGTAATATTATTATTAATACTAACACCTATTTACCAACCTAACTTACATAATATTAAATTAAAGAGGGTGTCTTATCTGAAATACATACCTCATGTAAATATTATATCAAAGTACTGACCACTTGAATCAAATGACTAAACACAAACTTCACTCACAACATCTAAGTAAAGTTTAAGCCATTATTTTCTGATTTAAATATTGATAAATTATACTTAAACAACATGAAAAAAGATTTAAGTAAATACATTATTCTTCTTTTATCTTATCATTTCTAAATTTAATAAGTGCATTATCTATTAATCCCCTTCAAGCTCATATTAATATATTTATGGCCATGTTTTACATAATTTAAATCAACATAAAATTTTCATTATTTTAAACCACTTAAACCTAAATTAATTAAAACAATTATAAAATGCAAATAAAGACAAAAATGAAGAGGTCTCCAAAATATCATGTAACTTTATTACTCCGAAAAGAATTCCAAGTAACACCTAGTTTTGGGGCATACTTTATATGTTGCTTCGTTGTATGTTAAATACGGTCTTCAATCAAGATGACTACTCGGTCTTCCCACTAGGATTTCATTTTAAAAAAAATTGAAATAAAAATAATAATTAATTTTTTTTTTATTTTTTTATTTTTAAAAATGTCTAACAAGGTTATGGTTTATTGAGGGCGTTGTTAAAATTTTATTCAAATATTATTCATAAAATTTAAGAGTCTTTTCTAATTTAATGGTTTTAGGGATATCCCAAGGTTCATAGATCCAATACCTCAATTTTGAAGGTCTTTTTTTCAAATATTCCTCCTACAACGTTTTTGGACACCATGCTGCTAGATGTTCTTTTACGAGCTTTAAGAGCTTGATTCCTCACTCTTGTTTGATTTGGAATTAATTAGTATTTATTATGGTACAATCATGGTGTCTTCTTATGCCCTTCTCCCTTCCTTCCCTCAGTTATTCCTTCTGTGCCCCCTAGGTGTGATGTCTCTCTACACGCTGATGTTATAGGTGAGCTTTTAAGTTCTTTGATTTCATTGGCAACCTTGGATTCTTGTTCTCGCCTTTCTCTGGCTAAGTGCAAAGCCCCCATGATCTCAACTTTCAAGAAGAAATGGCGAAGAAAAGAGGCAAAAAGGTTGTGTTCCAATACATAAGACTTGGTAAAAGATGGGAACCAATGGACGATGGAAGGTCTTCTCTCTTATCGTGGTAAGAGAACGATCTTGTACATACGTTGTATTGTCTTCTCCTTAGCTTGGCTACTTGGTCATAACTCTAATTTTTATTGGTAGTCTTTGTGTTGGTTGATGGTGGCTATATTGTTGTTTTCTTGATAGTTGTTGATTTATTTCTGAGCTTTGTCATCCTCTACATTGAAGGCCTATTGTTCCTTATTTTTTTAATTGATTCCCTGTTACTGTTTTGGACTTTGTTTTTGTGGTTTTGGTTGGTTAGTTTAGTGTCATCTTGTTTGGTTTGGGTGATTTATGATCGGCTTTGTAATGGGTTGTGGGACCCTCTTTTTACCCCTATCAATAAAAAATGATATTAGGGCTATTTAAATTATTTATATTTAAAAAAATTAGGTAAAAAGTTATAATAATTATATGTAAATAAGTGGTCCATTATTTTATTAGAATTTACAATCAGAAAAAATACATAATAAAATGTCACATAAACAAAAAATCCCTAAATTGACGAGGGGAAATTTCACAATTTGGTCTTTAATAACATATATAAGTTTACAACCTAAAAAAATGAGACTTTTATTTTACATAATAAAATCATTTAATTTATATAGTTAAATTATTTTAACTCCATAGAACCAATCTCACATTAAAAATAATAGTCAAAGCCTCTTCCATGACATAACATCCTAAACTCTCACTATATCAAGATGCATGATTATATTGATATAGAAGGTGGGTTGGAAGGAGTTAGTATAATATGCCATTTAAATGATGAATTTTAAATTTGATGTTCATTTAATCATTATAAACAAATTTGGATTTTAAAGTTGATGTCCATTTAACTATTATATGCAAGTTTTTCTTTTACTTAGAGAAAGTGACCGAACAATTATGATATCTTAGATATATGGTGGATTTGGAAGCACATTTTTTAATTCTTAGAAAGAGTTTTTTGAGTTTGATGCAACAGTGCAACTAGATTGAGGCTATATGCCATTAACTAATAGAAAATTTGCAGAGAAGGTAATGGCGTTGTTAATTATTATGATATGTGACAAATCTATGATATGCACCTCAAAATTGATATTTACATCGAAAGGCATAATCACATTAATAGATGAGGTGGGAGGAATGAGTGTAATAGTGTAATATATAATGAATTGCTTCTGAATAAAATTGTGTAAGTGATTTTTAAATCAATGTTTCTGATCACCCTTGGTAATCCATCATCAAAATGAAAATAGAATTAATATAAATTATAAACTTAAGCTTCTATTTAAAGATATTAACATTGAAGAGTTATGGATAATTAAATATAGGAAAAAAAAATAAAATGAAATAATTAATAAAAAAATAGTTTTTAATTATTTTAAATTATTTTTTAGTAAAAATAAAGAATTAATAAATTAATAAATAAATTAAACAATTAAAAATTAAAATTCACCTTTATCTTAAATAAAGTTTTTAAATTTTTCCAATTCTACTTTCACAGACAAATATTGTATTTGACATTCAAATAAACTATTTTATGTGTGAGGGATTTTTTCAGTCCACTTACTAAATTTATTTTATTTAAAAAATCTACAATTTTTTTTCACACACTACTATTGACATCAACAAAAGGAAAGAAGTTTCATTTAATCTTTAATTCCGCATTTACCAATCTAAACCTTTGCCAAGACTTGCTATTTTTTCTTGCTCCATGTGTTAACACAACTTTTTATTATTTTGTCCTTTAGCTAAAAATGGTTTTGATCATCTCTTTTGGCATCTTTGTCCCTCTCATATGCAATTTTAAGTGTTTTTGTATTTTTTTTGCGATTTTTGTGTTTGTGTGAGTTTTTAAGACATTATGACTCAATTGTTACCTAAATTTAAACTGACCTTGACCAATTACCACTTATGTGAATTACATATGCAATACATTTTCATCTTAAAAAATTAGTATGTATCATAGAAGATAAGGAAATTAAACCCAATGAAAAAGCTCTAGCCAAAGATCACAAAAAATGGCAAGCAAAAAATGAAATAGATTTAGGTTTGATTGGCATGGATACAAACCCTGAATTACATGTGCAAATTGATGGTTGTACTCTTGTATTACGTTTTGACCAACATGTCCCATTTTTAATTTTTTAAATGAGGACCCACTTTGAGCTCAAATTCCATGCTCATGCCTTGTTGTGAAATGAATCAGTGCAAATCTAAACTAGAAGTCATTGTCTTAAGTCTGAGCTTTTTATTCATAATGAAGTCTTGATCTAATTTAGAAATGACCAAACTGACTGACTGAGAGTTTTCAAAGCTTCTCTATTAATCTAATTGATATCCGAGTCTAAAGGTCTAAATGAATGCATTTATTTAAGTTATTTTATGCATCTATTTAACTTTTAGTTCTATGACATTCATCAAATTCAGATTTTGTGATTTATGGACTAATCGAGCTAACTTGATATTTTTCCAAAGTTGTTCGTTCTTTTCAAATTTACTTTAGCTCCACATGGCCACCTTGTCAAAGCTTACTTGATCTAGCTCAGAAGGATCCTCTACAGTATGAATGACTTTTCATGCTTAGTCATTTTACTAAAAGTTTCCTCGCATGAACCTTCATCGCACATCTCTCTTGCACTTAGAGCAAATCTTAGATTTAAGAATGACAATACAGTTTGAATCCCAATGGATAGATCTCGATAGTTTGAATCCCAATGACTAGGTTCTAAGCTCTAAGATCATTCCATGTTCATGCATCCAACTTCCTCTCAAATAATTTGTAAATCAACCAAGTCTTTTTCTTTTGGAGAGTATCTAGGTTTATAAGATTTGGATGCATGTATTCATCTTACTCATATGTGGCTCATTTCAAAGGTTCTAAGTCCTTTCCACCTGGACAACTAGGATTGTGCCACATGTCTTCATCTTGGTCACTCACTACTACCAATTCTAACAGCTAAGTCACAAACCCTCCAAACAAGTGTAGACCATCCACGTATCAGAATCTTACTTATTTGTGGCCTAAACAATAAGCATAGTTCATAAAATCATCTAGGCAAGTGGATGAGTGAGGATTATCGACATGTTGCCATCCTGCTCATCCATGACCTATAAGTGAAAACATAATTGGTAAGGTTTCTTGAGCATCTAGATAAGTGAGATCATGTCACATGGTACAATCTCGCTCATCTGTGACTGACAAAATTAGGCACATATCCCAAATATCCCCAAGCATCCAAATAAGTGAGGATCATCCATGTGGCATGATCCCACTCACCTGTAACTTGTTAGTCAAACCAATGGCTACTTTTATAGTCAAATATTAACGATCACCTAGACAAGCAAGGGCCATCCACATGGCAGAATCCTATTCATTCATATTTTGTAGATAGGGATACACATTCTGAGGCTAGGCAACCCTCTGAATAAGTGAAACCATGCCACTTGGCATGATCTCATTCATCAATGACTTATCAAATAGGTGTACATAGTCAAAGATTGAAGACTCCTGGGACAAGTGAGGGTCAACCACATGGTGACATCCTACTAACTCGTAGCTCATAGATAAAGCAAAAGAAAATATAGAGCCCACGAGAACCCTGATTAATATTATTGAGCCACATGTTGACATCTCACTAAACCACAACCAAAGTCCCAGAGGGACATGATCTAAAGGTCATGGACTAGGTGAAAGAGCGAGATCATGTCATGTGTTGGCATCTCATTCACTCACTACTAAAGGGGGTAACCTAAGGTACAAAGTGTAGAGTTCAATCCCAACAAGTAAATGAGAGTAAGCCAAATATCATGCTATGAATAAAGTAGCATGGACAAAGAAAAACAAGACTCGGTTGTATAATAAATAGACATGGTAAAGCATATGGCTCAACAAAGTGACTAAGAAGCCAAAATAAATGACATTTTCCACATGTTTCTCTCTAGACAAAATAAATTCAAGACACAAAAGAGGGCCTCAAAAACATTATAAAGATACATCTATCATTTTAACATAACCAGTTATCTCGATTAATTTTGGTCCAAATACTAAAGGCAAGGTCCACACAGGTCCTAATCAAGTGATAAGTTGACAAGTGTCACAATCCTAAGAAGATCGACTTGGGAACTTCCCTTGACTTCAACACGTAATCAAAAGTCATGAAAGGGGGCCCTAAAATAATTATAGCGAGCCATTTATCATTTATAAAAGAATGAGTAGTAAAAGACATTGGTAGAGTGTCACATGCCCGGTCCCTCAACCATTCCCGGTGCCATAAATGTTAATTAGGTGTGTGCTTCCCACACTCCTCAATCTTGATGAATCTAGAAAGGTGTGCTCATCCAAGACTCATATGTCAACTTACAGAGGTTTGATCGAGAGGACAACCTCGTTGATTAATCATTCATAGCTCAACAAAGCTTGTAAAAATCGTTAGGAAGTGATCCACACCATACCTCTTCTTCTTGATGCTCCATTAGTGGGCCATGGGATCCCATTCTATCTTATTGGTTTTGGGATGAGGAAGATTTTTACATAATTCTATTATGACCATTTCAGGCCATATGGCCAAGAGTGGGATCTCGTGCCTCTTGGAGGCAAGACCCATCTCTCACTTTTATATATATTGTTATCTAGTATGTTAGAAGGGTCAACTCTATTTGTACATAAACATTGTCAAATTAATGTAAAATTTATTTTACTATATAAATGTGCCTGGTTATCTTGAAGGTCTTCCACTCTCTTTCCGATTTAATGGATCAACACTAATGCTAGAGGACTATAATTTATGATTTTCTACAGGGTTCATGCCTTAACTAGATCAAACTTTGTTGTTCTAATTAAGTCATGATTCTTTTTGTTTTATTTAAAAATTGTTAATAATTGTGTGTCTTCAACTACAGTCTTGTTACCAAATTATTCATTAAAAGAATCTTAGAATTAAGCATTTACCCTTTCTCCTTAGACCATCTCCCAACATGACTGGAGCCCAAACCATCGTGAAACTTAACATACAGTGGTGAAATTGTAGCTAAGCACATTTTGGTCTTGGAAGAAGTGTCTAGGTGCACTCAACAACTATTTTTAAACTTGGGAAGTCTACATTAAGTCAAACTAGACACGTCTCATGGGTCGATCATATCAACAAATAACAAGGAGTCAACTATAAATATAAATCACTCCTAACATTATAATTACATTTTCATCAACTTGCGAATCACTAGAAAGATTAAGGAATAAATTAGCACTCTCTTGAGACATTATCAAAATACATACACATTTAAAAATCCCTCAAAGGAACAACCCTAGAGCCAAATCTGAAACATGTGAAAGATAAGGATGCATAGTATCAAGTATCAAAAGCCAAACATTAAATTTTATTTTAAATTGATCACATTGTTGCACACACACACGTACACATTATTGGGATAACTACATGTGATTTGATTCCTCTTTAGAGTATTGAAATGTAGGCAATGCTCAATAATTCAATATGGAGTGGTTGGGGCCATGCAACCCAAAATACTAACTCCTTTTTAAGAGCATCTTATGGTCAAAAGCACAAATAGGGTTTGGATGGAAGGAGAAGGAAAACATATTTTAATGTATATGACTATAGGCATACACACACACATGAAGTATTTACAAGCATATGGACAAGGATCACAAGAGTTGTAGACCTGCACAATGCATAAGGACATTGCAAGTAGAGCTCAGATAGTGTTAGTAACCATAAGGTTTAGATTATTGGAACCACACATAGGGTTAAATCAAAAGAATTAATTTGACAAAGCTTATTTCAAAGGTAAAATCTCTCATTAATTTCATTTACAACCTCCCAAGCTTATATATGTTTTTCACGGGAGTTACATGGGACCCAACTAGCTTATGGGTTCAATCCTATAAAATAACGAAGTTAAAAACTAACATTTATTTTTACTAACATTAATACAACATATTTCTTAGTATTAACACTTATTTACCAACCTAACTTACTAACATAATATTAAACTAGAGGGGGTGTCTCATACGCGATATATGCCCTATACAAAGATTATATTAAAGGGCCAACCACTTGGATCAAATGACCCAATAAACCCCTTGATCCAAAGGGGTATAGAAAATGATTTAAAGCATATGATTAGGATGGCATCAATAGTCTATGTCACACATTGTAAAATGACACACTATAAATCATGATATCGATCAACCAATGTCATTTCTCTCCTAGAAGCTTAAAACTTTACGTAAAATCACTACGACACCTCACAAGTTGTGACCCTAAGTCAATGTCACTTCCCTATCATGAAGGCTCATTGCTTTACGCAAGAACCTAACAATACCTTGTAAGTTGTGACATGAATGATGAACATCCTGATGGGTATGTTCATCCCCTCTAACCATTTTATATCATGTTGTAGTAGAACATAATCAAGGCTTATTCAACTACATCAATCCACATAAGATCTCACATAGAAATCCATCTAGTGACTATTTTATATTGTGTATGGCACATCTCCCTAATACCCTCTGATACTAACAAGCCTTTACTCAACACTACTAGTGCTAGTGACTCACTTGCTAACTTGTATAATCATCAATGACTGATTGAATGCCATGTAGTCTCTTTTCCTATCAAGAGAGAGGTGAGAAGACCTAGTAGCTAAAAATCCAATCCAAATAACCCGATTTTCTCCTCATCAATAAGTTCAAGAAACTCAAAAACCAAAATTGATAGAAAATAACACAACTATTTATCCAAAACTGCCACTATAGCACATAATAATCTTGGACCTAATAACTCATAGAAGACGGGTGTGGCAATGGCTATGTCAGCTTGTCAGATCCTTGGAGACCTATAAAACCTAAAGTGCAATATAGGTCTTTCCAACAACATAAGAGATGGAAAATAATGTTACATAGATGGTTGTGAAGCACATTTTCAACCTTTGAGAAAAATAGGGTGTCATATTCCACTACAAATGCACTTGTTGTACATTACAACACACATTTTACCATTTAATACATTTTTGTCATAAAAACCATATCTGGAGGTCTCAAAATACACAAATGACCACTCTTACATGTTCTAAATGTCCTAAAACCTTAGAAATGACCGATTACATGATTACCTCAGGGCTACAAATCAACTAGGCAAAAAAATAGTCATACAACATACACTGAATGCACAATGACGAGAACTGAATTAAACTTTGTGGGTTTTGAAATTTTGACTTCTCAATGCACATCGTCCTGCAAAATAAATTTAACCAACTCATTTGCAAGCCTTTGAGAAATATTAAGAGAGGATGTTCTATATAAACTATATTTTATAGAGTTTTCAAAAATAAAAACAAATACTTGTCCATGTAAAATTTATTCCCCTGTGAATCTTCAATATGAAAAAGCGAACACATGTAATTATTGAGGGGCCCACTTTATGCACTAGTTTTGAGAAGACATAAAGTGGGCCCACTTTAAAACACAATAAATAAACACATAACAAATACTTCCTATGCCATACCATTCACCTTCCACATTGTGCAAATGCGTAGGGACTGATTTTGTTATAAAGAAATTCATACAAGTCTAATTTATGGAGTGATTGAGGTCATACGACAACAAACAGAGGATTAGAACATCATATAGGATGATCAAAATTTTGATTTTATGTTTTATTCTTCTACAATATTCATACAAAAACTTGTTTCGTTGTAAAAGGTCATATTATTCTGATTTTTTGAACTTTTGAGCACCAAAATACCTTAAAAATTCTTTTTCTTTGATCTTTGAGGTCGTACAACTCATTTTTTTGACTTGCAAGCAGTATAAAATGACTTTGAACAATCTTTCAACTCATACATGTTAATTTTTTAAGTTTACAAGACATAAAAAATAATTTTGAGAGTGTAAATTTCATATAAAAATGCTCGGATCTTTATACTTTGCCAAAACTTTAATTTTTTTACCAAAACTAAATCCTCAAGGCTTCATGCTTCAGATAAAATCCATGGCAACTTCTTCATAAACCTAGCTCCATACATGTTCTGATATCAATGTTGAAACCACACACAGATAAATTGGAAGAATTAATTTGATAAAGTTTATTTCAAAGGTAAAATTTCTCATTAGTTTCATTTACAACCTTCCAAGCTTATATAAGCTTTTCACAAGAGTTACATTGGACCCAATTAACTTATGGTTTCAATCTCATAAAATAACTGAATTATAAATTAATATTTATTTTCACTAACATTAATATTAATATATTTATTAATACTAACACCTATTTACCAACCTAACTTACTAACATAATATTAAATTAAAAGGGGTATCTTATATGAAATACATACCCTATACAAATATTATATTAAAATAGTAACCATTTAGATCAAACGACTAAACACAAATTTCATTGACAACATCTAAGTTAAATTTGAACCATTATTCCCTGATATAAATAATAATAAAGCAGATACAAAATATTTACAAAATCAATAATAATTTATATAAATAACAGATAAATAAATTTAACTAAATACATTTTTCTTCTTTATTTTATCATTTCTAAATATAATAATAAGTACATTATCTACTAATCCCTTTTAAACTCGTATTAATATATTTATTACATTATTTTACATAATCTAAATCAACATAAAATTTTCCTTATTTTAGGACCACTTAAACCTAAATTAATTAAAACAACTATAAAATGAAGATAAAGATGAAAATATCATGCGAGTATATTACTCCTAAAAGAATTTATTTTTTTAATGATAATCAATGCTTATATTCCAAGAAACACCTAATTTTGGGGCATGCGTCATATGCTTCTCTTTTATATGTCAAGATGACTACTTGGTCTTCGTGGGATTTCAACTTCTTTTTTATTATTAAAAAAAAAATAGATTTTTTTTTTTTTTTTTTTTTTGGGTTTAATAAGGTTATGGTTTTTTTAAGGTGGTGTTAAAATTTTATTTAAATATTACTTTGAAAATTTAAAAATCTTTTCTAATTTAATAGTTTTAGATATAAATTTAAAAAAAAAGAAATTTAATAATCTTGGGGATATCTTAAGGTTTGTGGATCTTAGGTTCATGGATCCAATATTTCAATTTTGAAGGTTTTTTTTTTAAATATTTTTGGTATAATTTTTTTGGATATCATATTATTGGGTATTCTTTTACGGATTTTAAGAGTTCGATTATTCGTTCTCATTTGGTTTGAAGGAAAAAATAAGGCATTGTTGACCAAGATTTCTTATAATGTAATTAGGATATCTTCTTTCGCCCTTCTCCCCTCCTCCTCTCAGTTATCCCTCCCGCCCCCTAGGAGTGATGTCTCTCTGCAAGCTAATGTTGTTTCGAGTGGGCTGCCGAGTTCTTCGACTCTATTGGCAACTTCGGATCCCCCTTCTCACCCTTCTCTGACTAAGCACAAAGCCCCCATGGTCTCAATTGTCAAGAAGAAAGGGTGAAGAACAAATGCAGAACATTGTGTTCCAATGCAGAAGACTTTGTGAAGGATGAGAACCAATGGATAATGGAAGGTCTTCTCTCCCATTGTGATAAAAGAATGATCCCGTCCATATGCTAAATTGGCTTCTCCTAAGATTGGCTACTTAGACATAGCACTGATTTTGCTTGGTAGTCTTTGTGTTGGTTGAGGGTGGCTATATTGTTATTTTCTTGATTGTTGTTGATTTCTTGATGAACTTTAGCGTCCTCTACACTGAAGGCCTATTGTTCATTGTCTTTCTAGTTGATTCTTTGCTCAGATTTCAAACTTTGTTTTTTTGTGGTTTTGGTTGGTTGGTTATTTAGTGTTGTCTTATTTGGGTTGGGTGATTTATGATCGACTTTGTGACGGGTTATGGGACCCCATCAAAACCCTCTTTTTACCCCTATAAAAAAAAATGGTCTCAAGGATATTTAAATTATTTCCATTTAAAAAATTTAGATAAATAGTTATAATAACTATAAGTGGTCCAATATTTTATTAGAATTTACAATTAGAAAAATACATAATAAGATGTCACATAAATGAAAAATACCTCAATTGACAGGGCAAACTTTCACAATTCCCTTTTTAGTAACAGATATAAGTTTACCACCTTAAAAAATGAGACTTTTAATTTACATGAAAAAATCATTTAGTTTATATAGTTAAATTGTTTTAATTGCATAGAACCAATCTCACATTAAAAATAATAGTCAAAGCCTCTTCCATGACATAACATCCTAAACTCTTGGTATCTCAAGATTGAGAGAGAAGGTGGGTTGGAAGGAATGGGTGTAATAGTATGAGATGTCATTTAAATGATGAATTTTAAATTTTATGTTTATTTAATCACTATAAGTCAATTTAGACTTTAAAGTTGATGTCTATTTAATTATCATATCTTGGACATATAGTGGATTTTGAAGCGTATTTTTTAATTCTTAGAAAGAGTTTTTCGAGTTTGACATAACAATGCACCTAGATTGATGTTATATGTCATTAACTAGTAGAAATTTTGCAAAGAAGGTAATGTAGTTGTTAATTATTGTGGTATGTGACAAATCTAAGATATATGCCTCAAAATTGATATTTATATCGAAAGGCACAATCACATTAAAGACAAAAAGATAAGAGGAACGAGTATAATAGCATGATATATAATGAATGCTTCTGAATAAAATTGTGTAAATAAGTTTTAAATTAAAGTTTCAGATCACCCTTTGTGATTCATCATCGGAATGAAAATAAAATTAATATAGATTGTAAACTTAAGCTTGTATTAAAAAATGCTAACATTTAAGGGTTATGGATAATTGTATATATAAAAAAAAAATAAAAAATGAAATAATTAATTAAAATTTTAATTTTTATTACTTTAATTTTTTTTAATAAAAATTAAAAATTAATAAATAATTTAAAAATTTAACTTGAAATTAATAAAAGGGACTTAGATTTTTAAATATAATAATAAAATTGAAATTGATAAACAAATAAAAAGTTTGAAAGGTGACCACCTTCTAAAGAAGAAAACCTAATTTTAGAATGTTACATTTGTCTTTAGATTTAAGGTTTAGTTTTTAACCCTAATTAAATTAAGAACTTATTAAGATATTGAAGAGACACAACAAACTAAAAGGTAAAATTGATTTAATAGGGTTCATAACAAATAAATTATTTAATTAAACATATAAATTAGTAAGGGAGGAACTATTAAAAAAAGGAAAAGCCTAAGCTCATAACAAACAAACCATCTACTTAAAAATATAAATTAGTAAGGAACTTAAAAAAAAAGGGAAGAGTTTCAAGAAATAATGGTTGGGTTTTTACGTGTTGGTAGTGTTTTTTATATGTATTATTGATTTTCAAGAATAGTTTAAATTAAGATCAACATATTTTTTCATGTTACTCTCATGTTTACAAATTTATATCTATTCAATTCCTTGATATTATAGTTCTTCGATGTTAACATTTTTAAAGTTTCTATCTACTTTCATTCTATTCTTATCTCAATGCTAAATTATATAGTGAAATCCAAAACCTTGATTTAAAAATTGCTTACACACTTTTATCCAGAAATAATTCACTCTACATCATATAGATTATTGAAATATTATGTGAAATATCAATAAAAATGATCGACCTTAATATTGTTATCTAATTAATAGTCACAAAACAATTTCGACTTTAAATTTAACATTCATTTAATTGTCATACATAAATTTTTATTCTTATTTAAAAAAGAGGATCGAAAAAATCTAATATCTTAAACATATGATAGAATTTAAAATCTATTTCTTTTCTGAAAAACATTTTTCTATATCAAATTTAAAATATACATCTCAAAATAATCTCTCTTAATATTTACCACAAAAATATTTTAAAAATATCTTCAATAATTTAAATACACTTTTCTAAGAAAAGAGGTGACTAGAGTCTTGCACATGGTAAAGTAATCTTATTTAGTATATAATTAGAGTTCATAAAGTCTTTCTTGCCCCATGATAGATTCTCTACTTTTTATCTATATCATCATAACCTGTCTATTTTCATATAAAAACAATAACAAAGATGGAAATATTCTCTCCCCCTTAGGATGTGACCTTCTGGGTTGCCTTTTACAAATGAAGGCAAGATACAAAACTAAGGAACATTTATGTCAGAGGTATTAATTTGATGGTTTTGAACCATTAAAAAATTCATTATTCAATGTAAAAGATTGAAGATGAGCTCAAATCCAAATCATTTGCCTACCATGTCATGTGTCGTTGCTAGACTGGAAGATCTATGAGATCTTGATAACTCAGTCATGGCAGGCATATATCTTTATAAATAAATTACAATATATGTCCCTAAGGCTCTCTGACTTTTGTCTCTATTGTCACATTAAAAACTGTGGTTGTTAATAGGATTATATTAATAAAATGTGAAAACATTAAAACAAAATATTGAAAAAAAGAATATGTTAGATAGAAATATGTACACATGCTCACAATCCTCCTCAAACACTCCACCACATATAATCCTAATACTTGGACTTTAAAAAGCATCCAATTGCCTTAAAAAATTATCTTTTTAGATTTCGTACGAATCCATCCATCCCTAGACGAGGAAGAGTAAGACAACCAAAAGTTATTTAAAAATATTTTAAGACATTATTATAATTATATTATTATGAAAAAAAATATCAAATCTCTTAATATAAATAATTTGAATTATAATAAAGAATTGAAAAGGTTATAGTTCGATGGTAACACAGATAGATTAGTAATTGATTTATATACAATCGAATGTATATTTATGTATATATAGTGAATTGGGTAGGGATTTCCGATATAAAATAATAGGTTGTAAGTTCAAAATTTTTAATATTTACTCGATAGAACATGTCGACAAGTTAATTTCAACTATAATAACATGTAATGTCACACCATTTACCACAATACGAATCTCTAAAAATTAAATTAAATAATTTCAAATTTGATTCCTAAATAAATCCTCACTACTAAAATATAAATTAAAATCTATAAAAAAATCACAAAAAATAATAAAAATTAAACCATAATAATAATTAAACATAAATTGAACTTTATACAAATAAATATATAGTATTAATTAAATTTATATTAATAAATTACAATAATTAATTAATGCCACTGTAAGCACAATATCCTAAACTTCAATTTGTTCAAACAATTGGTATTAAAATCTTTTTGCTCTTTCTCCTTGTCTCTTCTTGAGAGTTGTCTCTATGATCCATTCTATAGAGGAAATATAATTTATTAGTTTTTGATATGCTTTTTATTTTGTATGTACATATGTTTATGGCATATATTATGATGTATAAATTGGCTTTTTATCCTCTAGTTGTTTGGTGGAAATATTAGAGGTGAAACTATGATATATTATTTAAGCATTATTCATTATAGTTGTATGATTACGAGTTTTTTTTCTTCCACTTTTGGCAAGTAAAACAATGGATGAAGTTTAAAATCTTCTCTCCAAACATGGCTTATTTGTTTTACCCAGATTTGGGATTTTGAAATTGAAACCAAGCTTAATCATTTTTTATGGTGTTTAGTCTATTAAAGTCTACTGCTAGGAAAAAGACTCGCTTAGGTTTCCTCATCACTAATGTCCTATATCTTGCAGACCTAAGACCTTCAAATACTTCTTTTGGACTTGCCCTCATGCCTATGAGGCATGCCAATGGATTCATAATTTGTTTATGCCTTTCTACACAGCGCCCATCAATTAGAGGATGGTTTTGTTTGGAGATCTTTCTCAACGGTTGTCATACATTATATTTATTTAGATTTTTTGAAGAGCCTCAACTCTTTTAGCTTTGGAAATATATTAATTATGCTATATTTAGTAATGAGGTTATTTCTCAGTAGTTTTTATTTATTGATGATACAGTTTATGTGCTCGCCACTGTCATTTTTAAATACAAAGGTACGTTGAGAAAGCAACGTTGGAGTTTCAAATTTTGCAAGGGTTTTTCAACCATTGGGTAGCGCTCTGTGTACTATAAGCAAGGTCCCTCCAGATGTGTCACCATAAGGTTCTCCACTGCGAACTCCCATATGTTCACAAATTTACTTGCATAGCCATTTCTCCACCCCTCCTCCTTAGCGGAGGGAATGGAGTCCTTAACTGCATAGAAAAGCCTTTGTTGGGTCATCTCGTCGGACTTCCCTAGTGTGTGGTGGGGATCAAATTGTGATAATAGTGCCTTTCTCACTTAAGTGGGGAGTGCTCATGCATTTGGCTCCCCTGGATACTACTCAGGATGGGTGGGTGGCTCTAGATCTGCCGTTGGGAGAGCCCTCTTCTTGCATTGCTCTTCCTCTCAAAGGTGATTCACCACCACTACCTTCCAATAATGTTAGCTACACTTGATGTTTCGTACTTATTATTGTATCATGTTATTATTTTATTTTGTGACTTGGTGTATAGCCTTATTTTTTGTTGATATTATTTTTAATGCTCTGATATTTAGTCACATTTTTGGTGGTGTTGATTTTGGGCCGTGAATACCAACCAACCAATGACCCTTTTTTTTGTAAACCATTCTTATACTTTATCTTCATTTTATGATTAATAGATATATCGATGCATTTCCAATTTAAAAAATACAAAACATTAATTGCAATTACGTATATATTCAAACATAAATGAGATTTGACAACATTCGAGTAATTGAAAATTAGATGATAGCTTGACCTTTTCAAACCCCTTGATAATAAGTTTAACTACACTTTTAAACAAAATGCATTGAACGCTATAAAAACAAGCCCTGATATATTTATATCCAATCAATATATTTTGATTAAAATATATACTTTCAGTTAAAATGATGTCTTCTCAATAATATAACACAATATAATTGAATAAAAAGTTTTTAAACGATCGTAAAATACATCTAAAACCTTCAAAACCGATAAAACCGACATCAAATTTATTATACAATTAATATTATATACAATATTTATTATTAGATTATATCACTATCACTTTTTTTAATTATAAAATGATAATATACATCAATAATTATAACAATAAAATGGTAGGTGAGTATTCATGACTCATATTTCATATCAGACACAAACCAACACGAAACTAAAAACAGTGACAAAATATGACAGAGAAAAAAAAAACAAAACAAAACTACTAAATAATATCATAACGAATTCCAATAAATAGAAGTTGGAATACAAATCCCTGATATTTTAAATTTTTATTGTGCTTTGTGGGTCCTCTTGCCTTGTAGTCTTAGCCTTCGAATCAAGATATTTAACTATGGACAATGGACATATGTCATTGTCTATCTTCTGGGATAAAAAGCAAGGATTACAAAGACTTGGCTGCAATTATTTGCAAGCAACGTTACAATAACATCAACAGCTACAGTTACAGTTGCTGCAAAGCAAATCATCTGAGAGAGAAAAAAAAAACGCTTCGGGTAATACCCAGATATTCTTCTAAGGATTTTCTTTCGGAGATACACATATATATAATATGAAGATGAAACGTTTTTAACTTCTTAGTATTATTAATATACATTTAATCCTCTGGCAGAAACTTCCTTCTGTTTTGCGAGGAGAGAAGAATGTGTTTTGATTGCTCGGACTGATCGACTGTAAGTTTAGTTCTTCCGCACTTGTTTTTTTCCTTTTTTTGGATTGATCATGCTTCAATAAGTTTTTCTTTTTGACAATATGACATGGGTTTCTGTAAATAATAGCTCATATCAAGTCTTTTGCTGTATGCCAGTGTTGCGGTTCTTTACAAGTTTTATTTTTATTTTTTCGAATAGCTGTTGGAGGTAGTTTTAATTGGGGAGTGAATGGCAGTTATTGTTTGCTATATGTAAGTGTTGCCCAGATGTAAGGTTTCGTATGTTTTAAGCTCTGTTTGCTGTATGTAAGTGTTGCCCAGATGTAAGGTTTCGTATGTTTTAAGCTCTGTTTTGCGTTGTATGTGGGAAATTAAGTGGATCTTTACAGGTTTTATTTTGATTTTTTTGAATAGCTGTTGGAGGTGGTTTTAATCGGGGAGTGAAGGGCAGTTGTTGGTTGCTGTATGTAAGTGTTGCATAGATGTAAGGTTTCGTATGTTTTAAGCCCTATTTTGCATTGTATGTAGGAAATTAAGTGGATCTTTACAGGTTTTATTTTGATTTTTTCGAATAACTGTTGGAGTTAGTTTTAATTCGGAAGTGAAGGGCAGTTATTATTTGCTGTATGCAACTGTTGCCCAGATGTAAGGCTTGGTATGTTTTAAGCCCTATTTTGGGTTGTATGTGGGAAATTAAGTGGATCTTTACAGGTTTTATTTTGATTTTTTCGAATAGCTGTTGGAGGTAGTTTTAATTGGAAAGTGAAGGGCAGTTATTGTTTTATGGAGCCCAATGTTATTTTGCAGAGGGTTTGTATGCATATGAAATCTTGATGTCTGATGATTCAGGACCTTGGTGAGTGGGAGTTGAACCTGGGTGCCACTCTTTATGAGTGCACCCCATCACCATTAGTCCACAGCTCCTTGGACGTGTTTTATTGTTCATTTGATCAATAACCCAAGTGGACTTTGAGATTGATATGGTGCATCCCTGGGATTTGGATTTTTCTTTAGCCAACTGAAATATGTTCCTCTTTGCTGCGCATAACAGTGAAGGATGGATTTTGCATTTATTGTTCTATTGATTATGCATTTAACCTCTGCTTCAGGCCATCCTGTTCTGAATTTTCTGAAAGAATGATTGCCGTGACCTGTCGGCAAGAATTAGTTGATTTCAGCTGTTATTTCTGTGTTTATGTAATTGTTTCAGTGGAGAAATGTCATTCGAGCATCCATGTAATTGTGTCATTAGAGAAACCTGCACATCACAGAATGTTTTTTGATTGAAAAGCATTTTCTATTAATACAATTATACATCACTAGTCTTACAAAAAAATGAGTAGAATGGTATTAAACTCCAAAATGTTACATCGATCTCTTGGATTGATACATAGCAACTAATTTAACTCAAAACAAAGTTTAAAAAGTCTAATTAAATAACTTTTCAATTAAAAAATAGAACAAGTCCAACAGCATGATAAATAGCCCATTGGGCAACCAAACACCAAGGCAGAAGAAAACTAAGCCATGGGAGCAATAAGCGCAGGTGGCGGAGGTGGAGGATAATCTGGCGTCTCACCCCAGCCCCAGCCACCACCAACGGGTGGATCTGCTGTATCAGGTACCGGCTCCCACCTCTCATTAGTTTTGTCTTTATCTGCATCATCCTCTGGCTCTTGTCTGGACATGGGAATTGCTAAGGGCAGCCGAGGGATTTTCCGTGTTCCTGAGCCCCCCATCCACCAGCGTGTAGTGTTTTTTTCCCCTTGATTAATGAGAGTTTTCGGCAGATCCCTTCACCTTGGGGACCAAATGCAGGCCACAATCCCCAGGCATGTTGGACAACGTGCTTAAGAAGGCCTGCTTTATCACTGGTATCTGGGCTAGCAGTTCTGGGTGGAATTTTTTATCCTAGTGTTCATAATGGTAATCACTCTGCCCTAACACTCAGTCACACCTGCTGGGAAAATGTTAGTAGTATGTACAAGGAAGTGTATGGAATCTTAAAAATGGAGAATCCTTTGTAGAAAGAAATTTGAAACTTGTGTATATTGAAGGATCTTGATTAGAACCTGCTGCAGTCTCTGACAATTCAACTCACATTCCAGTTTGTAGGCATGGGATCCTGTATATTGAAGGACCTTAAATTGAATCGGGCAGAGACTCTTAACAGTTCGACTTATGTTCCAGTATGTAGGCATCATAAGATTTAGCAAATCATTCATAATGATAATTTACTTATAGAGTGTTGTTTTGATGTTGCATTGGAAACTAGAATAAAAACGTTACATGATTGTTGTTTGTACCAGTAACATTCGGTACCACTATTCATCTTTGTAATTTTTTTAAAGGGCCAGTCTTTAGATCTGATATGTGAGGGATGACCAAATTTAGTGACTTAATCTTAAGATTAACTTTGCCTATTGATAATCTACTAATGGTTAGTATCCAGCTATCCTTATAGAGAAATAAAAATAAAGCCTAGGATTAGATTCACTTTGGTATTCAAGGCCTGTTATCAATACAAGCGTTGTTTCATATGGGCTTTGGATGCCATTTCTCACTCCCCCATAATTATGTTTAAAATTTCACCATCCGTTTAAGCTACACCTCTTGGATTGGTTTAAATTATCTTCCCACATGACAAGGGAAATGGTTTTGAAATTCCTGAGTAGATTGTTTTTAAAAGTCAAGGATAGCATATAAGGCTCTGCTATTTTATAGACATCTCAGTCATTTTGGGATAATTGAAATGTGAACAGAAATAGTCCTGCCGACACTTATATTGTTTGCTTTAATCAGGTGGTCCCATCTATGATTGGCATAGTTACCATGTTTGAAAAATTCGGTTTGTTTGGAAGGGGGAAAAAGTTCGGAAGTTCGGAATTATATATATATGCAAAATATATCAATCTACTAAGGAATGAACATTAATTTAAGTTTAACACTTGCAAAAATGAGAAATGCATAAGAATTTCAACCTTGAATTACATTAAAAGAGAGCAAAATATTCATAGTTTAGAGCCTAAGCTCAAAATTGATATAGAACTTAAGTTTCAAACATTTGCAACATCAAACCCAGCTTCAAAATCAAAACTAGCACTAGCACTAGCACCATCGTTCATTCATTACTTCAAAGGCAAAATGTACATTCAAATCTAGAATAAATCATCTCGATTGCCCACAAAATCATGAATGCCACTCCCATTATTTTTCAACTTTATCATTTACTGACACTTTCTCTCACAAGGGCTCATTGGTGCATTGAATCTCACAGAGTGCATGCCTTAAGGGGTGCACTGGGAATGGGGTGGGATCGGCTTGTGGCACTTTGTGAGAGATATTTTCATACTATTCTATCACGCATACATCCCTTCATGCAGCCTTCATACCTCCTATGATTTCTCCTTGAAATCTTGAAACCCTGAAATATGGCTAAGTTTGAAACCCTGAAACCCTGGAATGTGACTAACTCTGAAATATGATAGGATCCTCCAAAACCTAGAATTTGCATTATAGCTCCTAGCGGTCCGAAACCCCTCTCAAACATCCTGAAAGTATATAAATAAAATATAACTAAAAGTATAAGTAATGTAAACTTATACTTAAATGTTTATTTTATTTATATACTGTTGGGTTCGGAAAAAAAAAAAGGTTATTCGGTCAAGTTCGACCCCACAAATTCGGTCCATGCCATTTGTTCGGTTCGAATCGAACATGAGCCATGTTCGGTCGAACATGGTAACTATGATGATTGGGTAGTTAATTAGTTGTCTCTGTGTATGTTTTGGACTTCTGGCTGTCGTGGTTAATTCGGTCCCTCCCATAAGTGTTGGGTGTGTGTTTTAGCATAGTTAGTCATAAGTGTCTTTCATCAGCAGGTGGGTGAAAGAGTGCTCCCTTTGCCTCCTCCTTGGAAAGTGGTGTGCTTCCTATCATTATATGGAGAAGGAGTTTTTTGTTATCAAGTGTTTTCTTGAACCAAATAAATTACTCATGATTGTTATAATAATTTTGGAAAATATTATGCTAAAATTTTATCAATGCTCAGTTGGAAGCGTAATTTTGGCATCATGGCCACTTGGCCTCTGTGAGCTTCTGACCCCAACACTTACAGAATCATGCCCTAAAGGGTAAAGTTTTATCTATCAAAAAGGGGCACTAACCCCAACACTTACAGAATCATGCCATAAAAGACAATTGACCCAGCAAAAGCTCCACAGCACAACACAGATGAAGATCATCCACTCCCGCCGCCGCCCTGCCCCCACGCCCCCCTGCCCCACCCACAGCTAGGGAATGATTTTGAAGCTGGTTTATTTAGCTTATATCAAGTAACCTCTTAATATGACACTCAATCTTCAGGGCCATCTCCTCTGTTATTTGCTTCGGCTGAATTTCTTCTGGAATATATTCTTCTTCATTGATATTGCTCCCTCTTGGCATGTTGTTGCCTATTTGACGCAGCATATCAGGTTGACTGGTGATCCCCATCTGGATTCCATTGAATATGTCTATCATGGCCCCATTATTAACCTTTATTAACCTTCTTATTGAAATGAAGCCTATTCATTGCATGGGTAAAATTTTGCAATTCTTCCACACCGGATTTCCTAGCTACTGCCACTTCCCCTTGATCTTAGTAGTAGCATTAGTGAGGCCTTGGATGACGTTCAAAAATTAAGCTAGTAACTTGAATGAAACAAGGGGAACTAGATCAGGGCGGGTCTCTAACTGGCTCTGTCATGGTCTTTTTTCCATTCAGATCTGGTAAGGGATTCTTGACAGGCGACCTCAATTGATGAAGAGAAATGTATTACTTCTTTGGCACTTGCTCAGGGGCAGGGTAAAACTTTCTACTAGAAGAAGCCTTTTCATGGTGTGTTGGTTCATTGAGATTTCGATTGGGGTACCTGGAGGGAGATTGCTTCACACCACAGACATTCCTTTTTTGAGAAGTACAGGACTGAAAATAGGAGATTCCTCCTGAACCCACACTCTTTGTTGAGGCATCTCATTCCTTCTTCGTGCACCTCTGAAGCTTTGAGATGTATGGAAGCCTCTATAAGCTGGATGCACTTAAAAATCCCTTGAACGATGCTGGTTTCCATTCCAGTTACCATGATGCATACAATTGTCAACCCCACCCCACATCTCTTCTCCGTGGGATGAAATATTGTAGGGCATATCAGGCCCCGACCTGCACTGGCTATTTTGGCCTCTGCCTCTACTCATCCTCCCCACTCAACCTCTTCCACAAGGGGAGAAACTATGATGCTGTAGGTTGTATCGACAGTGAAAACCACCATTGACATTTACATTATTTTCCTCTTCTTCATTGCGAACATCAGTGGAGTTGGAGATCGAAATGATCGGGTTGCAAATGTGAGTAGTAAGTCTACTGATAGCCATATTTGGGAGGAAGGACCAGGAAAAAAGGAATCTAAGTGAAACACTTGATGGCAGATGACAGGGTGTCCATGTACGAATGCACTAGAGAGAAATAAGACAAGCTAGAGAGAACATGAAAGGCAAATGTGGGAGATCCTTTTATACTGCATCTGTTTAAAAAGTAACACAGCTGTGAATAAAAAAGAAAAATCCACACACCAAGTCTTTACACTTCAAGAGAGGAACTGAACTGCCCAATTACTAAAACCATACTTAGTCATTCTTGTCTTCTGGTTTTGTTTTTTTCCATGCACTCCCTCCTTTTGACACCACTAGCTTTCTTTACACACAAAAGTTTAAATTCAGCCTGAATCGGCAAAGGAAAGTTGCTAATATCCGAGAAACCAAAAATCCTTATGCTGGTTTTGCTGCTTTTCAAACATGCTGTCCGTTTCCTAATCGATTCTACTCCCACTTGACATCATTTTCCAGCTCTTCAGGGAAGAAAATAAAGATTTAGGGAAAAGAGATGGCCCTGTCTACATAGATTCACACCTTCCAGCTAATTTTCCTTCTCTGATTTGGACAGCATATCCATTCAATCTCAGTCCTAAGTCTAACACAATGATAGAACTTTGTGTTAAATAAAGCCATTTTTTTAACTGATGTATCTTCCAGCTGTGCTCCTCTTCTTTACATAAAAAATCTGACTGTTTTTTTTGTTACCTCTGCTTCTTATCATGCTGCCACAGTAAATCCTTCTGGCTTGAATCTATCTCATTATCACCAAGGCAAATTAATTCTCACTACTGCATTTACCCAGACGCCCCCTTTTAAAATTCAGCATATCTGAAAATGTTCTTAATGCTGGAAAATTAATCCTCAGTGTCCAAAAAGAATTGGATTTCCTGCAATATCCATCACCCTTACGAGTCCCATTGTCCTCCCCTGGCCTCCAATTGCTAAGCCTTCTGGGTCTGAATTGAGCATTAACAGGCTGCCTGCTATATTGGGTAACGAAAGAAACAAAATTAACTCTCGAGAAGAACTTTTCCATGTTGTCCAGAAAAAGCCTCTTCTGCCCTTTTTTTAAACAGAAATTTATAGTAATAATGGATTGTTTTTTGTGGTAATTTGCAGGTTTAGGTCATTAGAAATGAGGTTTTCCACCTTTTTGATAATTTCTTTGGGCATAACAAAAATGGAAGAAAGAACTCTGTGTCAAACCCAGGAGAATATTTACTTTACAGTTTACATAGAAGTGTAAAGGAAAAGAAATCATAGAACCTTTGAACAATTATAACCAATAGATATTTTGAAGCAAGATCTTTTGCACCCATATGCCTGAACAGACCAAATTGTACCCTCCTTTTGTCTTCTTTTTTACTTTTTATTGATGTCCTTAAATTTGTACCATAAAAGTCTTTTGCCAGGATTCCTAATTCTGAGAATTATAGCCCGGTCCTCTTCTAGAATTTTCGCTAGCTCTGCAAATTCCAGAATATTTTGCTGGTAACTCTTCGCTTGTTGGCATGGATTCTTGGTTGGGTAACCAGTCAGCTGCTCTATTTTTGTTGTGGTAGTGACGCGTATTTTTTTTCCTTAACCATTTTCTTTAAGCTTAAAGCTTCTTTAACCAAACCCTCAAGCCTCAAGTTGACACATTGCTCCTTATTTATGACTTCAATGAGGATTTACGAATCTCCCTCCACATGAAAATTATCAGCAGTCAACTCTCTAGCCAATCTTAACCTTAAAACTAGGGCCTTGCCTTCAGCACTATTATTGGAGTTCTTTCCTGTGATGGTAGCCTCAAATGCCTATCATAGCTATCCCTAATATATCTATCCCGTCTTTAGACCCACAAATACTCCATAATATAGCTATCCCGTCTTTCGACCTGTGAATGTTCCATGCTCCTGTAGTCCCTAGATTGCCTTTAGAATCCATTTCTCTTTTCTTCCTGACACTTTCTTGCAAGACGGAGTTTTATCCATGATTTTCCTTAGTTCTGGCCAGGTCTTTAAAACATTGATATCCCTCAGGGCCACTTCATTCTTCTTTTTGTGATGTCCAACTTGGAGAATTTCGTTAAGAGTCTTTCCCAAACATCCTCCATGGTATTTGATATTCCTTAGAAAAATGCCTAGTTTGCTCCAACGAAAGGTGGAGCCATAGCCCATAGATCTTTTGAGGGACAATGATTTGATAACTATCGTCCAACTTTCAAGATGGTCCGTAAAACTTTCTTGAAAAGACCAGGCGGGATTAAAAATTTTTACAAAGTGATTTCAGATGCTTTGAGCCAAATCACAGTGAAGTAGGTGATTAATTTCCTCCTTGAAGCATGGAGCACATCTGGAGGGTCCATGGAACCTTTTTATTCTGAGGTATTCTCCAGTTAATATCTTCCCTCATGCCGCAACCCGAAGGAAGATCTTAGCTTTAGGACACAATTTGTTTGTCCATATCCTTCTCCACAGTTCTGAGTGATGGGAAAATTGAGAAGTTTTGGCTAAACATTTAAATTTTAAAACCATACTGAATGTTCCCCTTATCCTCTTTGGTGCCACCCTAAGGAATCATCTTAATCATTCCAAGGGACTCTGAAGCTTACTAGAGTGTTTTGGAACTTGGCAATGGCCAGAGTATGTAGAACTTCAATTATTATAATGTCCTTCCATACCCTTCTCGAGCTGAAGTAACTCCACATGATAGCGAAAGGGGTAGTCTTTGATCCGCGAGTCCTCCCAGTAATCAGAATTTCCCTGTTTCCAATTTTCCAAAATAATGCCCTTTGGTGAAGGGATGTAGAGTTCCAGATGGCAAAACCCTTTGGAAGGTTGTTTGTGGTAAAGATATTTATTGGGACATTGCTATCCAAATACTTTCTGCAGTAGATCCCTTTCTCATTCCTTGTAGGTGCGCCATAGAAGTTTCGCACCAAGAACTTAGTTTGTCAATTCTATATTTCCAATACCAGTTCCTTGCAGATTAGTTGGGAGGCAAACTCTATTTTGGGCCACAAAAGGGAATTTCTTTCGCGTATTTACCCCTTGCAAAAGGCAACTACGCATGATTCCCTCCATCTCCTTCACAATCATTTTGTGCGCCAGGAGAAATGAGAGCCCAATTAATTCTGTTAGATTGAAGCACTGATTTCAGCAGCACAAATCTTCTGCCTGAGGATAGCCATATACCTTTCAAGTTTGGACAGTTTTTTTGAACTTGTCAACCATCTTTAGCCATAGATTAATTCTAGCCGCCCCTTCTAACAGGGGAGTCCCAAGATGGGGAGTGTTACCTTCTCAAAACCCTGAAGCCTGGTAAAAAAGATTTGATTTCTGTTATTCACATTAATAAAATAGGCATTGTACTTACCTTTGTTGATCGTCAGTCATAAGAGAATAAGTGGGTTTGTGCTTGTCATATAAATGGCCAGTGTTACAGCATCAGAAAAATGAACTAAATCTTCTGGGAGGTCTTTCTATGTTGTTGTCCTTTCTAATTCCTTATTTGATGATCTATCTATAGAGAAAGACTATTGACAGAATAATTGCAAATACATCTTACAGGAACGTAAGAATCGTAACCCTTTTTGTCAAAGACCTTGAGGTCATGCTGGATAGTTTTTGTTGGAAATTTTCCTGCTACTATCATTGTCGAACTGCTTATATGTTTTTAACAAGCTAGCAGAGGTTTTTATCTAATATCCAATGTTTGTTGAATTTGTATTCTTTATCTGACTTTCCAGAAAATGAACTAAATCTTCTGTGATGTCTTTCCATGTTGTTGTCCTTTCTAATTCCCTGTTTGATGATCTGTCTTTAGAGAAAGAACATTGACAGAATAATTGTGAAGAGATCTAAAAGAACTGAAGAATCATAAACCATTTATTCAAAAGACCTAGGGAACACGCTGGATAGTTTTTGTGGGAAATTTTCCTTCTACTATTATTGTCGAACTGCTTATAATGTTTTTACAAGTTAGCAGAGGTCTTATCTTCTATCCAATGTTTGTTGGATTTGTATTCCGTGTAACTATTAAGAACTGCAAGGCACATAAATATGGGCTTGCATCACAAGGCTTAATTTTTTGTTCCAGTATTTACAATTCAAAAATAGTATCTTTGCTGGTTGCAAGTGAATGGCCACACTAATAGGTTAGTATGCCTTTGATTTTGTTTTGAGGCATGCATCTTATATTACATTATGAATTAACAAAATTACATGGAGTATGACGACTAGAAGTTTAGC
Source organism: Torreya grandis (assembly GCA_037957365.1). Classification (NCBI taxonomy): domain Eukaryota; kingdom Viridiplantae; phylum Streptophyta; class Pinopsida; order Cupressales; family Taxaceae; genus Torreya; species Torreya grandis. Next base: position 2,512,541 of record JARHVA010000395.1, on the reverse strand, counting down.
AGTCCTTACCTTGTGCCCTTTTGACTTTGCCAATGAGGCCTAATGTTTAAATTATATTTCGAATATCCAGCGAGCAAAAACTTTGTAAATACATACATATTTACATACATTCTGGCAACAGTATAAGCAGCTAAGACCGCTTTAAAATCTCAACCTCTTTCAGATGGAGGTTGGAGGGATGTGCACCAATGGTCTATGATTCTTGTATAGTACAAAAGGAAAGTATTTCAGTAATTTTTCTTTAAAGATTAAGATTGGCATGTGGTACATTTGATCCTTATGGTTATCGAACATATTCTTCTCTTTCATTTACATTTTCATAAATTTAGGGGAGTGTGTTTGTATGTCTAATTTGGTTTCTCATCTATGCACCTTTGTATCTGTCATGTGGAATATTAGCATTTACCAAAATCTATTACAAGTTTATAATTAATTTGAAAATATTTTAGCAAATTCACCTAGTAAATTTTCAAATTGCCAGCATACGGTTTCAATATCAGAGATGCAGCAACACATTTTTGAGTATGTTAAACTAAGTCTCACTTAGCCAGAAATAGGAGCACACCAATAGTTGAAGGTTACACCAGTTACTTTTTCTTTGATTGTTTAACTTTTACTGTTCAGGTTGATTTGCAACATCTTCTATCTTGGGTGCTTGATACACAAGATCATCTTTAGCACTCAACCATGGGGATTTATCTTAGTAGCCCAAAGACAGAAAAGGTATCAGAAGATGGCGAAAATGATCGGATTAAATATGGTGTGTCAAGCATGCAAGGGTGGCGTGCCAGTATGGAAGATGCGGTGAGGAATAATACATACCTGATTGTCATTGGTTTCTGGCTTTTATATGTTTGTTACACTGCCTCCAGCATGTTTTGGCTTTTGCATTCCTATAAATATCATGAATTTTTAAAATGGACAATGCAATTTTTGAACAATTTATGTGGTGTTTGTGGAATCATTTTTAATGCAGAACTAGTTGAATAGATGAAATGAAAAATGTCTGTTTGAGATGGCATGGCTTTTTATTAGAACCTTTGTGTTCAGCATTGCAGTTAGTTGCTTCAAAAATAGCATCAATTTAATCTGAAATCACATTTAGGGCTTCACAAATCAATGTAGTGAAACATTCATAAAAACATTTGATAGGTCTTTCTGTTGTATGTGTAATTCATATTTTTTCTAACTTTAAAATAAGATATTTGTAAATCAAGCAGCTTTCAGAATCTGCATAATTATCATCCAATTCATATTCCATGCCAATAAATGTTCTTTACTTGTTTATCTTGTCTTGATAAATACGTCTATCTATTTGGACAAATCTGTTAAACGGTGCATTGAAATGAAATCTATTCTAATTGGGAATAGATCCACGGGGAATTGTTTGTCAAAAGTTTCTTTTGCCTATTTGTGAAGTGAGATATGCTTTAGGCTTTATTTTCAAGAGGATCTAGATTCTTTTCATTCTAACTTCTCTATATGGGTTATCAATATTTCTAAATTATAAAGCCATCTGTTTTAATTTATATATGTCTGTCATTTAAATAGATACCAGAGTTATCAAATGTAGCAGTGTCTTATAAATTACTTGTAGATTCCATTAATTGTTAATGGTGGTGCATTTTACATTGGATTGCTTGATAATTAATGTCCTGGAGGATCTAAACAGTGTGCAATCTGTCACTTGTAGAATCAAAGATGTGAACGATCACCCCTTAGTATGTTAGTATAAAATATGTATAAAGACAAGTGCATTGACTGCGGATGGAAGGGGATGAAAGGTGGCATGAGGTATGAGCCATTGTTAGCCATGGAAGCCAAAGGAGTTTATTACTGACAGGTAAATCGCACCTTTGATTGCAAGTGAAGAATCCTTATTAGCTTCTGGCAAAACCGTGCTAATCTCCACCACCATGTACTCTTTACAACTTACAAGAATATGGATCACATTTGCCTACTAAGGTCTTGGAGTTGGTCAATGTCTTCATTGTTTGGAGACACCCAAATCGTTTAAACAAGAATTTCCATGACTGCAACTAATGTTTAAGTTTAATATTTACTAGTGACTGATCCAACATGGCAAGAATCATACTATTTGCAGCAACTGCTTGTTTGATCAATAGAACTGACCCTAGGACATTCAAGTTCTGTGCTGATCCTCAGCCTACCCTTATGTCAGAATATATTATCCTTTAAAGCCTTGGATTTGAATTTCCATAGCATGCCACTGCAAAGCAATTTTGAAATAGAAAGTCACTCCTTCTTGGAAATGCTAGCAGGCTACAAGCCTAAACTTACATATACTCGTAGCTGGATGTGCCATCAGTTATAGCTTCATTTGGAAACAGCTAGTAGGCAGCAAAATCCAGCATTGGTGTACATTTAGGTGGGTGTTCAGCAGTTATCTAGAATATGCATGGAAAGTGAGGCAAGTCATAGTGCTACTGCTAGATACATCCCCCCTTCTCCAGATGGACGTTATAGGGGGATGAGAGTACCCCAACCACATGGGTTGTTGGCTAGAATAGGCTAGAACTTGGCATGAGGTATCCTTGGAGAATATCTATGCTAGAGCAAGGAGTGGAACAATGCTGTACACACTCGGGGAGTGTGAACCTTAATGGACTTGGAGGATAGAGGGAGTCATGGATCTATAGCAAAGGGCTTGGAAGTTTGATACAAGTTTGACAACAAACATATGTCAAGCATTTTGAGAGCTAGAGAAGCCTTCTAACATCAAACAATGGAGCTGTGTGAATGCTTGTAATGGCAAAACAGGAAAGCCATTATGTGGAAATGTTGTGGGGAGCTCAACATTCAAGGAGTGGGTGTCTTAGTGGACTTGGTGGCAAGGGAGTTGTCATTGGGGCTGGTACAGGAGTTGAGGACTTCAATCAAGGGTGTTCAAGGTTGGACTTCATAGCCAAGGAGTAGGGAGATGTTCTTGGTGAGTTGAGCATTCAACGAGTGGGTGTTCAAGTAGACGTGGAGGAAAATCCACTATCTTTGGGTCTTTGTAGTGGACTTGTTCTTTGGGGAATAGGCAAAGTGCATATTTGTGGCGATTGAGCGGCTTGTCATGGCGGAGTTAAGAAGGGGTAGTCTAACTAAGATCACATTGGATGTTGCCAAAGGGTTAAGAGGAATCATGAAGGCCAACATTGTAGTCGGGTGGAGCTTAGTGAGTGGAAACTAATGTTGTGTATTGTTTTTGTAGATAGGGTGATAGAAGAGTTGTTGTGAGACAGGGGAGTGGATTGTTAACCATTGGGGGATTCAGACTCGGTGCACATTGTGAATTGTCCATATTGGCCTAGGGCCTTCTCTGTTGTAATATGTTTGGGACCCCAAGTTGCAATAAAGATTACACATTCTCCCAAATTTGATGTTGTGTACTTTGGTGTGGATGCTTTGTGGTTTTGATTTCATATCATGGTACATGCATGTTTTTGTTGTGTAACTGTTTTGGTGTAGGGACCACTCATGGATGGAGTAGTCTAAATCTTTGAATAGTTTGGTCCTTTGTGGGTAAGCCAAGTGCCACATGGACACTAGCCTCATGACACACGTATTTGTGGATTAGAGACACATGATATGACCTAGATACCGTATCTAGACGTATCCAAATATGAGCCCATATTTGGGCAATATACCATATGTTCAGATATGATATTGTGTTGGCAAGAGTCATATGTAGATTAGGGTTATAAAAAAAGTCAAAAACTGCAAAATTCGAATCATTAAAATAATAATTTTGATATATATATATATATATAGATATATGTATGTATATATATGGTCTTTATATATTTTCTAGTTTGAAGGCTAGGGCTAGTTTCTATTTGTTTGAAGGCTAGTTGGCGTGGAATAGAAACGTGGGCTTGTTTCAACACTTTTCAGTAAAAAACAAATACAAACTCGCTTCCATTTCACACCAAGGAAAGCTTGTGAAGTAGAATAATGATCTGTCGTTAGTGTGATCGATTAGATTGAGAGAGAGTTGATAGTGGGTTGGGCCAATACGACTTAATATGAGGGCCTCTTTTGCCATTCCACACGGAACAATGGGAGAAAGGGTGATATGAAGGACTAGATCTGGATCTTCCCCTTGTTGTCTGAGACCCTTAACTTGGCTTCGTCGACTAGCAATCTGTCTGCTCAACTCCTTGTTGTCTTGTAGACTACAAATTTGCAAGCACGTTCCAATCCACCCGATCTAGTCTTGGCACGGCTCAAGTCCCAAATCGGAGGCAATCCTTGTTTCGCCTCCTCTTTCTTAGCTCTCCTTGGATTTGAAATTTGAGATAGGCTCAGTCTGGTTGTGTGGATTGTGCCCAGTCGGTTGGGCCATTGCGAACTAAAATTTGTGACGGACGTGAAGATATTATTAAGTCAATTTCATAGTAATTGGGTCCATGGGATAGGCAGGGAATGAAGCTCATTTTATTTGAAGGCTTGTAGGGTCTTTTGGATTGTTTTTCCTATTGGTCCAATTGTGTTATGTGAGCATGTTAGTTCGAAAAAGTGTAGTGGGCCCACTTTTCGGTAATTTGTTGTTCTTAAAATTGTTGACTAGCATGGTAATGTGTTGAAATTATAGTTGTTGATTTACAACTTTTTGATTGAAGTAGGGAGATATTTTAATTTTTGGTGGTTCTCATATTTGTGAAGTGTGAAGATAAGTTTGGAAGTGAGATGAGGACAACTCTGCTTTAGTGTGCCTTTTCTCTGATCAAGAGATATATTGTTTTCCTAGGATTTGACAAGCTTCGAAGAAGGGCAGATTGTGTTCAGAAGTGCAGGTCATCCTTGCTACAAGTGAGTCTGCTATGTGTGGTGGAGTTTGAAATTGTGGGAAGTTTTTTGTTCTTTTGGACATCTAGACAGGGTCCACGTTCACCATCGAGATTCTAGTCTATTGGTGCAAATTGGAAGGTGGTGGAAGAAGTGTCGTGGGCGAAGGATTATTTGTTCTTGACAGTGGACGTTTTCAAAGCTTTTCAAATTTTCCCATTTTCTTTGTTCACTTGGCTATTAGAGGATTTGATCTGTTAGGTTGTAAGTGCACGCACAAGAGGCTCACCTACTGTGACTTCGAGTCTTAGTGGTTTGTGTATTGCCCCCAAGGGATGGACAAGACGGTGTTTGCTATGGAGAAGTTAGTCTCGACAATGGAGAAAGTGGTCCTTGAACAAAATTCCTCTTCCTCGGTTAGGTTGATGTAGCAGATCCATGAGAGCAAGGAAAATAGAAGAATTGATCCAAATCTTAATAGAAGAATTGATCCAAGAGCAGACTAAGAAAGTCCAAATGAATTCCATGCAAAAAGAAATTCTATCCTCTCATTTCGACCCAGATTCTTAGAAGACTTACCAATGCCATCAAATTTAGGCAGAGAATCTAGTCAATTGCTCAGTTGAGAGGATGAAAGGAGGTACTTGTTTGAAAGCGAATCTGAACAAACCTGCCATTATCTTGGATCCATAAATCGTGGACAAGGAAGCTTCAATCTTGGAATCAAGGTTTTTTGTTGGGAACTCAATGGTATCTGGCTATCTCCTGAGGAACTGATTAATTGGGCTTCGTCAACCTATAAAGTTGCTCTTTATTTTTCTTTCTCTTACCTTCCAAAAGGTTTCTTTGTTGTTATGCTCTCTACTAAAGAAGATAGAGAAAAAATCTTTTGGGGTGGCCCTTGGTTCTTGAAAAATGTTGTTTTTTCTATTTTTAATTGGAAATAGGGTCTTGATGTTTCAAATTTGGATCTTCAAAGCACTGTAGTCTGGATTTGACTTTTTGTCTACCCTTTGAATTTTGGAATGGCTATGTTTGCATTGTATTGGATCTAAAATTGGACCCTTGCTTGACATTGATCCGACAATGTTGAATAGATCTAGAGGAGCTTGTGCTAGATTGTGCATCAGTCTTAACTTGAACAATCCTCTGGTCAAAGTGATCAAACTAGTGGTTGGTGATCATACTTGGGTCCAACAAGTTGATTACGAGAAACTTGCCTTCAGTTGCAATGGTTGCCATGTTCAGGGTCATTTATTGGCAAATTGCCCTCTCTCGGCTAAGCCTTGCAATCCTTCTATTTTACCTCTCCCCAAATCCAATCGCCCCCATCGGAATCCTTCTATTAAATGGGCTTGTAAATCCTAGGCTCATCCCTCTTCTTCCGTTAAGGTTCTAGCTGAGGTTGATCTTTTGGACCCTATGATTTTTATGGATATTCCACTTTCCCTAGTGCATGTTGTTGACCCTGTCCAAGCTTCCTCCCTTCTCCTCTTTCTGTGGTCAAGACAACTCCCCTCCCTCTCCCTCATCCTCCCTCTAATCCCCCTTCCCAATTGTTTGGTAAACCCCTTTGGCTCTCTAGTTCGAATTGACTCTGATTGCATTCCTGATACTTTTGTGGGGGAAATAAAAAGATGGGGGGACTGGTAATCAACTCCATTCGTCTCCTCTCACTAGGAATACTCCAAACCTAGGCAAAGGAAGAGGAAAAGGTTTAACTTCAGCTCTCAAGGGGTCAAAACAACAAGTCTATAAGGTCCTCTTTTCATGCTCTAATTCTAAAGGGAGAGAAAACCTTGAAAAAATGAAGGGGAAGAGCCCTTCTAATGAGTAATGAAGATCTTCTCTTGGAATGTTAGGGGGTTGGGAACTCCTTAAAAATGGAGGTTGCTCAAATGACAACTTTAAATCCAAACCCGAGAGTTAGTTTTTATCCAAGAAACCAAGCTTTCTAAAGCAGTGTGTCTTGATAAGTGTTCCAAACTCTTTGCCTCCTCTGTTGGAGTTGGGGGTCAATGTCTTTTGCAATAAATCTTTAGTTACTTGCTTAGTTGTGGACTCTAGGAAATATTGGATTTGCCTTAAGATCTAAGGCCTCAAAGAGAATGTCTTTTTTCATCTTTAATGTGTATGCTCCGTCAAGCCTAGTTGCTAAACAATTATTGTGGAAGGAAATCTCAACAGTCTTGAACTCTTTTCAAGATGAACAATATATGTTGGCTGGTGACTTCAACTGTATCTTGAGTAATCATGAGAAAAGAGGTGGGATTCAGAGAAAAACTCAATCCCAATTAGACTTCATTAAATTTGTCAGTTAAAACAACTTTTTGGACATTGAGCCTAAATCTGAATCCTTTACTTGGACTAACAGGTCTGGTTTTGGAAACATTGTTGAACGAATTGAGAGATTCCTGGTATCTAATCATTGGCTAAACCAAAATTGGATCCTTCACTCAAATATTCTAAAATTCTCAGGGTCTGACCATCTGCCTATCTCCCTCACTATCAAAAGAGACAGATCTCCTTCTGGCACGCCCTTTAGATTTGAAGTGATGTGGCTAAAGGATTCAAATCTGATGAACCTTATGAAAGACTGGTGAAAGGAACCAGCCCCTAGAGGCAACATCAGGATGTTTATTGTAGCTCACAAGCTGAAAAATGTTAGACAACACCCTTGCTAATGGAACAAGGAAGTCTTTGGGAACATCTTCAAGGAAAAAGCCAACATTGAGTCTGATATACAGTGCCTTCAAGACGAAGTGCAAAGGGTGGGTCATGTCATAACCTCACTTCTTATGGAAAAAGAGCTAAGTGCAAACCTGAAACTGGCTTTGGTTAAAGAGGAGGTTTTCTGGAAACAAAAATCTAGAGAGTGTTGGCTTAAGGATGTAGACTTTAACACTAATTTCTTTCACCAGTCAACCATTGCTAATCGTAATCATAATAGGATCTTGAAACTCAAAACTAGCAAGGGTTGCTATACTGAGGATTTGGATGTGATTAAAAATGAGGTTGTCCATTTTTTTGAAAACTTCCTTAAGGACCCCTCCTTGAATTTTGTTCTAGAGCAACAAGTATTTGAGAAACTTATTCCAAGAATTATTAATGATAATCAGAATGCTGATTTAATGAGGCCATTCACAAAATAAGAAATCGAGACTGCACTTTGGAGTATGGACAATGTCAAAGCCCCGGGTCCTAATGGGTTCCCTTCGAGCTTTTTAAAACACTTTTGGGAAATTATAAAAAAGGATATTCTCAAAGCTATCAATGAGTCCATATCCTTGAGAAAAATTCTATAGAATTTTAATTTTACCTTTCTAGCTCTGATCCCCAAGAAAGCTAATGCGGACTCTTTAGACAGCTTTAGACGCTATAGTCCTATACAACACCGTCTACAAGATTATCTCAAAAGCATAGTTACCAAGTTTGGAAATTCGGATCCGTTTGGGAGGGCAAGAAAAATCCAAAATCCGAATTTCTTGAAAAGATTCAAAAAAATCCTATCCGAAATATATCGTGTGTGTGTGTGTGTGTGAACATAGTTTTATAAATATGCAAAACTAACATACAATGAAAAACATTAATAAAATAATATAAAATGTCAATCTTATATGATATTTATGGTTTTGGGGTCTTTTTTGTGCAGAAGACCTAAAAAAAAAATTGAAAAAAAAGGGCCGACCCAGATGAACTTAATTGGGTTGGCCAAAAAACCCAGATCCGGCTGGATTTTGTGCAGATCCAATCGGATTTGGTAACAATGCTCAAAAGCCTTGGCTAATTGTCTCCAGATCCTCCTTCCTCTTCTTATTTCAGATGCAGTTGGTTTGGTCCAAAATAGATAAATCTTAGATGGAGTGGCTATTTTGCACGAGTTAATTCACTCAACTAAACTGAAGAAGGAAGTGACGATGATCATCAAACTTGATATCAGCAAAGCATATGATAGGGTTGATTGGAGCATTCTTTTCAAAATCCTTAGGAAATTTGGGTTCTCAGAGGCTTGGTGTGATTGGATCAAGTCCTATGTTTCTACTCCTATGTTTTTTGTTCTTGTAAATAGAGTCCCGATTGGATTTTTCAATGCTTTAAGAGGTCTTTGTCAAAGAGATCCTATCTCTCCTTACCTCTTCATCATCATGGTAAAAACCTTGGGTGGAGACTTCTCAAAGGCAAAATCACTAAATCTCATTGGCGTCTTCAATATTATTGAGAATGTAAATTCTTTTGATGGTCGGTTTGTGGATGATACAAATCTGGGAAACTTTGCTCGCATTCGGGAAGCTAGAGTGCTGAAGAAAATTTTAGATTGGTATCAACATGATACGGGTCAAGAGATTAACCTTTTGAAATCTAACATTTTCTTCCTCCACACTAAGCCCCACAAACAAACAGGATTAAGAAAAATCTCGGATATTCTTTAGGTTCTCTTCTTAGCAAATACTTGGGGATCCCCCTCTTTGATGGGTGGTCGAAAAAAGAATTTTGGGACAACAGGGCCACAACCTTTCAAAATAAATTAGCTTCTTGGAAAGGAAACTGGGTCTCTTGGGTAGGAAAAATTCAATTAATTCAAGTTGTTCTCCAAGCAATTACAGTCTATATGATGTTAGTCTTGACAGCTCCTATAAATGTCAAATCCAGATTAACTAACATTATGAAAAAAATCTGTGGAATGGTCATACTGAGTCTAAGAAAATTGCTTTTATGAAATGGGAAGAGGTCTGCTTGCCAAAATCAAAAGGTGGGGCTGGAATTAGAAATTTGTTCAAGATGAACATAGCTCTAGGAGCAAAACTTCTCTGGAGAATCTTTCAAGACAAAGATAACATTGGAGCATCTTGCTCTGTAAAAAGTGTGATAAAGTTTTATAAAGATAACCTATTCTGATACCAGTGTTATAAAGTAAGTGTGTGTGTGAGCGAGAGAGAGAGTGAGAGCGAGCACTTCGATTCATGTGTGCTGCATATTTTATTAAGGTCCAAGTAGTTAGGGAAGTTACAAGTGGTTACAACCAATTAGATGGGTACAACCATAACAACGTATTATATTCTCAGTACTTATTTCTTAGTTCTGGTCATAATCTAGATTTCATCTTATTAGATCCAGAAAAAATTGGGTTGATTGGAAGTGCAGTGTTCTATACACCTGCTAGTGGATTTTACATTTTCTGCTTGATCGTTTGCATGAAACTGTACTGTTATTGATTCTTGCACGAGACACTTTTGGTAGATGTCAATCTTGTCTGTCAGTATTCTGTACAGTGAATGGAAGTGTTTGTTAAACAGGTTTCCTATTTTTTCTACTAAATGGGATCTTGATAATGGCAGGTAAAAGTTAGAACTCGAAATTAAATTTTGAGTTCATTTTGATTTTATATGTATTTAAATATTAAAAGAAAAAACTATATAATTTGAAGCTATTGTCCGTTCATATGCATGCTCTCCTCTCCTTCTTTAACTGTTGCTAATCTTGCATGGATTATGGCATTTTCAAAATGTTACTAGATTTTAGTAATCAGGGAGACGCCATTATATTGATCTGTTGGATTTAAATGTGAATAGAGTGCCATTTCTTGATGAAGCTCAGGCAGGTTTGTGACTGCCAGTTGAATGCTTACAGTTTGATCATGTTAGTGGAGGATCTTCTTATTGGATGGAAATACTCAAGTGTTGATCTCTTTAAATTTTTTTGATCAGTTTCAAATGAATGTGAGATTACTAGGCATTATGACAGTATGAGTTTTCTGTTTGGTTAATCTCCTTATGTCTGCCAGATCTTGCTTTAGAAAATAAAATTATTGTTAGGATTTTCTTTGATTGTTGCTTGCACTGTGTAAAGTATAAATGTGCTCATGAATTCTTCAATTAACTGCTTGAAATTTGTTTTGAATGTTTTTGTGCAGCATGCTGTGGTCCCTGATTTTGACAACGACATGTCGTTCTTTGGTGTTTATGATGGCCATGGAGGTATTCAATATTGATTATAACATGATCTGATGGAAGTTGGATAACCCAAATATTAGTTGACTTCAGAGTTCACCATCATGGATTTCAAAAACGAGTCAGGATTTTCATAATTGCAAATATAACTTTATAATATGTATCTTGGTTTTTTGTTGACCTTGTACTTTACTCCTCAACAGAATTCACACTACTCCTCAACAGAATTCACACTAATACTTTTTAATTGCAGTGGTATATTGTGGATGTTTTGACCTTATCAATAGTTATCTAAAATTTATTCGTTCTCTCCAGAAGTGTGATAACCCAGCAATTGTCTGGCCTGAAACATAAGCCAGTAGCTGATCTATGATTAATATTTATTCATGATCAACAAAGATGGACTTCCCTTGAGCTAAATTAGCAAAGATCACTATGTCATTTGATACCATTTTCTCTTACTGACTTAGATGTCCCGAGAATAAAATAATCTGAGCACAAGCATTGTCTATAGGTAAATTTCAGGGTAAAATATTGCCTAGAAAAATCACAAAAATGGAAAATTTCAGGATGTGATATTTGGGCCAATGTTTCAGCAATTGACATCTTTTATAATTGTCACCATGCCTAGAGATCAGATTCTTAAGTTGTCAGGAAATATGGAGTTCTTCTAGACCTAGGCCTGTTTCAGTAGGAACAGGATTTGCATATCCATGAAGTTGATGCTTTAATTTTGACGTGCACAGGATGCTGGCTTTGTCATTAAAATATAGCAGGAAAATATTACCGGCTTTTAAGGAGGCAATCGTTCAGGCTCTTGGTGCCCCTCTTCATTGAGAAAAGAAAATACAATTTCTTTCTCAGAAAGCTTTTCATGAAAAACCTCAGTCTTTTCACCTACTTTTTTTTTTATCTGTAGCAGAGTTCAGAAACTGAAAGAGTGGATTTTTAATGCTCGGCTCATTTCATGACCTGATACGGGAACATAGAACAATGGAGAAAGAATGAAAAGGACACCTCTATTGGAGGCAGAACCACTGATTATACACCCTTTCAAACTCCTTTGAGCTTGTTCCCAGCTTCAAATGGTGGACAACTAACCTCCTTTTCTGTGTTGTCAAGGAAAGCAATGTCAGCAAACTAGAAAACCATTATGCTGTCATTATTTCCAAGGGCAAAAGCCCCATCTTGGTGAAGTATACTCCCTTTTGATACAAGGAAGAGACAGATGTGAATCACTTGTCCATTATAATCTTGTGTGTACTGGCTTACTTCTCGTAAATAGACCAACGACTTACATATGGCACTGCTGCAAGGGGCAGTCATTGTCAGAGACATAAGCCATAGGAAGAACAGTCACGTGGGTTCCCTAGAGCCCTTTGAATCTCTTGCACAAAAAGATCATTCAGATGGAGACATTACAGAAACTAAATAACATTGAAAATGACACAAGTATGACATAGATCTGAAAATCCCCGTTTTGAATCTCTAAAGTTGTCTTTTGCGGTGATTGCAGGCCAAGTCAAATCGCCTGAGTGATGTGGACAGAAACAGAGTTCTAGGTCTTGGGAACTGTATAGGCTTGAGAATTTAGAGCAGGCTTTACTTCAGCAATATGAGCACGCATGACCTAACTTCCCATTTAGATGGCATGATTAGAAACAAATACCAATGCCCATTTTTTAAACTCATCTGTCCTATCGTGCAGGCAAGTGGATGGTCTCCAGCGTCAGCAAGCTTTTAATCTTAGCTTTATCCCGAGATGGACATCAAGCAGGTCATACTGCATTTTGGATGGAAGTTGAATTCAATTCATTTTTTTAGCTCTTGCATGCTGTATACACATCCAGTTGAATTATCAAAATCACTCAAAGACCCTGACTTCTTGTTTTAGGAGTAATAAAGATGACCTCTTTGTTGGAGCCCTAAACCTGATTTTTGGTATTCACATTTGGCGAGTCATACTGGATCTGTGCTTTAAAAAGTTGTTTTCTTCATTAAGTGGATTTGGGGGATTGTGAAATATGGATGAGCTCCTTCCTCTGCCAAAAAAGTAAAACATTTGCACTTTCCAGAAAAGAGAAGACTGGCCTTCAGTAAGTATTTTGAAGCTATGGATGAACCAAGCGAGGATAGCACAGATGACTTTAAAGTAATTAAGATGGAGAAATTTAATTGTGAAGATTCACCAATTAGAAGCCCTAGTTGTATAAAGGCTATCCCCAGAAGTCCTCCTTTCCATTGCTGTTATATGAATAGAGGGGATTAGAGGGAGTCACAGTCTGAGAGAACCTGCATCCAGTGCATAGGCTGGAGGTGGGTAGCTCAGCTCCGGATGAAAACCTTCACCCTCCCCTGCATTGTCCATTTCTTTGGTCCCTCAACTCTTGGGACAGCAGGGATGGAGAGACAAAGTTAGGGAATCAATGCGGGAAGAGATTATGAATGATATGAGTGTCATGAGGAATGACAAATGGAAGATTAGTTGAGCCTATGGGCAGATGCCAAGAATTTGAAATAAATCACTCGCAGGAAATTTGAGGGTGGAAGAGCCACTCATTTTAGCAATAGGAATGGGGATGAGCATCGGTGCAATGGATGTGGAAGGTGCAGAGATCACAGGAGGAATGAGGGATGCTAGTTTTTCCTCTTTCATGTATTGTTTAGGTTATTTTCCATATGTTTAGGGTGTTTTGTTCTTGCTTATAATTTGTTAATCTGCCAGTGATGCACATTTATGTTGGTTTTTAGTGGTTGTCTGTCCGTTTTAATTTTAATCCCCCCTATTTTGTCTCCAAGGGGAGTTTTCCTTTACCCCTGGGTAGGTCAGGCCATATGGCCTTTGTATTGAAATGTTACATCTTCTGATTATATAATATAATTTTATATCTATTTAGTGGTCGTCTGTCCGTTTTAATTTTAATCCCCCCTATTTTGTCTCCAAGGGGAGTTTTCCTTTACCCCTGGGTAGGTCAGGCCATATGGCCTTTGTATTGAAATGTTACATCTTCTGATTATATAATATAATTTTATATCTATATGAAAATGTCCTGGAACAAAGCACATGGAGCTGACCGACTTGTACGATCAATGGCATGGCTATTGGCACTCATTTAAGGAGAGACATATGTAATTATTTTCAAGAGAAAGGTTAGCCTGCTATTTTGACCAACCTGACCACATGAACAGGATCTTAAAAGTTAAGGTACAAGTTTATTTAAAATTTTGATCAAAGGTTTCCATGAAAGAAGTCAGTTACGCTTGGCACTTCTGAGAAAGGAGATTACTTCAGGCAAGTCTTAGGTTGTTACCAAAACTTTATTCTAACCATGTTCGTTTTATGTTTGTTGATGAATGAATAGGCAGTTCAATTGTGAAGAGAAACATTTCACTATAACTATCTGGAAAAATGCAAAATAACTAGAGCACATATCCATAAAACTGGAAATTTCACCTCACACATGCTTAGCAGAACAAGGAAGGAGATGGACGCCAAAATTGATGTTTTTTTTTTTCGGTTGGTAAATTGCCTCCTTTGTAACCACTGCGGGGGAAAAAATTCAAATCAACTATTCAGTAGTGCTCTAACTATAGAAGTTTTGCAACACAATTCCCAATATTGAAGGTGAATTCCAAATGTGATATTTTGCCACAAAATGCTTCCAGGAAAACTCTAGGTGAGCAGGTGTGAAAATCAATCATTAAGTAGTTTAAGAAATACTTTCATGTGTCAACTAGTGTTAGAGTGATCAAATTTTCTAATAACACCATGCAAAGCAGTAGCAGACAGGAGTCAAAACACCAATTGCAATGTGATTCAACCAGGGATCTGCACGTTTCCTCTGGCGAGAGTCGCCGAGACTATCAGAGAGAGATAAATAAACTCTGTATAACACCAATCTCCAGTTAAAATGCAGACCAATGTACACTCCCTGACCATCAATTTGGGATGGGGTAGTGACTCCTTTAATCCATTGGTACAACTGATAAAAAATTGACTGACAAATTTAACTATACCCAAATTTTATCCTGTGACTATGACAATTATTATATGAATCTACAGCACTGTGTCAAAGACCTTTAGGGAAAGGCCCCAAGATATTCAAAGTTACATGTACCTTCATCCACCCTTAAACACAAATTGTAAAACTTGGCAAAGAGAAAATTGTGCACACTTTTAAATAGACTGACTTTTCGATACAGAAACAATAATTTTTGATCCACAGATCTCACTTTAGTAATTTCAAAGATTGGACTTCTCAATCAATCAATAACGTCAATAACCCTTACAAGAAAATCCCTCAATTTTTTGAAAACAAACTCAAGCATGACAACCTCCCTTTATAAAATTTAAGAGTTGAACCTTTAACCTCAGTTTTTCTAACAACATACACTTACTGTTGTTCCTTTTTACTTCAAAAACATATCCATCAAATATTTGAAGTATGAATATAATGAAAGATTGTTTGCCTTCAATATATGTGTCTGCCATGTATCATTTTTCTTTGAATCTGCTCCAGCATGGTTAATCATTACAATGATACAATATAGGCTTGTTCTTTGGAGATCTGCTATTTTCACACTACACTTGACTGCTGTCAGCCATGTCCTTGTAATACCAACACTGGGACAGATGTGCCTTTCAAGCTATGTCAGTCAGGATGCTAAGCTAGTTGTGGTAGCTACAAGCATCATCTGCTCTGCGATCATTTGGTCATTTCTTTTTTCTTCATTGGCATTTGAACCACCTTGCAAAAAAAAATTCCAAATGACACTGATATTTCTTCAACCATCCATTGCAATCACAGGCTACATCACTGGCAGTGATCTGACAGACTGCAACAACTTCAATCACCACGAAACGAAAGGTAATTTTTTAAAGAATGGAATATAAACTGGGCAGAGCGTATGGGCTGTGACACAGGAGATGCATTGGCTTCCTATGTGGGATGGTTGATCATGGGTTGCATGGAGTCAAGAGCTTCAAATAGCATAAGGTTTATACAATAAGCATGGTACTTGAAAATGCATTTACAATTGCAGTCAAGCATGGATGACAGACGTTTTGAAGAAAAACGGAAAATGTCATATTGAAAAATTATTGTGTGTAGACACATTGTATCTGAATTGTGTATGCTTCGTGAAAATTTAGACCGTCTCTAACCCATGTTAAGCCTTCATGCTTGCATCATCCTCTATTTCCAATGTTACACATTCAGCATGATACATGTTGAACAGGTTTGGTGAAAAATGTATCTGTTGTCTTCCTTGGTCATCAGTGATCACAAACTTCCTAAAGCATTTGAACACAGAATTCCAACAATTACAAAGTCCATTTACGACTGCTTGGCATTAAGTTAACAAAAATATGGATAGATGTATATAGCTCCACTTGCCAAATGTCTAATTTGTGATTTTCGCCATCAAATGTCTAGCAAAAATCTCAACTGGCAAACTTCTACTGGATTTGATAAAAAAATTGGAATAGTCATAAGCGAATAACTCTGCAATTAATCATTATGAGTCAACCATTTATCTTTTGAATTACTATGCAGATTGACAACTGTGAAAATTACTTGCAGTAATCTGATGTCATTCTTTCCATTTTTTATGCTCTCACGTGTTTCTAAATACAACATTTCTAGAGTCTTTAATAATGACAACTCAACATTGGATGGACTGAAACCATATGGAGATCAGAATTTGATGTATACAACATACTTTTCTTTAACCGGCCAGACTCTTTTTACTTTTCGTGCTATTAAACAGATCAAGTTTTTAATACTGTGAATGTTCATGATCTCATACCATTATGGAGTTCAGGGGCTCTCAATCAATTCTATTCCGGCAATCCCTTCTCCCTTTACTGCCATGTCACACAATGTTACAGGTTTCTGCAATGGGTTTGGAGATAGAGCACTGCACCCCGGTCTGCCAACATGTATTGATGTGTGGAAGTTCAGTGGGTTGCTTCAAACAGGAGTAATTAGCACTGCTTTGTCAGTCTACAAGTGGTTCATGCTTCTATGGTCAAATTGTGTTGTCTACCACACGGTCATTGGCACTGGTCAGGATACAGGTTTTGGTTTGAATGGTTCTTAAATTTGATCTGCGTCTAACCAGGTCATTTAGATTGTGTCTTCACTGGGCATCCCTGCTTCGCTGTTTGGGATCCTTGCCTTCTGTGCCTATCATGTTTTTTGTGAGTTTACTAAACAGCTTGAAAAAATGGTGCTCTTGATCCATGCACATTTTGGGCTATTCCTTGTCTTGCTGACTATGCTAAACTTCTCAAACAGATACCAGGGAAAGTACTTTCGTTATTGCCAACATATTCACCCTTTAAACATTTTCGTACATGCTTCATTGGTCCTTCATCTTAATGAAAGCATTGTCTCTGCTTCGCTCCACCACAATCAACTTTAACATAGGCTCTGAATAACATCCAATAGCATATGCAATAAGTTAGGACAATGTCAGAAGTTTAAAGATGGGGTAGCGAGTACACTGAAAATAACAACCCATTTAGAGGTGGCTCTGATATCAATGTAATCCACTTAAAGATGAAAAAACTAACTAAATAGGCAAGGTATCAACCATGTAAAATGGTGGCAACATCCATGATTTATTGTCATGAAAAATAAATATTTATGTGTACAACAACCATCGAATCCACTGAGTAATGTAACCTAGAAGATTAGGATCACAATAATACTGCATATAATATAGGAAACTACATTATCAATCATAGTTCAAAGTGATAGCAAGGACTTTAGCAAGGAGGAGATAATGGTAACATTAAAACTTCAGGCTGGCCATCAATCTGCAGGTAAAACGAGGTGGAGAAGTGTAACTAACAAGCAAGAAGCTTCCACAATGATAGCCAAAGGTCACTCAAGAAGCGCAAGTCATGATAAAAAATGATGGGGAGTGGCAGCCTGAAAAGCTCAAAAAATGTGTGAAGAACAAATTGCTAGCCTTTATAGCATCAAATTGTCTTTTTGCATGGCATAAAGATACCAATTTTGCATGGTATAAATTGTCTTATTGGCATTGAGTATTGTGTAGACCATTGGCAAAGTCCATGGAAATGAATTCCCATGGTCACCAAGGTACGAATAATGGCAGATACAATCCAAGCTCTCAATTGGAAGGCTTAGATTGACTTCAAAGAGAGCACTGAGGGATTTTTCCTCAACATACTTTCACATAGAAGCAATAAAAGTAGTGCGGAAGGTGTTGCGATAAATTTTGCATGTCACATTGTCCATAATAAGATGACGAGTTAGGCTCATTTAGCAGAAGATGGCAAGAGTGGTCGAGAGGAATGCAAAGTTGGCCAATCATACCAAACTTGGGATCCTTGGAGGAGAGATATTTCCAAGCATCGTAGGCTGTGCACAAAATATCTAGGATGCTAAGTACCCGAGAAGGTAGACAACCAAGAAGGTATGCCCCTTTGTTGGTGATCACCAAACGAAACTATTGGATGTAAGATACCTGCTTTAAATGCTGATGTTCTTGAACCTTCCACTTAGAGTGCAAGAATTGAAGAATCCGGTGACTGATATGTAGGATGACCTCCTTATTGAGAAGATAATGGCACCATTGATTGAGTGCTTGGAGGAGGGCACAGACTTGTATTAGGTGCTATAATTGAGCTATGCATGCAGTAAGGCCTCTAAATAATAAGCCATTAAAAGTCCTCCCTGCTCAAGCAACATGCCTATGGCCTGTTGAGAAGTGTTGGTCTCAAGCTCAAATGATTGCTGCAAGTCTGGGAGAGAAAGCACAAGAGAAGAGCAAGTAGCATCTTTCAAATGGTTAAATGCTCAGACAGCTGGTGGACTTCAATTAAGAGCTCTCAAACTTGTGAGCTAATGAAGGGGGTGGGTAAGATGTGAATAATTATGAATGAACGTCTTATAGAAATTAACCGTGATTTGTGCATTGCTGCCACACTGGTCTACACACTTCCAACTTGACTTTGGATCCTCCGTGCGTGAGGCATCTTGCAGTTTGCGTGCAGGGTAGCCATATCTTTCTAAGTTGCTGCAGCACTCTGCCACTTTTTGCATAGAAGTCTACTTCTGTGCACACACTCCTGAACTCTACGGACAACAAATCCACTTGTGGCATGTGCGCATCACTCACTTTGTCTCATGATGCCTTTCTAAGTTGCTGAAACACCAAGTTACATGCTGTGCAAGTCTCCGTGTGGGCATGCAAACATGCACATTCTCAACTTCCAAGTGCAAGGTTCCTCCTACCACATGGCACACAAACTGGTCTTCTCCAGGTCTACAACACGTAAGGGAATTTCTCTGTGGAACCGCATAGCTAGAAGTCCAACCACGCACCTGCAAGAAACCCAGCCGTCACACATCTAGAAGATGAACTTCCACCTTTTTATAATTGTCATCAATTGTAACCACTTCTTGTAATGATTGTTTATATTATGACCGTCTTTCCCATAAGGGCACAAAGACGAGAGACATTACACACAGACCAAATAGAATTTTGTTAGCATGCTTTGTGTATCTAGCATTGACATTACACACAGACCAAATAGAATTTTGTTAGCATGCTTTGTGTATCTAGCATTCAAACATATATGTAACTCTACATTATTTCATTTTCAGTCTAAACAAATCAACAAGGAAGCATTTGCCTTTTGATACCAAGAACTATCATTCCTAGTCTTATTGAATCTTGTACACGTTTGTACTTTCCCCTATTCTGCATATTGAATAGAAGTTGCATATTTGCACATCAAACTTCCGCAAAAGATTGTGTTTTTTTTTCTGTTTTTTTACCTTCCATGCACTCTACAATCCATAGCTTTGTCTCTAATTGCAACATTGTCCACTGCACCAGTTCTCAGCCCCATGGTGCAGAATCTGCAGATCATACTACCCCCTAGAAAAGTCCTAAATTTTAAAATACGGGATGGAATCTGGAGTGATCCACTCTCGAAGGACCTTAAGTTTATCTGGATTTGCATGTCTTCCACACTCGTCGATGAAGAAACCCATGTACTTGACTTGAGGTTTGGCCAAAGGAATTATTTATCTCAGCTTGGAGCTGGTGTTGGCAAAGAAAATTAAATATTGTCTTCACACATAGTATGTGGTCGTCCCAGGTCTTGTTGAAGACCTAGATGTCTTCTAGATAGATAGTTTTTGCCAAGATGGGGTTTGAAAACATTATTTATTATGTGTATGAACATGGCAGGTGCATTAGTGAGGCTATGACAAAACCACTCATAGAGCCCAAGCATTTTTTTGAGGTCTATCTTCCAGATGTTACAGTGCTTTAATTTGTTTTGTAAGTTGATGTCACGGGGATCCAAAATTTTTACTGTAGTCTTTCTTCTTGACTTTATGGGACCGTCTTACCAACAAATGTTTCTTGAATTTGTTTTCCAATTTCTCAGCACTGCAAATGTTACTCCAACAAAGTTTCTTCCCTTTATCATCAGGTAGGTCATTCATTTGCCCATCAAAAGTTTCAACCCCTTTCTTCTGAAGGTTGGGTTTTTTATTTTTATTTTTCTCTTTGTTGAGAAAATATCCCAATTTTTTGCTTTCGCAGAATGCCCTGCATCTCTCTTCTCCATACTTGAGACGGTTTTTCAAGGTCAGCATTAATATATGGTACCCCTTGCTTCTTTTCAGCTGAGGAGGAAGAGGAATTCTCCTTGGATTTTCTGTATTCAGAAACATAAAAGGAGCAAGGAAATTCCTGTCAGAATCTTAACCACCATACAACTGAACCCTAGTTAACAAAGAGAGAGACATAAATGAACTCTCAAAATGTTTGAGAGAAATGGTTCCGAATTTTAGGTCGAGTCATTGTGCACCACTGCTTCAGTAATCAGGAATCCCTTCTATCCAATGGGTCTCACAGTTCAGCCAAATGATCTAGGAACGAGTAAGAGAAATGAGAATGCATTCAAAAACCTTGCAGTCCATGAACCTTCCTGGAATTGGAGCATTCCAATTTGTGTGCGATGTCCCATCCTGCCATACTCAAGTTGCTAATGCTATTAAAACCTTACATCATTGTTAATCGGACTTGTGTTCGAGAGTTGAAGGATGTAGTTTTTAAATTAGAACTATAAGTTCCCTCCCTAAAAGCAAGGCCTGCATCTTGGTTAGCAAGATACTTAGCAACTTTATTTCCTTCTCTTCTGATATGAGAAATGCCTACTGAATTGAATTCTTCATATATTGGGATTTCATCTTCGATGATTATATTTAATAGCCAGTTGGGGTGTCCTCCCTTTTTAACTACATTAGTTATGACTTGGAACCCCCTTTGATCTCCAAATTGTCCCAACCTCTTATCAGGGAAAGTCGAATGCTCCCTCTATCGCCTCCAAAGATACCACCTCCATCCACCAGCTTCCCTGGATCACCTATATTATCTCCTTCACAGCTGAATTTAATCCAACCTGCTTTTAGAGCTTGCCACTTAACCAAGGGTTTGGAAACTTCTATTGTATGTAACCTCTCTCTATTAGAGGTTTACAACTTACATTTTAAACTAGGACTATAAGTCGCCTTCCTAGAAAAGGCTTGTATCTTGGATAGTAAGATTGTCAGCAACTTAATCTCCTTCTCTTCTAATATGAGAAATGCCTAATGAATTTAATTCTTTAAATATTGGGTTTGCATCTTTGATGATTTTATTTAATTTCCTGTTGGAGTGTCCTCCCTTTTTAACTGCAGTAGTTATGACTTGGAATCCCCTATTCTCTCAAAAATTTCTCAACGTCTGTTCAGGGCAAGTAAAGTGTTCCCTCTATTGTCTCTGAAGATACCACCAACATCCACCAGCTTTCCTGGATTACGTATTTCATCTCTGTCATAGTTAAATATAATCCAACCTGATTTTAGAGAGTGCAACTTAACCAAGGCTTTGGGAGCTTTGTTGCATGTAACCCCTCCATTAAACGTTTACAATTTACCTTCAACCTATTCTTGGAGCATTTTCTGGTTTCTCGGCATGTTTTGTCAGTAAAACCAGTGATACATATGTATCTTCAAAGTAATTCTAATGTGTATTGTGCTCAATTTTCTTAGATATTTTTTAACAAATTAGAACCTTGGTCCCTTTTTGGTGGACTAGCATTTTCTGACTGTTTAAAAGTTTATTATTATAACCCGAATTACGCATTCTGAATTTTTTCATATAATATATAGCTGGAAGAGGGTCTTTTTTTTATAAAGAGGTTGATGACAATCAAGGAGTTTTAAATTTTACACTATTAACAAGTGTTGTTTTTTTAAATATTTGTGTGTTTTTGCTGCATATCTAATGCCCATAGCATTTCCCTCATTGTCTTTGTCCTTAACAGTAGGAGGCTTTTTTGTCTTTCTCACGATGTCATGAATAGATTCCATATTTACTTTTTAAAATTAAGTAAAATTATTCTCTCAGGACAGATTGGAAGATTTTAGTGAACAATTTCATAAAAAAGAAACTTGCGGACTCTCTTATTAAAATATTCTAGTTGCTCCTATATATCCAAATTGGTTGCTGCAGATTCTATTTTCATATTGGGACATCCTGGCAGGATATTATTTAGATTGTTTGGGTGAAACTTTTCTAACATATGAGCTATTGTACAGGTAAAGTTGTGTCCAAGTTTTGTGCCAAGTTTCTGCATCAAGTTGTGAAAGCTGAAAATCATAGAAAGGGTGATTTATGTGAAAGCCTTCAGGCAGCGTTTTTCAGGTTCTTAACTTTTCCATCTTTCTGCAGTGTATGGATAATGCAAGATTTTGTAGATTAGAATTTGACATAGCTTTTATTGTTCGTTTTTTCCTTTTCTTGATATGGTTGTCATGAGTCTCTGATGTGCTTAAAGTTTGTGATGGTTTGATGATCTGAATTCAAATTTTGTGCAGTGAAGAATCAGTGAATTAAATTTCATTTGCTAGTATGTTATAATTTTCTGTTGGTCTTTAGTCTAGTGGGTTAAAACCTCATCGGCTTAGAGCCTAGTTTGTGCATCTTTGGCACTTGGAAGTTTTGACTCATGCTTGGGCCCCTTCCATTATCAAATTGCAATCCAAGCAATTTCCTATGTCCTCGGTATTATCAAAGGGTGTTTTATAAACAAGAAAAATGTTAATTGTTTGAGGCATCTGTCATGCGTATTTGTTGTACTATGAGCTTCTGGATTCATCGCATTCAATTTTTTGGTTCAAATGTTTTGAACCAAAACTTCGATTGTAGTGAATCTAGAAGCCCCTAATTTTAAAAACATATATTTTGAGCTATGGATAAGGACAAAGATTTACCATTGCTACAATATCTCACCTTTTGGTTTCAGTTGTGAGCTTTTGTTTTTATAAATTAAAAAAAACTAAATAATAATATTACTGATTTTTTGAAATTCCAAACTGCATGACTCAGAAGCTCGAGGGTTCCCAACTCAAGTATAAAAAAATAATCCTATACAGTATTCCGTTGGGTGTTTTGATGAATTGCGGTTTAGGGGATCAATACAGCATGCACACCTCACTAAAACTATGGCACAAGCTAGAACTAAGATAGTACTGTAAACTACAACAATCAAATCTGAGCAATATTTAAAAATAGGAACTAAAAGTATGACAAAACAATTGAACAAGCAGAGAAGTGACAAAAGACAAAGAATGATAGAAATGGACACCCTTGGGCACTGTTTTGAAAATTTGAGACTGGAAATAGAATCTGGAAGCTGATTGTCCTGCAACTCTGCAAATTTGACTGTGTTCTGCTACTGGGTCAGAATCGGCGTAGTGTTGATTTGCTGTTGTCATAATTGGTAGGCTGCTGATTTTGTCCTTGTGTTGTTGTCGATTATGTACTTGGGCGCCGACTGTGTCCTATGCGCTGATTTCTGGCTTCTGCATTTTTCTGGGCTGATGTGCAAGATGATGACAAATAGGGCTATGGCTTTACTTTGCAGAATTGACAAACAAAATGCACTGACATGCTGTTTCTTTGCTACTTGACCTAATCGTCCAATGTATGCATAAAAGAATGTGTGCAAGTTAGCTGATTTGGACAACCTCTTGAGAAGTTGCAACTACATATCCCGCAAGCTTGAAATCGGAGTCAATGTAGTTCTAGTGCATGTGAGTGAAAACCAAACCCAAGTGAGAGATAGGGCTTCAGCTTCTCTTCCTAGAATAATCAAATGCATTTATATGTTCCCGCTATAACCTTTGTTTGGCACAAGGTTTTGATGGCATGAGACCTATATTTGATGTTGATGCAGTGAAGGATCAATGTGCAGGGTCCGTGACAAGTGTAGCGATAAATGGAATCAATGTGCAGCTCAAACTTGAGGTCAAGTGGAGATGTCAAGATCACTTGTTCTTCACTTGGTAAATGACTAAGGATTGATTTTTATATAAATAGGGTTCTTTAGGACGTATTAAACGTAAGCCGATCATGTGGAATTGTTATAAGCAAAATTCAAGGCATAAGGAATCAAGGCAAGGCGAAATGTACCTACAAAAGGAAGAGGGACAAAGTTGATCTGTTTGTTCTAATCCAGAAGGCAAAAGGATCAGAGTGGAGATAAGGGTGAACAAAGAATGGATAACTGGGATCTTGAAGCTAACAACAAACAAATCTGAGATGAATACGAAGAAATCTATATGGATCAAGGTCGAAGAGACTTTGAGAGTCTAATGTGAGTGGAAAAGTGTCCGAAAATAGCCAAATCTACACAAGTGGACCAAGTATGATAATGCATGCTAAAGATGCAATGGAAAAGGGCGTTGTACTAAAATTAAATATCTACACAAATATTTTGAAAAAATTAATCATTTCTTCCCATTAATATTTTTGCCAAACAAATTATGTCGACTATATACTGGCATCAACAAAAATGCATTGAACACCATTTTGTTTACCAGCATGAAATAACCCATTTCAACTAGCCTCATTGGATAAAGCCATTATTACAGACTTGTATAAAATCATTGAATGCCATTGCATTTACCAGCATGAAAAAACATCTCATGAACACCAGTAACCATTACACTATCCTCATTGGCTAAAGCCATCGTTACAGACTTGTATAAAATTCATTGAACACCTTTGCATTTACCATCATGTAAAAGCATCCCATGAACACCAATAACCCATTACAACTAGCTTTATTGGCTAAAGCCATTGTCATAAACTTGTACAAAATGCATTGAACACCATTGCGTCTACCAACATGAAAAAAAATCCCATGAACACCAATAGCGCATTACAACTAAAGCCTCATTTGCTAAATTCATCATTACAGACTTGTATAAAATTGGACTTATATTAACTATACCACCATTTTACATCTAACATAAAATTAATCATAACATATACACTAAATCTACTATGCAAACATAATTAAAAGGATATATATATATATATATATTCACACACACATTCACAGAGAGAGAGAGGGGGGATTGGGGGGATTTTTCCATGGTAGCAGGATCAAAATTTCCTTTATTTTCCACAACGAATATAGCCTTTTGCATATCAGCTAAGGTATGGCCCACCCATAAGTTGAGAGAAAGAAATCACAACTCCAAGTGGGCAAGAATTGTCTTTCAATCTAAGTGGTGGGTGTTAAATCTCAAGAATCTAGCAACATGTTGTAATGTCCCCTTTTCATATAATTTTAGTAATTAATAAAATTACCTGAATAGTGATTTTAATTATTCGAAAATATAAGACAATTTAATTAATTATTAAAATAGAACTATCTTAGATGATTATTTGAATTACCAGAAAAGTGGTGTTATCCATTTGAAAATTAAGGTAATTTTAATAATTATTCTAAGGGGTTTTATAATTAATAAATTGCTTGAAAAGTGATTTTTATCACTTCAATTATTAGAGCAATTTAATTAATTATGAAAGCAAGGACCTAATATAAAATAATTATTGGATTATTGCCTAAAATTAATTTTAATTATTATATATTATTAAGACAATTATTTAATATTATTTTTGAAAAAAGAGGACTGTCGGCTTGGAGATGAACAAAGAAAATAAAAGATATCTTAAAAAGTCAACAAGGTGCTATGAGGTATTTTACCCCCCAAGGTGGTTCGCCTCCCTTTGGAGGGTACAAATACAAGGTGGAGATCTTGTTCTTGATATGCTGAATATTATTTTGTGAATCTTCATGCTTGAAGAATGGTTGGGATGTATGCTCAATAATTGCTTCCACGATTTTGAGCTGATCTATTAATAAAAAGGTATTTTTTGACACCACCTTATAAAAGCATATTTTGTTGCTTGCTCTAGGATTGGGGTGATTTGCCTTGATCTTTAGAGAGGGTTTTGAGGACAAATTGGGTGTCCAATTACTCAAAACTAGTTGCGGGAATTTATTTTAAATAATCTATAAAGTGTGGCATTGGGTTTTGTTGGATGATTACCAAGGTTCTCAAGGGTTATTTGATTAAAATAATAAATAATTTTTTGAATTATTATTTATTTCTTTGACAGAATTTTATAGTGAATTTGACTTCATGAAATGCTGATTTGGGCTTGATAAATAATTTATGATTTTTATTAACTGTGGCGATTTGGTTAGGCAAGCTTGTAAGGTCCTTGAGGTTGCCCTAGACCTTGGTTTGTGAAGAATATTTAATTCTGATTTTATCGCAACCTTTTGACTTGAGACGACTTCACTTGGGAGGTTGTTTGGTCACTTGGAGTGCTTTAGAAAGGAGCTGGAATTATTCAGATATTTTTGGCATTTTTCTATGGTGATTGCAAAGGTTTGAAGAAGATTTTGGAGAGAGAACAGCTGTTGTTTTTGGAGATAAATCAGATATTTTCCAGCAAGTGTAATTCAGAAATTTATCTCCATTCAAGTGGAAAAAATGTACATTTTCATTAATTTTTAGTTGTTGCTCATATTTGCATGTTTCGAGGTGAATTAAGGTTGAATCAATTGCTGGAAATTGTCTCTTTATCCCTTGTACTTAGGCACCAAGGGTTTGGTGAAATTGGATGTGTGTTGAAGCTTCATTTTTCAACTAGAGTTGGTTGATTTTTCAAATTTTAGAATTCAAAATTTATTTGCATAATATTGGGATTTTAGGGAAAACTCTTATTTGGTCTTTTAGCCCAAAAAGGGGACATTACACATATTTTAGTAGAGATGTTAATCTCAAGAATTGTAGCGAACAAAACATTTCTTCCTCGGGTTGCGCAAGATCTTCCAGGTTCCCCAATTCAAGTCTTTGCATTTAACTTCATCATTGTGCTTTGATCGCACTTTGGAATTTCCCCCTTTTTCTCATTCCTTCATCAAGTTTGTTGAGCGCTATTGTAGCTGCATTGACAGTCATGATGCTAGGTGTCCTTAGCTAGAAATAGGTTAGATTATTTTAGGTTAAGTTACCTTTATTTTTTATTGCTAACATCCCGATACTGCGGCTTCGTCTTGAAGATGTCGGATCCTTCCTGGAAATGTTGTTGGTAACATAGGATAGAAATTAATTGATGCCCATGACAATATTCGTCTCTTCACATGCCCAATAGGTCAAGCCAAGGAGCTGACACCTTGAAGAATGATTAAGGAGTTAGTCTCTGTATGCATATTGTTAATGGTAGGCAATTGATTACCACATTTACAGCACTGAAGTTGCATGAGCTTGATATCATTCATAGCATACAAGGAGTAAGTGCTGCTATGTGGAATAATAACTATTGTGGGAGAGATTTGACTAGTGATCTCTCAAATCTTTCTATCCCTATCGATTTCCATGTGACAAGACCTATACTTAGGCATGGGATTAGGGTCCCAATATAACTTTTTAAATTATATTTCCTAGGGGAACTAGTAGCTCCTTTTGCAATGAAGTCAACCAGCTTATTTGGATCTCTTTCAACAATGAAGAAATGTGACTGTCACTTTAGTGGATTGAATTACTTGAATATTTATAACCGGCACCAACAATCCCTTGTTATCAGATGAGTCCTGCTCTTTGTTAGCCAGTTAAGATCATGAAAGTTTTGAATTTGTTTCCAATGATAACATCACGAGGCCCTGTCCATGGGCTTCCTGCAGTCCAAGGTTGATCCCCAAGGCTTCAGCATCATTATTCATCTGAACTCTTAAGCTCATTTCACATGAAGATATCATTCCCCTTCAAATGTAAAGAAACCATTAATAGATTAAAGAATCTACATTTACTCAATTATTTATGAGCCGTTTCCGTAAACAATTCTATTAGTTAGTATTGGAAGACTAGTCGGGGCTCAAATTGTATTGGTTTGAACATGCAACTCTTGGACCCTTCTCTTTTGGATTTACACATTAGAAAACTGCTAGCTGTCGGTTTATGCTTAAATTTCATTACTTTATTATTGTGACATTTTATTTAGTAATTTAGAGTTGCACTGCTTATGTGATATGTTTAAGACCTGATTGCCATTATGTTTGTTTCGAAATCCCTATTTTTGTCATGTTTTTAGGTTAACCATGCGAATGTTATTATGGTCATTGCAAATTTGTATTTGGCAACGGATTTGTACATCCTCTTGCAAGGTTGGTTTTATGAAACATTCTGTTGGGAAACGAAAACACACCTTTAAAGGTGTAAGCTTAAATACCTTTTTTTTGTATATTAAGAATTGTATATGAAATATTTTTTTGATTAAATGAATGTATGAAATGAATTAGGATTGAAACCATTTAATCTTCTCATTTGTTTATTAAATTACACTTTTAAGTAAATTGCAATGGAATAATAGCATTCTAACATGTTACTCTATTGTACCAAAACAAAAGCATAAAAAATTTGTTATACTTTGGATGTAGTGCTTGCTAAAAAACTCCTTTCTATTCGAAACCTGAAGTCATGCTTCTTTAAACTCTTATTCCTCATTTTATTTGTAATCTGATGCTTTGAGTTGTATTCTTTTTTCCTATTGAACATTGTGACTCAGCATTTTTAGTTTTCTTCGTCAATTAGTTTCCTCCAACAACTTTCAGTTTCAGAATTTATCAATTTTTTATAATGCTCTATAAAGTTTTTTGACTGCAATTATTGTGTTTTTGATGCATTATACTAGGTGTATTGTATTTAATTTATGGCCTTGTAAGCCCTATTCTTTCACAAGTCATAAGTTCTAAATGTATGATGTTAACAGGATGGATGAGATGATGCGTGGAGAAAGAGGGTGGAAAGAGTTAGCTATATTGGGGGATAAACAAAACAAAATTACCGGTTTGTTGGATGGGATTATGTGGTCTCCAAGAAGTGGAGCAAATAGATCAGATGTTAAGGAAGCTGATTGGGCATCTGAACAAGTACTTCTCTCTGCTTTAATAAATTGTATAGAATTTTCCTGTATGTATGTTATAGCCTCTATAATCAATTTGCTTCAAACTTTATTGGTACCATGCATTCCGACTATATTTTTTTTTCAATGTATTAAGTGGTTTGTTATACACGAATTTGTCTATAAGTATGACTGCATATTATGGCTATGGTTATGAAATCAGGGTATGTGGTAACATGCACGATTACCTTTACTAAAAAATATTTTAGCTCCTTGCAGAAACATCAACAGAATTGAAAGTCATGAAAGGCGACGAGACTTGTTTAGGGATATGACAATATGTAGCATGAGACATGACTCTATGATAAAATGCTAAGCTTCCTAAAATGTTTTCAGTGTAATAATTTGTTCTTGAGTGAAGTTAATTTAATGATTCCATTTTTTTTAGAGTTTGAACACCTATTGTGATCCGAATTCGATCATGAACTGTTGGCAAAATTAGCTAGCTAAGCCACTATTCTCAAGAATACCATGTAACTTGAAACACTTCCTAATGATCATTTCCCATGGTGCTTTAGTCGAAGGAGGACAGAAATTACAGGGGTCTATGGAGGTAGAGCCATGTTTGACGTGATTTCGACGCCTTGGACCAGAAGTTTAGTTGAAGTGGATTTTTGTAGAAATCAATGTTTCGTGGGTGGTTATGTAACCACTGTGTTCGCAGGGGGTGGTTATGTAACTACCGATGTATGTAGGTGGCAGTTGGGCAACTGTCGGTTTTTCCAAGGTTGGTTTCCTAATCCCCATTTGTGAAGCAACAGTTTTGTCCTGCACAAAGAGGTAGTTGCACAAAGTTTAGGAACGGGTAGAATAGCGGTTGTAGACATCATCTCTTCCTCGTTTGATTCTTTTATAACTTCTTATTTGAGCTTCTCATTATGTTAAACAAGTTTAAATACACTCTCATGGGTCATTGTAAAGCATTCCATTGTTTTAGCAGTTCTTTCTTCTTATTTGAGTGTTTGAGGAGTTTGAGCATGATAGGGAAGTGGAGTTGAGAAAGTTTCAGAGTTTGTATGAGTGTTTGGGCATGTTGCAATTGTAAAGATGTCCATGGAGGCCTCAAGAAGGCAATACTAAATAAACCTGTAACAACATAAGGAGATAGTGGCAAGAGGAGGCAATACCTCCCTCTTTTGGATTTTTTCCCACATTAAGTTTCTATAGGGTAAACATTGTCTTGTGCAATTCTGTTCTTGTTATTTTGTAGTATTTCTTGTTTTTCTTTCATGCAAGTTATTTTCTTTCAAATTTAGTTTATAATAATTTAAGTTTAAGCACATAGAATTTTCTTATATGAAAATATATAAGATAACATCAAGTAATGGAAAAATTAAGATTCTGTTAGGATTTATTAGTCCTTACATTATATTTGGATTATATTATTTAGCACAATATAATTTGTTAAGATTTTAAATGATTTGTTAGATAACAAATCATATATTTATGTGAGATTGGATGGTTCAACCCACGTATTTAGACTAGGGAGGTTAGTGGTTGAGAGTTTTGAGGGATTGGTTATATCCCTAAATATAGAAAATACATTCCTATATATTTGGATAATGTCGAAGAACAACGTAATAGGAAATAATATAGCTTGCATTAAAATTATTCTGTGTTATTTGTGTATTTGGCTCTATCAATTATTTGTATGAGTTACAGTTCTGCATAAGCTCCTAAAATCCTATTATTGGTCTCAGAGTAGGATAGCCATGAGATCCAAGAGCTTTTAGATATTTGATTGGTATTCAGAATGAGAGTCTGATAGAAGGGAGACGTTTCAAAGGAGGCACCTGATTAGTGGCTTTCATAAAAACCAAGGTGTTGCTCGTCAAGTTTGGAAGTGTAAGGTCTTTGTAGTATTTGTCTCTAGCAAAATTTTGAGCGTTCTGAATAGTCGTGTTAGTTTCTAAGATGCAACGCCTTGCTCAGTAATTTTCTAATTTGTGCGTCTCTTACATCTGATAGATACTATTCACGCTAACTCTTTGACTGCGTCATTCTCTGATATATATATATATATATGCACATCAAACTCATCCATCCCCTTCAGACTGTTGCTCATACAACTATGCTAATCGCCCTCCGTTCTTGCTAACTCAAATTTGGCGACATTAATTTGCACTGGCCACAACTCAGAGACACTTATTTTGTTTCTACATCTCTAGCATTTCTTTCATATCCTTGTTTGATGATTTAGCAAAGGTAATAGCAATACATGCATAATCCAGAACTGTGTGATCTAGAACTCCTCATGAGCCCAAAATTATCTTGGCATATTGGATCAACATCAACACTTGACTGGTGTGCCATTGTGGTTCATAAAAAAATTTGTCATTGCCATATTCATTGTGCACCTGTGTATGGATTGTGGTTTGCTCTATTTCCACGTAATTTCCATTTTTCTCCAGACGGCAGTTTCCCAATCTCCGGGTTTGTACCCATCATCTAAGCCTTTCATGCATGCAGACTAGTTTTCACATTTATTAATGTCAAGTCTTTCATGTGTCCACTTGTCTCTTCACAAAGGTTGTTTTTGTTTAAATCAAGAAGTCTCGTCAATATAGGGTGGAAATATTATAATAAGATTTGTTATAAGCTTATGTTATTAAGTCGTTAAAAATCTTTTGGAGTATTTAAAGTCTTATTTGGTAAGTCAAAATGTCGATTTCATTGTAAGTTTTGTCATATGTTCATGGTCTTTTTTTTTTTAAAGTTTTATGTCAAAAAGATCTCTTAAGTTTTTAATCATCTCAAATGGTCAATACGTCAAATTATTAGTGGTCATTTTGTTATTCAAAAGTCTAATTGAGTTTTTGAATCTTAGAAAAAGAGTAAAGGGTATGTTTTCTTTTTTCTATATGTTGTCTACATTAGAGTCAAAAGTCAAAAATCTTTAAGTGTCAATTTCAGCATTTTGTCTATATAGAGTTTTGAGTTGAGAGTCTAGAGTCATTTTTTGTTTCAAAAGAGTCAAAATTGTAAACATAAAAAAAATTGCCTTACGGACGCATTTTCGGGCAACCCCAACGTCCTATCAAAAATATGTATTGTTTCACATTGAGGGGGGAAGTACAACCAATGAGAAAACAATTGTGCTTCATGTTTTTATCGGTTGAGTAAGCAACTTCACTAAATGGAGGTTGGAGACATCGGAGGAAGGAGGCTAAAAAACACCTCTCGTCAGTCATTAACGACGAGGTCACATTTTGTTTTGGTCGCATTTTTCATTTTCAGCTGTGTGGTGTGTAAAATAAGTAAAACATTGTAACCTTCCCCTACTAAGTTTGAAAAAAGGAGAATGTGCATATCATTGATATTGTAAACAGTTGTATAGGAGGGTAGTTGATTGTAGAAATCCTCTGACTACCATACTTCGATGGAAGATGGTCGGCTGGTGAATATGTTGAATTGGAAGTGAAAGCAAGATAAGATCTCATATGTAGGTGATCATGTGCAGCAAGATTCAAATAGTAGTGCGTAGACCTAAAAGTATGTGTTGGCATATGATTCTGTTTTTCAGTTCATATGATGTACTTTCTCCCTATGTAAGAACTAAGGGGGGGAATGTTAGGATTTATTAGTCCTTACATTATATTTGGATTATATTATTTAGCATAATATAATTTGCTAAGAGTGTAAATGATTTGTTAGATAACAAATCATATATTTATGTGAGATTGGACGGTTCAACCAACTCACGTATTTAGACTAGGGAGGTTAGTGGTTGAGAGTTTTGAGGGATTGGTTATATCCCTGAATATAGGAAATACATTCTTATATATTTGTATAATGTCGAAGAACAACATAATAGGAAATAATATAGCTTGTGTTAAAATTATTCTCAATCTTATTTGTGCATTTGGCTCTTCAATTATTTGTATGAGTTACAGTTCTGCATAAGCTCCTAAAAATCCTATTAGATTCGTGTTGGTAAATCAAGTAGTGGAATATATATAGTAATAATGGATCAGATTGATGTTAGAGTGAGTTTTATTCCTTGTAGGTGTGACTGTTTGTCAGATTTATGCTTTTTACTATAGTAGTGAGTACTAGTGGAGAAGGTGTCTTGATTCCTTTGCAACAAGAGATATCCACAAGAAAGTGGAATAGATAAGTGAGAAGCATGGTACACGAATATGAGAGAATACCTCAAGATGATAAAGAAAGGTTCAACAGATTGGAAGAGGAAGTTGTGAACATTTCTCAATACATGGGAAAGTTTGATAAGTTGGAGAAGATTATAGAGGCTCTTGTGCGGAAGCTAGGAGTTTCTATGGAGATCCTAAAAGCAAATGAAGAGTTCAAGATTCGAAAACTTGAGAAAGAGCAGCCCCATACCAACCAAGTTCAACCTCCATTCAAAGTGGAGGCCAATATAGAAATGCAATTTTATGAAAGTGAAGTAAATGTTGAGTAACTTGATTATTGGTTAGCCCAACCCAGTTAGAGGTATATTTCAGTTTACTTCAAATTAGTAAAACATAACAAAATTTCTTTGCAAAAATGAAGTTGGTTGTGCTTTAACTTGGTTTGAGAGTAATGTTCATTCCTTGGTTGTG
Source organism: Torreya grandis (assembly GCA_037957365.1). NCBI lineage: Eukaryota > Viridiplantae > Streptophyta > Pinopsida > Cupressales > Taxaceae > Torreya > Torreya grandis. The sequence goes on along the minus strand of JARHVA010000395.1, from coordinate 2,478,871 downwards.
AAAAAACTACCGCAAATTTCTAAATGGGATGAATTTAAAACATTTATTAAGAGAGAATTGATTCTATTTGTTGTGAAGAGGAAAGATCTATTAATTGACAATATTTAGGCAACAAGACCAAAATGTGCATGATTATACAAGAAAATTCCGCAAGAAGGTGGTCCAAATGGACAAAGACGTGTTGGATCGTGACATCATGATGAATTGTATTGGCCATGTCTATGGACATGGATGAGGCTTGTGTTGAAGCCCATTACCTTGAGACAAACAAGAAAAAGGGCCAGTCTTTCTCTTCAAATGTTCCAAAGAAATAGGGTGGTTCCAAGTCAAAAGGAAAATAAAAATGTAAAGGTAAGCATAATGCTACTGCTACTTTTGCTCAGAAGGATTATAAAAAACATTGTGGTCATTGTGATATTGATGGCCATACAGATTAGACTTGTTGGCAATTGTATTTGAAATTACTTATATTCAAGAAAAAGAAAAATAGGAAGGCTATGTCTTCATTCCAAGGAAAATTAGCTTCAATTTGGATGGGAGAATTTCTTACCTTGTTGCAAGGAAAAGTAACTCCGATTTGAATGAGAGAATTTCTTATACCTCTATTCATAGAGAGGTATGTTTGAGTAGCAAGCGAATTTGATCTCCAAGGATTTAGTAGACAAACTTATGTTGGAAACATATGCTCATCCTAATCCTTATTCTCAAGGTTAGGTGAAGCAAAGAGTAGAAATAAAGGTAACCAAACAATACAAGTTTAAGTTCGGGATAAATATACTTTTCATTGATGAAGTTGTGTTGGATGTTGTGTCTCTTAATGTTTGTGGTGTAGTTTTTAACAGGGCATATATGATGTTAGATATGTTATCTTCATGGGAAGAACTGACAAGTACCATTTGGTCAAGAATGTATAAAACTACATTATGTCAACACATATGTAGGAAAGTCAAAAATCTCCTTGGTGAGTGCCACAAGGTAAAAGATTGATTAATATGAGAGAAGCAAGACAATGAAATAATGGAATATAAGGTTTCTCATAGGATGTCTACTAACAAAGAGCACAAACAAACGGAAGAGTTGGTGCATTAATTTAGAGACGTTTTCCAAGAGCCCATGGGTACATCGCCAAAAAGGGAAATTAAGCATGAGATCCATTTGTTAATGGACCGTCTTCTTCTCAACCTTGGTTTTTATTGACAATCAACAATGGAAGCAAATGAGGTAAGAAAACAATTGCAGTCTTTGTTATATCCACGATTACCTAAGACTCTGGGACGATGGGACAAGGTTTCTAGGAAGACAAATTTACCGATTTTTGGGGATGGCAGGGGGAGGATAATTAAAATAATTTATTAATATTAAAAATATACAAATAAACTAAAAAATAACTTGAAAAAACTAAAATAAGCTGAAATTCAAATAATAATTTCAAAGCTAAACAATATGAATGAATCACTAAATAAAACCATTATGATTAATCATTAATCTGAAATCGTAAATGACAGAGATACCTCAAGTTGAAATGTTAATAAAAATGGCTTGTTTATTTGATCGTCATTCAGGTATTTTTCTTCTTGCTTGGATAAGGCAATCGGAAAATCATGATATCTTGGGCATATGGTGGAATTTGGAGTCCGTTCTTTGTCTCGAAAATATTTTTCTGAGCCCAATCAGTGGTGCAACTATATTGAGACCAACTGTCGCCAATTAGCAACAAATTTGTGGAGAATGTAATGGAGTTTTTAATCAGTATGGCAATCATTTTTCAGATAAATATATTTAAGATATTTGTACTAGTATATGGTGGAAATGAGTTGTATACTTTGGATGATTTACACTCTTATTGATTGTAAATACATAATAGAGCTAGAATGAGACCTTTTTCACCCTCAGACATAGGGGCAAAGCCTCCAAATTTTTTTGGGTCCTTATATGTAGTTTCCAGGCTAGGTGGGTGGTTTTAACCCATGCTATTATATGGGTGGTGTTATGACCTATAGTTTTATGGGAATTGTTATGGGTTGTATTCTTGGCTCATAGTTTTGGTACCCATGGTATTGTAATATTGTTTACGCGGTTACCTATTTATGTGCGTACATATACTCACACATGCATTAGGGTAAGATAGAACTTTGAAGTATGTTATTATATTGTAAATAGTTGAGTAAATACAAAAAAAAAGGTTACTATGCTGTTTTTTTCTTGAAAGGGTTTTCTCAGGTGAAAATATTGTGTATCATGTGTGTGTCATTTTTCTTTTTGTTATAACTTTAGATTTTGTAAGCATTGTTTCTCCTGCATTAGTTTATTGGTCTATTTTCTCTTTAGGATTTAAATCTTTAAAATATAAATAGGTGTTATGACCCATAGTTTTATGGGAACCGTTATGGGTTGTATTCTTGGCCCATAGTTTTAGTACCCATGGTATTGTTATATTGTTTAGGCGGTTACCTATTGATGTGCCTACATACACTTGCGTATGCATTAGGGTAAAATAGAACTTTGAAGTATGTTATTATATTGTGAACGGTGGACCAAATGCAAAAAAAGAAGGTTACTATGCTAGTTTTTTTCCCGAAAGGGTTTACTCAGGTGAAAATATTGTGTATCATGTGTGTGCCATTTTTCTTTTTATTATTAGATTTTGTAAGCATTGTTTCTCCTACATTAGTTTAATGGTCTATCATCTAATGAGAAAAACAAACCATTTTTCATACAAATCATAAACCCCTCCAATATTTGTAAGCCCAATCAAGATTTTAGCAAGCATGTTATTATAAATGGATGGGTTTCCTACAAGAAATGTTACTAAGTTGTTCACTGATATGTTTTCTAGACCTCCCATAATTTCAGCTTTAAGCACTATAAATTAGCTTGAACCTTTTGTGCAAGATGCATATGTCATTATACTGATTTTGGGTAAGCATTTCATCAAGAAAATAAGAAAAAAGTGCAGGTTTTGAGCCCAAAGAAGACTAGTATCTCCAAGATGGATTGCGCTTCAAGTTAGGTAAGTTTTGTGTGTGTAAGGAAGGATTCAAACTAAGGAGGGAAGCTCATACGTCAAAACTTTCAAATCATTTCAGTGTGATGAGGACAATAACACATTTGCAAAGGTGTTTTTATTGTCCAAACATGCAAGTCGACGTTGCAAAATTCATGAGGGTGTGTGTGTTACGTAGCCCAAGTGAACCTTGTAATAGTAAGTGGGGTTTATATATGCCTCTACTGGTTCCTTCTAGACCTGAGGAGAACATATGTTTGGATTTTGTAGGAGGTTTGCTTTTATCAAAGAAAGGACATGATTACTCCTTTCTTGTTGTAGACTATTTTAGCAAAATATGCATCCTCATTCCATGTAAGGAAACTCTTAAGGGCAATGATGCAACAGTTATTTTCACTAATGTTTGGATTCACTTTGGTTTGCCAAGTTTTTTCATTTCACATAAAGAGATTCCCAGTTCTTAGGCAATGGAAAGGATGTGGACACTAAATTGAAAATGTCCACAAATTTTCATGCACAAACTAATGGGCAGGCTGAGGTGGTCAATAGGACATTGGTGCAGCTCTTGAGGGGATATAATAGGAAACATCCTCAAACTTGGGATGAGATTTAGATATATATCCAACATTATTGTAATAGAGCAATTAATTCCTCTAGTAATGAAATTTATTTTGAGACATGTTTTGGTTACTTACCTCCAAGTCAATTTGAAGTTGTGTTGTGACAGCCACATAGGAAGCATAAAAAGGTGGATTCCAAAGTAAAGAAAATCATAAAGAAGATGAGGCAAATACACCTCTAAGTGCAAGAGGGGTTAAAGGAGGTTAAGCAAGACATGATCAACATAGAGTTGAGCATAAGTTCCATGTTGGGGACAAAGTATGGTTATACTTAATTAAAGAGAGACGCCAATGTAAAGCCAATAATCTTTAACTACTTATGTATGGTCTATTTGAGATTCTAGAACAAGTGGGCAGAAGTGTTTTTAATTTAGACCCGCCTCCATATATGATGATTTATTCCCTTGTGAATGTTGAAAACTAATGTCTATTTGAGCCTTCTGTGCTAGATAAAGGAGGAGGTATTTTGTTACCTTCCATTGAAGATATTGCTTCTAACGGCCAAGAGAAGCTGCTCAAAGATGATGTTTTGCAGAAGAAAGAGAGAGCATCAAGGAGAAGAGTGCAATAAAATTGGTAAATTGGGTTGAAAGGGAAATTTCCAAGCAAATCCAAGTCGTATATGGAGGAGGAGGTGGGGAAAACATTTCCTTGCTGTATGAGTTCCTAGGATTTTGGGGACCAAAAGCTTACTATTTGGGGAGTTGTGATTCAAATTGGATAATGAATTGTTAGCAAAATCAACTAACTAGGCCACTATTCTCAAGAAGATTATGTAACTTAAAACACTTCCGAATGATTGTTTCATAAGGTGTTTCAGTCAAGAATAAAGGACAAACAAAATATGTCTGAAGGAGGAGGTGGGAATAAGATTTATTCACCGTATGAATTCCTAGGATTTTGGTGACCAAAAGCCTCCTAACTGATTGGATCATGAACTGTTGGCCAAATCAACTAACTAGGCCACCATTCTCAAGAAGATTAAGTAAGTAACTTGAAACACTTCCGAATGATTGTTTCGTGAGGTGTTTCAGTCAAGAAAGAAGAAGGATAGACAATACATGTGTCCACAGAGGCAGAGCATGTCTGAGGTGATCTGGACATCTTAGATGAGGAGTTCAGTTGAAGTGGTTTTATGTAAAACTCAATGTTCCATGGGTGGTTACAGAACCGCTAGTATTTGCAAGGGGAGGTTATGTAATCATCAGCATATGCGAGTGGCAGTTACGTAATTGGCAGTTCCTTTAGGGGTGGTTTTACAACTGCCGGGGCAGTTTTGTAACTGTCAGTTGTAAAACGGTAGTTTTGTCTTTGCACAAAGAGGTGATTTTTCACAAAGGCCAGGGACGCATAGAGTAACGGCTATAGATGGTTTCTCTTCCTCTTCTTGGTATAAAACATGTATAAATAACTTTCTTGAGTCATTGTAAAACATTCCATTGTTTTCTAGCAATTCTTTCGTCTTGGTTGAATGTATTAGGAGTTTGGAGTATGATAGGGAACGGAGTTGAGCAAGTTGTAGAGTTTGTATTGTTGTTTGGGCATGCTGCAATTGTAAATATGTCCATGGAGGCCTCAATAAGGTAGTAAACCTGTAACAGCATAAGGATATAGTGGCAAGAGGAGGCAAGACCTCACTTTTCTAGAGTTTTTCTCACTTTTGGTTTCTCCTGGGTAATCATTGTTTTGTGCAGTTATATTCTTTGTTCTTTTGCAGTATTCTATGCTCTTTTTTCATGCAAGTTCTTTCCTTAGAATTTCAGATCATAACAATTCAAGTCTAAGCATGAAGGAGACTGTTTTATGAAAATACATAGATAACAGCAAGTAATTCAATCAAGTTTTGTTGGAAACGATTGAGATTTGTGTCGGTGACTATTGAAAAATTGATCCCATTAGAACGATTTCATGGACAGATACACTTTGAATAATAATAGTAAACGATTCATGTGATATAAGGTAACTATAAAACCTTGACCAATGTATCTTGCAGCCTTTGTAGCTTGTTTTCTATAATTGATCAACCCAGTCACCGTGGAGAACATGTGGCAAATCTCCTTAAGTTTATCATTTCATAGAGAATTCTTTCTCTTCATAGATTTGATTTATCATATTTGGATGTATTGCAGAATGCAGAACCTCTCCATGAGTAAAAAGAGAGCTGTTCACTATAGAATAAGTTGAAAAGAACCTGTGAGTAATGGATTAACCAAAGTAATAGGTAAAATAAATTTCCAACCGAGATCCAGTAATTGGTCCATTCTTATCATAATTAAGTAATTGAATATCCATACTAATTACAGATCATATTGGGTAGTTACCAAATGCCTAAACTTGATTTGATGTATCAAATTGGAAAGATATGTATATTTGTTGGGGGTATTCAGGTGGTCTTAAATGCCTTGATATACGTACATCTGTGTGGGTTTTTTCTTGACTGCATCTTTTATGGATTGTTGCCTTCATGATATTTACAAACTACAACAGAATACAAAAACACTTTAAATCAACTGGTAGAGTGTTAGGAAACAAATAAAAAATCTGCCCAAAGGCTTTTAATTGTTTTTGCTTTGGTTCAAAGCTTTTAATGTGACTTCATGATACCTTACACAATGAAGGGCTTTGTCTCAAGCTGCAAAGCAAGGATACAGTGATGGCTTAACCTTACCCATTAAGGGACTTCATCCTGACAAAATACAATTTTTAGTGACTTAGATTAATAGAAAGATGAAAGACGTGTTGTTATTCAAGTGTTCAGCTTATAAACAAACTAGAGAAACATTGTAAATACATCTCATCAAAATTACTCATGAATATCCTGTTATAGAGATTCTTGAACATAGAAAATCCCCTCAAACTTATGATGGGACCTACTTGTAATACGTCCATTAGACTGGTTGGCCTAAGCAGATATCGAATGTCATTTATTCATCATTCTTTTCGAAGAAATGAATATCATATTACATTAAAGAGGCAGTGGGTACACATTTTTAGAAAAGCAAACAAACTTAGTTTGACCACATCAAACATGTCTTTCTCAAAGGACGTAAACTTCCCTAAGCTGAGTGGATGTATGACCTCATGTGACCAATGGTGGACAGGTGAATTATATGGCACAGAGTTTTGCCACTATCCTTGATCATCCATGTGTTCCCAAAGAGAATACCTCTCTAAGGAACAGGGCCAATGAATAAATTTTTGAACTTAGCCTCCAGTTATGCCCCAAACATCCTGGCAGAAGTACATCACCAGAAGACATTACCAACATACCCCTCTCTCCTACATAAACTACATAATGATTCTTTTATACCAAACCTGTGAAGTTCTGATTTGACTTTCAAGCCCTGATGATGCACTTTCCATCCAAGAACTTTGTATTTGGAAGGGTCCGTTGCTTTCAAGATATTCTGGCAGCACATTTACCATTGCACTTGAGAATCTCTCACCCACCACTGTTCGGAAGTAATAATAGATGTTTTACTCACTCAACCATTTAAGTTCTTTTATTGCAGTTGTAAAAGGCCTTCATGTTACTCTATTTCCACTCCCTCTAGCATGGACCAGCTCCTTGAATTTAAGCTGAGAAGACAGCTTTCAGGGATTGTTTGAAAGATTTCTTGATATCCTGGATTATCTGTCATATTTAACCTTAATGCTTTATCAAATCATGCAAATTGTGACGTTGATGCAGCTCATAGCTACAAAGTTCTCCCCTTGAGCCTACATTGAGGCATTTTCTTCTGCAAGTACTTTTTGTGTGTCAAAAGATTGACGAGTTTTATAAATAGAAGTCCCTGGGCTTCTACAAATCAATTTTTTGGTAATGTATTGAATGAACATGTTCGATTCCGATCCATTGAGATTACCAAATAGGCAATTTAAAAGTAGAACTAAAGAACTATGTAATCCAGATTTGAATGTGTCTAACATACCTCAAGTGCTTGGTGCACGGCTCTGTATGAAAAATGGTTGAAGGGTTATGCCCTACATATCAAACTTCAGGAACTCGTAGAAAAAGAACCTCTGCATTCAATGAGCATGATGATCAAAATTTGCAACAGTGCACAATGAAAAGTAACACGTGTATGCATCTGGTAGCGCAGATCAGTCTAAAGTGACACTAAATAATTAATCAAAACATAAATAAACTTTGAATATCTTGTTAGAACAAGATGTCATTCTAAATACAGCATTTGGAACTGTTGTCATTTACCCCCAAAAAAAATGGTGCATAATGTTAATTGAGATTAGTTTCTTCACAGTGTAATATTGAATAGGATTCTTCTGGAGTCAACTGCGTAAAACAATTGTTTTCTGATGCTTTGATGGGGCATAATATTTGGGAATCTGTTTCAAGTGATGAAAATCATAAGATTCTGTTGATCAAAATAATATTTGATTGTAGTTCAAGATATTGCTTATGGAGTAAACAACTTCCTTGTCAACATAAGAATTTTCCTTATCATTTGAATTACAGTCCCTGTGGTTTAGGGCTTCCCCATGCGCTTGCCTAAATGATTATATCTCATGATATGTAGGTCTCTGATACCATTTGGTTGGCATGAGATTTTTGGGTGGTTGAATGTTTGGTGAGGGCTCTTCATTCCTGAGCTGTTCGAGCCTATCAATTTCCAGTTTGTCTATACTTATTACTAAATGTTGTCTACGGATCATTTGGACTATTATAGCCTTTAGTCAGAATAGTTACATATACGTGTTTTGGGTCAATTTAGGCATCAGCTACATCACAATGCACTCTTTTCTTTTCATTTTTTTTGGCCATGTTTGCAACTAGTGATGCAAGCTCATTAAGAATCATTGTCTTAAGAGGAAGATACAAGGAGCAGTTGAAGAGATGAATATTCAAATCAACCTACATAGCATATATTTGAATTATAAGAGAAGAGGATGTATAATCTAGTGTCTTACATTCTGAAAACTTATTAAGTAAAATGGCTGCATATTTAATATCTGCATGGCCATAAAAATTCAATGTATCAGTTCTACATCTCAGAAAAAGTTACAATGGAAAAATATTGATATCGTGGACACAATCTCTTATAATTTCCAGCAGACCATGTGGCATTCCATTATAAATCAACAGGTCCACTATCGGTCTTTCCACCTACTTTCTGTCTATTCAAGTTGTGCCACCATTTTTCATGTGTTTTTATAATTGTATTAAAATTCTTGATTGTACATGGAGGGCAGAGTTTCTTTATGTACGTGCTGTTTGAAACAAGCATTTACTTTTAAGTCCCATGGTGGATAGTAAAATTCTTGTGTCAAATGCTTAAGGAGAATACTATTATTTTAACCCACCCCTGCTTTGATTCTTACATTCCTGTCTGGCCCTTAAATATGATATACACATCATTGAAATTTACACTATCATTTTATAGCTATTTCATAATTAGTATTCACTCTCCAGTGAATTGAAAATGTCGTTGGTCTAAGTTTAACATACTTGGCTGTAAATATTTTCTTTTTAGTTGGGTTTATTTTTGGGTGCCAATTGTAAATTGTCTGATCTATTTGCCAGAAGTTTCCTTTTAATTGTGTTCCAATTACTTTCATCTTTATTTCCAAGAATGAGTATAAGGCAATTGGAAATTTATGATGAAGTCTATGGATCATGACTGTGAATTAACATTGTCTCCGTTTTATCTGTAGACCATGTCAATAATTTTATAATGGCATTGTTCTTGTATAAGGTTAATTTTTTCATTTATGTTGGTCTGTAGCTGTCTGAGTATAGATTAGCTAACTCTTCAACAAAATTATGTCACCATTGTCAAACTGAATCTGTGCATTGTTATTGTTATTAGGGAGCCCATGAAGATTTTTCTGGACCAACCTCTGGAAGCACAGCATGTGTTGCAGTTGTACAAAATAACAAACTTATTGTGGCAAATGCTGGGGACTCCCGTTGTGTCCTCTCAAGGAAGGGTCAGGTACTTTGAATTGTTAAATTTTCCTGTAAGTCCTTATATTATTGACTATCTTCCAGGAACCACGGGAATGGTTCTGACTTATCTTTATAAATTAAGTCCCAACTGCAATAGTTAATGCATTAACAATGGTTGTATGTTTCTGGAATTTATTTTTCATTTGGAAGCATAATGCTGAGGCACTTTAGTCCTTGTCCCTATTACAGGCATATAATTTGTCAAGGGATCACAAGCCGGACCTTGAGAATGAAAAAGAGAGAATTCTTCAAGCTGGAGGCTTCATTCATGCTGGACGTGTGAATGGAAGTTTAAATTTGGCAAGGGCTATTGGTATTACTGAAGAGCTTGTGCACTTGTCTTAATTATTATTACTTATATCAAAATCTTTGGAGTTTTATAGGGACATGACTTTATGTTTGTTCCAAATCCTAATCAAGAGGCATTCATTGTTGATGTTTTTTTGACATCTTTATTGATGATCATTGGTGTAAGAATTTAGTCTGTCCCTAACTGTCTGTTTATTGTTTAATTGGTTTAGGAGATATGGAGTTGAAGCAGAATAAGCACCTACCCCCCGAAAAGCAAATTTTGACTGCTTGTCCAGACATAAATGTTGTATGTGTGCTCCCTATATCCTGGAACAAACTGCATGTTAGAACATTAAGAAGACTTACTTGATTGTGTTAGTTCTGAATCACCTTTGAAAGCAGTTATATAAAAAAGACAAGCATTAAGCTATTTTTGTATTGCCTTCTATTCTAGGTGGAACTTTGTGAAGAGGATGAGTTTCTTGTCCTGGCATGCGATGGGATTTGGTACGCCATGTTTTATGGATCATGATTTTTCTTTAGTTGCAGTTATTTTGAAGTCAGCAGGCAATTTGTTCCTTCTCAGATACATTTGTTGTACGTAAATTTATGGGTGCATTGTCTATTTATAAAAGCCTGGGTCTTCTAGAACAGCACAAAATGATCAACCTAGTATTTTGAAGTTAACCCAAATGAACAAATAAAAAAGGCAGTAAGAGATAAAATAAAGCACTTCTCATGCTAACACAAAAGTTGCATGCTTCTATTGTGGAGCATACAAGGCCATCTCTCTATGGTGTCAAGCTCAAAATGTTCTCCTCTTGGGACAAAATCCCACATGAGATCTGCTACTATTCCGAGAAAAACTGAACAACGTGAAAGAAACATAGTTTCATCCCATTTTTGGAAGCATTTACTTATCATTTAAAGCCTGGGAAGCCAAGAATGGATGCCCATATAATGCTAAACCATCCGAACTATAGAACTCATTTATGGGCCATAGAAACAGTTATAATTAACAACCCTTAAACTGAATAATTAAGAATAAGAAGTTAATAGCACGTATTTTCTGATTAATTTTCAGTGTACAATGTTTTATTTATGTGTAGATTTTCTTATTTAGTGTTCGAGAGATTTTGCAAATGTCCTTTACAAAACCTTACAAATCCCCTAAGGACTTATATTATTGAGATAGCAATATAGTCATTGGTTTTAAGGTTATAATTACTTGTGGAAATGCTTATCTGTTTGAGAATTAATTGGAAAGTGCTTCCCTGTTTGTGAAGTATTAGCCTGAAAGCAAATATATTTTTGTGTTTTTTAAGGGTCTTTCTTATAGTACATTTATAATGTGTGCGGCGTTTTTTTTACAATCAAAGCCTGTCCCAGCTGTGATGTTAATTCTCTTATGTTTTTTCTGCCAGGGATGTTATGTCTAGTCAACAAACTGTTGACTTCATACATGGACACATCAAATCTGTGAGTATTAAAATCTCTAAATTTACTGGAAAAATAACTCTAAGCTCACCTATAATCAAACCTTAAGTCATTCTCTCATAATTGTGTATTGGAACATAAGGTTTGTCTGCGCTGGTAACCCTAACTGTTGATGTCAGCTATTTCAGTTGTTAGTTAGATTCTGTGTAGCGCATGCCATATAACTCAGTTTCAAAAAAGTTAACAGCGTTTTGATCAATATTTTTTTAATAATTTGCAGGAGAAGAATCTGTCTGCAGTGTGTGAGAAGGTTCTTGACAGATGTCTTGCTCCAAATACAGCCTTGGGGGAAGGCTGTGACAACATGACCATTATCATAGTGCAGCTGAAGAAGTGTACGGAAACCAAATGTGACGAATGACGTTTCAGCTTGAACAACAGTTGGCTTAAAGTTTTCTAAAATAGCTTGTGCAACAATATGGTCATATCTCTTCTTCCTATGGAGTGTGGTCTGCCAGAGAATGTATTCTTTTCAGACCTGGCACTTTTGTCTCCTTGTCAGGGGCAATTTATCATGGTTGGCTATTTTCTACCTAATGTTAAATCAAAACAATAACCATTAGAAGAAAGTTTCATTTCAGAAAATGGTCATTCGAGCTCTACAAAATGGTAAAGGTGCATTGCAATTTGCACTGAAGTTTTTCTTCTCCAATGTTTATAGATTTCAAATGTTATATACATATTCTTTTAAGGGTTACTGAGATCAAATATTCACCTGAATTGCATTTCAGAGATTTAGAGTATACAATATAGGTTGGAGGAATCGATGTAATGATGTTATCATCCCTGGACAGAATAAGCTTCTTTGTCTGTGTATAATCTGCAATGATTGAAAGCGATTCACTCAACATACATTACGTTCTTATGATGTTGATATGCTGGCAAATTTTCTTTTTTCTTTTGAAGTATTGTATGATGTATCCTTACAGTGCTGCTCATTTAACCTTTCTATACAATGTGGCAATGAATTTAGAATGATAAGATTTGTAGATACTAGAGTCTTTGGATGAAGCCAACTTCATCTCATATTATGTGTAATATAACAGGTGATTAGACCCTAAAGCTTTGGAGATTCTTTGGATGGTGCAAATTACATCTGGAGTTATTGATGTATTAGGTTGATGGGCACATTTTAGCATAATAATGTGGCGATCTTTGTAATTGGATATTGAACAAGATCTAAATTCCATCTTAGATTTTCCTGCTATAGAACTTATTTTCACAATTTGGTTCATACTCGGTCCAATTAAAATTTTCAAGTTTTCTGAGAGCTTAGGAGGGTTAAATTAAGCTCTTTAGAGTAGGAGCTTAGCAATTCTTAATACACAAGTAGAGGTCCTTGTCTATGATAAACATTGGTTCGTTACCAAAAATCACAAATAATAACCTGCATTGGAGGGCAATTGGTTTGTGCATATACATTTTGCACCACTTCCACCAAAATAACAGATGATGAGGAATGTCGACTTTCACAAAAGGTTAGATGTTGATACTGTTTGATTTATGAGTTTCATGTTTGCTCTCATTTTTCTTCTTTCCTTCAAATTTTTTGTCCTATGTGTCTATCTCAAAGTTGCCTTCTTCAATTTAGTGGATGTCCTTGATCTCAAGTGCGCTGAGTTCCAAACCTTATAATTATAAGAGGTCCAATCCTTATGTTATGCTTGGTGCATATCATTTCCAAACAAGATCCTTAAGAAAATAGATGATTAAAACAAGATGTGGTAATATTGGTGAGTGGGCATGGTGGTTATACAACCCATAGAAGAATGCTAAGTCCTTATATTATGAAGGATGAGGTTGAGTGTAAGTAATGAAGGTATATATGCCTGATTTCCATTAAAAATCTTTGTAAAACAGAAAGACTAAAAATGAAAAGCCATCAATAAGCATAATCGGGTTCAATTTGGCATTTGGGAGAAGGCACTCTTATCATTGTACTTGCCTCTCATACCAAATTGGAGTGAAAAATAAGTTGTACATCTCAATCATTTTGGTTTTGTGGTCTCTTCAGGGCAAACACCATTTTTATCTAAGAGAATCTTCAACTTAGAGATCTCACCCTTAAGCTTGGTTGCTTATGAGCTAGGTCACTTGTTTTCATTTGAGTATAGAATCATTTGAAAGCTACAAGGGCTAACAGAAAAAATTTCTCACTATCAATGAAAATATTTGTGGATGATCTATCTCGACTCTAGATGGGATTAATATAAAAAATTTCTCACTATCAATAAAAATATTTGTGGATGATTTATCTGGACTCTCAATGGAGGAGGATAAGAGGGCACAAGCCCAAATGTGGTTGCAACAAAAAGTGACAATTAGGTAATTGTTTATAATTGTAATGCTCGGATCCAAGATCCCCCAACTAAGATGGTTGTGATTTTGGCCTTTCCATCAATGACATCCATAGGTAAGATCCAAGACAAAGATGGTGTGGTCTTTCTAAATTTCTTTTCACAAGTTGTTTGGGAGGCTCTCCTTAATATGGGACATGAGATTTGTGGAGATATTCTTTACGTATTATTAGGTTTTTTATTTGAAAAAACGTCCAAGGATCTTGCATGATTTGTGGCTTTATAGGTCTTGATTGCCTCTGATAAGTTTGTTTACAATTTAATTCATTTAATTACCAAATTTAAGTTTGTTTACAATTTAATTTATTAAATTGCCATTATAGGAGCCCTCTAATTATATATTTGTTTGATAACGTATTGGAGGTTTATCTGCTTAATTGTGGTAAACAAGATGGGAGTGCACTTTGAGGGCGTAAACTAGCATTCTTCATGTATTTCTATTAGCAAACTATTCCATAGTCTCTAATGCAAGATAAATTTGGATCTCATCCTTGACGACTTGATTGCATCTTTAGACATATAGATAGGCTTCTTGGAGTTTGTCTTTATGGGATTTTTGTTCGTGGCTATGCAAGATGACCTTTTTTGGCTTGGAAATTTTTCATGAGCTTTATATCTCACTTGTTTTAAAGTCCCAAGTGTGTGGAGAACATGTTGGTAATGTGAGCATTTATCAAAATTTGTGAAGTTGTCTAGAATTTTTATGGACTACCCTAACATAGATGTTCTCTATTCACTTTCTTGTTTTATTTTGTCAAATGCTGAAACTAAACAAGATTACAAATAAATATATTTTTTAACAATTTGTTAAAAATACTCTACCCTCCCTTCTCTCAAATTAATAGCAAAAGGAAGGCTTTCTATACTTATACCTTGCTAGAATTTTCTGGGATGGACTTTATTGTTCATATAGCATGTATGCGACACCATTGTCATTGGCTTGGATTCCTCAATGGTTGTGTGCTCACACCAATTGGGCATTGAGATTGGTAAAAAAAGTCTACAATAAAAAATTGATTTATAGGTTATGCTTTTTAAAGGAAGTGGACATTGACTTTGATCATTTTGTTTATAGGTGCATAATTTAAGACTTTGGGTAGACATTGCATCTTGTCTAAGATTCCTTAAGCCTAATCAATTGCAGAATAGTTACCCTTAAACATAAACTAGTTCAATGTCCAAGTCAAGCCATCATTCTTCACACATTTTTATTAGCAGATTGTTGAATACCTTAAAGTTATGGTTGATATTGTGATTGGCAATCACAAACAAGGCAATCAATGTTTTGCATCACTAGACATGGTGTTTAAAAGAGGATTATAGATTTGAAAATTGAAAAAAAAAAAAAAAAAAATTCAACTAGTCAATGAATTTTACTTTTTCAACTAATCAATGAATTTTAATTTTTTTTTGGTCAGCACATTTGAATGCATTACATCTTTCAATACTACAAAACCATATGTTAATACTCATCCTATATGCCAATACCTCTAGTTTATGGGTCATACTAATTCAAATGCACCTTTTAACCATTACACATATGTCAAGGTATGAATACTATTCAGAAAATTGTTTGTACAAGTGTTCATTTTTAAAAATATTTTATGTTATTGCAAGGGTTTTTTTTTACAATTAAAATTGAAAATGTATAGGTTTTAGTAATAAACAGTGGATTTTGTTTTTTCTTAGTCTTTTGTGTTGTATGTGTACTTAATAAATAAAATTGGATTTAATGTAAAATTGTCAAGGTTTAATGGATTTTCATGTATTAAGGTGTTGTGTTGGCAACAATGTGCCTTGACATAAGCAATGTGTATGTGTCTTGTTTTTTTCTTGACAAATCTTCTTTTAGATATATTCAACAATGTTTTTACTATTTATATTCAATAATGTTTTTGCTATTTAAAAAATAGTTCATGTGTCAATGTGTTTTTGTAGTAGACAATTTATTGAATTAAAATTATATATAGATTTTTCATTTTTTGTCTTATTTATGCTATAAAAAGAAATAAAATTGTTTTTATTATGTATGTTTTTGTTCTTTCTTTTTTCTTCGCTGATAACAATGATGAATTTCTCATTAATTATTAGAATATTTTTTTGGTCTAGAGACAAACTCTTAGCCAAGGTTTATAGATGGCTAAATTTTAATGTTTGTGAATTCAAAAACTTGTTTATGTGGGTGTCCAGTTTTCAAATCTTCTTTGTTGTTGTAATAGGGTTTTTGTATAAATAAATGCGAAGAAAATTGATTTTTTCTTGGCAGCCCATCATCAAGATAAATGATTATAAATTAGAGATCTCTATGTACATTTTTTATTTTAATCAATAAAAGTGAGCAATGATAAATGGTGGGCTTTGATTTTTACTTATTGTCTTTTTGTGAAACGCTTATAAATTAGAGATCTCTATGTACATTTTAAAATGATAAATGGTGGGCTTTGATTTTTATATAGTCTTTTTATGTTGTTGTAATAGGGTTTTTGTATAAATAAATGCGAAGAAAATTGATTTTTTCTTGGCAGCCCATCATCAAGATAAACGATTATAAATTAGAGATCTCTATGTACATTTTTTATTTTAATCAATAAAAGTGAGCAACGATAAATGGTGGGCTTTGATTTTTACTTATTGTCTTTTTGTGAAACGCTTATAAATTAGAGATCTCTATGTACATTTTAAAATGATAAATGGTGGGCTTTGATTTTTATATAGTCTTTTTATGTTGTATATGTACTTTTAAAATATTGTTTTTGTCAATTTTTGTGTTTAATATAACTTTTTGTTTAAGGTTATAAGGGAAAATATAGACAGGGCTCGCAAGCACAATTTTTTCTATGGATCAAGCCTAACAATTAGCAAATCTGCCATGAAGATGTCTCTTAATGATAGTGCCAAAGTCAATTCATTTTTCCTCTATTCACCCCTTCATTTTGGTACATTTGCAAGTGCGAGAGTAGGGATAATTAACCATCTAGAACTAAGATGAAGCTTGTCAATTATACAAACAAGTCTCACAAGCACACGTCTTCACCTACATCAAGCCTAAGAACTAAAAACGTTGCCATGAACATGTCTCCTAGTGCCAAAGTCAAGTCATTTTTCCTCTATTCACCCCCTCATCCTAGCACATTTGCAAGTGTCAAAGCAGGGATAGTTAAACATCTAATTATAAGATGAAGCTTGTTAGTTATATGTAAATGTGTAAGGGTTGACATCTTTCACACCCATCAATGGTCATCCAAATCTACATCGAAGTCAAAACCAATTAAAATAAGTCAAACTCAATCAATGTCAAAGCAAGGCAAAGTATAGTCCCAAAAAATAAAAATGAATAAATAAATAATCAATTTAAAAATAAATAAATAACAAAATAATAAATAGATAATGAAAATATCTATCCAAAGTCCAAAAAAAAAAAAAAACCCCATATTTTGCTAGTGTTTTTAGTCTAGCAATCATTTTTCCCTTTTCGAGGCTAGCAACCTCATGTGGGTAGATGGTCTATCCCAAGGTTGATAATGCTCTTAGTCTAGCAATCATTGTTTTCTTTTTTAGGCTAGCAACTTCGTGCAGGTAGGTGGTATATCCCATTTTAGGGTTGGCAATGCTCTTACAATACTAAAGTTTAGATATTTTATTTTGTTCATTGTGTTGGGATTATTATCTTTCATTGATAGTCATTGACATTTATCTCAAATACTTTGTTAATAATCATTAGATAAGGTAACCCACAAAACATACACTTCAAACATTTATTAGTATGGAGGGGTAGTGATTATAAACCATCCTTTTGCCTTTTAACCCTTTAGCCACTTTCAAACCATTGTAAACATTCCTTGTGTCACAATTATTGTTACTTTGAGATTATCACTAACATTTTCTTAAGTTCTCTCGTTTCTTTGATTTTATCATCATTCCAAATGCTCTCAATAATTTTGGTTAGGATTTGATTCTCAATTGTAGGTTGTTTGGTTCTTTTAGTATTTTCTAAGTGTGTCGACACCAAAGTGAAGGCATACATGCTTCCTAGAGTAGGCACATGTTCAAATTTATAGGGTGTGTACATATTGTTGAACAATGTATAAGGTAAATGTAAGAACAGTCTCCTTGTGGGCTTCCACAGGTAGATCGAGGCATATATGCTCCATAGAGTAGGCACATATTCATATTTGAAGGGGAGGAATGTGTACACATTGTTAAACAACATATAAGGTAAATGGAAAAACAATCTCCTTGTGGTCTTCTATAGGTAGATTGAATGCATATATGCTCTATAGAGTAGGCACATGTTCATATTTGAAGCGGAAAAGGTATGTCTTTAGTTTTCAATCTTTAGTCTAGCTTAGGAGCAACAAGGGGAGGGGAGAGGGCTTTTCCCCGGCTCCCCTACCCCTAAGGAGTAGTCGGGGGACGAGAGAGGGCTATTAAGTGTTTGCAGCCGGGAGAGGGGAGAGGGTTATTCAGTGTTTATCAAATATGGCATAAGTATAACCATAGTATGGCCATAGAGGGAGACAACTCAATGAAGCCCGAGCCTTGAGTTGTTCATGAGTTGCTAACCCCTACCCTTGATGGCCATGGGCATTATCAAAAATATTAGTCTGCATTATCAATAATATTAGTCTTGGGTAGACCCTCGCCCCCTACCACCTAATGGGCACGACATTATCAATAATTTTTTTTCTATTGAGGTCTTGGTCGGGTTGGATCATCTCTTAGCTAAGCCACCTCACCCACACTAAATTGGGTAAGAAGCCAATACTTTTATGAAGAATTGTGTGTATTTATACCACCTCGCCCACACTAAATCGAGTAAGAAGCCAACACTTTAATGAAGAATTGTGTTTGTTTATATAATTCATAGCATTTTACATCTTTGCTTTCATCGGGTAAGAAGACAATACTTTTATAAGATAATATTATAAGGCATAATACTAGTGTATTATTAATAACTTATAAATGAATACTGACACATGATACTTAAGTTGCCTTCCAATACTTGACAAACATTTGTCATTATTAATAACTTACAAATGAAGATTGACAAATGGTAGAAAATGATAAATGTTTGTTGCTTTATTCTAACTATTTTTCTCGTCCATATAGGCCTTCCCAACTAGCTGAAATTTTCTTACAACACTACTATTCCATTATAAACAATACTTTTAATCCACTACAAATCAAATCATATTTAAGGTCTATGCCAAAGTACTTATGGGAAAGAATTAAGTTTAGAAGATGGTTTTTGAAAAGAAATGTAAACAATTTATTTTTATGAATCCCAAAGTATTTATTGGAATGAATAGAGAATTGTGAAAAAAATATTGTTATAGATTTATTATCTATAAATTTGGCTTTATAATATTAACTATAAACTTTTTAAAATGTTTGATGAACTGTACATAGCAAATAAAACTACTATTAAACTTAAAACAAACCAAAGTTGATATTAGAAAAAGACAACAAACAACACCCTTTATTGCCACAGGGAATAGAAGTTGCCCTCCATCCTTTAAAATTGAAATTTACCAAAGTTGACTTGGGGAGAATTTATTTTGTAATTAAAAAAATAGCAAAACTCATCTTATACCCTCAACTTACCAAATATTACGGAAATACATTGTAATATAAACAGCAGCCAAGTTCTCCCAACCTCCCTTGCCCTTATAGAACTATATATAGATATGCCAATAATAATAAATAGTTTCAACATGATGAAAACACTTACTGTCCATGTAAGTTCAGGGATTAAAGAATGAACTTTTTTTAAATTTCTATTACACCAATGGTTAAAAAAGCACATTTTATGTACTCCTACTTTTTCCTTGGAGGCGTGTTTTTTATTTTTTCCAAGTAACAATAATGTCATCATAACATGTCTCAAATAAAAAGCTATTTCTGTAAATATTCAAAAAAATTCATGTAAGAAATTAAAGCCTTAAATCTAAAGTTGTTTGTGATTGAAAAACTATAACCCATTGTGTAAAGAATTGAAGCCTTAAATCTAAAGTTGTTTGTGATTAAAAATTATAACCCATCGTGTAAGGAATTGAAGCCTTAAATCTGAAGTTGTTTGTGATTAAAAACTGTAACCCATCGCGTAAGGAATTGAAGCCTTAAATTTAAAGTTGTCTATAAAATTAGAAACTACAAACCATTGCGTAATGAATTGAAACCTTGAATCTAAACTTGTTTGTGATTTGAAATTATAACCCATAATTAACACTTATACAACACTACCAAAGTAAATAACCAAAATCTTTTAATTTTGAATCTATTTTGAAGTGCATATATTTATTTATTTATTTATTTTGAAGTGTATATTTTTTAAATTATCTTACGCTATTTAGAAGTGCATATATTTTTTATTTTTTCTATATACATGTATTGTTAACATCCCCAAAATACTCAAAAACGCCAAAAAGTGGCGCTCTGAAAATTTTCATAGTATCATAAATTTATGGGAAAAAAAATTATATTTAATGAATAATTAATACGAATGGTACAAAAATACTAATTCTGGTTGGAAAAACAAATAAAGCATTAACATAGACATGGCAACTCAATCAAAACTTACAAAATAAGTAATAGCTAATACATTAATATTAACAACCCAAATCAGTCTTGAAGAAAGATGAATGTATTTGAAATGGCTCAGGTATCAATGGTGCTAAGTCTTATCAAATCCAGTAGGCTACTTAGCTAATACATTAATGTTAACAACCCAAATCAGTCTTGAGGGAGGATGAATGTATTTGAAATGGCTCAGTGTGTCAATGTGGCTAATGTTTTGTCAAATTCAGTAGGCTAGTTCCTTCTACACCAAGCTCATGTGGCACCAAAAACCTAAATGATTGCATTAAATGATGAATTTTCAAGTTATAATCACAATATGTTGAAGAGTAGAAAAAATGTGTTTGAAATGGCTGTGTCACTGGGTCTAATGTTTTGTCAAATTCAGTAGGCTAGTTCCTTCTACGCCAAGATCATGTGGCACCAGAAACGTAACTGATTGCATTAAATGATGAATCTTCCAGTTATAATCACAATATGTTGAAGAGTAGAAAAAATGTATTTGAAGTGGCTGTGTGTCAATGGGGCTAATGTTTTGTCAAATTCAGTGGGCTAGTTCCTTCTACTCCAAGATCATGTGGCACCAGAAACCTAACTGATTGCATTAAACAATGAATCATCAAGTTATAATCACAATACATTGAAGAGTAGAAAAAACTAACGGCGGCTGAAGAAGTTATGCTCACAGTCACAGCAACAGCAACACTTGTGATTCCAGAATGCTGCATTTAGATGCCCAATGAAGAGGAAGGTACCCAGCCATGTGAGTGTTCTCCTGTGTCCAAACATGAGAAAATACTAGTTTTAGATTTTATATTTTGTGGCGCAAGGAAAATTTTGTATATAGAGGTGGTAAGGGCCTATGTAATTTGCCCAAGCCACCACATATTCCTCTTCTGAAGCCTTCTTAGTTACACAATTTTTGCTCTATATGGCCAAGCAACCAATGACCATACATGGTTTTATAATAGGTAATGGTTTTAAGACTTCGACATTATTTCCTTCAATTTTCCTTATCGGTTACAGAAATGTGTCTGCAGACAAGTTAGAATCAAAGGATTATTTACAAGGCTTGCATTAAGCAACATTGCAGATGACCCGGGTTGTACGGATCCCTGATTTATGAATGACTTCAATACTTGAATACTGTAGACTCACAGTAGCTATAACTCCATTTGTGTGATCACAACACAAGCACCATATAAGAATGAGCACACACTTTGTAGGAAACTACTCACTAATAAAAGTCTAATTTCTCAACTTGTATGAGTATGAGCTCACACAATCTCAAGTCCTTTAAAGCACAACACTTCAATTAAAACCCACTCACTGCACATACTCTGTAAGACACCTCTTATGCAGTAGTCGATAGCTTCACCGGAAGAGTAAGAGCTCCACATCAACATAGCCTATGTGCATGATTGGAGACCAGTCAAATGCAACCTGTAGGTTCACTCGGTGTATGATAGGATTCAAGGTTTTGATAAGCATATATCCAGATTAATGGGCAACAAGGCAGAGTGTACAAATGGCCCTCTATTTCGGTCTTGACTGACAATTTTCTATGATAAATGGGAGAACATCAGGTGACGGAAGCCAAATTCTCATTGACTTCCTCCTCCATATTGTATATTTCATATGATAATATATTTTCATCATTTGTGGTGTAACATTAACCACTTTGTGCTATAAATAACTGTTTGTTTTTTCAAAAAAATTGGCTGTGCATGTGCATTCTCCCTAGGTGATTTTATCAAAAAGAAAACATTGAAATTCTCAACAATTTACTACATTATAAAAACCATCGTAATGTGTACCATTACCAGGAACTAAAAAATCTGGACATAAGATTGAAACTAGTTAGCATTAAATAACAAAGAGAAAGTTGAACATAACACACCCTCTGATCAACATTAAGCAGATGTGATTTAATGGTAAAAGGAAAATCCCCACCTTGTAGCATTGCTGAGGGAAATTAGCAGATTTATTAAACCGATAAAAGGTCGCAATGATACAGAAAAGCTCAAGACCTGGAACAGACTATTTTGTACGAGCTTTCAATATCAAATGACCATTTTAAGCCAAAGTTATAGTTCGCCTTGGGTTTTGTTGACCAGTAATATGTTTTTGTGTGGTTGCCAAGTACTATGTTATACGGTAAATTGGTACCGGCTGAATTTGATTTCTAAGACATTCCACATCAGATAAATCCCATACAAAACAAATCTACAAAAAAAATTGGACCGTACCAAAAATTATAATATAAGAGATTATATAAGGGTCAGATTCTAACTGCTCCTCCCCTGTCCTATCAAATGCTCAAGAAAAATCAATCATGAAAATCCAATTGCTTACCATCCTAAATTTTTTTGTATCATATCAGGAAAAAATTTAGTACATAACAATGTTAATACCGCAGCCAATTAGAGCTATAACCATCGAATCAGGGTTGATGCAAAGTTTCAAATCTGTTATAAAAAATCGAACCATACAGGTTTCATTGCTTACCATCCTAAAGTCTAACATATCATTTCGTGGAATTCTTTTGCACATTACCATGGGAATACCACAGCCAATGATAGTAATAATCATCCAACCTCAGGGTTGATGCAAAGTTTCAAATCTGTATAAATGAATGAAGTAATCATTATCATATTTTCAATTAATAAATCTAAGAACTAGATAATAATTATAATCAGGGTATTTTTCACTTAATAACCTTACCGACCATAATAGTTGGAAACAAATCCATTTTTCCAACCAAATAAATCAAAACTTGGGGTTGGTAAGCCCTTCATTCTTTATCAAGTAGATCACAAAACCCATATCTTAAAACTCACAGTTCGATAACTTACCATATCTTGATCGATACTCCTTAAAGTAATTATACAACTCTGACACACTTTTGATCCCAACAAAAACATAACATTGGTTACAGCCACCTTTGCATAACCCTCTTTGTAAAAGTAGAGCCAATTCACCCTATGCGTCAAAAAAGCACCAATTTACAAGTGCATTCATCATCAAGGTTAAATATAAGCCACCAAAGGGTTCGTTTCTTTAGTGGGGGTTTGGAAGCACTTCATTCTTCATCCTTTATCAAGTAGATCATAAAACCTATATCTTATACCTTAAAGTTAATCTTCATCTACTTATCATATACCTTGATCACTAACATAGGTTACAGCCATCATTGCAGTACTCTCTTTGTAAAAGTAGCCAAGTCACACTACACACATCAAAAAAACACCAATTTACAAGTGCATGCCACATCAGGCTATATGCCACCAAAGGTAAGTTACATTAGGAAATGCATATAGAGGAAAACTCAGTTTATTTTTTACACTACCATCTGGTACTCATGGATGCCTAACAAAATCAAATGCGATAGACTTCAGGTGTGTATGAATGGACTTTCTTACATCTTTGCTGAAATCAATTCAGCAATACAGTGCTTAAACACAACAAGAGATGACGCTGATCATATTAAAACTTGCCTAAATTGACTAAACATTCCATATATCTTGTATACATATTCAAGAGAAACCACACATAGAGGCCTACATAGATAGCATTGCCTAATTAACAAAATAATCAAGACAAACTAATACTCTTGAAGATCATGTGCAACACTCTTTCCCAAAGGCCTGCATTTAAAAAAGTGAAGGAAACTACTTGTACCAGAAGAAAAAAACTAGTAGGTTGCAGTTCTGCAGCTTTAGGTGTGGTATTATTTATTCCCTTGAACATCGTTTCTCCCCTACAAATTTTGTACATACAATCTTAGATCTTTTGTCCCCTTAAATAATATGCAAGAGTCTATGGGAAATTACTCTCCAAAGCTAGCATGCAATGACAACATGTAATCTCTACTGAGTTTCTACATCAAGCAACAAACATAAACAGCAGAATTCTCCATACAGCAGTTCATGTATCAAAATTTGCATTCAAAAAAGCAAAACCTTCTAATCATTATTAGAAGGAACTAATTCAAGAATTCTCTACAAAATTCAGGCTAATTGCAAATTTCACAATCTCAGCAAATCTAATATGATGACAAGCCATTTCTGTTCACCTTATAATCACATCCTATAAGCCTGTAGAACAAAGATTATCCGAAGAGGACAAGGTACTTGGCATATTGTTTACTCCAAGGCAAGCAATTGCTTGCAAATATAGAGACAACATCCATACTAACACCTCACAAATAATATCCTAGTGGAATCAAAAGAGCAATCAATCACCCTTCTTTCTAAAAGAGCAGCCTTCAGTTAGGCGTGCCCGTCCTCCAGTTGGCTGGCATAAAACAGTTTGGCAATTCCCACATACAACAACTGTCTGGGAATGGCTGAAAACAGTAGTGCTGCATGATTCAAGCAAAGTACATTTCATTATCTTATTATTAAAATGTAAAGACACAAGCATCATTCCAACATAGAGAAATTTCGTCGTAGTATTCACAAACAAAACAAAACAATTTGTAAAAGCTACTTACATGTTGAAACATCCTTGGCACTTTACATCCTGCAAAAAGTTTAATAAATGAAATATTTCAGCAGAACAGCAATCACTTAAAATAAGTGTGTGACTATATCAATAAGTAAAATAATGAAGTATAATAAGTATGCAACTATTTCAACAGGTCAATACCATGAAAAACGAGTTTGGAGACTGAACGAGCCTCTTCAACTTGTGCTTTCGCTTTTCCAGCTCGGCCGGAGGGTGAAGCAGGTCAATATCATTAGAAAGCACCTGCAAATATATGAATGGCAAAGATGCAACACATTAGATAATCAAAAGAGATCAGCTGATTTGACTTCAAAAATATGATAAAAGATCAAACTTCATGTATTTGCTTAATGAAGTGTTTGTAGAAACCATTATCAATACACTTCATGCAACATAGCACATATACCATAACTAGCGGAAGCCATTGCAATATAGCTTTTGCAGGAGTGTATTGAATTTGATGTAGTGTAATTTATAGGGTCCATTATTGACTTGAACAAGTGTTATAACTTATAAGATATATATTCAGTGCAATCTGTATAAAACAGCAGGGTATGTATACCATACCTAGCTGAAGCCCATGCAGAAATTATCATCAATACACTTAGCAAACTAAAATATTTTGACACCATATTGCAATTCAGAATTAGCATGCATTTAACCAATTGTATAAGCAAATAACCTTCCAGCATTCATAAAGGCCATACCATTGAAAGGTAGTGTGGTACTGCACTGCAATATTGCTTCCAGACACTATAAGCATTGATGGGTAGGTTGGTTGGCTTGATTTTTATGAAGTCTTGAAATTGAAACATTACTAACTATCCCACAAAAGCATGAAACCAATTAGTTTTTGAAAAGGAGGGGATGATGATCGCTCAGTTGTCAACAAGAAACACCGCCGTAATGGAAGTAATTGCAGATTTGCTTGCATACACAACCAAGAAGCATGATCAAATTGGGCCTATAAGTTTTACTCACAACTCTTCATAAAAATGGTAGGCATTATATTCAAAAAGTCAATAACAAGAGAAATCATAAAACTTAGAATTGTCAAACACCCTTAATCAGAAAGGGCTTAGTTGCTAAAAACAGAGATGGCCATTGAGTAGAAGTTAGATACATCAGTTAAAAGACCTCAAAAGACAGAACCATAAGCATCCCTTTCTGTGATCTACATCTTTATGCATACCAATTGAGCCGACTTTTTGCGATAGTAAGTTAACCCCTTATACAAGGTAAACCAGTTTGCTCTATGTAATCAGTTTTCTACCTATATTGGTTTCCTTACCTTTCTTCTTGTACTGGGCAGTTTTCAATAAAATTAAATTTTAATCCACTATTTCTTTATCACAATTTTTACAAAATTTTGTTTAAGATTGTTATAGTTGTCACAGAAAACCTATCAACATATTCAAAGAAACACAAATCTAATGTGATAAAAAATAAGAGAAACAATATTTCTTTATCGCCATTTTTACAAAATTTTGTTTAAGATCGTTATAGTTGTCACAGAAAACCTATCTACATATTCAAAGAAACACAAATCTAATGTGAAAAAACTAGAGAAAACTAACTAAAATCAGACCATCAACAAGAGCTATATTTCAAATGCAAACCTATCCAGAAAGGGCAGGGCCAAGGAAAAGTCCCAATAAACTAGGGCAAAAAATATACCTCTGGCATCTAAGCCTAATGGAGTGAACTCCCTTCTATGTTCTACATCTGCAGTCAGTATGTTTCTTGAAGAAACACACAGCAACAAAGCTACCAAAGGAATTTACATTGCACTGGGTATTGGATAAGGACACTATTGGATAGAAACTCGCCTGCCATTTCCCTCTCAACCTTGCCACTATTTTCTGCAAACTTGTGTGCCCTAAACCTATTTCCTCATTTCCACAATCTAGCCATGCAAAAACCCATAACACTAAACCCATATCCTATTTTCAAACCCGAATCTCTACAACCCAAAACCCATATTTTAAATTCTTGCCCTCCATGACCCAAATCACTAAACCCATTTCATATCTGCAAACCCTAATCCATCACACAATCTCAAAACTACTACAACTCTAAACTTCACTCTAGATCACTAAAACCCTAAATCCATTTCCTCATCTCTAAATCTTGGTTCATAAACAATCCAGCCTCCACCAATAGCAATCCAATAATTACATAAACCCTAACCCTTAAAGCAATTCAATAGAGGAAAAAGGTCATCTCGTTACACCAACTGAAGAGAGAACACCTACCTATTTTTGGTCCAAAATGGTGCGGTTTTGAATAAAAATTAATCCAATATTTCTTTAACGCAAATTTTCCAAAATTTTGTTTAAGATCATCATGGTTGTCACAGAACACCTATCTACATATTCGAAAAAACGCAAACTCATGGTGAAAAAACTAGAGAAAACTAACTAAAGAAAACTATTTTACTGTAATCTTTGTTTTTTTTTTTTGGCTGGGAAGGCTGGCTAAAAAACAGATCATCAACCAGAGCTATATTTCGAATGCAACCCACCCGGAAAGAGGTGAGACTAAGGAAGAGTCCCGGGAAACTAGAGCTAAAAAAATACCTCTGGCATCTAAGCCTAATGGAGTGAAGCCCCTACCATGCTCTACAACCTCAGTCAGTATGTTCCTAGAAGAGCAGTAAGGCTACCAAAGGAGAGCCTCTGGCTATCGTATAAGGACACTATTGCACTTATATTCACCTTTCACTTTAAAAACTCACCTGCCACTTAACTCTCAACCTTGCCACTATTTTCTGCAAACTCGTACCCTAAACCCATTTCCTCAATTCCACAATCTAGCCACGCAAAAACCCATGTCCCATTTTCAAACCCTAATTTCTACAACCCAAATCCCAGATTTTAAATTCTTGCCCTCCATGATCCAAAACACTAAAACCCATTTCATATAAGCACACCCCAATCCATTCCACAAACTCAAAACTACTAGAACGCTAAACCCTAAACCCATTTCCTAATCTCTAAATCTTGGGTCATAAACCATCCAGCGTCCACCAATATCGATCCAATGATTGCATAAACCCCAACACTTAAAGTAATTCATTAAAAAGAGAAAAAAAACTTCGTCTCGTTACACCGAGTAAAAGTTAAAGAAACAAAAATAGAGTAAAGATTGATGCAACAAAAACAGCAGCAAATTGACGAATACGCACCATTTTGGACCAAAAATACTGGTTAGAATCAGGAGCAGGCGAATAAGGAACAAAGCCGTTAAGAAAATAAGAAGAGTGGGCAGATTGGGCAAGAAGCAGATTATGTATGCTTCTTCACAAAAAAATGGAGAGTGGATCTGGTCCGTTGAGCTCGCTAGCAATGACTACACCGTTGATAATGCTGCTGTTCTATTTTATTTTTATTTTTGTCCCTCGTCGATTAGGGTTAGGTTAGGGCAACACAGAGATGAGATAGGTAAGGAAACTTGAGTGTAAAGACTCCCTAAATTGTCAAATTTATTGACAAGTTAATTAATTAAAAAAATATATCTAATTCAGAATTAAATAATTTATTCTCGCCCTTTACCTGCATAATTAATTAAAAATATATATCTGATTCAGAATTAAATAATTTATTCTCACCCTTTCCCTGCATACCTCATCATATCATCATCTCTCTCAAAATATGGGTTTACTTTATATTCTGAATGCAGTGTATATTATTTAATGTTATTTGGATAATTATTTATTATTATTATTATTATTATTATTATTATTATTATGCAATAATAATTATAAACGAGATATTATGTCGGAGGTGTTTTTATAGATAGATTTTTTGTACGTTTTCATCTAAATATTATTTAAGCTCCATTCAATCTAGATTTTAATTTTAATCGATGCATTAGAATACCATTCTAAAATATAAGTTGACTTATTGACGACCAATTTTTTAAATATAAAGTGCTTATATTTTTTTGCAAAAACAAGTTTAACACAAAACTTAAACCAAATTCACACATTCAACCTTCAACTAATCCTTTCAATTTGTGATAGTAACAAAATCAATTTCCTACATTATTAAATAGAGGGCATAATTAGTGCGTTGGGCAAAATTAAGATTGTCTTCCTCAATGTTTGATTGTCCATGTGAAAAAATGTAGACTTACAAATTCAAATATCTTGCCATGCATTTAATGTTGCCACTGAGCGCCAACAAACAGAGGATCAAAATATCTTGTCATTAATGACAAATTATTAATTCCATATCAAATGCTCAAAATTTATGAATAAAATTAGATGACGACATAGGCCAACATTGCTAGACAAATTGATAACACTTTAAGTTGTTGCTCCACTATTATTTTTTATTATCTATATAATGCATACGTATTCTATTGTCTTTTTTACTGTTAGCAGTTGTGATTTATGTTGAATCTCGTCTTCCAACGGCAACCCTGTGGACACTTTACATCTTTTAAAAAAAGGGTTTTAATTTGTTCTTGATTATATTTATTTTATTTTATTTTTATTACATCTTTTGAATCAAGGTTTTAATTTGTTCTTGTTTGTATTTAGAAAGAAAACATTGATATTATATATTGCTTTTCATTCTACTTTATTGTTTCACTTTATTTCTGATTAATTTGATTCTGACATATAATTAACAAGCTGAAATTTGGTTTCACTTCAACACTGAGTAAAATTTTGTAGTGGACAACTGAATACATCGCTTCTAACACTCGTGTTGATATGTAGAAGGGACTTTAATGCCCTGTTAACCAAACTCCTTTGATTTGAGATACAAGCTATTGAATTCAAATTCCTGATCAAACTTATTTAGCTAAATGATTCGAAAATGATATTATTTTATTTTATAATTTTTGATACATACATACCTCCTCATTCTTCAAGACAATATTCAAATCACGTGCAGTTGTGAATCAACTATGTTTTGATTTTTTAAGCCCAACTAATAAAATAAGATCGTGAATACTTATCGTCTTACCTTTTTTTTTAAGGAGAGCACCTGCTTGTAGACATTCCAATTCTTCCTTTCTCACAATCCATGCAACTTCCTCCCACTTCCAATCATAGAAGAATGAGCATATGTCTAGGAATGCCTCCTTAACACTTAGTTGAAGCTCCTCGTAAGAAAAGATAAGCCTTGACTCATCAAACTATAGTTCTTGTTGCCACTAAAACCCTCTCCACATTTTAGAAAATAAATTACTCTTTCATAAGCTTCAACACATTTCTTTCGTTGATGAAGATAGGCTCCCACCACTTCCAGAAATATAGGATAACAAGTGCATTTCTTCGTTATCTTCTTTGTCTAAGGTCTTTCCTACAATATGGAATTTGTTTCCCTTTTTCTATCTATTTTTTTGCATAAAATGTGAAAGATTGCATCGTCCAAAAAAGAATCTATGGAGTAAATTTCATAAGGTTTGACTATGTAGTCTTGTATTACTCCTAACACATTTGTTTCTCTGGTTGTTAAAAGCAACCTTAAGTTATTGGCACTGCTTACCTCATTAGGTAGATGCTTATTCAAAGGTTCCATGAACAAGGCATTGTTGATGTATAATAAGATGGATTGTTTTTTTATTATGTCTTTTAGGCTTCATCATCCACTCTGAAAGTCTCTTACAATTTGTTATGTTCCCGTCAAACCCTACGAAATGAGGGATTACAAATCTTCTACGCTGGGTTGTCTTTTGAGGTTCTAAATGAAAGTGACTTTAGAAAGTCTCCATCCTTCAAGTTTCTCTTTCAAAGAGGCATAAACTACATTTGACAATGTGGTTTTCCCAACTCCACTAACACCATGCACAATAACTACTACAATTGGTTTTTCATCTTCCCAATCAAATTTGTTAATGACTTCACCAATATTCTGCTATATTCCAACTAGAGTTAAAAAAAATGTATGAAAATTTATAAAATCATATGTATTTATTGATGTTAACAAACCAATGCCTCATTAGAAATGGAATGGGTAAGTTACCTACATCTTCGTTGAGGGTGGGAACAAGTGGGGAAATGGGTACCAGGTTCCTTTGCAAACCTACAAAAATGGAGGAATTTGTTTATAGACTAAGCATGTTGCAGATGTCATCCACCCTTGCCAATATTTTGAAGCTCTTATGCATCATTTGAAGCTTTGAACAACCTTTATACCACATTCAACAAGCATTAAAAATGAAATATCTTTGAAATAGGAAGGCATAAAAATATTATCTAAATCCTATAAGAGTTTAGATTTGTTGATTAAAAGTAACTATCCTAGATGATAAGTGCTTGATTTTATTTTGTATATTCACCATTAAAAAATTCTTCATATCCAGGAGGTGAGTGCTTAGTTTAAGAGCAATCTTTTTTGCTGACAACCAAAATGGCACAATGAAAGAAGCAATATACAATAGACAATCAATTCTCGAGGAAAGAGTTTAGTCCACTTTGTACCTCCCAAGCTTTCCCCTTTTCTTTTGTGAACAATATAAGATCACCCCATTCATAATTGATTATATACATTCCTTCATCTTAGCTTGCATGTACTCATTTAAAAATATGTTAGGCTTTTTGCTAGGTGGGACAATAATAAGAACAATTATAAAGAAACTTAAGACACATATATGCCAACAAGACGAACACTTGATTTTTTAGTGATAGGTATTATTATGACAATGAAGTCATATATGATTTCTGTGACAGCTAATAGTATGCAGATGCATTATAGAGATGGATGGAATGTGTTGCATTGTGTACACTATACCCCACCACCATGTGCCCAACTGGGTAAACTTCTTCTATAGGAATTTTTTAAAAAAAATCAATTATGATTAGATGTAGTCCATTTAATGTAGTCCCATTCGTTTTGCAAAGTTTGAAACATATGTTATACATGTAGTAGAATGTTCACATCACCTCGTAAGCTAATTTGTGAACCTATCAAAATTTCCATTAATATTGTTTACTTGTTTCTTAAAAGAGGATTAAAATATGCTCATGTCAAGAACAAAGTCCTTCATGCCTTCATAAGAACAACAAGCCTTTAAAATCTGAACACATTTGTATGCAACTAACAACTTGGCTACATTGCATAATATGCAAATGCTCAAATTATTAAACATTTCAATTGCAATATGCAAAACAGAACAATCCAAAGAATAAGTCAAAGCTAACCACATCGACAATTAATTAGAGCCAACAACACTACTATGCAAAGGATAAAATATTATGTTGAGATCCAATACATGGGTTGAAGAGGGATTGGTTAATTAAGTAGTTGGAGAAATTGTTCACATTCTATACAATCCATATTCAAAACCACATGCCTTACCCATGTATGTGGTTGTTTCCTTTACCAAATATTTTGGTCCCCCATGGGATATCAGGAATCTAGCACATTTTCCAATTCCACTTGTTATACAAGGTAATTTTACCCAGATGATCCTTGAATGTCATGGGCTCTTACCATACATAAAACATAGGGAATGACTCTCAATAAGGTAATAATTGATATTGACAACATCGATCGTCAATGCTTGACCTTTGCTATAGTCTCAAAGGTATGCTCATTGTACGACATGCATATCTCCCTTGCATTTAGCTTCGACCGCTATGCAAGAATGCAGGTTAATAAATATGTAAAACTTAGAAAACAAGAAGCGTGACTTATAAAAAACCTCTACCACAACATTTACAACAAATGTAAATTCTCTCAATAAACCCAAAAATATATATTTGATGCACTTTTTTTGTTCATTAATAGTGGTCCACCGATTAACACTCACTTGCATTAAAAAAAGAAACCTTCGACAAAATAAAAATACCTACTCTTCGTAGTGTAATTTTCACCTTTGGGATAATTGTTAGTTTATATAAGGAATCCATGTTTATATTATTATCATTCATCTTGATGAACATTGATTTATTAAATTTATTGACTATTTCTTTATAAGTTTTCTCATAGGGTAAAGTCAAACAAACAAATATACTAACGAGTGGAATGATTGAGGAAGAAAGAGTAAAGCGCACAAGTAAATTTAAGATATTTATAACTAATTATAGGGCATGTAACCATTGGGGGCTCAAACATGGGCAGTTTGCATCATAACGTCTTATCTTAATTTCAATACCAAGTTTGATGGACTATCTTTAAGTGTTGTTAATCAGGGTTTAAAATTGATGCCTTTTACACATTTTTATGCATTTGTCATATAACATACACCTAGTGTTTTCATCAACCAATCTTCTTTGATGTGTAATTCTTACATGTGATCCCCAATTTTTTTAGATGTATATGTAGAAATATATTTTTTGGGGGTCAATCTTATGCATATATATATATATATATATATATATATATATATATATATATATATATATACTATAAACTACCAAATATCATAGAAGTATTCTCAAATCTATTGTAAAAGTATTTACACATGGCCATTAAATTTTTATGTGTATATGTACAAATATATATTATTTGGGTCAATCTTATGCATACATATATATAGTAAATTGTAAAATATCATATAAGTACTCTCAAATCTATTGTAAAAGCTTTTAAAAATCAAATATCTACTTAGTTTAATTCTTTCATTTTTATTTGTATGATTGTGTAATGTAAAATTATAAATTATATTTGATTAAGAATCTACAATACATTAATAATGCATGATTAATAAATGGAATAAAAATACAATAAACACAAACAGATAAAAATGTCATATCTTATGTATAACGTTGTAGAAAACTTGTCACATAAATCTAAATTTGAAAACACATAATTGGAATTATGTGGAATGTCATCCATAAATTTGGATTTAATTAGAGAAAGTTGTTAAGAATGTACACTTTGCTTCGGACAAGTGTTTTGAGCGTAAACTTCCAATCCTAACAAAGTGTCAAAAATTGAAAAAATGACTTTTTTTTTTCAATTGCTCATGTCTTTCACTCCCTTGAATTTTGGATGTAATAAAATAAGATTGTCAAAACCATACCTTTTAGTCTAGACAAGTATCTAGAGCATAAACTTCCAATCCTTGTAAAATGTCTAAAATATAATTCTAAGTCTCTAAGTCTGCTCACATGGTTATATTTAACCTCAATTTGTGTTATGATGTGTACTTGCAATAGTTGAATCTTTGACATAGATTGTCAAAGAAAATATATTGGGGGACATACATTAGGGTTTAGATGGCTAGTGTCCACTAACTAGCCCTCTAACTATCAAACCTTGTGTATCAGAAACATGAAATTATTGGGAATATGTGGCTAAATGCGTAATCAATTATCAAATGAAGTATGTTACACCTTTAACACTATATCTTCCTAAGTGTATAAAGGTTATGGGTGGTTGACTTGTGGCACACTTAACCTTAATATTTTCATTTATTAGTTGTAGGTGTTTTGTTAGGCCAGCCTAATTAGGATGAAGGGGTGTGGCCCTATCTAATTGTGTCGATGAACAACTCTCTCCAGAATCATCATAACTTGATTTCTCAAGTTCCTTTCATTATTACTCTATATATTAGATGTTGTCCCATTAAAGTGGTCAATATATTTGATTATGTACTTATTTGTTACATTCCATTCTATTTACTACGGTTACCTAAGTTTATTCTAAATAAATATCTTAACCAGTGGTATCCAAGTTGTGGTTTGGGGAAAGCAGGTTAATTTTTTTGGGAAGGTTGTTTAATATTGTAGAGTTTTTTTTAGAAATCATCTATCTCATAGAGGCTTAATCTCCTCACTTGAGTGTTTAATTGAGCTAATTCGTTCATTATTGGAAGGAGAATTATGATATCTTTCTGCAAAACAATCACAATAAAGTTTATGAGGAATTTGAAGGAGAGTGGTTCTGTAAAGTTGATCTTATGAATCTATTTTTTGAGGCAATTTTTTTTCAATGCAAAATTAAGATATAGATCTCCAAACACCGATAAGGCTCATTTGTCAATAAAGCATATTTTTTAATGGTCACCACTCACACCAAGTAGTTTCCTCCCCAAACTGATCACAAATATAGAGCTAGGAAAATAGCCACATAAAAAATTATGTCGTCCTCCATGCCCTTTGGACCAAATGATTTTTATACAACCACTTATCCCAATGTCTCTCTTTATTGTCCACCACCTTAAGTTGAGGGAAACATTTTGTAGGGATGTGAAAATTCGTTAAATTTTGTCATGGATATTTTTTTCCTCGTGTTTGCAACAACTTTAACTGAGGGTTAATATAGGTTTTTAAACATGAACTATTTTCATAATTGAATCCGTAAAATAATTAGCCTGAAGAATCTAGGCCAATTCCTACCATTCATACACAACTAAATAACCCTGGAGGGTACAACCTGAACAAACCAAACAAAGGGACATGGCATCCTTTCCAAGGACAAAAATTGAACCTACTCAAAATAAACATCCACAGGTTTGATGGTATGAGTGTAATTTCATGGATAAGTCTCACAAAGTAGTATTTTAAGATTCATAATATACTAGAGAATGCAATGGTTTACATAACCTCTCTACATCTAGAATTTTAAGCTTATCAGTGGCACCAATGGATGATGAATGATAAGCAAGGACATGTACTTAGTTGAAAATAACTTACTAATGATTTAACGACCACCACAAGCAACCATGGAACGAAAGTCATTTCACCCAATTGAAAAATATGAAATAAATAGGATTTATAACTATATATAATGTTGAGCATATGAGATTAGAAATTTAAACTCAGGACGAGACACTTTATAATAGGCTTCAATTATATATCATTGGATTTCATGACTGAATTAATCGTGATGTTCATTTGTTTGAACCTTATATGGTTAGGAAAGATATGCATCAAGCATTGCACATTGAGTAATGAAACCCTACTATTATAAGATTCACATAATCTCACACTATATGATGGAGAGATATAAATGCGACCAATGTTGTTAACATAAATGTGGCCAACTCTTTTAACTCTATAGATAGTTAAATTTGGTACAAAACTAGTAATTGGTTATGGTATTATTATGTTATGTGATTATGGATAATTGGTTCAAATTAGGCTCTTATGGGTGCATTTTCTTATCACTTGTGATGCCTTTGCTTTCTATGCTTCTATTTGTGACTCTTTATTCTTCTATGTTTAGCCACACGCACCTATTTATTCTTCCTATTTTATCTCTCTTATTTTTCTCTTTGTCATGCTTATTTTCCTCTTTTTTCTTAATTTGTGGTGTTTTTACTAGTTTTGCTAGGATCATACTATATTATCCAAGTCTTTTACCTTTGTAGGCTCTTTTGGACCCTCTCTTCACTTCTTTGATGTTTTTAACCTTCTCTGTTGGCTATTATTTCCCTTTATGTGTTGCCTTGTGTGCTAATAGGGTCCTAATTTAAATTCAAAAAGTCTATAACTACATTAATACATATAGGACAAGGAATTTAATTGTGTATACACCTTATTTTAGTACAATCCTTGTTATTACTATTATTTTAATACTTATTTATGCATATGGGTTATCACCTTGATTTAAGGGTTAATTGGTGTTTGTCTATGTCTTTTCTTCTTTGTGCAATCTTATGGTCCTCTTTATTCTTCTAATTTTTGTGTTATCATTTTATCCTTGCACCCATGTGTTGCTCTCTCTCTCTCTCTCTCTCTCTCTCTCTCTCTCTCTCTCTCTCTCTCTCTCTCTCTCTCTCTCTCTCTCTCTCTCTCTCTCTCTCTCTCTCTCTCTCTCTCTCTCACATCAAAATTTATTCCTATGTAGACTTGTAAGCTCTACGAGTTCACCCTAGGCAAAATTGTATGACCTGCAAGTCTATCCCTTTTGATTTTATGGGCCCTTATGCCCTTCTTTGCATCTTTTTGATGTTTGGATCTATGTTTTGGTTTGTTGTCTTTTGTCTAGTTGGGTTTTATGTGCCAATTAGTCTTAAATTAATTCCATAAGAAGCCTATATATACAAATAGTCCATTGGCATCTTAATGATAATATACATATAAGAATCATCATAAGGAGATCCACATAAGGATTAAATCCGATTTCATTCCAAGTATAGGCATACCTAATAAGGATTCATTTCTCCATAAGGAATTGCATCACATCATTGCATCTTGTAACAAAAGATGACCTAAGCAAAATCTAGTTGCATCTCCACCTAGGGAGAGGAGGTTGAAGCCCTACCTCAAACACATCATCTACACTTTGTATGAACTATAAGGGGTTTGATTCTAACATGCAGGATATGCAACTTGCAACTCCACTTTCATGGTTTACTAACCCAACTACTTCTCTATTCTCTATTTTAGATTGACATCTCATTGTGCCAAGCTAGGCCAACAAGGAAAATAACAAATGTTGCAAAATTTCCCTATGAAACAAGGAAGTGAACACATAAGAAGGTGCAACATATAACAAATAAGCAACCATTCAGAGGGCATGTTAAACTTGATGCACAAATTTGTTTAGAGATGAGTATACTTAGGTTAAACTCATAGAAAGTGACGAGTCTACCCAGGAGACTTAGATTTCACTTATAAGAGTTAGACAATCTACACAGTCATATTCCAATATTAGATTTCCTGAAATAGTCAAGGTGTGATCATTCTGACTAGTTTACTCTTATTTACATTACATTCATCACTATTACACTATGCTTGAGCTATTATCCTAATTTTTACATTATAGTAGATATGATTTATGTACTATACCACTATATATACTTAGTTCTATTCAATAGTGTAATTGTTTATTCTTATTTTGCATAAAATCAGAATTAGGGTAAACATAAATCGTGAACATTGACTCTTGCATACATGTACCTTAGGGTTTACAAAATCATTCCCTTAGGGTTTGTTTCTCTCATTTCAAATATGATTTTTATATTCGATTCTTATATTAAGGTTCATTTACCATTTCTACCTTTAGGGTTTCATTCTTTTGGCATTATTTGATTGTTATTATGGTTCACGTTAGTGAAATGAATAAAAATGTTTTATCTTTAGAAGGTACTAAATTGTAAAATGGAAATGTTTCAAATAATTTGCATGTGATTAAAAATGCAAATGTAATTTCACTTAAGGTTTGAAAATGTAAAGCATCATCTTCCCAACCCATAAATAATAGTGTACCTATGGTTATTATCCACGATAAGATTCAACCATTAAATGAATCCAGGGACCCTAACATACCTTCACAAGAAAATTTGTCTCGTAATGGATGTAGTAAGTTCCCTACAATGAAAGGTGCATCACCAATCCTAAGAAAGCAATGCATTCTATTGTTGGGTTGATTATAATGCTATGCATGACAATCCCATAGTATGAAAAATAATTAACTCACCATTACCTCGTGATTTCATAATGCCAAGTTTTTCATTGTTTTATGGGAGTGGTGACCCTTACTTGCATCTCAAGTACTGTGTGGCTTCTATTTGGAAATATAATACAAATGATAGAATCTTACTTAAAGTATTCTCTAAAAGCCTAATATTACAAGCTTTATATTATTTTCATCACCTTCCTGGTGGCTCCTTATGTATATAACTTGAGTTAGAATAAACACTTTTGGGGAAACACTTCAAAAAAGGGATTGAGGGTTACATTTGAACATGTACCATCTCTTTGTCAAAGCCAATTTGAACCAGTAAATGACAATAAATTATGCTCTAAATTGTGTATGCATCAACTGATTTATCAATCAACATATTTAGAGAAGCAATACATTTCTTCTAGGGGTCTCATTTTCCCTCTTAAAGACAAAGTGCTTTACCACACTTACCAATCTTTTGAAGTCTTTTGTTCTAAGGCTATGTCAGTAAAAAAGGAGCTAGCACATGATCAAACCAATAGTAATACTACAAGCACTATTGTTTCTAAATGTCATATAAAAAACCATATGTCTCAAAACAATATAGCTTTAAATGGGTTAAGAAACAAGTGACATCTAACAATAACCCTAGGTCACAAGATTACCCTAAGCTTTATGATTCTCTAAATATAATCTTAAAATCAATGTTAGAACGAACTTTGATCACATTGCTCCATATTTGACACACATACTATTCACACAATTCATACAAAGCTAAATGTTACCATGCTTATCATAGTGTCTATGGACATTTGATAAAAATATGTTTTCCATCAAAAGGAAAAATTATTACCCTAATTTAAAAAGGTGACATTGAGATTAAAACACATTCTAATGACATTAAGACATCTCTTACAATAGAGCGTCCCATCATGATCCTAGAACAAAAGAGCCCATCATGATAGTTGTGTCATCTCCCACACAAGATTTCTCTAAAAATGACTTAACTAAACAAGTTTTTACTAAACAGGACTTTCCCAAACAAGAGAACCCTAAGAAGAAAATTCTTAAATACATGCCCAGAAGCCAATCACAATAAACAAATATTATAATGTGCTTACCAACACTCTAATTCCAATCATTGAACCCATTTCCATTTCTCGAAATAAAACAATCCAAAATGAAGAGGAGCATCCCACAAAGGGTATGGTTATATCTCAAAATTTATCTAACGATACATGTGATACTTATAACTTTATGATAAAATAGAAAAACAAACAAAATCCAACAAATAATTCCAAAATATAAATAAATTAACTATACATATCCTACTATAAAATGAAGAAGAAGAATATTGGAATTATTTATTACAATTAGTAGGCTTTGTTTATGATTATATCTATGGTGAAGATGTTGATGATTAAAACACATATGACATGGATACATCTATCAAAGCCTACACAGACACTTCAAGACAAATATGCATCAAACCTATAAAAGAAGATGATGAGATAAACAATATTATTGGATAGGCTTGGCTTATCACCTGCTTTTTATGAGCTTAATTTCATACATCTTTTTAAGAAAGTTAGGTGTCTCTTTTTAAATTTTACTGAAGCATTCAATCAAACTTGCAACATTATTGCATTTGATATTATGCATTGAGATTGAGTATCACATAATTGTATATCATTTTAGACACCTAAATTTTGCATGAGACCCTTAATCCCAATTTACCTTATTTGGAAAACTTGTATATTTTATCCTACTTCTAAGACTATCCCAGTCCCACAATAGATGCACATTTGGTCTATTGAGCCTAAAAACACCTCAACACTTATTGAAAAGGTATTTGTTAACACATTTATACTATTTATCACTTATTAACTGGCCCTATCTAAAAAATAGAGTCAAAATCATCTCGTGGACAAACCTAGCCACTGTATAAGTTCGTCCTAGACAAACCAATAGACCCTACATGTTTGTACCTTTTATTTTTTAGACCCATCATCCTATTGTCATGAATCATGCACCTTTACTCTTACTTTTATACATTACTTTAATAAAAAAACACGCATAAGTTATCATAGGTTAGCCTATATATACAAGGTCTAACAAAGCCATTTATCATCTAGAAGTAAGCATAATAGATAACCAAATATTAAGAACCTGGTGACATTCAAGGTCAAACCTAAGCCTAGCATCGATCAAGACAAGTTTAATTAAATCTCATACACTTGAGACATTATCATTATATCTTGGAAGATCTCAAAATTTCCCTTGTGCTAAAGTAAGGCATTAGACTATATGCAGTTGCATCATCACTTCTAGTGAAGAGAAAATTTGTAAACCCTCACTCGAGCTATTTCATCCACACACTCACAAAACTACCTAGAGGTCTGATTTTATGTGTGTGGGATACGTAGTTTGCAATGTTGCCTTAGTAGTTTCCTAACTCCATAACTATTTGTTTTGTTTTGGAGTTTCAAATCTAGGTTAAAGAGAATATATTTCACTATACACATTATGCCTAACATGTCTATGATATAAAGATACATGTGAAATATGAAGGTAATAATGCACATGTGATAAAAAACCAAATTTTGAAACCCTATCAAGAAAGAACTAGCCACATTTAGATAGTCATGGTCATACGAATCTATCCTAGCAGGATTAACATAGGAATGGGTATGTCATAGTGAATGGGTTTATCCTAGATCATTGCATAGTTTCCAAATTTTAGGAGCATGTATGACACAATCCATATATAGTCTCATATTTCCATATTAACAAACACGTGTGATTATTCCTTACCCCTTTGTCATTGAAATTTCTTAGTCCATCTTCATTTGTGGCATTTGAACTTGTCTCTTATCATATGTACTTTCAACCATTTATGCTTAGATCTATTTAATTTAAACTACTTTATTCATTAGTTTTCTTTAAAACACAATAAAAGTTAACATAAATAGTGAACCTCAACCTCTTTCACACATTTAACCTAGGGTTTCTACAAACACTCTTCATTAGGGCTTATCCATTTCAGTTTTAGATCTCCTTGGGGTTATTCACATCAATCTTTCTTTTCTTCAAATAGTACATGCCCATTTCTTATGTCTAGGAAGATTATGTCACCTATTCCTATTATACATAGTGTTAGGATAAATGGTAACACTTGTGAATTTCAATAACTACCTTCGCACAATGCTCATATTTGAAAAATGGAAAACCTTGAGTAAGAACCTTCTTTGGAGGTCTCATCCCAAAATATTAGTGTCTATGATAATTAAAACCATGATAACCCTCAACCATAATCTAAAAAGGTGCCAATTTTTTGAGTTGTGAATAAAGATCAATTCAAAAAACTCATAACAAAAAATCCTAAGGACGTAAACACTTTTATATGTATATACTTACTAAAGCTTGAAACGAATGACTTAAAAACAATTATGATATGCATGAACAACTTCCCGATGATGAAATTAACCCTTTCACATAAAGTGGTGATTATATTATTCCTCATGCAAATCATCCACTTAATACCAAAATTCCAAATACCAATGTGCCTCCAACAAATTTATACATTCGATCTCTTGGACTAGTTCACACCAATGCAAACGCTAAATCTGGTGTTGGCTCTAGAGATACTTGGTCATCCTTTACCTCCATCTTTTCATATGCCCAAGTTCACAACATTCAACCGAAAGGAGATCCTTTTTTTCACATTAAAGACTTCTTTGTATATTGTCTAGGGCCTCACTAGGATGAGCTTTTCATGACCAAA
Organism: Torreya grandis; assembly: GCA_037957365.1. NCBI lineage: Eukaryota > Viridiplantae > Streptophyta > Pinopsida > Cupressales > Taxaceae > Torreya > Torreya grandis. The sequence goes on along the minus strand of JARHVA010000395.1, from coordinate 2,436,970 downwards.
ATGTTTCCTAAAAGCCTTACAAGTCATGCTTTAGATTAGTTATATTATTTTCCTAAGGGATCAATATGTAACTTCCATCAGATAACTAAAATTTTCTTAGTGAATTTTCCATAAAAATTATACAAAACGTGACCTTTCCACAAAACACTCAAATCAAGCATGGGGACAATGAGTGATTGTAATTTTTTTGCTTAAATTCAAGACAACGCTTGTTAAAACATCACATTCAGTTCCTACTAGTGAATTTCAAAACATATTCTCAAGTAATTTGATAAACCCTCTCAAAGACAAGGTTATATTCACTAACTATGACTCATTCTATGATCATCGTTATGGCCTTGCACAACATTGAGACTAATATTATCAATCCAAATATCTTAAAGTACATGAATAATTTTAACATCCAACATTCATGTTATCCAATTTTGACCCCCCATGTCAAAATAGGACCCCTATAAGTAAATAATTGAACCTTAGGTGATTTAGGAGGTCCTAGTTGAGTCCAAAATACCTTACTAGAATTTATTGAGGTAAATTTGGAAAGATTAAGGTAAGGACATATTTTGGTCATATAGTGATCTAGGGGTGTCATAAGGAAATAAGACATGGTCAAGGTGTGTCATAGGTTATTAGGGGATTATTAATGACATTTTATGTCTTAAATACTTTGTCCTAACATTTCATGGTGTTTTGGATGCTTTGAGGTCCATTTGCTAGCTTTGAGGTGTTAAATATGCATAAAAAGTGAAGTTTTGGATAACTTTATGTGTGTTAGAGTTTCCCCAAAATAAAAATACATAACATACACCTTTCAATAATATTGGATCAGTTACACAACTACCACACCTATCAGATAATCAAAACAAACTTAAAATTTTGCACTTCACTGCCATATTAAGGAGTTAGAATAAGTTGTACAAAATTTTGGCAAACACTTGAAAGTGAAATAACTCCAAAATTTCCTTTGGAATTAAAAAGGTTAGGAACAAACTTTAAAAGAAGTTTTCAATTCCACAGTTGCATTTTTTTCCTTCTCCCTCTCATCACCCCTTCATAAGCTAGTGAAGACCAACTTTAAGCAGATGGTATAGGTTGTACAGTTAGAGTTGGGATCTAAGATTTTGTAAAAAGTTTGAGAACCCTATGGGTTCCCATTTTTTGGAATTATTATTTGTATTTGTGCACTTATCTTAATGAATAATCGCTAAGAAGGCATACTACTTTTTGAAGGCCTAAAACCCCACAGGGTAAGTTTAGAGCAACTTTAGTGAAAATTGTGAAATCATGGCTTATTGAAATTAGTTATAAAATCTTATCAGATGGTTATATATACCTCACAAACATTCACTCATATTGGTGGCACGTTTAGCATCGAAAATGGTTATTATGCATTATTTGTAAATGACTATCAGTTACCTATGTTTATAAGTTTTTTAGGTGGTAAATTTCATTTGAATGGTTCTTCATGGTCTTTTAATACCCTATCAATCCATTCATATCTTCTTGATCACCCAAATTATATGTACAAGTTTGAAGAGGAGGTTACATCTCCATCCACTTGGTAGACTACGATTTTTGTGGGTCTGCATAATAAAGTGTTTAAACATGTATCTCCAAGAAATTGAAGTGGTGTATCATGTTTGAAGTGATCGATACAATGAGAATCAATGATATTTCAATCTATAATAGCCATTTTTCACTTCTCAAGGTTTCAAAACACAAAAGTTATGGTCTCCATCACCTATAGGCTTGTAGGCCTATAAATTCAAAGAGTCCCATGTTGTCAATGTAGTTTGAAGGTTATCCAGGCATGAAATCACTGTAATTATGGTGATTATCTTTAGCTTAAAATTTTTTGTATTGATGGAGGTCTCCAAAAACATTTAAAGCTAGAAAGGTGGCTAAAAAGACCAAGCCTAAGGACTTGATGTCACCTACAGGACTGTGACTATGTTAATAGTAAGTACAGGGGTTATGAAGTGTTTTAAGAAGCTAAAGGACTTGAATTTAATGATGAATAAACCCCATAAATGAGTTTTGAGACTGTAAGATGTCATGACCTACTTGAAAAGGCTAATTCAAGGCCATATACACAATCAACTATCCAAGTTGGCACCTATATCTAGTCGAGCAAGGATTTGCCTTGAATATTGAATAATGGTGAAGTTCAACACAGTTATATGGTTTTGATAAAATGTCTAAGACATAAAAAAATAGATAAAATCCATCAAGAGAACTATAGATTGACATTGAGAGGCTTAAAATACCTGTGCACACAATCAAGTCTTCTTGACAGTCACCTACAATCAACTAGGTGAAAAAGGTACCTTGAACAATGAATGGTGATGGATTTGGAGGTTAAAAGATAGAAATAGTGGCTTTACACATCAACAACAATGAAATAATTTCCTTGAAAAAGATTGAAGATTGGTCTTGAAGGCATGAAAGGGCTATGAGCCTCATACACAATCAAGTGTCCTAACAGTCACCTGTAGATTGCATAAGTGACTCAAAATCTCCAAAGTCTCAAGATAGTGGTGTGAAATATTTGAAGGGTATTGAATATCTCAAGACATTTAGTTCATAAAAGAGACCAAACAGGGGTCTCAAAGGCTTAATGTACCATATATAGTCAAGTTTGTCCAAAATAACACTTACAATCAACTAGTTGAGAATAATTTTGTCTTGGACAGTGGTAATGTTGATAGAAACATAGGGATTTGAATGAGGTATTGAGTATATAAAAATCATGACTGAGCTTAATAATTCCAATGTTGTAATAAATGACTCTAAAAACATTATCTTGCAAACCATTCTCAAATGAACATACACAGGCATACAATTTGCTGAAGTGACTAAGGACCACCTCTAAACCTGAGAACAATGATTTGTGTGAGGATTTGGAGGTTAAAAATGAGTCAATATTATTAATCCATTGATATCAAATAGTCTAAATATGGGACTAGAGAGTTCATTGAGATAAAATAAGCAAGTTCGTCATACACAATCCTAATATCTGCATATGCATGTAGGCATATTTGAGTGACTCAAAGGTCTTTTCAAAACCTGAGAAGTGGAGTGTGAGTATTTGAAAATGGAAATAAGATTAGGGAGTTCTCAAGTCATCAATACACTAAGGACAGAGAGTTCTAAATAAAGAAAATGACCAATAGTGGTCACAAGTCATATTGGATACACATAGGTCTACTTAAGTGACTAAGGACTCTCAAAGCTTGAGAGAGCAGTGTTGCATATGTGATTTGAAGGATAGAGAAGAGTTTAAAGTCATTAATACATTGAATACAAAGAGACTCTAATTAAAATACGAGGATAAGAGAACTAAAACAAGGGTTATTCACCTACATATAGTCCAATGCATATACATAGTTATGCCTACTACCTCATGGAAAATGGTTGCATGTGTGAAAGGTCAGAAGTTTGAGAGAGATTAAAGTAAGTGTTGGAATGTGAGTGTATGATATGAACATTACTCTACAAAAAACCTCAAACTTAACAAAGAATGGAAACAGTGACAAAATTTGCTTGGTCCTAACAGACCTATTTTATGTTCAAGCCTACTAGGCAGAGTTGAGTGATGATGGCTAGTCAAGTCAAGTTTAATAAGACATTGAACACCTTAAGGGGGATGTAAACATGGTTGAAAGAGCTTCACACCAATCTATATAGCCTTCAACTCAAGCACCAATAAGGAAATAAACATGGCAGACCCTATTTAGTCCTACAATCTTAAGCACATACATAGCCTGTACAAGACAGTCAATCCTATAAGGATGAAATGGAGTTAGTTGGAGCTTGGATAGACATTAAAAACCCTAATGAGATGTTAAAAGACTTATACAAGAATTAAAAAAGAACTCATACCCCAAAAAAGAGATAAAACAAGTGGATATAGTCCATTAGGGCATGCAAGACAATTTGACATAAGAACCCTAGCTTTAGATAACATGAAAATGCAAAGAGTTTGGTGAAATAAAATGGTAAAAGAACTACTAGAATAGGTCAGGGGAGACATCACAGACCTATCTAAGTTCATTGGAGATCAATTCAATCTCAAAACATGTACCTACAGACTGTGATCTCGCTTAGACCTCACAAAATGCTTGTTCTTCAACACAAGGGTCATCAACTTTTGCTTACACCTTTCACGAGGAGATACATGAGGTTTAATGGTTATTAGAGGTGTTAGAGGGCTCCCCTAACAACACTTTTGTGGCATTATGAGAGAGAATGGGGGGATATTCTTTATGAACAATCATTAAGACCCCAAACAGGTCTTAAACCTCTTTTAAAACCCAACAATTACTAGTTTGTAGAGATGGACTTATAAAGCACACCTAATGCCATATTTTGATCCTAAAACATATTAAATAATATTCTAGACTCCAAGTAGATCATCCACATGTACTTGAGTTGTACAAATTGTTGTATGGATTGCCATAAATGCACTATTTTGTGTGTGTTTTTAGTGTTTTACAAAAAAATTGGAGAGATGAATCTTGCCAATCATTGGAAGAGGTCCCTTGCTCAAGAACCCCTAGAAGTGAATAAACAAACTCCATTTTACAAGGCAATCCAAACAGGGTTGTGAAGGGCTTATTTTTGGCCATTTCATGGTTTGGCTATAAGCACAGTGTTCTAGAAGCCCAAACTTGACATGGAGGTTGGTCTTGGCATGGGTAAAGTGAATCACACACTTCCTAGAGGTTTCACATGTGCATGAATAATATAGATCCAAAATCCATTTTCAAGGCCTAGAGGCCTAATTAGGCCTAATTCAAGAGAGATAAAGGTAGAAAAATATGTTTCCAATCAGAGTCTGAAGAAGAAATTTGACATGCCTATAATATGCCCTTAGTTTTTCAATATCATTCATATAAAACTTAGACAAGGAGATTTATAGGAAAAGGGCTACAAGGAAACTAGGCCTAGTGAAAGTTTAAGGAGCAAAATGAGTTATTGGGTGTTGGTCCAAGAACCAAAATGGTTTGTTTCAGACTTGATAATATATTTGAAGACCATTCATCTAGTTTGGATGAGTTGAACAATATGCACTTGAGTTTTAGGTCATTTAGACAAATATAGGTGTGGGAAATGAAGAGTTACAAGACACCTATACATATAACTAATGGAATGGTAGGTCAGAGGAGTCTTCTAAGGTATGGCATATGTTCAATGAGTTGTTTTAGGTTAGTTCAAGGTGAATTCATGGTTGGAAGATCCATTTGTCACTCTTTTCATGCAAAGAAGGGCAACTTCTAAGGAGTTAGTCAAGTTGTCAAAGCTAATTTGTAACTCCTATGCCACTTGGAAGGTTAGAGATACTTCAAGAGTGAGACATATGGCCTTGGAGGTCTATTATACTATTTCATAACTCCTTTTTTGGTTTTAACTCTCATGGACACTTGTCAAACATCTTTTACCACACAACTCTCTCTCTCTCATTCTTTATATATTGAGCCACTTTTGGTTGAGTTTGTGTCATCCATCTGGGTATGTTAAATCCCTACCCATTTATATGTCTTTGATCAATGAGAAGCAACTATTTTACCTCCTCTTATGACTCTACTCAGTGTGCATATTGGAATAGTTGAATTTGTCAAGTAAATTGACTTATCTTCCTTAGCATGTTGTCTTTTTCTAACACCTAGATGTAGTTTGAAAACTTATTTTGCAGGTCATGTGAAGTGTATGAGTGTGATGTAAGAGTTATGTGAGTTTGTTTATCTTCTAATGTCATTAAAGACCTCTTGTTTAGTCCTACTATCTTAAGAAACCATCACAACCTTCACATTGTAACACTCATGTGAGAGATTCAAATTAAGAGTGGTGTATGTAAGGTTAATTTTCAAGATTTACAAGTGCACATGCAGTTGGTTGGTAGTGGTCAAAACATATTTGGTGTTGTAGGGACTATAATTTTGTATATTGTATATGATTGGTTGGGTGTCATAGGCCCTTATCTTTATTTTAATCTCCTAAATATTTGAAGCAACCTTCCCAGTTGTACTAAAACAAAAAGCAGTAAATTTTTTTTAAATTTACTTTCTCAAAAAAAATATTCTATTTAAAATTATATAATCACAATATATTATCATAAAAGATAATCATCTAAATTTCAATTTTAATTTCCAATACAATATAAAGTATTACAGCTTCATGAAAGTAAATACATAATGACATAGCTACAGTTGGTCTCATAATCCATCAATTGTTGTTCATGTAAATAATATTACATTTACAAATTCAATAGTCATTTAGCTTTATATACAATATAAAGATAACTAACTCTCTGGAGCTTGAGTTGCACCAACTCGCATATCTCTGATAACCTCAAGTATTTTTTATAGGAATGTACTACAGTGGGGGAGGGAGAGCATCATTCGAACGCTTTACCACTCCAACCACCGACTAACCATCCCCTGCATAATCACATATCAAGGAATGGCCCTCCCTTCATGGATAGGCAGTTAGAACGGTTCAGGAATCTAGAATGAGACATGTTAGTACGCCTATGTGTTGTAAGATTTTACTACATGATGTGTATCATAAAGAAAATTAAATTTCTACTATGATATCACACAACATGAAAATCATAAATATGAATTGACATTGTTAATCCAACATTAATTTGACCAAAGTTTTAAATAACATATGATCATTCGGATTAGTCAAATTCATAACACATCACTTGATTGGGTTATCCATGCCCATCATTGGTGATGCTAACCAGGGTTGAAAAACTGTATCGTTACTTAGGTAGTATCATCAATGCGGACCCCATAATATACATAATATAAAGTCAATCCAAATCATAGGCTCACCATCCGAGTAAACTAATATAAGCATCAAAATTATGTACATGCAATATTTGATAGAAATAAACATACACTGACATAATCATACCAACCAAATACAACAACAAGAGTCTACTTTTAACTTAGTTATAAAAGATATTTTCAAGCATAATCCAATTATTTGTACACAAGAAGTAAATTATGAAACAAAGATCTTTCAAAGAATTTTTAGGATGGTTAAATTTAGTTTTCCATTAATACCAACAAAATTTGGAAGGAAAGGCTCTAATTAACAAATTTTCGTAATTTTTAATATAACACAAAATATGTATTACCACAAAATCAATTGTTTCCCAACATAATTTGCTAGTTTACTCATAAGCCTTATAATATCTTTCATTTCGCATAATATCCACAAATATTAAGAAATAAGATAAAACCTCCCATCAAAACATATTAATGTATATAACCATCTTTGACTATATATTGATATATTAATAATTAAATAAATTACTAATGAACTAAATATGGGTTTCTTTTTATCCTTCCCATCAATTCATAACAATCTTTAAAAATCAATTATGCCCTTGCCAACAGATTTAATAAGTCAATTAGAATATAAAATTAGGGCGTTCAATAAGGGATTTTACAGAACGATTAACTATTGTAAGATGTTAAGCCCTTAATCGGTCGTCTTCCTCAAACCCCCCCAAACATAATGGAAAGATGATTATTAATAGTATTACTATTACTACTAACCCCTACGACACCCAATTAAAATAACCAATTATTTAATAATACCGAAGAAAGCCAAAATATATTAATAATAAAAATTAGTTACTAAATAACTATATAATGGTTTTTGATTAAATAACATACATTAATAATAAAATAAATTATTAACCGATAAATAAATGGGTTTTCATTTTATTAGTTTATTTTTTTTGTTTTAATTTTACTCGACCAAGCTCGAGTTTCACAGATCGGATGAAAAAGGCAAATTCGGTAGGCATTTCGAAGGTCCACTCTAGGAACCATCAGTAAAAAGCCAAAACCAACGTGGCAAGGGATGACTAGATCCAACAGTATCGGTGAACAACTTGAAGAAGAATCTAGAAAAAACCAAAATATAAAATAAATTTACTTTCACACTAAAAAGCAAAATGCAGTCAACAGATCTGACATGGATTGCACTCATTGAAAGAGACACAACCCTAGCACATAAGCAAAATATAAAAGTTTTATCCAGGAATGGAGATAATTGCATAATAGAACTCAGTTTGAAGGTGTAGAGGGTTCTCAGAGTCCATTGAAATCCTTAACTGAATGGAATGTAGTTTCACTTGAATTGAAACGTCTGAGATAATAAAAGAATGGTGACAACATTGCATCTCATTGAGTTAGGAATGGTGGTGGCACTGCTCAAGGGATGTGTTAAAGAAAAGAAATGGGAACAAAACTTGGTAAAGGATCTTAATGAGTTTATAAGACAAAATGGTTCTCAATAAATTGCAACGCAATGAGCAGATGTGAAGCAACTAGCACTTCCTAGAAAGAATCACGATTACTAAACATATACATTTATATATATTTTTTGTCTGGTATGGAGTTAAATTCAAATTGATAGACTGCTAGAAGCGTAAAAGGGGCATTCTAAGTCCATTGAAATTCTTGGCTAGAATGGGACGCGATTCCACTTAATGGAGACAACATAGGTAAAGAATGGTAGCAGTAATATTCTTTATAAGCTTATCAAACTGAAATTTTAGCAATGTCTTGTTACGAAAATAATATATGGATTTAAAAGTGTTACTTGATCACATGATGAGAGGGGAAGTATTATTTTGTTTAAATCACCTATCTTTCCTCATCACAATTTATAAATATATTTCTAACAAGTTTCTACATATATTACTCATAGGATTTATAGAGTTTCCCTAATGCAAATATACTGTGTAAATATATTTAATTCTATAATCCAAAATTATTTTAATACAAAATACACCATTAAAATAATTACAGTACACACCTGGTATGTTTTTCCCTCTGTTGCAAATAAAATTTCCCCTCTTGCTTCCAAAGCCTTCTTCCTTCTTCCAATTTTTCCTTCTCTTTCTCTGTGTATCGTCGTGTGTCCCAATCCTTATTTTTCCAATACTCTTAATACCATTTACTCAACATTTTCCATTATTTGCATGCCACTTGAAACCAAAGCTGTAGGTTTTGTTCTAAATAATTAACTAGGAGTCCCACAAGTAATTATCGGATAAACTTCCAATTAATCTCCCTTATTTTCCCAAGTTATTATTAAGATAACTCAACTTCACCTTTTCTTGAAGCTTTTTCAAAATATCCCGTTTTAATGAAAGCCATCGTAAGATTTCATGCAATCCTACTTAGTAATCAATTCCACTTGATTAATTCAAGATAAGTCTTCTTTTTTTTAAGTGTATGTTCATCCTAGTGTTTAATTATGATTTATACACATTTAATGAACATAATTAATATGTTGAATATCATAGATTAATAACTGTCTAATACAATAATTAAATAATTTAAGATTATAATAATTTTTTATTTTGACAAATTAAATATAACATTGCTACTATTTTTATTTTTTATCAAAAGATGCATTAATGACACAATTTAAAGAGTACAATATAAATCATTTCACAACATAATAATCACTATAACCAACTATAGAATAAGAAAACCATTCTTTTTTAAAGCACAACTAAAATATAATCAATGCAAACTATTTTAGTATTAACACGCACAATACTAGCAAACCAAATCAATGCAAAGAATTTAACAAGTCAATCTAAGGTGGTGTGTGTGAATTTGAGTTACTAACATTTCCATTATGTCATACTACAGTCATCCTATCTGCACTATCCTCTCTGATGATGCTCTCCCTCATCATGCTCTAAAGGTAAGACAAATCTTGCATCCATCTCATATAAAATATGCAGTTATACTGAGTCGTCATATATATAATCAATGATGAAATACTAACAAGTATACATCTATAGTGCACAGAATAATCAAACACAACTATAACATCATGTATACAAATCATTAATATCATTATTCCCAACAGTATATGTCATAGTGCTCAAATCAAGCAATATAAAATCGATTAGTAATCATTTCAAATCCATGGATTTAAAAGTAAAATCATAAGGTGAAATTAGGATATAACATTCTCCCCCCTAAAACTGGTCATCATCCTGATGACACTCATTCAAACAATAGTTTTAGAATATCTAAAGATTTTAACTAAAATAACAACATAGTATCAAGCATCAATTATGCAAATAAATGTGAAAACAACTTGAATAATTCATCAAAATCTTCTCAAGTAGCACTATCCTCAAAGTATTGGTCCCATAAGACCTTACACTATGAAACTTCTCTATTATGCAAATGAAGTTTGTGAGTGTAAATTACTTTGATTGGTTTTACCATGACCACCCCAGGGTCCAGAACTTGTGAAGCATTTGAATTCAAAATATGTGAAGGATCAGCTATATACTTCTAGAGATATGACACATGGAAAACATTATGTAAAATAGCTAGTGCTAGTGGCAATGCAAGCCTATACGTAATATGATTGACCATTTCTAACACTTCGTAGGGTCCTACATATCTGGGTGATAGTTTCACTGACTTCCTGAACTTAATCAAGCTCTTTTATGGCTTATCAAGGGTCCTAAATTTACTTTCTCAAATAAATATTCTATTTAAAATTATAGAATCATAATATATTATCATAACAAATAATCATCAAAATTTCAACTTTAATTTCCAATACAATATAAAGTATTACAACTTCATGAAAGTAAATACATAATGACATAGCTACGACTGGTCTCATAATACAACAATAACTATTCATGTAAATAATATTACATTTACAAATTTAATAGGTATTTAACCTTATATACAGTATAAAGATAACTAACTCTCTAAAGCTCGAGTTGTACCAACTCACGTATCTCTGATAACCTCAAGTATTGTCTCCAATAATATAATGTAGTGGAGGAGGGAGAGCATCATCTAAGTCCTTTACCACTGTAACCACATACCAACGATCTCTCACATAATCTCTTATCAGGGAATGACCCTCCCTTTGTGGATAGGCAAATAAAACGGTGCAGGAATCTAGAATGAGACATACTAGTACCCCTATGTGTTGTAAGATTTTACTACATGACATGTATCATAAAGAAAAGTATGTTTCTACTATGATATCACATAACATGAAAATCATACATATGAATTGACAATGTTAATCTAACATTACTTTGGCTAAAGTATTAAATAACATATGATCATCCAGATCGGTCAAATTCATAACACATGACTTGATTGGGTTATCCATACCCATCATTGGTGATGCTAACCAGGCTTGAGAAATCATTTGCCTATTTAAGTAGTATCATCAATGCGGACCCCATAATATACATAACAGATAATCAATCCAAATCATAAGCTCACCATCCAGGTAAACTAATCTAAGGATCAAAATTACGTACATGCAATATCTAATATAAATAAACATACATTGGCATAATCATACCAACTAAATACAACAACAAGAGTCTACTTTTAGCTTAGTTATAAAAGATATTTTCAAGCATAATCCAATTATTTTTACAAAAGAAGTACATTATGAAACAAAGATCTTTCAAAAAAATTCTAGGATGTTTAAATTTAGTTTTCCATTAATACCAACAAAATTTGGAAGGAAAGGCTCTAATTAATAAATTTTCATTTTTAATATAACACAAAATATGTGTTACCACAAAATCAATCATTTCCTAACATATTTTTCTAATTCCCTCATAAGCCTTATAAAATATTTTGTTTCGCATAATATCCACAAATATTAAGAAACGAGATAAAATATCCCATCAAAACATATTAATGTGTATAATCATCCTTGACTATATATTGATATATTAATAATTAAATAAATTACTAATGAAGTAAATATGGGTTTCATTTTATCCTTCCTGTCAATTCATAACAACCTTTAAAAATCAATTTTGCCCCTGCCAACGGATTTAATAAATCAATTAAAAGACTATAAAAATAGGGTGTTCAACAAGAGATTTTACAAAATGATTAACTATTGTAAGATGCTAAGCCCCTAACCGACCGTCTTCCTCAAACCCCCCCAAACATACTAGCAAGATGATTATTAATAGTATTACTATTACTACTAACCCCTACGACACCTAATTAAAACAACGAGTTATTTAATAATACCAAAGAAAGCCAAAATATATTAATAATAAAAATAAGTTACTAAATAACTATATAATGGTTTTTGATTAAATAACATACATTAATAATAAAATAAATTATTAACCAATAAATAAATGGGTTATTATTATTATTATTATTATTATTATTATTATTATTATTATTATTATTATTATTATTATTATTATTATTATTATTATTCAACCAAGCTCGAGTTGCACAAATCGGATGGAAAAGGCAAATCTGGTAGGCATTTCGAAGGTCCACTCCGAGAACCATCAAAAAAATGCCAAAACCAATATTGCAAGGGACGACTAGATCCAATAGTATTGGAGAACAACTCCAAGAACAATCCAAAAAAAACCAAAATATAACATAAATTTACTTTCACAATAAAAAGTAAAATGCAACCAGTAAATCTGACACAACTTGCACTCCCTGAAAGAGACACGACTCCAACACATAAGCAAAATATAAAAATTTTGTCTAGGCATGGATATAATTGCATAATAGAAGTCAGTTTGAAGGCACAGTGGGCTGTCAAAGTCCATTGAAATCCTTAACTGAATAGAACATGATTTCACTTTAATTAAAACAATTGAGATAATAAAAGAGTGGTGATGATGTTACATTTGGCTGAGTTAGGAATGATGGTGGTGTTGATCAAGGGCTGCGTTAAAGAAAATAAATGGGAACAACCCTTGGCAAAAGATCTTAATGAGTTCACAAGATAAAACTTTTCTCAATAAATTGTAATGCAGTGAGCATATGTGAAGCGACTATCACTTCCCAAAAAGAATCACGACTACTAAACATATACATTTATATATATGTTTTCTCTGGGATGGAGTTAACTACAAATTGATATACTGTTGAAAACACAAAAGGGGTGTTCTAAGTTCATTGAAATTCTTGGTTACAATGGGATGCGATTCCACTTAATGGAGACAACATAGGTGAAGAATGGTATCGGTAATATTATTTGTAAGCTTATCAAACTGAAATTTTAGTAATGTCTTGTTACGGGAAGAATATATGGATTTAAAAGTGGTACTTGATCATGTGATGAGAGGGGAAGTGTTGTTTTGTTTAAATTACCTATCTTTCCTCATCACAGTTTACAAATATATTTCCAACAAGTTTCTACAGATATTACAGAATTTTTCTAATGTAAATATACTGTGTAAATATATTTAAGTCTATAAATCAAAATTATTTTAATATAAAATACACCATGTTGTTTCCAAAATCAGCTTAGCTCGTTTTTGGAACAACCCCATGCGAAACTTGTCTGTTTTGCCCTTTGTCTCTGTAAGTTCATTTTCGAGATGGGTTTTTCTCATTCTCGTCTTGGCCCAACTGCACCGTTCGAAATTCGTAACATTTTTTCGTTACATTTTCCCCAAAACGTGAAAGTTGTTATGGTCTCGATACGGCCAGGGGACCAAAATTTTGTTTTTTCAGAGTTAGCATTTTCTTCTATTTCCATGCACGAGCGGCAAAAATTGTCGTCAATGCATTTTTTTCTCCCACATGTAGGAGCAAAAATTTTTGCCACCCTGCATATTCCATCTTTGATATGCAAGAGCGATAAAATTTGCTGCCCCTGTATATCCCCTTTTTTCCCAGTGCAAGGGCGGCGAATTTTGTTGCCCCTGCACTACCTCATTTTTTGCACGCGACATTTATTACCATGCATGCCAAGTTGTTGGAATCGATTTTCACCTCATTTAATCTAATTTTAACCTCATTTTGCTTCATTCCTCCTCTCCTCCTCCTATCCTCTTGCCTCTGGATGATCCAGCAAATGAGTAAAAGTGTGTTTTGGTAGATTTGAGCTCATGGCACGCGTGATTTTCTAGGTAGGTCTTGTATTTGGCATTTATTTCTTTTCCTTTCCTCTTTTTGAGCTTTATTTTCAGTTTATGTTTTTGTTGGAGTTCTGTGTTTGTTTTTCCTATCTCCCCTACACTTTCCAACCAAAACCTACACGAGCAGCGAAATTCGCTGCCCGTCCTCCATTTTCTTCTCCCCCTTGTGTGTACGAGCGGTGAAATCCATCACCCATGCCTCCTGTTTGTTCTTGAAAGTGCATGGGTAGTGAATTTTACCACCCCTGCACTTTCCCCCTAAGCATGCACGGGTGGAAAAAATTGTCGCCTAAGCATGCAAGTCCTCCCCTTCATGCAAGGGCGGCGAAATTCACCGCTCGAGCATGCAAGTCTATTCCACATGCTTGGGCATCGAATTTTATCGCCCTTGCATTTCTTCCTTCAAATTTCTCCAACTCTGAAGAGTTTTTAATCTTTTTTCATTTTTTCCACTTCCTCTCCTTTTTCTCCCAGTTTTCGACACGACCCTATTAAGTGCCCTTCCTTGGTCATGATCACCCAACGTGCGAATTTCCCAATTCGCCCACTGTTTCTTAATTACACGATCATGATTGCATTACCCTCTGAAGATTTTTGCTCATCAGCACCCGCTCAATCGAGGCCAGTCTCGATGTCTAAAACTTCTCTGAAGAAGTCAAAGGCCATGAAGTACTGGTACCAAGGCATTTTTCTGATCACCTCGATCACCTCTAATGTCGATGACATTAGAGATACAGAGATTGGCCACGTGGATATGGCTGAGTTCATGACTAGAATCAAGGCAACGAACCCAAGCTCTGAAATAAAGAGAATCATTGAGAGCAACATTCATCTGGTTGCCACTTTTTCAATAGTGACACATCATACAGAGTTCGTCCTCCAGTGCGCCTAATTCTACAACAAAGAGACCAGATCAATCTCTGATGCCAGTGGCAACGCGATAATTCGGCTTGACCCCAAATTTATTGATAAAGTCTTCATGTGCCCTCTTGCTACTGAAGTGCAGAGGATTGACTTCGTAAAAACACAAAAAGAGTATGACAAGGACTCTGAGAGGGCAAAAAAATGATGAATCACAGGTGGCTAAAGACTCCCAAGACCAACTTATCTAGATGGCCACAAAAAATTTTGAAGAGTGATTTCATTAAAGAAGTTGGTGACTTGATTACCCTTCTCAGCAGAGTGCGAGCTCTGTCGTCTTCTTCACAATTCCATGAGTAGATGTACCCCTTCATCAAGATCATCCTCCAAGAGAAGCAAGTCATCTTCTAGGGTGAGCAGATCAGCAACGCTCTTCACAAGCAACTGACCAAGGTACAAACTACTTCGAAGTTATATATGACTTCATACTTGGTGTACATAGCTGCTTCTATGTGAACCTTTCCAGGTTTGACAACTGAAGGAGACAGGAAGACCACCCCAGTCTACTCATATTACCCTCAGTTGACACTGCAAAGATCAATATGTCATTTTAGAAGGATAAATGATTCCTTCTTCGCAGTATTTTTATGCCTCTTCGACCCTCAGCTCAAACAAAAAAGAATATCTGATGAAGCCTGGACGATCATCAACGACTATGGCTGTATGTTCCTACAATTTCCCTCCTGCTATTTTCGAGTTGGCTTTTTCCAAGGCTATCCCCATATGCTCCCCAGATTTCTTTCTGACAAGCTAGTTTTAATGGAGTTGTGTAGACAAATGGTTGTCGTACACACTAGGTAGATGGAACTGAAAAAGCCAGGTTTCAGGTTTCCAATTGAAATTGGCAGATACTCAATTTTGACATCAGCCAAAGCAAAGGTCATAAAAACAAAGATGCAGTTGGTTACTATAAAACAGTTTAAGAGAAGGGATAAGTTTGACTACAGGGGTGTCAAAGATATGATAAGAAGAAAGACTCAGTTTCATGAGCCTATGATCGAAGACATCTAAGTAGACCTAAGGACAGCCAAAGAAATTAGGGGGATGGACTACAGTAGGCTCACTCTGGAGCAAATTGGATATTTGGGGCTTGCAGATATTCCCTCCCATTTGGTTGATGACAAGAACATTATCAACAGTAGGTACCTGGCCGAGAAGGTTGATGACTCTCCTCTTCCTCCTATTCAGTGGTCCCAAAAAAAATTGACTTATTTGAGAAAGAGATTTGAACCAATATTGGCCAACACCAATGATTGGTTAACAGCCAAAGAGATCACGTTGAAAGAGTTTATTACAAGATCAGAGGCTGAATTCCAAGCAAAAATAAGGAAGAAGATAGAAAATAGGACCAAGAATAAAGGTGATGTACCTTCCCCATCTAGGCCTCACAAGCCTAGAATCATCTTTGTTTCTAAGAAGTCAAAAGTTACCGAAGAGCCAAAATTGACGGCTAAGGGAGTTGAAGAACAAAGCTCCCAAGAACAGGTAGCTCAGCAAATGAAGACAGATGATAAGCCCTCGAATCAACAAAAGACTGAGCCTCTACCTTTCGAAGAAGGGGCACAACCACTTACAGACGTCTCTCCTTCACCACCTCTTTCTCCTATCAGTGTTCCTTCTTTCGGAGCCGCCTCTCCTTCCCGATTCATGTTTGGCAATCCTCAAGGTGCTTCTAGAGATACTCTTCACTCCTCTGGATCTATTCCTAGTCTGGCATCCCCTTCCTTCAATTTAGGAGAAAGTTCTACCCTTTATCAATCAACGGCCGATACGATTTCACTAGTTACTACAATTGCGACCACTGTTACCACTAGCAGTGCAGAAGTTACCACAGTAACACCAGCTGCAGGAACCATTTCCATAGTAACTTAGATGTCAACTTTCACGCCTAAAAGAAAGAAGCTAGCCATCTCTGCAGATGACTTCAATTTTAGCAAGTTAGTGCCGGTGAAAGCTAAGGCCCCTAAGAGACCAAGGATCCTTTCAAAATTAGTTGAAAAAAAAGGTCATTAATTTTTAGAAATAGCTAAACCACCACAGGATGCAACCCTTGAGGGTTTTGACATGAGCAGCTATTCCATTTCTCGTGTTGAACTTGGAAAAGTTACTCACGAAGGTGCGAAAAATGATCTACAATCTGCAATGGACATCATGATCCAAAAATTTGACAGAGAAAAAGAGATGAAGAATTACTATAAAGCCAAGGTAGAGCAATTGACTGCAGTAATAAGGAAATTCACCCTTACCCCTGAAGCGGCAACCCTAGAGGCCTTTTCCATAGACGACCCTATCATTCAAAAGGCAGAAAAAACTTATATGAAAGGGAAAGTGCTAGAGAATTACATTGAAAAGATGCACACTCAGGGAATTTTCTTACTTATAGAGGTTTCCGAGAAGACGGACAAGATGAAGAAAGTGAGGACGGATCTAAAGGACCTTGTCTCTCTTATCTCTCAGGACATTGATAGTACAGAGAAATATCTTGGCAAGTGGAGGGAAATGAAAGACCTGAAGAAAAACACCTTGATTTCTATCGGTATTATTTACAGCAAAGATTCTTATGTTGAGATTAAGGAATCACTAATACGTAGGATTCAGGTACTCAAAGAGCTTATTGAAGATCTTGAGTCTTCCAAGGATGCTAGCGAGAAAAGTGACACATGCCTATTAAATAGACTGGAAGAGCTGCCTTGTGACCTCACCTCTAGGGATAATCAATTTTTCTCAGCAGAAGAGATGATCTGAGGATTCAAGGGTATGATTCAGAGGGATTTCAAAGAAAAAACATTCTTAATGACTTCTGTGGATAACGTTTTAGATACTTAGTTGACTCTAGATAATCTAAGATCCAGGTTAACGAGTCATGCCAAGGTAATCACAACATTGAAGGACCTTGTAATCAGGGCCAGGGTCATCTTCAAAAACACCATTGCGCCAGACAATATAGGAATTTAGGCATCTATCGCTATGTATGATACTCATCTGAAGAAGTCCGGTGGCAAGAGCTGAACTTTTTTTTCCTTCTCTCTTCTTCTTCTCTTCTCATGCACTTTTATCATGTAAAAGTGCATGAATTTTTGTAATGTGTAATTACATGTAAAAAATCCATAAAATATCTCAAAAGTCAAATATGACTTATATTTGACCAAGATATTTTTATATTATAATCTTTTTAATTTTGAAGGTTTCTCCCTATATATAGTGGAGACCTCTTTTATAAATCAATCTCTGATAATTGAGAGCAAAAACTCTGCTGAAATTGAGACACTTCTTGAGACTTTGTGCTCAACTTGTAAATCATATTTTATTGAATGAATGAGAAACAAGTTTATTTCAGACTTTGTGTTGAAGTAATCTATATTATTTAGAAAATAGTTCTTATGTATTTTTTTTTATAATCTCTTCTCTGTTTGATTTAATAAGCAAAGTGTGTGTGTTGATATTATCTGAGGATGTTTCTAAAAGATAGAAGAGAGACTTTGAGCTACTTTTATCTTTGTGATCCTTTTATCTTTTGTAGTAGTAGGTGAAGACTTTGTGCTTCGTTTCACTCTACGGTTACTCATATTTTGAATCGGCGAAGGAGACAACAGAAAACTTTGTGCTTACGTAGGTTTCTTTGTTAACTTTGTTACTTACTACAGGGGATTGCTTGCTTTATGCCTGATATCATTCCTGAAAGAAGAGGAATGTTCTTAGCCAACGACTATAATTTCTCTCTTGTTCTTTGGACATCACCTCTAAAAAAAGAGGTGGATGATGTTATACTACCCCAAGTATTATTTCCTGCTTACTTATATATATCCATATAGCATAGAAATATTCATAAGGAACCTCCCCTTGATGAGAGGAGAGATTTACTTCATCCATATGTAGTAAACCCACACTTTTTGTGGCGTAAATCTTCCTATGTTGTGGTTGATATACTCATTTTATCTTCAGTTAGTTGACAACAAAATATTCACCCAACAATTTTTGGCCACTCCGCTGGGGAAGAGCGCACAGTTTGAAGTCTCAAACTTCAAACTGAAATAGATCTTGCTCTTTTTTATTTTTTATTCTACAATTTGGCAACTCTATGTTATACCAGAGGCTAAAAATCCCAAGGTGTTGTTGACCCTAATTTTGAGTTGGTGCAACAAATTAATTTCAAGTTGTTTCCTCCACAACCTCACCTTAGACGAACTAGGAGTCTTCCTCCTAGTCCTACCAAGCCATCAACACAAAGCAGAACTTCTTTTTCTACTGCTGGCCAAACTTTTCCTATCTAAGCTCCACCTAGATTAGTGATCCCACTTTTGCATAATCAAATCATGGCTCAAGGCCCCTGGGGTAATTCTTTCGGTCCACTAAATTTGACTCCACCTCTGCATGAGCTTCCACATAGTTCAAGGAATAATTTCTCCAATTTTTTTGGTGATGGGAAGGTTCATCCTGATGAACACATTACAACTTTCAGCATAGCCTGCAGTGTCATAGGTGTGGAATTCGAAGACGTAACAATCAGGCTGTTTGTAGAGACACTACAAGGCACTACTACAGACTGGTTCTACCACCTATAGATCAGATCAGTGACTGATTGGGACACCTTGAAAGATAAATTTGAAGCTAGATTTAAGTCTGTAGAAGATGCTCATGCCTTGCTGGCCCAGCTCACTCAGATGAAGAAAGAGCCTCATGAGCCTATAAGGGATTTTATTGCCAAGTTCGACAAGCTGAGGCATAGAATTCTCATGGTCGCCTAGCTGACGCCTCAAAAACTCAAATGCTTCTTCATCAATTCACAATTGCCTGAAGTAGGTTTCTTTTTGAGACATGTCAGACACATAGACCTTGTTGTTGCTCAAAACTTGGCTACTGAGGTAGAAGATGACCTTATCTTGTCGAAAAAGATAAGAAGAGACCCTAATAAAAGTAATTTCTCTTCATCTTTTGAGTATTCACTTGCAGCCACCATTGACCTGATGGTATAAAAGCTAGCAAATAAAATGCTAGCTCTCAAAAAGCAAATGGTGCAAGAAATGTCATCTGCTCCTGCATACAGAGATATGACCAGGAGGACATTTCAGAATTAGGCGTACTAAAGTAATGCTGCTTGGAATCAGGGACAAAAAAATCGCCTTTCCCCTCCATAGTGGAACCTCGCCCTTGAAGTGCCTCCAAATAACTCGGTAGTCAGATATCTAAAAGTTAAAGTGGATTTCTCATTCTAGTTCGAGTTAAATCTCAAAGATAATGCTAATCTCTTCACTGAGAAAGAAGAAGAATTAGCTGGCGACTCTAATATTGGTTTCCTAGATTACCAAGACGAAGTTGGAAGTAAAGGAGAAGGGTTGGATGGATCTTATGATGTTTTCACCAGATCTCAAAGCTAGTCAGCTCCACAAGCTGACAAAGGAAAAGCAGAAGAAGAACCTTAGCCGGTGGTCTCCATCGCTAAATGAGGGACTCCATTGCCTCCCCAATCAAAAGATCAGGTAACTCACAAAAAAATAAGTACCTCCAACTGGCCTATACCTTCCACCTCTGTTGTTCAGACCAGCGCCACACCTACTAAAGACCCAGATGATGGACTCTCTTCCTCTATTTCAAATTATTTTCAATTATTTGATATAATTGATCATGCCAAAAAGACTAAGATCTAAATGACAGAGATAGAGTATTTGAGAGCTAACCTTGAACAATTTGATAGGTTGACGAAATATGTAAAAAATAAGGACGTCCCCATAGGACAAGATTCTTTAAAGGCTGTTCTTGATCCCCTCAAAGATAAATACACCTAGAATAATCTTGTCGTGACTCCTTCAATTGCTCTCAAAAAAATAAAACCTTTTTATGTTTCCCTGCTTATAAATAGTTACAAATTGAGTAACTACATAATAGACTCTGGAGCCTCAGATAATTTCATGTCCACTAAGGTGGCATATTCTCTTAGTCTAACTTTGACCAAAACTTTTGGAAGGTGTTTTTATATGGAAATTAAGCAAGTCCCGCTCTTTGGTCAAATAAAAGATGCCCAATTTACTTTCACAGCTTTTTCAAAAAAGAGGATAAAAATGACGGTTCTAGTGGCTGATGTTCCAGCCTCTTACAGTGTCTTGCTTGGGCAAAATTTTTGCAAGGATGTTGGAGGTGAGCTGAGCATGGACTTGTCAGAAGCGAGGATCCTAATTCAAGGTGTTATGAAGAAATTGCTTCCTAAAAAAGAGGTAAGATATGTAGTCACCCGATCATCAGCACCAGAAGCTCAAATTTTATTTGAGTCTTCTGGGATGGGCAACTACTTCTTATCTACGGACGAAGTCCATGAGGCATCTGACAAAACTCCTCCAGGTGACAACTTGGAAATGTATTCAGCTGACACAGTGGGAGAATCGACACACCAAAATGAATGCATGGAAGAACCTCTTCCCCCAAATGTAGAATTTTTTAAAGAAAAAGTAGTGTCTAATGAGGTATGGATCTTAGAATTTGATGGTAGCTACTCTTCTACCGGTTCAGGAGCTGGAGTTGTGTTAGTATCTCTTTAAGGAGATATTGTTCCTTTATCTTATAAGTTGCAGTTAAACAACACCAACAACACAGCTGAGTACGAATCTATGTTATTTGGATTATAGGCTGCCAGAAAAAAGGGCATTAAACTACTTCATGCTAAAAGGGATGCCGAATTGGTAGTTTGTCATGTAAGTGTTGAGTTGTGGAGCTAAAAGCTTCACCAATGAGCTATTACAAGGTTGCTATATTTCACAGTCATCGACGTCAGTCAGGGATCGACTGGAGGCTGCCGACGTCAGTCATATACAGGCAAACAGGGATCGACGTCAGTCATCTGTGCGTTCTAAAAGTCTATTTTCGTAGGATGAACAGATTGTTTGCATGATAAGATTAACTGTTAGTGTTAATTTTGCATTTCTATTTTTGACAGGACTGATTTAAACTTTTGATTAGGAAGTGTATCTAATGGTGGACAATGCATAGCTCATGATCCCTAATGTTATATAACAGGGATAGCTCTTCATAGCTTGTGTAAGGGAAATTATAGACAATTCAAGTAGTGAAATTGTGTTTGTAATTAATAGAGAGAACTCTTGAGGAAAAAAGATTTGTACATCTGAGAGGTGTGTAAGAAAGAGAGATTTCTTCAATTGTATTTCTTTTTGAGAAGAGTTTAATACAAGTTTTCATTGTTTCTTGTATATCTTATTCTTTACTGGTTTTGATTTTTAGTTATTTATTACTTCTGATTAATTTCGTGTTTAGTTGCATATAAAAGTAATCAATTATTCTTGTTACGATCCTGACAAGTGGTATCAGAGCTTGGGTTCACTAACAAGTGGTTTCAGATCTATTTAGTGTGTGTTGATTACAGGTCACTCACAGGGGTTTTTGTTTGAGTGGGAGTTAAGCAATGACAGAAGAAAGTAAACTGAGAATGGAGAAGTTTAACGGCAAAAATTATCAATTATGGAGGATGCAGATAAAAGATTATTTGTATCAAAAAAATCTGTACTTATCGTTGGGTGGGGTTTCAAGCAAGCCCACAAATATGCAAGATAAAGAATGGAATGTTTTTGATAGAAAGGCTCTAGGATCTATAAGGTTGAGCCTGGCATCTTCTGTGATTTCTAACTTGTCACAGAAAAAGACAATGATAGAGTTAATGGATACTTTAGCAAATTTATATGAAAAGCCCTCAGCTTCAAATAAAGTATATCTTATGAAGCAATTATTTAATTTGCAAATGCAGGAAGGTGGATCTATATATAGTCATCTAAATGATTTCCATGCAATAGTAAATCAGTTAAATAGTTTTTGATGATGAAATTAAGGCTCTCTTAATTTTATGCTCTTTATCTAAAAGTTGGTATAGCTTGGTAATGACAATTAGTAATACTGCATCTGCTACAAATATTTTGAAAGTAGATGATGTTGTTAGTGTAATTTTGAATTAAAAAATTCACAGAAAAAGCACAGAGAAAACATCAGGTAATGCTTTAAGTATTGAAAGCAGGAGAAGGTGAAAAGAGAAGCGTAAGCAAGGGAGATCAAGGTCTAAGTCAAAGATGAGAGGTAGATCCAAATCCAGAAGTAGAAGAAAAATAACTTGCTGGAATTGTGGAAAGATAGGGCATGCAAAGAAAGATTGATGGTTGCCGGTTAAAGAAGAAAATCAGCATGAAGGTAAAGAAAAAGCAAAAGTTGCAGGTATTGTTACACAAGATGCTCTTATATTTTCTTTGGATAATAAAATAGAATCTTGGGTTTTAGATTATGGTGCCTCTTTCCATGCTACTCCAAATAGAGAATATTTTAATGATTATGTTCAAGGAGATTTTGGAATAGTTTATTTAGGGGATGATGAGCCTTGTAAAATTGTTGGCAAAAGAAAAGTGCAGATGAAATTGCAGAATGACAACACATGGGTGTTGAGAGATGTTATGCATGTACCCATCCTGAAGAGGAATCTGATTTCTACAAGAAAGTTGGGGGATGAGGGTTGTACAGTAACTCTCATAGCTAAATCTTGGAAGGTTACTAAAGGTGCACTTGTATTAGCCAGAGGTAAGAGAGTAGGTATTCTCTATTTATGTAATTGTATTACTGATTATTTTCTTTTTGTTCTATGTACTTCAAATGTAGATGCAAAGTTGTGGCACCAAAGGCTTAGCCACATGAGTGAGAAGGGAATGAAAGTTCTTAAATCAAAAGATAAGCTTTCATATTTGAAAAGCATAGATCTAAATTTCTGTGAGCATTGTATTTTTAGAAAATAGAAGAGAGTGAGATTTCTCAAGACTGGGTCAACAAAGAGGAAGCACAAGTTAGAGCTTGTTCACACAGACATGTGGGGATCAGCTCAAGTAGCTTCTATTAGAGGATCACAGTATGATGTTTATTTCATTGATGATGCTACAAAAAAGGTATGGGTTTATTGCATAAGGAAGAAATCTGATGTTTTTGACACGTTTATGAAATAAAAAGCTTTGGTTGAGAATGAAACAAGTTTGAGATTGAAGTGTCTTAGATTTAACAATGGTGGTGAGTACTGCAGCTATAAGTTCAACAGGTACTATTCTATGAATAGAATACACAGGCAAAAGATGGTTCCAAGGACACTTCAGTAAAATGGAATTGCTAAAAGGATGAATAGAACAAATTTGGAGCATGCACAGAGTATGAGGTTGCATACTGGTTTGCCCTTAAAATTTTGGGCAAAAGATGTAGACACTGCAGTTTACCTGATTAACAGAGGACCCTCTACTGCTCTAGATGGTGGAATTCTAGAAGAGGCTTAGACAGGTAAAAAGGTAGATCTTTCATTTCTCAGAGTTTTTGGTTCTGAAGCTTTTGTGCACATTGATAAAGAAAATAGAAAGAAGCTGGATGTTAAATCTATGAGGTGCATTTTTATTGGTTATGACTCTAGAGATTTCGAATTCTGGTTGTAGATTCTAAGAACTAACAAAATAATTAGACGCTGTGATGTTGTTTTTAATGAGAAGGTGATGTACAGTGATCAGCTCAAGAAGCCGAAGAATTTTGAGCAGAGCAATGTTGATTTGGACGAGGTGATGATCCAAAATGAGCTCGCGAGAAAGAATTTTCACACTCAGAAAAACACAGACACCAACGTCGATCAGGTAAGAATCAACCTCTGTCATACAAAAATTGATGTCGATCAGACAGTGATCAACGTCGATCAGGCAGGAATTGACGTCGATTGGGTAGAACCAACATCGATCAGGTACAGACCTAGAGATGATCGAGATCGATCACTGATAAAGAATTTGGGTGGACAACATGCAATGAATGAGTCTCAGACACCCATAAGGAGGTCAGAAAAGGTAAGTAAACCTCCAATTCGATATTTCCCTTCATTATTCTACTTATTACTCACTGATAGTGAAAAAACAGAGAATTTTGATGAAGCAATGCAAGAAGAAACCCAAAAATAGTGGGAGCTTGGCATGAATGAAGAGATTGATTCTTTGAAAGAGAACCAAATGTGGGATTTGGTTGAGTTGCTAGCAGAAAAGAGAGCACTAAAAAACAAATGGGTTTACAGGTTGAAGGAAGGTGAGAATGGACAAATAAGACATAAGGCCAGGTTGGTAGTAAAGGGATTTGCACAGAAACCAAGTATTGATTTTGGTGAAATTTTTTCTCTTGTAGTAAAAATAACTTCTATTCGGACTGTATTGTCTTTAGTTGTTATTGAGGATTTGCATCTTGAGTAGCTTGATGTTAAGATAACGTTTCTTCATGAAGATTTAGATGAAAAAATATATATGGATCAGCCAGAATGTTTTGAGGTCAAAGGTAAGGAGAAGCTTGTGTGCAGGTTGAAAAAAAACTTGTATAGTCTTAAACAAGCTCCTAGACAATGGTATTTGAGGTTTGACAGGTTTATGACTGAGTATGGTTTCAATAGATGTCAATCTGACCATTGTGTTTATTTTAAAA
Organism: Torreya grandis; assembly: GCA_037957365.1. NCBI lineage: Eukaryota > Viridiplantae > Streptophyta > Pinopsida > Cupressales > Taxaceae > Torreya > Torreya grandis. Next base: position 2,411,628 of record JARHVA010000395.1, on the reverse strand, counting down.
GATTAGATAATGGTAGATATATTATCATGTTGCTGTATGTAGATGATATGCTTGTTGCAGGTTCACACATGCAGAATATTTCTGAGCTTAAGGTAAAATTAGCTCACACATTTGCCATGAAGGATTTGGGAGCAGCAAAAAAAATCCTTGGCATGAGTATTAAGATAGACAGAAAAAATCATAGGTTGATTTTGTCTCAAAAGGATTATGTGAACAAGGTGTTGGAGAGGTTTAATATGCAGGATGCAAAACTGGTAAGTACACCTATGGATAGACACTTCAAGTTGAGCAAAGAACAATGTCTTAATTCACATGATGAGGTAGAGTACATGAGTAGAGTTCCATATGCTTCCGCAGTTAGGAGCTTAATGTATGCAATGGTATGTACTAGACCTGATATTGCCCAAGCAGTGGGAGTTGTTAGTAAGTTTATGGTCAATCTAAGGAAAAAACACTGAAAAATAGTTCAGTAGATTCTCAGATATCTGAGAGGGACCAGCAGTAGGAATTTGTGCTATGGAGGGTCAAACACTTCTCTACATGGATATGTAGATGTGGATATGGCAGGTGACTTGGATGGCAGGAGAAGCATCATAGGATATGTTTTCACTGTTGGTGGAATGGCAGTTAGTTGGATTTCAAAGTTGCAGAAGGTTATTGCCTTGTCTACTATAGAGGCAGAATACATTGCAGTCACATAGACTAGTAAAGAAATGATATGGATGACACGGTTCATGGAAGAGTTGGGAAAGGAGCAAGAGAGTTGCAGATTGTACAGTGGTAGTCAAAGTGCAATTTATTTGGCAAAGAATTTAGCCTTTCATTCAAGAACCAAACATATACAACTTAGGTACCACTTCATTAGACAGGTATTAGAGGATGGTGAGTTGAAGCTGGAAAAGATATATACAGATAAGAACCTTGATGATATGTTAACAAAGTTGATAACAAAGGAGAAGTTGAATCTTCACTCAACTTTTGTTGGTCTTCAAGATTGAGCTTGAAGATGGGAACAAGCTAGAAGATGTTGTACAAGTACAGGTGCAGCTGTTTATCTGCAAGTGGGAGATTGTTGAGTTGTGGAGCTAAAAGCTTCACCAATGAGCTATTGCAAGGTTGTATTTTCACAGTCACCGACGTCGATCAGGGATCGATTGGAGGCTATCGACATTGGTTATGGATCGACCGACGTTGGTCATATGCAGGCAGACAGGGACTGACGTCGGTCACTTGTGCATTTCAGAAGTCTATTTTTGTGGGATGAACAGATTGTTTGCATGATAGGATTAACTGTTAGTGTTAAGTTCGCGTTTCTATTTTTGGTAGGACTGATTTGAACTTTTGATTATGAGGTGTATCTAATGGTGGAGAATGCATAACTCATGACCCTAATGTTATATAATAGGGATAGATCGTCATAGCTTGTGTAAGGGAAATTGTAGACAATTCAAGTAGGTAAATTGTGTTTGTAATTGATAGAGAGAACTCTTGAGGAAAAGAGATCTGTACATCTGAGAGGTGTGAAATAAAGAGAGATTTTTTCAATTGTATTTTTTTCAGAGAAGAGTTTAATACAAGTTTTCATTATTTCTTGTATCTCTTATTCTTTGTTGGTTTTGATTTTTATTTACTTATTACTTCTGATTAATTTTGTGTTTAGTTGCATACAAAAGTAATCAATTGTTCTTGTTACGATCCTGATAGTAAGAAACCTCTATCAAACCAAAAATGAAAGATTGTGCCACTATCGCAATCTTGTCTGGGACCAAATTGAAAATTTTGACACTTTTAACATCTCTGTCGTTCTAAGAGAATTCAATGACCAGATGGATGCATTAGCTATTTCTGCCACTCTCTTGATTCTCCACCCAAATTTTAAAAGAGATAAGTACACTATTGAACTAGTCTTCTGACCAAGTATACCTAATAATATCGGCCATTGGCAAGTATTCAATAATGACGACCAAATCCTCGTCTTCTTAGAGCAAAGGGACAGCTTCGAACAACTGCACTTTGAAGGTAGTGAACTTTAGGAATGTGAAGCAACTTCTGAATCAAATGCAAACATAGGTGAGGATTTCCTTCAGCTTAAGGGGAATAAGATTCCCAAAGCCCTTGTTTCCTTAGAGAAATTGTTTGATAACCATGACAGGTTTATTAAACAACAATGAACATATTCAAACTCCTCATAGGATTTTGATCAAGTAAACCTGGGAACCAAATAAAATCTTAAAATGGTAAATATCAGGAAATACTGCACTCTCGAGGAGAGATTCAAGATTGCTAATCTACTCTACCAATATATAAACATCTTAGCTTATTCCTATGATGACCTGAAATCACTCAGGCCTGATGACATTCGCCATGACATTCCTCTTAAGGCAAATTCTGTGCCTTACAAGCAAAAGTATAGGCAATATTATTCAAAGATCTCAGGTACTATTTTAGCTGAGATACAAAAAATGCTTAATACTCAGATAATTTTTCCAATCCATCACTCCACATGGATTGCCAACATAGTGCATGTCAGAAAGAAAAATAGTGAAATTCGAATCTGCATGGATTTCAAGAGCTTGAATCAGTTATCTTTAAAAGATAACTACCCCCTTCCTATCATGGATCAAGTTCTGCAAATGGTAACAAGTTCAGAGATGTTATCAATGCTGGATGATTTTTTGGGGTATAATCAGGTTGAAGTTAGAAAAGCAGATCAACATAAGACTACTTTCACCACACCTTAGGGAACTTACGCCTATCAGAGAATGCCTTTCAGTCTGATAAATATAGGTGCCACATTTCAAAGAGTGATGGACCTCACTTTTGAAGATGAAATGGGTAAGTTTATTGTAGTATACCTGGATGATTTGATGATATTTTCAAAGCACCATTCTGACCATGTCCACCATTTATAAAGAATACTGGAACGTTGTCGTCAGAATGGTATTTTTATAAATCCAAAGAAATCTGTCTTTGGGGTGACTGAAGGGAAACTTTTCAGACATATTTTGTCTCGAGAAGGTATTAAAATTGACTCAGAAAGAGTCAAATCCATCCAAAAACTTACTCTACCTACCAGTAAAAATGCAATTCACTCTCTCTTCGAAAAGGTGAATTTTCTTTGAAGGTTCATCCCCAAGTTCGCTGAGAAGACTCGCCACATCGTCAATATGATGAAAGGCAATGTTATCTTCAGGTGGACTGCAGAGGGTAAATCAACATTCAAAGACATTAAAAAAGTGATCGCTCGTGCACCAATCTTGGTTTGTCCAGACTACACCAAGAGCTTTAAAATATATAGTTATGCTTCTGAACATACACTCTCAGCTATTCTAGTTTAACAAAATCAAGAAGACATAAAATCTCTTATCTCCTTCATGAGTTGTCCACTCAAGGCTCATGAGCTAAAATATTCCAACATGGAGATGCATGCATATGTAGTGGTCAAAGCAATCAAACGCTTCAGGTTTTATATTCTGAACTCGCACATTGAAGTGCTGGTGCCTGATACAACAGTGAAGTTCATTTTGACTCAACAAGAGTTTGGTACAAAGAGGGGTAATTAGATCGCCAAGATTCAAGAGTTTGATCTAGACATCAAACCTACCAAACTCATGCGAGAAAATGAAAAAATAGAGATCGAAGGCATACCCACGGTCCTCTTTGTTGCCACTACTAATGAGTGGTCTTCCGACATCGCCTATTTTTTGACTTACGGTGAGTATCCCGCTCATCTCTCTTATAAGAAAAAATGGAATGTTAAAATGAAAGCTGTTAGCTATGTTTTGTGGGATAATGGTCTATATAAAAGGAACTTGGATGGGGCATTTTTTCATTGTGTCAATAAGGTACAACAAGATAAACTCTTGGAGTCTCTCCACGATTTAGCCTATGGAGGGCATTTTTTTGCACCAGTGACAATGCACAAGATTTTGCAAGCAAGGTACTATTGGCCTACGCTGTTTTAAGATGCTTATAAATAGGTGTGTAGATGTGAATTGTGTCAATAGTTCATCGAAAAGTTTAAACTAGTTGCATTGCCTCTCAAGCTAGTAATAGTCGAAGAACCTTTCCAGTAGTGGGGTATTGACTTCATTAGCACATTTAATCCATCTTTGAGTGCCGTACATGACTATGTCCTCACGGCGACTGATTACTTTACCAAATAGGTGGAGTCCATCCCAACCAAGCATGCTACGTTTGAAGTAGTGTGTAATTTTCTCAAAGAAAATATCATCTCTCAGTTTGGAGTTCTGCTCAAAATTGTAATAGATAATGCGGCATGTTTCTCTTCGCATAAAATTACTCAATTTTGCTTCTATTATGAGATTACCCTATCTCACACTTTAGATTATTTTCCACAAAAAAATGGCCAAGCAGAATCGAGCAATAAAAACCTGGTCACTATTATTAAAAAATTAGTAGATAATAATCAAAGAACGTGGCACAAAGCACTGATTGATGCTTTATGGGCAGATAAAATTACACCCAAGAGGGCCATAGATATGTCGCCTTTCTAACTTTTGTATGGCTTAAATGCAGAGATACCTCTCACTCTAGAACTACCAGTGCTCAAATTAGCCAAAGCAATCGAAGATTTAACCTTCAAAAGTTTGATCAACAAAAATATCATGTGTCTGACTGAACTGAATGAGCAGCGAACCATGGTGGTAGACCAAATTACGGCGCAACAGAATCAGGTGAAGAGACTTTTTGACAAAAAGGCTAAGGTTCATGAGTCGAAGATCAATTTTTGTTGTGAGACAAGAGGCGAGAATCGAAGGGAATGCATGGCAAGTTTGACTCTTTATGGAGAGGTCCGTTCGCCATTCGATAGATTTGCAGAGAAAATAGCTTCTTGCTGGAATATCAGGATGGAACACCGTTTGCACTACCCCACAATGGACAACATTTGAAGCTGTTTAATTTTTGAAGCTTAGATGGATCCACTTGTATTTTATATATATATATATATATATATATATATATATATATATATATATATATATATATATATATATATATATATAGTTTTTACATTTTGTCTATTTTTCTTTCATCTTTAGCTTGACTCCGTAGCCCAATGGCTTGGATGAAAGCACTTAGAGACTGGTTTCTACTCCTATTGATCATTTCAATTAACAGAAGTTCCTTAACAGGAGCCAACTGTTGTTTTCAAAATCAACTCAGCTCATTTTTTGAACAATCCCCTGCAAAACTTGTTCATTTCGCCCTTTGTCTCTCTAAATCCATTTTCGAGATGGGTTTTTCTCGTTCTCGTCTTGGCCCAACTACACCCTTCAAAATTTGTAACATTTTTTCATTACATTTTTTTCAAAACATAAAAGTTGTTATGGTCTCGATACGACCAGGGGACCAAAATTTTACTTTTTTAGAGTTAGCATTTTCTTTTGTTTTCATGCACAGGCGGCAAAAATTGCAGTCAGTGCATTTTTTTCTCCCAAATGCAAGAGCGACAAATTTTGTCACCCCTACGTCTGGATGTGCAGGAGCTGCAAATTCTGCTGCCCCTGCATATTTTATCTTTGATATGCAAGAGCGGCAAAATTTGTCACCCCTATATATCCCCTTTTTTTTAGTGCAAGGGTGATAAATTTTACCGCCCTTGCACTGCCTCATTTTTCACACACAACATTTATTGATACAAGCACCAGGTTGTTGGAGTTGATTTTCACCTCATTTAATCTAATTTTAACCTTATTTTTTTCATTCCTCCTCTCCTCCTCCTACCCTCTTGCCTTTGGACGATCCAGTGAATGGGTAAAAGTGCGTTTTAGCAGATTTGAGTTTGTGGTGCATGTGGTTTTTTAGGTAAGTCTTGTATTTGGCATTTATTTTTTTTCCTTTCCTCTTTTTGAGCTTTGTTTTCAATTTATGTTTTTGTTGGGGTTTTGTGTTTATTTTTCCTCTCTCCCTTGCACTTTTCAACCAAACCTACACGAGCGGTGAAATTCACCATCTGCCCTCCATTTTCTTCTCCCCCTTGCGTGTACAGGCAGTGAAATCTATCATCCATGCCTCTTATTTATTCCCAAAAGTGCATGGGCAGTGAATTTTACTGCCCCTGCACTTTCCCCTTAAGCATGCACGGGTGGAAAAATTTGCCCCCTGAGCATGCAAGTCCTCCCCTTCATACAAGGGCGGTAAAATTTGTCGCCCGAGCATGCAAGTCTATTCCACATGCTTGGGCGGTGAATTTTGCCGCACTTGCATTTCTTCCTTCAAATTTCTCCAACTCTAGAGAGTTTTTAATCTTTTCTTATTTTTTACACCTCCTCTTTTTTTTCCCCCGGATTCTGACCTGACATTGTTAAGTGCCCTTCCTTGGTCATGATCACCCAACGTGCGAATTTTCTAATTTACTCAATATTTTTTAATTGCACAATCATGATTGCAGTACCCTCTAAAGATTCTTGCTTGTTAGCACCCACTCAATCGAGGCCAGTCTCGATGTCTAAAACTTCTCTGAAGAAATCAAAGGCTATGAAGTACCAGTACCAAAGCATTTTTCTGATCACCTCGGTCACCTCTAATGTCGACGACATTAGAGATACAAAGATTGGCCATATGGATATAGCTGAGTTCATGACCAGAACCAAGGCAACGAACCTAAGCTCTGAAATGAAGAGGATCATCAAGAGCAACATTCATCTGGTTACCGCTTTTCAGTAGCGGCACATCATACAAAGTTCATCCTCTAGTGTGCCCAATTTTATAACAAAGAGACCAGATTAGTCTCTGATGCCAGTGGCAATGTGATAATTCAGCTAGACCCCAAATTCATTAATAAAGTCTTCATGTGCCCTCCTATACTAAGGATTGACTTCATAAAAACACAAAAAAAGTATGATAAGGACCTCGAGAGAGCAAAGAAAGTGATGAATCACAGGTGGCTAAAGACTCTTAGGAACAACTTGTCTAGATGGCCGCAAAATTTTTTGAGGAGTGATTTCATTGAAGAAGTTAGTGACTTAATTACCCTTCTCAATAGAGTACAAGTTTTGTCATCTTCTTCACAATTCCATTAGTGGATGTACCCTTTCATCAAGATCATCCTCCAAGAGAAGCAAGAGATCTTTTGGGGTGAGCAGATCAGCAACGCTCTTCATGAGCAACTGACCAAGGTACAAACTAATTCAAAATTTTATATGACTTCATACTTGGTGTACATAGCTGCTTCCATGTGAACCTTTTCAAGTTTGACAATTGAAGGAGACAAGAAGACCACCCTAGTCTACTCGTATTACCCTCAGTTGACACTGCAAGGATCAATCTACCATTTTAAGAAGGTAAATGATGCCTTTTTTATAGTATTTTTATGCCTCTTTGACCCTCAACTCAAACAAAAAAGAATATCTGATGAAGCTTGGATGGTCGTCAATGACTATGACTGTATGTTCCTACAATTTCCTTCCTTTTGCTATCTTCGGGTTGACTTTTTCCAAAGCTATCCCCATATGCTCTCCATATTTTTTTCTGACAAGCTAGTTCTAATGGAGCTGTGTAGACAAATGGTTATCGTACACACTAGGCAGATGGAACTAAAAAAGCCAGGTTTCAAGTTTCTAATTAAAATTGACAGATACTCGATTTTGACAGCAGCCAAAGCAAAGATCATGGAAACAGAGATGCAGCTGGTTACTATGAAACAGTTCAAGAGAAGGGATATGTTTGACTACGGGGGTGTTAAAGATATGATCATAAGAAAGACTCAGTTTCATGAGCCTATGATCGAAGACATCTGGGTAGACCTAAGGACAGTCAAAGAAATCAGGAGGATGGACTACAACAAGCTCACTCTAGAGCAAATCAAATATTTAGGGCTTGCAGAGATTCCCTCCAATTTGGTCGATGATAAGAACATTATCAACAGCAGGTACCTGGTCGAGAAGGTTACTGACTCTCCTCTTCCTCCTATTCAGTGGTCCCAAAAAGAATTGACTTATTTGAGGAAGAGATTTGAACCAATATTGGCTAACACCAATGATTGGTTAGCAGCCAAAGGGATCACGTTGAAAGAGTTTATTAGTAAAAATGAGGAAGAAGACAGAAAATAGGACTAAAAACAAAGGTGATGTACCTTCCCCATCTAGGCCTCACAAGCTTAGAATCATCTTTGTTTCCAAAAAATCAAAGGTTACTAAAGAGCCATAATCGATGGCTAAGGGAGTTGAAGAACAAATCTCTCAAGAATAGGCAACTCAACAAATGAAGACAGATGACAAGCCCTCAAAGCAGTAAAAGACTGAGCCTCTACCTTCTCAAGAAGGGGCATAACCACTTACAGACGTCTCTCCTTCACCACCTCTTTCTCCTATAAGTGTTCATTCTTTCGGAGCTGCCTCTCCTTCTAAATTCATGTTTGGCGATCCTCAAGGAGCTTCTGGAGATACTCTTCGCTCCTCTGGATCTATTCCTAGTCTGGCATCCCCTTCCTTCAATCTAAGAAAAAGTTCTGCCTTTGATTAATCAATGGCCGATACGGTTTCACCAGTTACTCCAACTATGACCACTATTACCATTAGCAGTATAGAAGTTACCATAGTAACACTAGATGCAGGAACCATTGCCATAGTAAGTACTTCTTCTCTCCCTCCTTGGATGTCAGCTTTCACGCCCAAAAAAAAGAAGCTAGCCATCTCTGCAGATGACTTCAATTTTAGAAAGTTAGTGTCGGTGAAAGCTAAGGCCCCTAAGAGACCAAAGATCCTTTCAAAATTGGTTTAGGAAAAGGGGCATAAATTTTAGGAAATAGCTAAACCACCGCAGGACGCAACCCTTGAGGGTTTTGACATGAGCAGTTATTCTATTTCTCATGTTAAACTTGGAAAAGTTACTCACGAAGGTGCGAAAAGCGATTTACAGTCTGCAATGGACATCATGATCTAGAAATTTGATAAAGAAAAAGAGATAAAGGATTACTATAAAGCCAAGGCAGAGCAATTAACTGCAGTAATAAGGAAATTCACCCTTGCCCCTAAAGCGACAACCCTAGAGGCCTTTTCCATAGACGACCCTATCATTCAAAAGGCAGAGAAAACCTATATGAAAGGGAAAGTGCTAGAGGATTACATTGAAAAGATGCACACTCAGGGAATTTTCTTACAGAGATTGTCAAGAAGACAGATAAGATGAAGAAAGTGAGGACAGATATAGAGGACCTTTTCTCTCTTATCTCTCAGGACATTGATAGTATGGAGAAATATCTTGGCAAGTGGAGGGAAATGAAAGATCTGAAGAAAAACACCTTGATTTCCATCAGTGTTATTTCCAACAAAGATTCTTATGTTGAGATTAAGGAATCACTGATACGTAGGATTAAGGTACTCAAAGAGTTTATTGAAGATCTTGAGTCTTCCAAGGATGCTAGCGAGAAAAGTGACACAGGCCTATTAAATAGACTGGAAGAGCTGCCTTGTGACCTCACCTCTAGGGATAATCAAATTTTCTCAGCAGAAGAGATGATCCGAGGATTCAAGGGTATGATTCATAGGGATTTCAAAGAAAAAGCATTCTTAATGACTTCTGTGGATAACGTTTTAGATACTCAGTTGACTCTAGATAATCTAAGATCCAGGTTAACGAGTCATGCCAAGGTAATCACAGCATTGAAGGATGCTATAATCAGGGCCAAGGTCATCTTCAAAAACATCATTGCGCTAGACAGTATAGGAATTCAGGGATCTATCGCTATGTACGATGCTCATCTGAAGAAGTCTAACAGTAAGAGTTGAACCTTTTTCCCCTTCTCTCTTCTTCTTCTCTTCTCATGCACTTTTGTCATGTAAAAGTGCATGCAATTGTGTAATGTGTAATTACATGTAAAAAATTCAAAAAAATATCTCAAAAGTCAAAGATGACTCATATTTGACCAAGATATTTTTATATTATAATCTTTTTAATTTTGAAAGTTTCTCCCTATATATAGTGGAGACCTCTTTTATAAATCAATCTCTGATAATTGAGAGCAAAAACTCTGCTGAAATTGAGACACTTCTTGAGACTTTGTGCTCAACTTGTAAATCATATTTTATCGAATGAATGAGAAACAGGTTTATTTCAGACTTTGTGTTGAAGTAATCTATGTTATTTAGGAAATAGTTTTTATGTCATCTTTCTTGATAATCTCTTATCTGTTTGATTTAATAAGCAAAGTGTGCGTGTTGATATTATTTGAGGATGTTTCTAAAAGACAGAAGAGAGACTTTGAGCTACTTTTATCTTTGTGATCCTTTTATCTTTTGTAGTTTTAGGTGAACACTTTATGCTTCGTTTCATTTTACGGTTACGCGTATTCTGAATCAACGAAGGAGACAACGGAAGACTTTGTGCTTACGTAGGTTTCTTTGTTAATTTTGTTACTTACTATAGGGGATTTTTTGCTCTATGTCTGATATCATTCTTGAAAGAAGAGGAATGTTCTTAGCCAACGACTGAAATTTTTCTCTCTTGTTCCTTAGACATCACCTCTGAAAAAAGAGAGGTGGATGCTGTTATACTACCCCAAGTATTATTTCTTGCTTACTTATATATATCCATATAGTGTATAAATATTCATAGGGAACCTCCCCTTGATGAGAGGAGAGATTTACCTCGTCTACATGTGGTAAAACCACACTTTTTGTGGCGTAAATCTCCCTGTGTTGTGGTTGATATACCCATTTTGTCTTCAGTTGGTTGATGACAAAATATTGACCCAACACACCATTAAAATAATTATAGCAGCCACCTGGTACGCTTTTCCCTCTATTGAAAATAAATTTTTTCGTCTTGCTTCCAAAGCCTTCTTTCTTCTTCCAATTTATGTTTCTTTTTCTTCGTGTGTCCCAATCTTTGTTTTTCTAATCCTCTTAATACAATTTACTCCCCATTTTTTATTATTTTCATGCCACTTGAAACTAAAGTTGCAGGGTTTGTTTCAAATAATTAACTAGGAGTCCCACAAGTAATTATCGGATAAACTTCCAATTAATCTCTATTATTTTCCCAAGTTAATATTAAGGTAACTCAACTTCACCTTTTCTTGAAGCTTTTTCAAAATATCCCATTTTAATTAAAGCCATCGCAAGATTTCATGCAATCCTACTTAGTAATCAATTCCACTTGATTAATTCAAGATAAGTCTCTCTTTTTTTTAAAGTGTATGTTCATCCTAGTGTTTAATTAGGATTTATACACATTTAATTAACATAATCAATATGTTGAATATCATAGATTAATAATTGTCTAATACAATAATTAAAAAATTTAAGATTATAATAAATATTTATTTTGACAAATTAAATATAGTATCACTACTATTTTTAATTCTTATTGAAAGATGCATTAATGACATAATTTAAAGAGTACAGTATAAATCATCTCATAACATAATAATCACTATAACCAACTATAGAATAAGAAAATTCTTTCTTTTTAAAGCACAACTGAAATATAATCAATGCAAAATATTCTAGCATTAACACACATAATACTAGCAAACCAGATCAATGCAAAGAATTTAACAAGTCAATCTAATATAGTGTATGTGAATTTGGGTTACTAGCATTTTCATTACGTCATATTGCAATCATCCCATCTGCACTATCATCTCTGATGATGCTCTCCCTCATCATGCTTTGAGGGTAAGACCAATCCTACATCCACCTCATATCAAATATGTAGTTATTCTGAGTCATCATATATATAATCAATGATGCAAGACTAACAAGTATACATCTACAATGCACATAATAATCAAACACAAGTGTAACATCATGTATACTAATCATTAATATTATTTTCTCCAACAATATATGTCATAATGTTCAAATCAAAGCAATATAGAATCAGTTATTAACCATTTCAAATCCACGGATTTACAAGTAAAATCATAGTGTGAAATCGGGATGTAACAATCAGCTCACCCATCTATCTATTAATCTATTTTTGTCCAAGTTATTTATTTGTTTGCAGGTTATTCTTCCCAGCCAAAAAGAAGCTCCCTCAGTCATTGGATTCAAGTGGTGCGCAACCATCTCCCAATCTCCAAGTATTCTTAATAAACCCTTGTTTTTCATTGAGTTTTTAGTAACTTAATTAAATTAAATAAAAAATTAAAAAAACTACTATAACATTTTGGCACATTTGGTGGGACCCATAAGGTCTCACTTTTCTTATTAAAATTCATTGTGAATTTATCCATCTTTCTCTCCTTTTCAATTGATTGTTATCTTCATTCAAAAGAAAATCCAAAATTGTTTTTTATTTATTTCCTTTCTAAAGGTTAAAAAGAACCAGATCCATTTTTTATTTCTTAGGTAATTCATATCAAATAATCTAGGCAGTTAATTTATCATAGCAATAACTCCTTTCACACACATACCAAACCATAAATGCTCATCAAACTTTGACACAGGGGAACCAACTTGGATTTTATCACCTAGAGGTAACCTTCTTCCTAGTTATACTACTTTTATTTCACCACTAAGGGGAGAACCAACTCAATACATTGACTACATATAAACCTTGGTTATTATATATATATTGGCTAAGCACCCAACACCCTTATGTTGTGGTGTGTGAAGTGAGGGGGTAGGCCCTAATATTAAGCCAAGTATCGATTCTAGTACAGAGATATTTTTTAGCCTAAACAAACCTAAAACTATCTCTAGATTTTTATTTTCTTAGGACCCTCGATAACCTTTTATTTTATTTTATTTTATTTTATCACAGTTTAAAGTTAAAAATTAAAATCTTTTTAGGTACATTTTTAGTATGTGTGTCTTTCTTTTTCACTAAATACGAGATAATCAAAAAGACTTTTGTGTGCTTTTTGATTTTATTTCTTGTTTTTTCCTTTATCATCACATGTTTTGATATGACAACAATCGTTAAAACAGATTGAACCCCCAGCTTCATCCTCATCCATGGAGAATTCTCCTAGTCCTTCTATTTCCCTTGATTCCATGGGGGAAGGTATTCTCCAGTATTATACTCAAGGTGATCATGAATTTACCACTATATTGGATAGTAATCCAATCATGTTTAATCATTACCTCAGCTCTCAAGTTATATGCATCCCACTCTCTCCCCATACATAATTTTATAGGAATGCTTATGGCATGTCTTTAGAGGAAGGTGAAGGGTTTACCACTGCTATGGTGTCTTCCCATAACAATCCTCCTCTGACCAGTTATGACACTAATACTACACAACCCTTAGGCAATCTACCTCCGGTAATGTCTAGTGTTCCATCCCCATCTAGTGCACAAGCTCATAATGTCATCATGCCTCAACCTAAGTCAACTCCTCCTCTTACCATGACACATCAGAATGTAGTTATCTCAATCCCAACAACCCTTCCACCTATCTAAGCTATCAAACCTTTGAATCCTCAAACTTAGCTTTTGTAACAAGCCCATGTAAGTCAACCACCTCAATAATATATCCCATTAAGCACCAAATACATAGTACTTACACAAGTTTTTAGGTCTACTTATATCCCCTTACAAGCCCCATAGTATGTGGTGGCATCCCAACCAATCATGACCACATCGGTTGGTTATCCTTTATCCCAGTCGTTCTCTACTCAGCTTCATACTTATCAACTCCCACAACAAAATGTCTTGGAAGGTATGCATGCCTTAATACAACACCCAACCAGACCTTATGAGTATTTTTGTGAATATGATGGCTAATTTGGAAGCCTCTACCTCTTGGTAGAAAAATATGCTCACTTACGAGTAAATCTGTAATGAACCTATTAACCCGGTAGTCCTCATTAGATCTTACCCTTTCGTAGTGGGAGCTTTTGAAGTTCACCAAATTTTAAAACAAGGAAGATCTTTGGGAACACTTTCAAGTATACATACACACTTCCTACCTTATAGCTCATGATGACACACTTTCTCTTAAGACTTTTCCCATGTCGCTAGCTGGACCTACCCTAGATTGGTACAGCTCAATTCCTTAGCATTCCCTGTTCTTTTTTGGGCAGTTAGCCCAAATATTTTTAGATCACTTTTCTATAAACATTGCAAGAAATGTAACTATTGTCACCAAATATTGCACCTTAGAGGAGTTTTTTCAAGCCTATTCTAATATTTGGGTAACATTTGAATACTTCTAGGTATGTCGGTTTACCTATACTAGAAGTAGGCCTCTAGGTTTAAGGGCTAGCTCTCTAAAATTGCCTTAAAGTGCTTATCACCTATGCTAACTGATTGCTTATGGGAAAAGGGGTAGAAATATGGATGAAAGAAAGCTATTCAAAGGAAGTGATACACCATGAAGATTTTCACTATACTATCATACTTCTTTCACTAAGAAACAAGACCAACAAACTAGCTTCAAAGTCGTAAGATGTTCCAACATAAGTATTTCAATATAAAAGTGATATGCATGAGACAACTCAAGGTAAGTAGACTATAGATCATATTATTAAATCTAAGGACATTTCACACTTGAAAGGATCCAAACACACTAGCTACACTCTATATGACATGTTAGAATTAGAACTCTATATACTAAACATGAAAGGATAAGGAGAAGCAAGGATAAATTACTAGACCTCACCATTCATCACTTTGCACACTTAAATTAGATGTTTGTAAACTCAAAACCAGATTTCTTATATTATTCAAAGGTAAATTACAACATCAAACCAACAAGGCTTCACCATACATGGTGTGTAATTCTTAGACCAAAATGGCTAGTACTTATAGATAGTGAGAGAGGAGAGAGAAGAATGAAGTCCAAAAGTCACAAAAATAGGTGTCCAATTGAGAGGAGTTATGTTTTCAAAAGAATGGAATATAGAATAGACCATGCAAGGTCTATGTGGACAAATGTCTCTCCAAGAATGAAACTCCTTCAGATCTGGTGTAGGACTCTTCAATTGCTTATTTGGAAACTGCCTTCATCATTTAGCCTTCTTTTAACCCTCCACGATAGACTAGAAATAAATGAAATCATTGCACTATGAAGTGGGAGTAAGAAATATCCTTTAACATGCATTAGATGTGTCCCTAATCATCAATATTCTTTTGGCCAAGTATTCTCACTTCCTGCAGTCATAATCACCCTTCTTTCACTCATCCTTCACACTTGGCACCAAGGTGTGTTTCAATTTATCAAACCAATATGTATAGGGGATTATGTCACACATTTCAAGAGTTATTATGCCCTTGCATTCATCAATAAAAACTTAAAATGTCTCCCAATTGGAGTTATCACCTTCTCACTAGGTGATCACTCTTCATTCATGATGTTTGGACTGGCTGAAGTGGAGGTGTTATTAGAGGTACTTATGAGCTCTTCTGAAATAATAAATGTATATTAAGAGTTAGAATAGGTCTCATTATTCCTCTCACGGTGATCTTCACCTTTTAAAACCCTTATGTACCTATAAAACATTAAAAATTATTAAGAAAAGCAATTTTGTGCCTTGTACGTATAAGTTGGGTAGAAGCCAACTTGATGGGAAGGAGCCCTGAGGAGTACTTTACAAGTTCTAATCACTTTCCTACTTAAACTATCCCATTTGGATGCCTTTCTGTCTTCATCTTTCCCATTAGGTCCTTACCAAGGGTTTTAGGTAGTTTTAATCTCTAAGGATTATTCATAAAATTGTGACATTGAACTCATGAACAAATCCCACTAAATCTTTTTTGGGGGCCTTCTCCAACATACCCTAGATCCTTGATCCCCCATGCTAAGCATTTGTATAGGTGTGAATGATCCAAACATCAAAAGTTTTGATTGACAGATGTTTCAAGAACATGAAAATAACATAGTAACAATGAATTATCTAAGAGATGTTTTATTACTTGATATCGCAATACAACTATATGTTTATCTCTGGAAAGAGATGTCTCATTTCTATTTTGGGTTACATCTTCATTTATACACATTTTTAAAGTAGGAGGAGGATGTGGAAGGTCACCAATCTCAAGGGAGATTAAGTGGTTCAACTTCCATGATTTAAAAATTTACAAAATTTGAGGAATTACTATTTTTAAAAACTTACTATTTTTAAACTGCACTACTACTACTACAATTGAAATTTGGGGCACTTCCATTGGGTTTTTAGGGTTCAAAAATCACTGAGAAAATATTCATTCCATCTCACCACATTCTTCTCATTTTTAGCTTTTCAACGGTTCAAACGGGGAGTCAATTAGAGTTACAGTGCAAAAGTTATGGCTTTCAGAAGTTCCGTCATTAATTGGGGTAGAACCGACGCCCGCATTGTCGCCTGAATTATTGCCCAAATCATTCCTTCCTCCTTGAGAAGAAATGGTCCCCATTGCATCAATGTTCCTTATCAAGTGTGGTAGTTGTGTCTTAATTGGATTCTCTATGAGCCACTCACCTTGGTGGCTAAGCTAGCCCCTTTTGACCACCTGATAAAGCGGAATAGAGTGTCCTCTTGTTGTCTTCATCCAGGTGTCCACAATCTAATCCTCCTCCACTAGATAAAAACTCTATGGATTAAGCTCATCAATGTCTAGTTGTTCTACTACGACTAAAGTGTCTAACAGAGGTGGATGATATGATTTGAGGAGCTCCATGTTGAATATTTGATGTAGACCAAGGTAGGCTGGTAGGTTCAACTCAAAAGTATTTCCTCCAACTTTTTTGGTGATGTTGTAGGGACCATATCGCAAAGGCTGAATTTTTTGTGTGGGCCTACAATTCATTCCTTTTGAATCCACAACAAAAAAAATTGTCACCCACAACAAAATGGTATGCAATCTTATGTTTGTCATGGCATTGC
The DNA here is from genome assembly GCA_037957365.1 of Torreya grandis. Classification (NCBI taxonomy): domain Eukaryota; kingdom Viridiplantae; phylum Streptophyta; class Pinopsida; order Cupressales; family Taxaceae; genus Torreya; species Torreya grandis. Next base: position 2,394,851 of record JARHVA010000395.1, on the reverse strand, counting down.
TTATACTTTTGATTCATCTTATCCAAGATGTCATGAACTTGCTACTGGATGTGTTGAATTTTTTCAATGAACTTTTTTGCTTTTGATTGCCTCATATCTCCCATGAGGTGTGTATTCTATGGTGGAGAATGGAACAACTATATCAATTAGTCCCATGGGTTATGGAACTCTAAAGCATGCTTGGAATAAATTGTGCTTGGTTGAGTTGTACATGGCCTGATTGTATACATGTTGTATGAAAATAATCCCCTCATCCCATGTGCATGGATGTTTGGAGTGATACATCCGAATCATGTGAACAATCAAGTGGTTCACCACTTCTATTCTGACCATTAGTCTATGGATAGAAGGTTGTAGATTTAATCAACTTGTTATCTATCATCTTCCATAGAGTGGACCAGAAGACTGCTTAGGAACCTACTATCTTGATCTAAGACAATGGACTTTGGGAAGACCAAAATGGATCCATACATGACTAAAATATAGTTGAGTAGTTTCTTTAGTAGATATATTTTTCTTATAAGCAATCATGATAGCCATTTTTGAAAAATGATCAACTACAACAAAAATATAGTCCTTACCATGTTTTGAAGTGGGCAAACCTGAAGAGAAAATCCATTTAGACAGATTCCCAAGGCCTGGTTGGTTTTGGAAATGGCATGTACAATCCTTGCTTCTTATTTGTTGTCTTGGCTATCTTACATGGGGTATAAGTTTTAAGGTACCTTTCCACATCCTTTCGTATATGGGGCCAATATAAGTGTTTTTGAATAACTACCAATGTCTTTTCTACACTAAAGTGTCCAACTGTCCTACTAAAATATGCTTCCCATATCATCTTCTATTGTTCTGCAGCTTGAACACATATGTGCCCCATATGATAGAGGACATTATCTTATAAATAGAAATCAAAAACATGTTTACCTTCTTGAAATACCTGATATGTATCAGGAAAGGCAGGATGTGCTTCATACAGAGTACCCCAAATGGTAGTCTCATGTCCATACAAGTCAAGAACTATTATGAGTGCAGTAATTGGTGGGTGGCTCAGACAATCTATGGCCATATTTGAGCTCCCCTTTTTATGTTTGATTATCAGATGGAATTGATGTATATATGTGACCCACTTGTGGTGCCTCTCATTTTGTATTTTTCTCTACATCTAGATGAATTCCAATGGTCTATGGTCAGTGTGGATGACCATCTATTTCTCCAAGATGTAGTGTTTCCATTATTTGTAGGCTTGCATAATGGCATAGAGCTCTTTGTCATATGTTAGGTATTTCTTGACTATATCAGTGAAAGTTTCACTGTGATATGCAATAGGATGGCTATGTTGCATGATGACAGCTCCCATGGCATATTCAGATGCATCTGTCATCAACTCAAAATGTTGATGCAAATCTGGCAAGGCAAGAATAGGGGCTAAGCAAAGTCTATTCTTCAAATTCTCAAATGACCTTTATTGTATTTCACCCCATTGAAATGTAGCTTTAGCTCCTCCTTTAGTCACTTGGGTTAGTAGCCAAGCAACATGTGAGACTCCAAGAACAAACCTACGATAGAAATTTGCAAGACCCAAGAAGCTATGAAGTTCTGTGAGGGTCCTTAGTGTAGGCCATTCTTGAATAACTTGAATCTTCTCTAGATCGACATGGACCCCTTCCTCATTCACAATGTACCCTAGGTAATAAATTATTTTCATCCCAAATGTGCATTTGTCAAGATTTGCATACAATTTATGCTCCCAAAGAGTTTGAAGCACCTCACGAACATGTTGTAGATGTTCCTCCTATGTTCTATTGTAGATGAGTATGTCATCTAGATAGACAACCATAAATGAGTTGGTGAAGGTTCTTAGGATGTCATCCATCATCCTCATGAAGGTTACAGGTGTGTTAGTTAAGCTAAAAGGCATAACCAACCATTCAAAGAGCCCCTCCTTAGATTTGAATGCAGTCTTCTGGACATCGATGGGATCAATGGGAATTTGGTGATAGCTCAATTTGAGATCAATTTTGGTGAAGAACTTCACACCATGAAGTTGGTACAGCAGGTCATCAATCCTGGGGAGGGGGTAGTGATTCTTCACATTGATTTTATTTAGGGCTTGATAGTTAATACAAAGCCTCCATGTTCCATCTTTCTTTGGTGCCAAGATAATCGTGCTACCATAGGGTGAAGAGCTTGACCTGATGTGACCCTTTTAGATAAATTCCTAAATATATATTTTTATCTCATCATTCTCCAAAACTGATCTACGATACATAGGACTGTTAGGTAAAGGTGATCCTAGGATCAAATCGATAGAATGTTTTACCTGGCAATGTAGTCTAACTCTTGTGGGTGACTTGAATAAGTCATCATATTCTTCTATGATTTGTCTTATTTAATTTTGTTGTTGTGTTAACTGTGTAGTCAGGACTGCAACATCAGTGTTCTTATATTTCTATGGTTTGACCACCATGAGAATGAATTGCTTTGTCTTCTCCACCAATCTCTTACATTGCTTGGCACTAATCAGGGAGATAGATTTGGGAGGTGCTACCTCTGGTACCCTATAGTGCCACATTCCGAGAGTGAGGGTGATTCTTCAGGATTGTGATTCATAGATGCCATGTCGATCATACATGAACGACTAACCAAAGAGTACATCACAAACATCTAGATTGACCACATCACACAAGACTTCATCTTAGAAAGGTTTTATTGCATATGAAAGAAGACACTGATGGGTGACATGGAGGTCTCTCCCTGGGCTCAACCATCCAATATTGTATGGATTTAGGTGAGGCTTCATGGATAGATTTAGACTTTTCACAACTTTAGCATAGATTAATTTTTTTTGACTCCCACTATCAAGAATGAAATGTAGAGGCTTGCCTTTTACCCATAATTTGGAGTGAAGCAATCTTTCCTTGTCATCTAGACTTTCCTCATGGGTTTGTGATGAAGCAATGATGGTATCAGGTTTAATATCTACAATCTCTTCTTCATCCTCTTGACTGTAAGTTGTGTATGAGATAGAGCAGTAGATGTTGAGTATTGTGACTCAGAAAGTAGTGACTTGATGTCTCGACATTCTTCTTTGGAGTGAGTTCCAATTTTATGGTAATCACACCATTTTCCAGTCTTCCCCTTATGGGGTTTCTTATCTTGAAACTCTTTTTGCTTCCAATTTTGGCCTCATATTTGACCCTCCTTGTCACTTTTCCATTTTGAACGCTGACTCTTCATATTCTTTCTTCCATGCTTCTGCTTAATCTTCACTGTGAACTTGTATGCCTCACCGAGGGTTTCCAAATTGAAGAGTTCTATTTCCCCCCATATGTACCATTCTAGTCCACCATGATATTTGAGAGTCTTATGTTTCTCACTTTCTTGGATGCCCAATCTTGTAAATAGAGAATGAAAAATGTCAGTGTAATCTTGAACAGATTAGTCCTTACCTTGGTGAAGTTGTTACCACTATATGTACAGATCATCATATGCTCCAATGGAATAGTATTCTTCCTTTACCACTTTCATGAAATCATCCCAGGTAGGTTCCACCTCAAGGCCAATGTCATTTGTACTGAACCTCTATTTTTACACTTCCCACCAATTTTTCACGAGCAATGATGCTTTTAAAAGAGCAAAAGTGATCTTTTCTCCATCAGTGAATTTATTTACAGAAAAGTAGGAAGACAATTGATCCAACCAATTTTCTACTCCATCAACATTGATTTTGCCTTAAATGTAGGGATATCAAAATTCACTTGAACCTTGAAGGGTTTTGGGGCACTGAAAGGACAATCCATGGATGAGGAGCCAGGAAGTGCAGATGAGGAGCCAGAATTTCCCATCGAGAGTTGTTGGAGAATTTGAGCAAATTATTGTAGCATATGTGCTTGTTGCCATTGGATGGCTTCATTTACCATTTACTTGAAGGGATTGGATGTCTTAGTGTCATCTTCCATTTGAATTCATTTAGAGCGAATAGGTGGATAGTTTGGAAGCTCTGTTGTTTTCCATCCAAGCTTCTTGTAGCCTGACCTCGTTCTCGGGATCATACACTCTCAAGACAAACCGCTCTGATACCACTAATCCAAAACTCAAAAGTTTTGATTGATAGATATTTCAAGAACACAAAAATAACATAGTAACAATAATTTCTCTGAGAAGAGATGTTTTATTACTCAAGATCGCAATACAACTATATGGTTATCTCTGGGAAGAGATGTCTCATTTCCATTTCAGGTTACATATTAATTTATACATATTTTAAAAGCAAGAGGAGGATGTGGAAGGTCACCAATCTCAAGGGAGATTAAGTGGTTTGACTTCCATAATTTAAAATAATATATAATTCAAGGAATTACTATTTTTAGAAACTTACTATTTTTAGACTGCACTATTAAAACTAAAATTTTGGGCACTTCCATTGGGTTTACAAGGGTCAAAAACCACCAAGAAAATATTTGTGTCATCTCACCACATTTTTCTTGTTCTTAGCTTTCCAACGGTTAAAACGGGGAGTCAATTGGAGATATGGTGCAAAAGTTATGGCTCCTAGAAGTTCCATCATCAATTGGGGTAGAACCGTCGCATGAATTGTTGCTTGGATCAGTGAGCTTCCAAACTTAGCCTTTTGAGCTCTTCAAGGCATTTTGTGCACCCTGTCATGTTCTTGAGCTAAGAAATGTCTTCTCTATGGCCTCCTCTACAAATCAAAGGCTATAACACACCTTATAACTCTCTATAGAGGTTCTCCAATGTATTTCAATGCTCGTCTAGTGTTAGAAATGGAAATGGAGCCCTTTAAGCATTGGGCCTTGTCAAGACCTAGTAGGCTTAGTCTGCACCTATGTGGGTTTGGACCACTATGTTAGGATTTTATCACTTGTGAGACCTTCATCATGCTTGTTCATGTCTGTAGCAACTCACCATACCATTTTTCAAGGTTTTTACTACTCTCAACCTACCTTCTTATCCTTTGCTTACTAACCCTGTTGTTTTGATCTCCCTGGGAGTTCGCTCTATCCGAGACAAAAAAATGGCATCTCCCATGTTGTCTTAGGCTAATTTAATGTATGATAGGATTAAATAGGTCATAGGGACCATTTGTACTTAATTTCATGGTTTAGTCATGTCAATAGTACCTCTAAACATCCCAAAACCTAAGATAGACTTCTTGAGCACTCACTAATTATGCAGGGTTTTCTATACTAACTATAGGTTGCATGTTAGGACTCTACATATTTTATTTTCATCTGATGAGAGTCTCATGAAATGGTCACTACTACTTTGAAGTCATTTCAAGCATGTCAACTCTTAACCTTTTTTGCTAGCTCCTCATATATCTCCAAACTTGGGCATAACCTTAGACAGTGTATTGTATGTTGACTATGACTACATATCTTGGTGCTTTATTGTAGGTATCTTCTATGTCAAAACTTGTATCTCACACTCCAATGTATTCTTTATGTCTCTAATGCTATTTAGCATTCATCTAAACTTGTTCAAGTCATGCCCATGCTATGCCAACCTCAAGACAGCCATACTTTAGAGCACTATCTTACTAGATTCAATTATAGTTGATGATTCTTGAAGCAAAAGGGATATTTTAGATGAATTTCAACTCTTTTAAACCTATGCTACATAGTTTAGTATCTCTTTGAGGTATTTGGGGGCATTTCCATCTTGTAGGGTTTGTGTTTGCAAGGCTCCCATTTATTAGTTTTATATCTTGAGCCTGTGGGTACCTACAGTCAATTGTAGGTGACCCTTTTTTGGAAGCAAGGGTACACCTGTAGGTGATCAAGTAGGTCAAGACCCTACACTCCAACCCATTTCAAGATTTATTGGAGCCACAGGTGTCTTTTCACTTTAATAAGACCACTTACCATAGAGATAAGATCCTTCATACTTTTTAAGGACTATAAGCTCATTTGGAGTTCAATAACTATAGTGAACACTAAAAACCTAAAGTGTAAGAATGTTTATAAAGGAGGCCTCTTTTCCATCACTTATTGGAGTCAAATAATCACCTCCCTTTGTAAAGTTTTACTCCTACATGAAGGCTACAAGATGGATGCATTCAAGTTCATTTAAACAGTGTGTCACCTCATTGTATGGTAGAAACAAAAGTGGATAAGGATCTATTTTAGAGTTTTTAAGGTAATGGATCCCTGAACTCAATTTCTCCAACTTGAACATGGCTCTTCAAACCTGCCTACCACTCTAATAATGCATTCAACCTATGACTTGAGATGTTTGGCTCATCAAATCACCTTCAAACATGAAAATAAAGATGGAAACCATGAAATAAGGATGTTCACATCCTCTAAAGCCATTTCCACTAAGTGATTTATATGAATAAACTCATACAAGGAGAAAACCTATGGGGTATGGGGATTAGCATATATAAAATAGAAGTCAACATATAAAGTATGGTTTATAAAACATAGGCAACCAATCTCTATATTCCTACCATGAAATGGAAGTGGACTTAGTGTACTAATACCCCACAAGAGGATTTGACCTAAAACCTCTCCTACTAATCATACCATCAGAAGACCTGTTGATTAGTTTTGTATCCCTGGTGGAAATATGGAGAAGTGAAACAATTTTCAGCCATTTTTGAGTATTTCAAAGCTGACCAAGTGTCAAAATGAGTACAAGGAAATCAAAGAGCCACTGCAGAATATTTCCACACATGCTATACTCCTTTAGAGGTCGTACAACTGCCTAAACTCCTTTTCTAACTATTTTCTTGATTTCAGTTGGGAACCTACACATTTTCAATTAGAATTGACATACCTAACAAAGATCTGACATATTGGACATTAAAAGATAGTTAGGAACACTTGTCTACCTAAGAAAACCATACAACCTTTATTAATGACTCAAATAGTGACCTTATATGACATAAAATGGCTTAGAACTAAATTTGACAATGACCAAAGTTCATATCTCATTAAATAACATCAAATAAGACCATGACACACCCTATTACATCTTATAAGACCCCTATACATGTTTTCTACTATAGGGGGTTGACTTATTTTGACTTGTCATCAAAATAGTTAACATTCTTGGCGATTTCTACAGGTGGTAAGCTTGTTATGCCAATGACCAGTAGCCTAATCTTATCCATTGGGCCATGGAATCATCTATACATAGGTTTGATACTCAATTGCCTTTGAAAATAGACCAAAACATAAATAAAAGACATATAAAATCAAACACAACAAAGGAAATAAACATTTGTTCTCAAGAACACTTATTGAACACACACACAACTAAAACAAAGACATACCTAACTTAATATTTACAAAACCTCTATCTTGAGGTGAAAAACATCTTACCATGCTTTAACCAAGGTCAAAGATGGTTCCTCTTACATCTTTGTCACTCCATGAAAGTAACTTATCATGTGAAGCATGCTCATCATTAATCACTTGACTAGGTAGATGGTGAAAAATCTTACCATTCTTATGTCTTCTCATGTCTGTAAGTGGATTACTTTGAGATTTCATGAATTCTCTCTCTTGCCTTCCAAAGACCTTGATTGGAGCTACAACTATCTCGATCTCTATCATATCTAATATGTACTTCTCAAACTAAGCATTAGGAAGCATGATAGCTGCCTCAATCTTACCTTCATCTCAGGCATGACGTGTTTGATACATGGAATCATCAAACTTGCTCTCTTTTTGTTCCATCACATTTGGAAATGACTCAACATCAGGCCAAGATGTCAGTTATTCCTTGAACGCAAATAATTCTAACTTAACATCATTAGGCCTCTCTATGACTGCAGACTCTTAAATAACAGTAAGACACTTTCATGCTTGATGAACCTTTCCTTTTCTTGCTCAATAGAACACTCAACATCATGCTTGTTCGGATCATTAGACAACTCATCAGATATACACTTTCTTAGGAGGGGAAGTAGTATTACCTAACTGATCAACTTCTTGACATATGGAATTGAACCTTTACCACAAGTCATCTTCCTCTTCCTCATGAATGTCATCATCAAGGGAATTTTCATTAATTATAGGTAGAAATACATCATTATTCTTGCCATGGTGATCTATCAGGTTCTTCAATTTATCATCATCATATACATGGATCAAGTAACTGCCTTCTACAACTTGTGAGAAAGAATGCTCAATAGTTACCTTAACTTGTTCAAATGTTCCTTCATGGATGATATAGATGCCAATGTCAGTTTGTTGAAAGTAACTATAAGGATTATGTTCATAAGCATCTGCACCATACTCATCTATAAATAAGTTAGCTATACCTTCAACCTTGGAAGAAGCACCATCATCTACCATAGACTCTTCTTTCTAATTGATGACACAATTTAAGATGGAGATTGCTACTACATAGGGCTCAATATGGAACCTTACAAGCGGTTGAGTCCTAATGATCACCTTGGTCCCATATCTTGTTCTAAAGGCTAAGAAGGACTAATCAACTGAGAGGTAGCCTCCTATCTAAGCTATAAAATATATTGAAAAGGAGATTGAAAAATGATCAAGCAATGCCACAATAATAACGTCTTGAAAGATGGGGAAACTTGGGCAATCATGGAGAAAAACTTTCAACCCTTTGATCAATTCTATTATCTTGGCAGGTGTACCATCTAGCTAAAGCACTACCTTACTATATGGTTCATACTTTAAGCCAAATTTATCAGTTACTGTTGATAATTTTTTACCCCATAGGGCAAAAAATCATCACCCTTATCATTTGAAGTTGTACATATCATGCTAGTTTACTTTGAAAGAGCATATGTCAACCAGAACAGTTGAAAGGAGCAAATCTTAAAGAAATACTTTGGGTTTTACAACAAGAAGGGTTCTTCTCAAAAGGGCAAAGTCATTTTACAAAAAAATGTGAAGACCATTTCAACTTACGGAGTTCATTTTTCAAAAACCCTGAAAGGCCATTTCAAAAGTTTTGAGGACCCTTTCAACAATCCCAAATGTCATTTTCAAGATTTTTGAAGGGTCGATCCTTGACAAAATGGTCCACTTCAAGTTTGCAAAATGCCACTTTTCAATAAAAGGGTCCTTTTATACGTTTCTTGAAGGGTTTTTTCCCTTCGGGAAGGTTCTTCACAAAAAGCCGAAGGGCTCGACAGCTTTTCCAAAGGATTTTGCAAGTGGACCAAGTCAAAGTCAAAAGGGTACATGTAAGAGCGCTGAAGGGCCATTGTCTAATTCTAAAAGGTCATTACAAAAAGTCTAAGGGTCCTTACAAAAATTCCAAAGGGTATGTGCCCTTCAGGAAAGTCACTTTGCAAGGAATTCTACAGGATAGAATTCCTTTGGAAAAGGATCAATTACAGGAATCTTGAAGGGTATGTGCCCTTCAAAAAAATGACTTATCAGAAAGGCTGAAGGACCATTGAGAAAAGTTTGAAGGGTTAGAGTCCCTACCGAAAAGGTCCACTTGGAAAATTTGAAGGGTTTGTGCCCCTCAAGAAAGGGAAATTTTAAAATCTTGAAGGGCAATTCAAAAGAAGGAATTCCTTCAAACTTTTTGTCCAAAGGAAGTTTACAAAGAAATGAACCATTCCCAAAAAGATGAAAGGACTTTTCAAAAAGTCTAAAGGAATTCCTTTGGACAAATTATCTGAAAGAATTACTTCGAAAGGTTTACCAAGGGGAAAGTCTGAGCACAAGTAGAGAAGGAGAGACAATTCTCGTGATAATTTGTCTGTAGGAAAGTGAAAAGACAAAATCCCGAAGACATAGAATTCCTTTGGACTTTTGTCCGAAGGAAATAAACCAAAGGAAAAGGCTGCAAAAATGAATGAAGGAAAATAAAGGGAACAACTGGTTGGAACAAATTAGCCCGAAGGGAAAGAACAAAAGCAGGAAAAGCCATAAAATAAACCAAAGGAAAGTGCATAAAGAAATAAGTCTCAGACATTTTGTTTGAGAGAAATAGACAAATAAATAGCCAAAGATGCAAACCATAAGCAAATGACCCGAAGCAATACATGTACAAGAACAAGAGATGGAGTCAACATGGAATTTCATGCAAGTGAAGGTTTGTTTGGAGTTTGTTGGTATAAGTTTCAATTAACTATTTGTTGTATTCATGATTATATCCTATTAAATCTCATGCATCCAAAGGTCCAACTGAGCTTGTAGTGGAGTTCTCAATTCAAGGTGTGGTGTGGCTTTCCATGCAAGAGTTTGACTTGTCAAACTTGGATTTACCTCATCCCTTCAAATGCCAACATGACATTGATTTCATGCATGTGCTCTTGTTTATCTTGTTAAAGCTTCAACATTCCAATAGTTCAAACATAATTCTAAGTTCAACATTAGCATTGATTTTATGCAAAGGAGATTGATCTCTTATTTCAAGCAGAGTTCTTTATTTGGAGATTGGCGTATCTTTCCATGTATGAAACATATTAGTCTAAAATAGGCCCACCATCCTTTTCAAATGCCAAAGTTATTTTCATGCAAGGTAGAAGACAAAAATAAATTTTATTTGAAGATTGTGTTATCTTTTGACAGCTTAAGTTTGACTTGGTTAATGTGGGACTTGACCTCTTTTTCTATTTTCAGCACCAACCTCTTAGCTGTTGTATGTTTTCTATATAAGCTAGCTTTTCAACCTTGAATTGTATCCTTCTTTTGGCAAGATCAAATTATACCAAAGATTAAGTTTGTAGCCTTTTTTTTATATTAATAGAAGGACTATTTTTATTTTCTAGAATGTTGGTATAGTGTATTCATGTCAGTGATTTGCATAAGTGATAGAATTTCTCTTCCTTGTCAAGTCTTGATTCTTACCTAGCAACATAGTTAATCAGCTTATGCATGACATGTTCTATGTTTGATGTCTCTTGGTTGAGTTTACAGTGGATATAAGTAGCCGATTAGTGCTTTTAATCAGGCCTATTCTTTCATTTCCATCAAGTTTGGATCACCAAATAAAACCTTTTCGTGAAATACTTATGCATATTGGTCAATTGGAGTTGAAAGTTCAACCCTTTTCTTGTCTAAATCAATGTTCTCAGGAGTTCAAATTGAGTGGATCAATTAAAAAAAACCAGTGTATCACCATCATTATATAGGATTTCCATTCAAGTTTCTCTCTTTTCTTGGCAGTTTGTAGTGTAGAGCAAAGATCCTAATTGATACACCAAAGTAAGCTATCCCTTATAAACTAGAGATTCAATCCAATAATTAGGTCACCCAAAACTTAGATTTGTTTCCATGTTTTAGCAAACTGTGAAAGACTGAAACTACCTTCACAAGGGTGTGAGTCTGATTGACAACAATTACATCTTTGGGCATCATTGATGTTAAGGCTCCACTATCAACTATGTAATTATGAACTAATTTATCAACCACAATGAGAGTGAGGTAGAAAGGTGGAGGCTTCTTAGCTTTCATATATGGTTTCAAAATGTTTTTAGGGGCATTAGTAAAGGCTACATGACCATGACTATTGCTTGATGATGGAGGACTAGCATGAATAGTGGACAGTTATTTTTGTAAGAGTTCTCTTTGACCATGAATATGAAGGACATACCAAAGGGAAATGGAAGCTTTAACACTCTTTAATGAATCCACTATGTTTAGACCAAAAGTACTTACTTTCTCATGTCCTTGGAAGTAAATAAGTGCTTATAGCTTGAGGAATTGAAGCACCTTGAGCAGACCTTACCACATTTCGATTTGGAGGAGGTGCAGGATTGTTAGGGACTATCATGCTTGCATCCATGCCTTGCTACCTTAGAGGAAGAGCAGTGGAGCTTGTAGGTACACCATTAGCATCCCCTAGAGCCTGTATCTTAGATCTTGTATTGTCTATAATAGAAGTTCTTTGTTTAATTACATAAGTGTATTTAAATAAGAAGTTAGTGAAGCTCTCTCCTTGAGGTTGCCAACCTTCACTTGTTTTCATTAGGACTTAATCTTCAACTAATAGTAGAGGAGTGACTCCTCTTTGAGAAACTAGAGCTTGTTTTCCACCTTCATTAGCATCCATGAATTGGTTTTTTTGCCAATCTTCTCCTTACACCAAGTTGTTATGCACTCGTACCATCTCTCTTGTATTGGAGGTTGAAGTAGGATTATATGCATTGGTAGGCCTATTGAAATTAGGCTACCCTCGACCTCTCCCTCTCCCATATTTTTGACCATATTACTGATGATAGGGGTAGGGGTTTTGATGAGCACCTTATTACATATTAGCTTGCCTATTTTGAGCTTCAAAGGCTTGGTATATTGCCTCAAAGAAGTTAGACCTTGCCTGCCAATAAATGGCATCTTCTACCTTCTTAGGAGCAAAATTTGACTTAGAATTTTCATTAGAAACTTGAGAAATGTTTAGATCAGTAGCATAAACATTAGGCAACAAAGGCATAAGCCCTTTTGGAGGCAAATTTCCTACTCGTATGGCCATTCTCAACCCTAATGGCAAGGTCATATGCTTTAGGAAGAGTGAAACCACCCATATATTATAACATGATAGCAATATTAGTAACAATGGCTCTCAAGTATGTAGGAAAGATGAAGCTAGCAGGTGGTCTCATGGGAGGAGGCAACCTATGCCAATTCTTTTGGAACCTCTCATTGAAGTCATGCATTATCTCCTTGGGGGATCTTTGGATCACAAAAAGTCTGAAGGAAATCATTTAAAACCTTTCCTTTCTTTATTTCCTTCTAACAAAAGTTTGAAGGAATTGTTCCTTGGAACCTTTCCAAATTACCCCTCAGGCTTTTTGTAAATTGTCCTTTTGAAAGGAACATAGCCTTTGGAATTCTTGAAATCTACTCTCAGAACCTTTGAAATGGTCTTTCAAAAAAGTGTTTGACTCTTTGCAGAGGGAAAGTACCCTTTAAAATTTTTGAAAGTGCCCTTCAGAAATATTGTTTTAGTCCACCTTCTTGAGAAAAGAACCCTTCGGGAAAGTTGTATGGGGCAACCTGCTTGACGAGTTCATTTCTTCGAAGCCTTTTTTTTTGGACAAATTATCTGAAAGAATTTCATTACTTAGCCAGAAATGAAAATACCAAAAAGAACACTTGGCTGAAAATAAAAACATTCCTTCGGACTTCTTGTTTGGATAAATTTTTCAAAGGAAAACCATGAAGTTTAAACCAAAGAAAATCCTGAGGGAAGAAACACACTTAGTTCTTTCAAAGCCCTAAAGAATGAACAAGGACTTAGCTGAATAAAAGAACTTTGCACAAACTTTGCATTTAGCCCTTTGGCTTGTAGGCTTGCTTCTGAACATTATTTTTGACCCCTGAACAACCTGCTCATATTCTTCTCTAAGCCCCTTTGATCCATTTCCTCGTCAAACAATGCAAGAGCTTTGTATGTGGGCCAAAAATAGCCAATAGTACCAAAATGAGCTATAAAAGAAGATAAAACTTCTAATAGATCTCAGCATCAACCTCTCTTGAACCCTCTAGATGTGGACGATTATAAAAACACAATAGATCCCCCTTTGTTTTAGATAGACACAATTCTCATAGCTACACGATCCGAAATCTAGGGTCATAATACCCATAATCATAAAAAGCCAAAGTGACTATTGCCAAAGCACCAAATCCTACCACAAATAGTCTTACAATGCCCTCTTCAAAACCTAAAATTTATATTTTAGGGAAAGCGTAAAACAATAATGCTTTATAACTCATACAAATATCTATTCTAAAGTAGCTTCATCAGTTCCTGATCAAGATGTCTCTATACCAACTTATCCAAAATTCTCCATAGCACCACAAGGCTATGATAGAAGCCTTATGGGCCACTGAGGTACAAACTGTTGAACCCAAGCCTTTATCAGCCTTCATTGCATCACTTCAAAATCCATTATTGATAACATTCCATGATTCAAAAATACCACACTTACAACCTGATGACTAGGATCCTGCATTATTTATTACTGCCCAAATTGATCAAACTCAAATCAAATGAGAAATGATTGATAATGGTGCGAGTATAAATATCATCTCCTCTCATGCATTTAAACAACTATAGTTACCTAAAATTGTTGTAACCCAATCCCCAACTGTGTTACGAGCATTCAAAAATACTATCACTCTTGAATTAGGAACACTCATCCTTCACATTCAAGTAGGCATACATGTTATACCTAAACTATTTTATGTAATAGAAAGGGAGTTTAAATACAACATCCTGTTAGGACATCCTTGGATACGTGTTATGCATTGCATCCCCTCCACTTTGCATCGATGTATTAAATTCAAACATGAAGGCAAAATCCATAATGTTATGGCTGATCCCCATTTATTCAAAACTTGCAACCTTACCTTTTGACCAAAGGACATTTTAATTCTGTTACAAAGATTTATCCCCTGATCATCCAATGAGGCATCCTCTAATATGACAATCCCTGTGTCAAGGATTGATAAGGAGTCTATTGATTTCACATTTTAACAGCTATCAATTAGAGAAAATCAATTATTAACATTCAATACTCTCCCTACTCCCCAAGAATATGGGTGTGCAGACAAACAATATGCATATTGTCCAAATCTAGGAGAAATTATTCCCTTTGGTCCACCCTTCCTCTGCACCCATTTGATCTATGGGGAAATCAATCAACCTTCTTTAGGCCTTTCTAACCAAACCCATGCTAAACCATTTACCTCAAATTTTTTGTTCCTTCATAAACCCTACTTTGCAAATACATACCTACAATGGTGTGCTTGGAAGGGTTTCAGCATAGGACGCTACAAACATGGTCCACATGAGGTTATGTTAGGAGATTTTAGGAAACCCCATGAAAAACATGATCTCATTTTTAATAAAAATCCAAAAGCTACCCTGGAGATTACTCTCCTTCCTATCCTAGAAGAAGACACACCATCCTCACCATCCAACACCCCTTCTTCGATAGACGATGTTATATCCATCCCCCAAAAAAAAATTTAGTCAATGCCATTACTATAGAACCTCTCATTTAACATTGTGATGGGGAGGTCAAAACCATTCCTTTATGCTACCCAAACATGATAGGGCAATATTTTCCCACTATCGTTGTTCTTCAATGCCAAGATGATGAGTCGATCTTGACTCATTTGGGTGTAGAGAACTCCCATCTACATAAATCCCTTCTATCTAAAACCTATATTCTATTAAACAAGTCTACCATTAACATTAACATAGGGTCTCATGAGACTTCATGAATAATTAAGGTCAATAAACCTATAGATCCTTAGGAGCATCAAGATTTCACTACATTTTAAATAGATCACAGTCAAGTATTCACTTGGTCATATAAAGACATGCCTAGTATCGATGCTACTATTATCATCCATATCATTGTCACGTTCCTTGACACTAAACCTATAAAACAAAATATTTGAAAAATACACCCTTACATTGTGATCTTAGTCAAAGAAGGGTTACAACATCTCTTATTCATTAACTTTATCCAACCTATTGATTACCCTTAATGGGTATCTAATATCGTCCCTATCACCAAGCCTATAGGGGGACTGTGCCTTTATATTGACTTTTACAAACTTAATCTCGCTTGTCCTAAGGATAATTTCCCTCTCCCTAATATTGACCAATTAGTGGTTTTAATAGCTTGGCATAAAATGTTGTCACTTATGGATGGTTTCTATGGATATAATCAGATCCTTATCATACCAGAAGACCAACATAAGACTTCATGTATTACTTCGTGGGGGCCCTTTTGCTATCGAGTTATTCCTTTCAGCCTAAAGAATGCAGGAGCCACCTATCAAAGAGCCATGACTTATGTCTTCCATTATATTATCCATAAAATTGGGGAGGATTATGTGGGTGTTCTCCTTGGTAAGTCAAAATTACAAAAAGACAACCTTTTGATCCCAAAATTAATCTTTGCTCACTTAATCCAATTTCATGTCCATCTAAATTCTAAGAAATGCATTTTTAGAGTATTGATGGGTAAGCTTTTAAGCTTTATTATCTCTATTTGGCAGATAGAAGTTGACCCTGCTAAGTTCAAAGCCATTTTAGAAATGCCACTCCCATATAATCTTAAGTAGTTTTGTAGTTTGCAAAGTAAATTATAGTCTATCCATCATTTTATCTCTCAACTATTTGATCGATATCAACCATTCCATCACCTTCTAAGGAAAGATATCCATTTTAATTAGGACTTTTGTTATCAGGAGGCCTTTGATGCTCTTAAGAGCTACCTTATTTCACCACCAGTTCTCACTCCCCTATAATAAGGACAATCGTTCTTGTATATTTCTGCTATGGGTCATGTCCTAAGAGCCATGATTGCCCATCATGACGAACAACACAAAGAGCAAGCAATTTACTATATCAATCATACACTTATTGAATACAAGATGCATTATTATCAAACAAAGAAGTTATGCCTAACTCTAGTCTTTGTAGATTCTAAGCTTCAACAGTATTTACTCAATCATAAAACCTATGTGGTCACGAACACTGATCCCCTAAAATTTATGCATTTAAAGCCTTATCAAAATCAGTGAACGGTCAAATGGCTCATGCTTTTGGCAAAATTTGATCTCAATTTTATCCATCAAAAATTAGTTAAAGGTCAAATAATTGTTGATCAACTCGCTGAGGTACCTCTTGTTGATAATCAACTAGTTAATTATGAATTCCCAGATAAATCCATAACCTCCATGTCTCAAATAGATGTAGAACATCAAATGACTCTATTCTTTGATGGATCTAAATGCAAGCATGGTGGGGAAGCTGGAATTATCCTAATCCCTCCTGGGGGGACACCTATACCTCTATCCTTTAAGCTTGAATTCGATTACATTAATAATATGGCATAATATGAGGCTCTAATCATAGGTCTCCAAACCGATTTAGCCTTGGGTATTAAAACACTCAATATCTATGGTGATTCCCAACTTATGGTCAATCAGATTGAGGGCATATATGAATTTAAGAATGACACCCTTCAAAAAAAAAAGACGTCAACTGATCAATTGCTATCCACTTTCGAGCATTATGCTATCCAAGCCACTCTTCAGTCAACTAACAAGTTTGCAGATACTATGGCTCCCTTGGCCTCCTTTATCCCATCATCATCTTAGGAATCTATGTTATTTATCCTTATCCATAGGATTAATTAGCCTTCTTTTACCAAAACTGACCTTCTTTTCATCCATAGTGTGGAGGAAAATCCATTAAATCTCTGGTATGCATAGATATTTGATTACCTATTAAGAGGAATTATTCCTCTGGATCTATCTAGAAATGGCAACAAAATTTTTCAGCATCACATCACGTGTTTTGTCATACTAGGGGGTGTTCTATATAAGCATGGTTTTGATGGTATCCTTCTTTGTTATCTCTAGAATCATGAAGCCACCCTCGCTATCAAAGAAGCACATGATGGGTCATGTGGTGTAAATTTTAGTGGATGCACAATCACTAAGAGAATATTATGATTGGGCTATTATTTTCCCACTCTAAATCAATATTGTTGTGAGTACATTAATAAATGCATGAAGTGTCAGCATCACACCAACCTATCCCACATCCCTATTCAAGCATTATAGGTAGCAAAAGACTTTTGGCCTTTTTCCCAATGGGGCCTGAATATTATAGGTTAGATTAATCTTAAATCTTCTTAGTATCATGGATTCATCATTACCACCACTGAGTATTTTACTAATAGGGTGGAGGATATCCTCCTTATCTCGACCAAGGCATATAAGATTATTGAATTCATTAGTCAACATATTATTTTTCACTTTGGTGTTCCTCATAAGATCATCACAGATAATGGAAAATCTTTTAAGAACAAAAAGGTTCGAGAGCTCTATGATTCTTTTAACATTAAGTTAAGCTTCTCCTCACCTTACTATCCTCAAGCTAATGGACAGGTCGAGGCATCAAATAACACTCTTGTCAAAATCCTAACTAGAGTTGTTAATGAATCAGGAAAGAACATATATATTCATGTTCCCTTTGTCTTATGGGCTTATTAAACTAGTATTTAAACCCCTACAGGTGCTACTCCTTTCTCCGTAATTTATGGTACCAAAGTTGTACTTCCTCTTGAGATTCAGATTCTTTCCCTTCTCATCTTACTTAAAAATATCATTTTTGAGGATGATTTTCATTAGGAATGATTAGCCCAACTCAAACTCTTGAATGGGCATCAATCGACTGCCCTTGACCATCTCTATATATATCAAGAAAGAATAAAACACACCTATAATAAGCATCTAAAATAACTTGAATTTAATATTGGTGACCTTATCTTAAAATAAAATCAACATGTTACTAATATGGAAAAAAATAAAAGGGAAAAATTTGCTCCAAATTAGCTCAGACCATATAGTATCACCCATAAGTACGATCTGGGGCATACCGCTTAGCCTTTCTTGATGGAAAATTAGAAGAGAACCTCTTAATGCATTGCATTTGCATCCTTTCTACTGTTAATAAATCTTGATCACCTTGGTCCACCTAGTTTTTTGCCTTTTTGGTTTGATTCAATAGAACCATATCCCTATTATTATTATACCAAATAATGATATATAGAGACATGGTTATCCAGCATCATTGCCCATGTTTAACCTTGAATATAAATACCCCTGCTATATTCATAGCATGCTCTAAATGGATACGCTTTGCATATAATGGGAAGGATCTCCAAATCATTATTCTCTGAAAGCCCTCCCTATCACTAATTCATTTTGA
Source organism: Torreya grandis (assembly GCA_037957365.1). Taxonomy (NCBI): domain Eukaryota; kingdom Viridiplantae; phylum Streptophyta; class Pinopsida; order Cupressales; family Taxaceae; genus Torreya; species Torreya grandis. The sequence continues at coordinate 2,376,149 of JARHVA010000395.1, read as the reverse complement.
GAATAACTATATTATCTTGTGTAACAAATTTTATGGAAATTATTTTAGAACACCCGAGGTTAATCCATCAAGAAATAATACCAATGGCATAAAAAAATTAAAAAAAATCAAAGCATCTACAAAATAAGCAAAAATAAATAGACTAATCCTTCAAAGGACAGCTATGAAATCTACAAAATATAAAAAAATATGAAATATCAAAAGTGTAGACTGCTCCTTAGGACAGCTGTTGTGAAAAGCATATATCCAAAATATGGACCACTCCCTTGAAGGATGGCTATCATGCATAAAATATCTTGAGAAATCTTCCCACATTGATCAGCTTTCTTTAATTTAGTAGACTTCTTGCATTGATTAGTCTACATGGATTGGCACAAAAGGATTCTAGGGTTAACCTTAGTTTTGGGTATACAAGATGAAAACATATTCTTCTTAAGAATCCACTTTCTATCAAAGCAAAACCTTAGAGTTATCCATCTCAAACTAAAAATATCCTAAACTTCGATGACCTAAGGTTGTTAGGATACATATTAGCAATCAGTCAAGGATGCACATGCATCCATTTTGAGTGGTTTTATTGGGTCATGGTACGAGCCAATAACAAGTGATAAAACCCTTTGTAAATTAAATTTGTGCTAATTAATTACATATTTGCCACATATATCAATGAATATCTAGTAATTTAAAAATCTATAAATATGAAATTTGTAATTTATAGATCACACCCATAATAATCACGATCCATGCACATTTTTCATAATCCATAATCTATTCCAATCCAATAATCATAATCACATCCATAATATCATAATCATAATTTATCAAAATTTTAATATTTCATAACATTTTTAAATCCACAATCCCTAATTACATCGCATAATCAATAATCTAATATACATCTATAATCTATAAACATTTTTACATAAAAGCCCATAATCTAATCAAACTCATAATTATTAAATACATAATCACATAATCTAAATCACATCCATAATAACATAGTTATGATCTATAAACTTTTTATAAACATTTTCCATAATCATATCACGTAAAATCTATAATCTATGATCAAATACACATTAATAGTAGCCATAATCCATAAACATTTTAAATATAAATCCATCACATGTAACAACCATAATCTATCACATTATTTAATAAACTAAATCCATAATCACATAATATAAATGCAAGCATCCATGATAACATAATCCTTAAACAAAATCCATAAGAACATCATAAACTCATAATCATGAATCATATATATATAATAATCAAGGTGTACATCACAAATATCCATATACATGTATGTGGCTCTCTGGCCAGTGCAATGAATAAATACAATAAATAAACTACTTTGTAAAATGTATCCTACTCAGATGGATACTCCCCCAGGCTCCACCACTATCTCTACCCCCATACCCTCCCCCATCTCCTCCTCTATCCCTGTCTCTCCTTTGATCCCTCTCATGGGATACACTCCCCATGCTCATTGATCATGTGTGAGTATGCATGGAAGACATACGCTATGTGGCTAGATGGGAAGCATAGCAAGGAATTTTTGAATGCAAATCTAGTAAAATCTTATCATAGTAGCACATCTTCACCACTAGCTCCCTGTATTTCTCAATGCTTACTATGCCTGCCTACCCTGTGTTAGGCCCAACCACCCTTGCAACTATCTACACTGATGAGTCTCCCTCCCCCCTCCTTAGGCTATCTCTCTCTGCTTGGTAGTGATCCCAAGCCTCCATTGCTAGGTCATGGATCAACTGTAATGAGTCAAACTACAACCGTAAGGTATCCACTCTAGTTTGCAAGGTGTCTCACTCAATCTACACCATGGTAAGTGCCCCCTATGTTGTGACCACCTATAACTATAGGGAAATACATTGGGCCCTTAGTGTATCCCTCTTTGTAATAATATCAGTAATGTCAATCTCCTCATCCTCTATTTCCTCCTCTCCCCTTTATATCCCATCTCCTCCTCTCCTCCTCTATCCTCCTTTGCATCCTCCATCTCCTCGTTGGCTCCCTCTTGGCGTGGATGGACCACCCTCTCCTACCTTACCACCCATTATCCTACCCACCATGCTATAAATGCTAGAGTACACCCCAAATCCTTCACATATGATCATGTTTCATCCTCCTCCTCTTTCATCAGGACATCTACAGTGTCTGGCCTTGGGAGCTCCTTCTTTATATCATCCCACCTATATACACACAAGCCCATGAAATGTCTTGTATCAAGTAAAACTATCACTACACTCACCTAAAATGGAGGTACTCTACATACTCCATCCTCCTCCTTGTCACCCACCTCTCACTCCAGATGCCTTAAAGCTCTACCTCTACTCTAGGCCATGCAAGAAATTTAAGATAAGGTTGCCAAATGATATCTTCCTCTCACAACCCCTCCAAGACCCCTTAGTAGTACTTGAGGTCCCAAATAATGCCATCTATGAAGTCTTGAGCTAGATCTATCTTCCATCATAGGAAAGCCACACCGTAATCAATCTCGTACCACTGTATCCATGGGGTACCAATGGGATGCACCACCTTGATGTGTTCGTATTCCCAAAATTATAGCACTATGATCGCATGCAAGCCATATCTCCTCTGGGTCATCCAACCCCATAACTCCCTATGATCACATGTAAACACCATCTTGTGCTCAAGCATGTCTACAACCACACCTATCAATCTCTATGAAAACCTACCTCCTCTTAAGTTTAGGAGTGTGTAGTAGGAAATTACCAGCAATATCATGGTCGACACACCCCTCCCCACTGCATCAGCCTCATATAGAGGCTCAAAAACAAAACCACTAGCAAAAAAAGTGATGTCTACAACATCTCCATCATATAAGAGTGTCGGGTACTACTCCATGTCCCTGCTCATCTACATGTACTATAATTATTCCCTCCACTAGAAGTCACAAAATTTGGTATATGTCCTCCTCTTTAATGGTCATATCTCTAATAGGTAGCCAAAATGTCCTAGTAGTCATGTCCTAATGTTCTAGTAGGGTAACCAACAAACTTGTATCTTGATGAATGCATCTGTAGTAGCACATTCTTCCTAGGCCTATGACCTCTAAGTGTGCCCAAACGTCATCATTGAGCTGGTCTCATAATCACTCTAATATAGGTGACACTCGATGCTGCATTCATAGAAGAGTCTATACCTATCCCCAGAATCCCATATAAGCCTAAATTCCTCCTAACAATATAATTTAGCCTAAGCCATATACTCTCATCTAGCTTTTCACCTTTTTTGTGTGAATCGATGTCGATACCTTATAAATCAATATCATTCCATCTGGATTGGTGTTGTTTTAGGTGAGATGACTTTGATTCCTAGTGAATCATCGCTAATTCATGGGAATCGACATTGATTCCCTAGAACCATCTCACCCTACTCCTAATATGTATCCTAATCTTAAAAAGCAAAAAACTTAAAAAAAAATCAAGAAATCAATAAATTAATGGGACCTAACTCATCCTACGATCATCATCATCGCCTTAATCTGCTATTGCTAGCCTCCATTTTATCTCATGTCATAAGTGTTGTTTAGCTCTCAAACATCTTTTCATTTCACACAAATAATAAATGAGCCCTTTCCATGTCATATTTGCTTATACACCTAATTTTAGATCGACGTTGATTTGGTGGATTGACACCAATTCATTCTAGATCAGTGTTGATTTGCTTGTTTCCACTACTTGTTATATACATGCATCCAGTCCTACTCCATAGCTTCATCATGGTACCTTACCACACCTACCCTATTATTTATCCTATACCATTTTAGGTTTGTATATTTTAACCCCATGTTGGTCTCACAACCTGCATTAGGCATGTACTTTTTTGGGTATCTCTCCTCAGTCGGTCCTGAAAGGGCATTTTATCTTAAGAATAACTATTTATAAGTAGTGCACACACCATATACCACACCAGATGATTTGAACAACCAAACCCTATTACTTGTTCTATTAATTATCCTTCGATCTATCCCACCTATTCATAGTTGTGGCATTTTCTTAAAGGATTTGCCTCGAGGTATCTCTGCCTGTATTACCTTACATCATGTCAGTGCAAAACATATACTTCATGTTATGCATTTATATTATTAGATCTCATTTGTTATCTACCCATCCCATCCATTATTATATTTTTCAAACCCATCACTTGCTCTTTATCCCACATTGGATCCTAGTTTGAGGGGGGATACCTCTTCACATAAACCTATGGCATTAGACCTTTCTTGGTTTTTATCTCATGGCATGTATTCCATACCACTCCATAAAAAGGGGAAAATATAGACACTAGAATTTTGTATACCATATATGATTGGTTAGGTATTATAGGTCCTTATTTTTATTTTAATCTCCCAAATATCCCTATCTTTAGGTTTAGTATATTTATTGTCAATAAATCGGTAATTTAGTTTTACAAATTACCTTTCTACCCTCCCCCCCAACCACCTAAATCTAATTTATAACCTAGGGAATCCACCTTTTAACCACTTTTCTCTTGTATGACCTTATTTCCAACAACCTCGTGCTGACAAAGCCCAATTTTACTTGTGGTTGGAACAAACTTGCCAATTTGGGTGAATTGGTGCCGATTCACCCATGATCAATGCTAATTCTCCAGAACGACATCAATCCATATATACCCAGATAACATTTGGCTTTGGGACCAAAAAATTTGAACCTCAAAGTGTTGCTAAGATTTTTGGGAGAATTAAGGAAGCCCTTAATGTCACTCTATCATAATTTTACTGCAGACAATCTCCATCCATCATCAAGAGCCTGAAGGACTACCTACATTTGTGAGGAGGAATTTATTTTGTTTACAACCAGGTTCAAGGTAAGTAATCATATTATTTATATCATTTGTCATCAGTCTGTTTAATTTTATCTGCTTATCCAATCTTTAAAATACAATCTATATTCCTCTGCATCTATTTATTAGCCTATGTCATCCAATTTAGTCTTTATTTTAATTAAATACAGTTTTAAAGAGAATCGATGCCAATTCATTTTGAATCAACATAGATTCTACAAAATCAGCACCGATCCTATAGGATTGGCATCAATCCATTGTGTTTAACTTTTAAAACACAAGCCTTTTATCTTAGACCCATGTCTTTAATTCATACTAATTTTCTATCCTTTTAAACATGGTTTTGTGATGTAGATGACTCTATCTGGTGTTGCACATGATATAATCAATATCACTGATCTACCTATAGTATTCCAACCCCTTTTTGTTGATAAGAGTGACATAGCCTTCAAGTTATCACTTTGCATAATTATTTACTCTCCCTCTTTTGAAGCCACTACTGTCCAACTTGATGTCATACAAGAGGATGTGAATGATGTTACAACTTATTGGGATGGATACTTTGTTTACATTGATAGATTAAATGAAGATTGAATCATAATCATTTTTTTATTGTATATTTTATCTATTATAATTTATCCATGTAATTATGTATAAAGTGAGCTGACATCCACTTGAGGAAGTTCACAACTTCTCAAGACTGGTTCCTAATCAGGCAGCTCACCCATCTATCTATTAATATATATTTGTTCAAGTTGTTTATTTACATGAAAGTTATTCTTCCCAACCAAAAAAAATCTCCTTTAGTCACTAGATTCAAGTGGTGTGTAACCATCTCCCGATCTCCAAGTATTCTTCATAAACCTTGATTTTTCATTGAGTTTTTAGTGAGTTTTTAAATTAAAGAAAAAAATGAAAAACTACTATAACAGGTGTATCACCTCATTAGAGTAGGTTTCTCTCCCTTTTCTTAGTAAGTGATAGATTAATGTGTGAGCCTAAGTGATTCATCGAGGGGAGCTATCCCTTTAATCTAGAGGTTTGCCCCTATTATAGACAACCCATAGGTTTAGGGGTAATCCCATATTTCACCAAATTAGGAGAGGTTTGAACAACCTCCTCCAATGGTGCAAAATTTGTTTATAATAGTTATGACACTCATAGTGGGACAAAGGTCCAAAAGAATGGAAGAAAATTCGGTTTGTTCTTCTACCTATCAGCTTTGGGAAGCATTCAACAAACACCAATGATGACTCCAAATGCAATCAACTGGTTTAAACAGCCCAAGTACTTATTGTGAAAAGTATTTGATAATATCTTGTTTTTCCCTTTTACTCATGAAGTTGGTGTTATTGGGTATGAAGAATTTTTTTACTGTACACCTCCTTATCATCCTTGTCATGACTCATACCAGCCATATAGCCTTTTTTATCAAACTAGTTAAGACCCCAACTATGTGATTCAACAACCTTATCAAGCTTTTTACCCTCCTTATGAGTCATATCAGTCCTATGGTCAACTTATTTCTACTCTACATGACCATGTTGTTGCATATGAGCCACCTTCCCAAGCTCAAGATGTCTCTAGTTGTCCCTCAAACCAATCCATTTCAAGTTTGAAGAAACTCTCTCTGAGTGAGAAATACATGGTAGACCTTCATGCTCAAAGAGAACATGGTCAGATATTCCTATCCATCTCATTCATGACATGAGAGATTCATTGCATCTATTGAAAAGATAATGGACACCTATTGAGAGAGAAAACTGGCAAAGCCTCTCAAGTGAAATGTTGGATGGAAGTGGTCTCATTCAAAGCATATAAGATATGTTAAAACTTCATGAAGGATAATAAATTAAATTCCATTAGCCCTATGTGTCTTCTTAAACTCCATCTCAAATCTCATACCTGCCACCCATTCTTCCCCAAGTGACCTTTCCAAGTGAATCTCCAAGTGTTCCAAGTGTTCCATGTGTTCCTCGAACCTTCCCTTATTGGAATTCAATCCAAGGGAGTATTCAAAAAGAAAAGAAGATTATTTTAGAATAACCTATTGATTGAATCCAGCATCCCACTTCTCTTCCACAAGGAACTTCCAAGGAGTCTTCCGAAATTCCAAGCTAGAATCAAGTAATAAAGTCTTGGAGTGGGAAAGGTGAAATAAGTATAGATTGGGGATTTGAAGGGAAAGATAAATCTAAACCTATGCAAGTATTTCCCACCCCTCCTCAAGAGATCTATTATACTATATATCAACCTTCTTATGATACTTATCCTCGTGATGCCCCTAATCACCTTCAAAAAAAGATATTTCAAAATGATATAGATAGGCAAATCAAAGAGTTGGAGTTGAAGATAAAAGGACTTGAAGAGAGCTAAGATCAAGAGATGGAAGACAAAGAAAACTTTGTCCCTAATCAAGCCCCATTGCCCTCTCCCCAATAACCTATAACTTGTCCATCTTAGAGGTTTATCCAAGAGTGTATTCAAAATAGGAATGGGATTATAATTGAGAAAGTGGAAGATCAGCTTGCAGCTATGGAATAACCTCAAGAAGGGTATGAGGAAAATAAAGTTCTTATTGAAGATGTCCCTTCCATTACTCAATTTAACTTCCTATCTCTACAATAGTTCCTCAAAAAACCCTCCATTCCCATGACCATTCATGATCCATTCTTCACACCTCATACTCCTTCTCCAACCCATGAACTTGTTCACCACCCTCCCACCTCATCTATTCTTGAAGGAGAACCCATCCTATTGGAGATAAGTGAAGAAGATCAAACCAAAGTTTTACTTGATCAAGAAGATGACTTGAGTGCCTATGATGAAGAGTTCACTATAAGGACTCCCCTTAGTGAAGATAAACATAAATCCATCTTCTTGAGTGAAGAAAATGATGATCAAGATCAAGTTGTAGCTACCAATAAAGAGTTTGATCAAGGCATGAAAGAGAAGGTGCTTGAAAGAGACATCACATCAGTTGAGTTTGTTGAGACTCATGAGCAACATCAAGATGTTAGTTTTGAAAAACTAATAAAAGACAAAGTTTATGTTGACTCCATGGACAAAGATGATTTATGGTTGAAATCCAATGAAATTTGTGAAGAATTTGAAGGCCTTCAAAAGCCTACAACTCTTGCTATTCAAGTTTAAGACATCCTTGTAGATGATTTGCCTCTTGAAGGATAATTTGATAACTTCAAAAGTACCAAACTTGAACAAGTTGTAGCCAGCCTTGAGGTTGAAGACTCTTAAAGCAAGCAAGATAAAGTTGATCAAGTACATAATGATCAAGAAGATGGAGTTAAAGAAGTTGTGGTCCTTGAAGAGAAGAAAGACAAAGATGATTGACAATAACATATTGAGTTCCCCCAAGAGGTTGAAGGTCTTTGCAAGGTTGAAGATCATGTTCACAAAGAGATTGTTCAAGATGTCTTCATTGAGGATAATGATTAGGAATGGGTTGAGTATGCTAAGTTCCTTGAAGATCTTGATGAGATTGCAATAGTTGATGAAAAGACTAATGCCATTCAAGATGCCATGGTGATCCAATAAGTATGCCTAGATGAAGAATTATCGGAAAAGGTTGTATTTGAGGAGTCTTATGAGAAGATTGAGATTATTGAGTCACATGAAGAATTCACCTTCACAAGTGATATGTTTGCAGTTGTTGTTTTTGTTGTATTGGAGGCCATGTCAAGAAGATTGACAAGTATGAAGGAGTTGAAGACACCAAGTGTTGGAAATATTGTCATTGATGTCAAAGGTCTAGTATTATTGGTGATAAAGGCCCTATTGCATTTAATGTTGTTTGTAATAAATATATCTTGGCTAATATGAGTTAATATTTATTTAATATTAACAAATATATTTTTAGTTGCATATGAGACAAAAAAAGGGCCCATGGAGAAGTCAAAGAGCCACAGGGTAAAGACAAAAGAAGGATGGGACGCATTTTCCCATGAAGAGTCATCTTGGGGAATACCAAGAGTCACCAAGTGAAGACAAAAGAGTAAGGGCACAATTTCTCATGAAGGGACACTTTGAGGAATACGAAAAGTCACCAAAGATAAGGACAAAAGTGGGAAGGACATTTTTGGTCATGAAGGGTCACCACATGACTTTTCAAAGGCTTGAATATGAAGGGTCATCCAAGATTGGCGCCATTTTCCATGAGGATTGAAGGGTCACAAAAGGGGAAGGCCAAAGGTCATTTGGAAAGCTATAAATAAAGGCTTGAGTAGCCATTTGTAATATATGAGAGTGAGAGGTTGATTTGATATTGTAATATCTAGCTTAGAAGAGCAATTGTGAGAGATGAATATGATTTGTATTTGTTATATCTAGCTTAGAAGAGCAAAGGTGAGAGAGAGAAAGGAGATGTTGTATTGAATTATCATTTGTTGAGATAGAAACATTGAGAGATAGGTGTGTGGTATACACAAAGGGGTTGGTGCTCATGCGGGTTGGTGCTCACGAATAGTAGCTGGGTTGGTGCTCGGCAAAGGGGTTTGAAGCTCCTGTGGGTTGGTGCTCACGAATTGTAGCTGAGGTTGGTACTCAACAAAGGGGTATGGTGCTCCTGTGGGTTTGTTCTCACAAATATACTTGAGATTGTTCTCTGTGGTTTTTCCCACATTGGGTTTCCACATTATATCTGTTGTCTCTCTCTATCTTGTGTGATGTTTATTGTTTGAGTTTTATTGCATATCTTGAATGTTTAATTAAGTGAAATATGATAAAGGGAAAGTTTTATAAGATATATAATATATTGATTCACCCCCCCCCTCTCAGTATATTTCATGCTTAACAATTGGTATCAGAGCAGGTTCTTTTTTTGAAAAGTTTTACAGCTTGAAGGTAAATCAGGAAAGCACGATGGCTGGGTCACAGGAAGGATTTTCTACAAATAAGACACCTTTGTTTGATGGGATGAATTATGCTTTTTGGAGCATGAGAATGAAGGTTTATTTGATGGCCCTTGGATTCGACATATGGAAATCAATGGTGGAGGAATATGAAGAGCCACAGACATCTACAATTACTCTAGCATTAAAGAAGGCAAGTGAATGTAATGTTAAAGCTTTAAATGCTATTTTATGTGGTTTATGTGAATCTAAATTTGTTAAAGTTATGCACTGTAAATCTGCTCATGAAACTTGGGTAAAACTTGAGAATATTTACAAAGGTGATGGAAAGGCTCAGCAAGCTAAGTTGCAGACTTTTAGAAGGCAGTTTGAATGTTTGAAGATGGAAGAAGAAGAAGATATAGCAAGTTATCTTTTGTGAGTTGATCAAGTCGTAAATCAAATTCAAGGTCTTGGAGAAATGTTGGATGAGTCAACAGTGGTGCAAAAAGTTTTGAGATCTCTACCAATGAGATATGATGCAAAGGTTTCAGCAATTGAGGAGATGAAGAATTTAGCCAAGCTAAAAATGGATGAGCTTCATGGTATTCTCACGGCATATGAGATGCGGACAGAACAAGATAAACCCTCAAAGAGAGAAGTGGCTTTCAAGACATCAAAGAAGGAGAAAGCTAAGATTAAAGAATCAAGTGATAGTTCCAGTGATGATGAAGATGACAATGGAGCACTTTTCATTTGCAAGTCGAAAAAAGGAACAGGTAAATATCAAGGAAAATTACCTTTTAAATGTTTTAATTGTGGAAAGATTGGACATTTTTCAGCTAGATGCCCAGATAAAGTTATATATGATGAAGAAGAAAAGCCTACATACAAGAAGAATTTCAAAGGCAAATCTAAGAAGGAATTCGAGAAGAAGAGCCTGTATTCTAAAGATCCTAGCTCAGGCGAAGATAGTGGAGTCAGCGATTCAGAAGAAGAAGAGATTATATTCATGGCCATACATGATAATCAAGAAGAAGAAGAGGAGGAAGCTAAAGTAGATATGGAAGGAGAACTCAATTGTGCCCTAGAAGAGTTAGAAGCTGTTCAAAAGAAGAATCGAAGATTAAAGCACCAGATCGAGAAAAATGAACAAGAGTCAAAGAAAATGATTGAAGATCTACAAGCACACTTTGAAGAAGCCAAGAAGAATGAAGATCTCACAGCACAGTTGGAAATAGCAAGAAAAAATTGTGAAAGGTATATTATTGAAATTGCTTCTTTAAAATAAGATATTAAGAAAGCAGTCAATGATAAAGTAGTGAGTGATTCAAAATTTGAGGATAACACTAACATATTGAATAAGATATTGGAAAGTCAAAAAGCATCTTCAGATAAGATAGGGATCGGTTTTGAAAAGAAAAAGAGCTATGCTGAAGCTCTTACACAAGAGGAAACAAAAAGGGGAGAAGTGAAGAATACAGAGAACATTCCAAATAGAGAAGGTTGGAAGGAACAAAGCTACAAAAGGCAATCAGGTCAAAGATATACAGACAGGTCTTATTTTTATGGCTATTGTTTTTATTGTAATGGATATGGTCACAAGAAATTAGAATGTTGAAAAAGAGCTAACAATTTCAGAAATAAGGAGAAGGAAAGTCAAGTAGAGTCAAGCAGAAGCCACAACTCTTTTGCTCCTCTATCAAGCTTTGATGAAGAGACCATAGTATGCTACAAGTGCAACAACTTCAGACACATAGCTCGGTATTGCAGAAGCGTGTTTGAGTCAATCAAGAAGGATTAGAGTTTCAAAGCTCCATTCATCAAGAAGAAGAATCAGAGTGTCAAAGATCCATTCATCAGGGAGAAGGTTCAGACATGTACATGGTAGAAGAAACAACATGAAGATTCTATGATGGTGTAGACAGCTCTGCATGTGGGAGGTAAAGATCAGCCATGGTTAATTGATAGTGGATGTTCGAGGCATATGACAGGAGATAAAAGTAAATTCATATCTCTAAAGAAGATCAATGGTGGTACAATGAGGTTCGGAGATAAAACCACTACCAAGATAGCCGGAAAAGGTACTTTGAGTTTGGATTATGTTAGAATTAAGACTAAAAATGTTTTGTATGTAAAAGGTCTTAAGCATAATCTGTTGAGTGTTAGTCAAATTTGTGATCAAGGATACACATTAAGGTTTCATGCTAAAGGTTGTGAGATTAGAAGAAAAGATTCAAATGAGTTGATTGCAGATGTTCAAAGGACACAATGTATATGTATTGTCAGATATCTTCTCAAAGGCACAATCAAAGGATACATTCAAAGATCGGCGAGAGGAGTTGGGAGTAATTTCTATTACTTCCTGCCATTGATGTTTATCATCAAGTGAGGAGGAGCTAAGTGTTAGCTCCAGGTAGGCCCTTTGCCATTGATGTCAAAAGGGGAGAATAACAGGTACAGGTACAGGTGCAAAAAACAAGTACAGGTGCAAAAAAAAGGTACAAGGAACAGGTACAGGTTGCTACAGTAAGGGGGAGTTACTGTATGTTTTCAGATGATGATATGTGCAGGTGACAGGATGTGGCAGTTTCAAGATTGAGGTTGCCATCAATGACAAAGGGGGAGATTGTTGGAAATATTGTCATTGATGTCAAAGGTCTAGTATTATTGGTGATAAAGGTCCTATTGCATTTAATGTTGTTTGTAATAAATATATCTTGGCTAATATGAGTTAATATTTATTTAATATTAACAAATATATTTTTGGTTGCATATGAGACAAAAGAAGGGCCCATGGAGAAGTCGAAGAGCCATGGGGTAAAGACAAAAAAAGGATGAGACGCATTTTCCCATGAAGAGTCATCTTAGGGAATACCATGAGTCACCAAGTGAAGACAAAAGAGTAAGGGCACAATTTCTCATGAAGGGACACTTTGAGGAATACAAAAAGTCACCAAAGATAAGGACAAAAGTGGGAAGGACGTTTTTGGTCATGAAGGGTCACCACATGACTTTTCAAAGGCTTGAATATGAAGGGTCATCCAAGATTGGCGCCATTTTCCATAAGGATTGAAGGGTCACAAAGGGGGAAGGCCAAAGGTCATTTGGAAAGCTATAAATAAAGGCTTGAGTAGCCATTTGTAATATATGAGAGTGAGAGGTTGATTTGATATTGTAATATCTAGCTTAGAAGAGTAATTGTGAGAGATGAATATGATTTGTATTTGTTATATCTAGCTTAGAAGAGCAAAGGTGAGAGAGAGGAAGGAGATGTTGTATTGAACTATCATTTGTTGAGATAGCAACATTGAGAGATAGGTGTGTGGTATACACAAAGGGGTTGGTGCTCCTGTGGGTTGGTGATCATGTGGGTTGGTGCTCACGAATAGTAGCTAGGTTGGTGCTCGGCAAAGGGGTTTGAAGCTCCTATGGGTTGGTGCTCATGAATTGTAGCTGAGGTTGGTACTCGACAAAGGGGTATGGTGCTCCTGTGGGTTTGTTCTCACGAATATACTTTAGATTGTTCTCCGTGGTTTTTTCCACATTGGGTTTCCACATTATATATGTTGTCTCTCTCTATCTTGCATGATGTTTATTGTTTGAGTTTTATTGCATATCTTGAATGTTTGATTAAGTGGAATTTGATAAAGGAAAAGTTTTATAAGATATATAATATACTGATTCACCCCCCCCTCTCAGTATATTCCGTGCTTAACACCAAGAACAAGGTTCAAAAGGAAATTTATTTCATTTAATCTTTCATCTCATGGAGTAAAAGATAGTGCAAGATTCCCCTTTGATCCAAGAGGAGAAAATTTGTTTCAGGTTAGTTTGTATATAGTTTAGTTTGCTTAAGTTCTTGTTGTGTTCCCTAAGTGCTTGTTAGAACATGTGTGTGTCTACCTTTCTTTGATTTTATGTGTGTGTATTTGTTGTGTGTTTTGTTGAGGTAATCAAGTTGTCTTGTTGGTCAAGTGTCAAGGTCTAATCTTTTTGTCTCAGAGTGGGTTTGTTCTCACGAATATACTTTAGATTATTCTCTGTGGTTTTTCCCACATTGGGTTTCCACGTTATATCTGTTGTCTCTCTCTATCTTGTGTGATGTTTATTGTTTGAGTTTTATTGCATATCTTGAATGTTTGATTAAGAGGAATTTGAAAAGTTTTATAAGATATATAATATACTAATTCACCCCCCCCCCGTCTCAGTATATTATGTGCTTAACACCAAGAACAAGGTTCAAAAGGAATTTTATTTCATTTAATCTTTCATCTCATGGAGTAAAAGACAGGGCAATATTCCCCTTTGATCCAAGAGGAGAAAATTTGTTTCAGGTTAGTTTGTATATAGTTTAGTTTGCTTAAGTTCTTGTTGTGTTCCCTAAGTGCTTGTTAGAACATGTGTGTGTCTACCTTTCTTTGATTTTATGTGTGTGTATTTGTTGTGTGTTTTGTTGAGGTAATCAAGTTGTCTTGTTGGTCAAGTGTCAAGGTCTGATCTTTTTGTCTCAGAGTGCAATTGACTCCATAGCCTAATGGAAGGATAAGGCTACTGGTCTAGTCAGCATAACAAACATGCTACCCCTATGAGTCACTAAATTGTTATCCAATTTTGACCCCCCAAGTCAAAATAGGACCCTTATAGGAAAAAAATGAACCTTAGGTGATTTAGGAGGTCCTAATTGAGTGCAAAATACCTTATTATCATTTCTTAATGTAAATTTAGAAAGATTAGGGTAAGGTCATTTTTGGTCATATAGTGATTTAGGGGTGTCATGAGGAAATAATAGATGGTAAAGGTGTGTAATAGGTTATTATGGGTTGATTAATGCCATTTTATTTCTTAAATACTTTGTCCTAACATTTTATGGTGTTTTGGAAGCTTTGATGTCCATTTGCTAGCTTGGAGGTGTTAAATATGCATAAAAGTGGATTTTTGGGTAACTTTATGTGTGTAATTTTTTTTTAAAAGTAAAAATACATAACATACACCTTATAATAATCTTGGATCAGTTATAAAACTTCCACACCTATCAGAGAATCAGAACAAGGTCAAAATCTTGCACTTCAATGCCATATTGAGGAGTTAGAAGAAGTTGTACAAACTTTTGGAAGTCACTTGCAAGTGAGATAATGCCAGAACATAATTTAGACTTATATAAGTTAGGGAAAATATTTGGAAGAATTTTCAAGTTCCACAATTGCAATTTTTTCCTTCTCTCTTTCATCGTCCCCTTCACAAGCTAGTGAAGGCCAACTTTAAGAAGATGGTACAAGCCGTAAAAGTAAATTTGGGGGCTAATATTTTGGAAAATTTTTGGGACCAATATGAGCCCAAAAATTTGTGTAATTTATCATTGTATTGATTCTCTTAGCTTTATGAAAAATCACCAAGAAGGTAAACAACTTTTTGATGGCCTAAAACCCCACAGGCTGGGTTTGGAACAACTTCAATGAAAATTATGAAATCATGGATGCTTGAAACAACCTAGAAAATATTATAAAATTTATTTATATGCCTCACAAACATTCACTCATCTTGGTGGCATGTGTGGATGTCCTTTTAGCATGGAAAATGGTTCTGGTACATTCTCTACAAATGACTATCATTTTCCTATGTTTATGAGTTTTTTAGGTGGTCAATTTCATTTGAATGGTTCTTCATGGTCATATAATAATCTCTCAATCCATTCATAGATTATTTATCATCCAAGCAATCCCTACAAGTTTGAAGAGGAGGTCACATCTCCATCCACTTGGTAGAATGTGTTTTTTGTGGGTCTACATAACAAAGTGTTTTGAGTGTTTGGACATGTATCTCCAAGAAATTAAAGTGGTTTTTCATGTTTAAAGTGATTTATTCAATGAGAATCAATTATGTTTCAATCCATAATAGCCATTTTACACTTCTCGAGGTTTTAAAACACAAGAGTTGCAGTCTCCATCACTTACAGGCTTGTAGGTCTCCATATTCAAAGAGTCATGTGTTGTAAATGTATTTTTAAGGCTATCCAAGCATGAAATCATTTTAATTATGGTGATTCTCTCAATTTTAAAAGGTTTTGGATTGATTGAGGCCTCCAAAAATATTTCAAGCCAAGAGGTGGCTAAAAAGATGAAGCCTAAGGACCTAATGTCACCTACAAGACTATGACTATGTTGACAGTAAGTACAAGGGTTGTGAAGTGTTTTGAGAAGATAATAGACTTAAATTTAATGATGAATAAAGCCCCGTAATGAGTTCAAAGTTTGTAAGATGTCATGACCTACTTGAAAAGGCTAATTCAAGACCTTATACGTAATCAACTGTCTAAGTTGGCATGTACATCTAGTTGAGGAAGGATTTTCCTTGAATATTGAATAATGGTGAAGTTCAGGACAGTTATAGCATTTTGAGAAAATGTATGAAACCCATATTAATGGAGAAAATCCATCAAGAGATATGGAGATTGACCTTGAGAGGCTTAAAATCCCTATGCACACAGTCAAGTATTCTTGACAACCACCTACAGTCAACTCAGTGAAAAAGGTGCCTTAAACGATGAATGGTGATGGAGTTGGAGGTTTCAAGATAGTAATAAATGCTTGATACATAAATAAAAATAACAAAATTTCCTTGAAAAAGATTGAAGATTGGTCTTGAAGGCATAAAAGGGCTACAAACACAGTCAAGTGTCCTTACAGTCACCTGTAGATCGCATAAGTGACTCATAATCACCAAATTATTGAGATATTAGTGTGAAATATTTGAAGGATATTGAATATTTAAAGACATTTAGGTCACAAAAGAGACCAAACAAGGGTTTCAAAGGCTTAATGTACCATATTAAGTCAAGTTTGTCCAAACTAACGCTTACAGTCAACCAGTTGATAAGATTAATTTTGTCTTAGATAGTGGAAATGTTGATAGAAAACCATGGCTATAAATGAGGTATTGAGTCCATGAAAATATTTATTGAGATTAATAATTCCAATGTTGTAATAAAGGACTCTAAAAACACCATCTTCCAGACCATTCTCAAATGTACATACATAGGCAGACAGTCTGCCTAAGTGACTAAGGACCACCTCTAAACCCAAGAATAATGGTTTGTGTAAGGATTTTAAGGTTAAAACGGAGTAAATATTCTTAATCCATTGATATTAAAGAGTTTAAACATGGGATAAAAGAGTTCTTAAAGAGAAAATAACCAAGTTAGTCACACACAATCTTAATATGCACACAGGCCTGTAGACCTATTTGAGTGACTTAAGGTCTCTTCAAAACTTGAGAAGTGGAGTGTGAGTATTTGAAGATGGAAATAAGAGTAGGGAGTTCTCAAGTCATCAATACACCAAGGACAAAGAGTTATAAATAGAGAAAATGACCAATAATGGTCATAAGTCATATTGGTTACACATAGGTCTAGTTAAATGACTAAGGACTCTCAAAGCTTGAGAGAGAAGTGTTGCATATGTGATTTAAAGGATATAGAAGAGTTTTAATTCCTAAATAAATTGAGACCAAAAAGACTCTAAGTAAAGTATGAGGATAACAGGACTAAAATAGGGGTTATTCACCTACATACAGTCCAATGTACAGTTTTGT
Source organism: Torreya grandis (assembly GCA_037957365.1). NCBI lineage: Eukaryota > Viridiplantae > Streptophyta > Pinopsida > Cupressales > Taxaceae > Torreya > Torreya grandis. The sequence goes on along the minus strand of JARHVA010000395.1, from coordinate 2,358,861 downwards.
CTGTTGCCTCATGGAAAATGGTTGTCTGTGTGAAAGGTTAGAGGTATGAGAGAGAGTAAATTAAGTGTTACAATTTGAGTGTATGATATTAACATTACTCTACAAATAACCTTAGACTCAGTAATGAATGGAAACATTGACAAAATTTGCACGATCCTAACAAACCTATTGCATGCTCAGGCTTACTAGATAGAGTTGAGAGATGATGTCTAGTCAAGTCAAGATGAATGAGTAATTGAACACCTTGAGGTGGATGGAAAAATGTTTTATAGAGCTTCAAATCACTCTATATATCCTTTATCTCAAGCAACGATAAGGAAATAAACATGGTAGACCTTGTTTAGTCCTGCAGTCTTAAGCACATACATAATTTGTATAAGACAATTAGTCCTATAAGGATGAAATGGAGTTAGTTGGAGATTCGATAGACATCAAGAACCTTGCTAAGATATTGAAAGACTTATACAAACATTCCAAAAGAACTCAAACCCCAACAAAGAGAGAAAATAAGTGGATATAATCCATTAGAGTATGCTAGACAATTTGGCATTAGAACCCTAGGTTTAGAGAACATGAGGATTCAAAGAGTTTGGTGAAATAAATTGGAGAAAAAACTATTGGAATAGGTCAAGGTAAACATAAAAGACCTATCTGAGTTCATTAGAGATCAATTCCAGCTCAAAACATGTACCTGCAGACTGCAATCTAGCCTAGACCTCACAAAATGCTTGTTCTTCAACCTAAGGGTCATCAAATTTTGCTCGCACCTTTAATGAGGAGATTAATGAGGTTGAATGGACATTTGAGGTGTTATAGGGCTCCCCTAACAATAATATTATGGCATTAGGAGAGAGAGAGGGGTTGTTCTTTATAAATAATTGTTAAGACCCTAAACAGGTCTTAAATCTCTCTTAAACCCTAACATTGACTAGTTTGCAGATATGGAATTCTAAATCACACCTAATGCCATATTTTGATCATAAAACCTCTTGGAATTGTTCTATACTCTAACTGGCTCATCCACATGTACTTAAGGTTTACAGATTGCCATACATGAGTTATTTTATGTGTTTTTAATGTTTTATAGATATTTTGGAGAGATGGACACTTTCCAATTATTGGAACAAGTCCCCTAAGACTTATTTCATCTCCTCAAATCAATAAATCTTCTTAATAACCCCTATAAGTGATTAAACAAATACCATTTTGCAAGGTAGTCCAAACATGGTTGTGAAGGGCTTATTTTTGGCCATCTCATGGTTTGGCTATAAGCACAGTGTTCTAGAATCCCAAACAATACATGGAGGTTTGTATTTACATGGTTAAACTGAATCATACACTTTACAGAGGTTTCACGTGTGCATGATGAGTTTAGGGCCAAAATCCACTATCTAGGCCTAAAAGCCTAATTAGGCTTAATTCAAGAGAGAGAAAGGCAGAAAAATCGGTTTCCACTCATAATATGAAGATGAAATTTGACATGGATATATAAGGCCATATAGGGACCTATAATATTCCCTTATTTTGTCAATATCATTTGTAAAAAACTTACAGAAGGAGATTTATATAAAAAAAGGGCTATAAAGAAACTAGGCCTAGTGAAGGCTTAAGGTGCAAAATGATTTATTTAGAGTTGGTCCAAGAACCAAAATCATTTTTTTCAGACCTAATAACATATTTTAAGAACATTCATCTAGTTTGGATGAGTTGAAGAATATGCACTTGAGTTTTAGGCCACTTTGGATCAATATAGGTGTGGGAAATGAAGAGTTACAAGATACCCATGCATATAACTGATGGAATGGAAGGTCATAAGAGTTTTCTAAGGCATGGAATATGTTCAATGAGTTGTTTCAAGTCATTTAAAAGTGAATTCATGGTTAAAAGGTCTATTTGTCATTTATTTCATGCAAAAAAGGGCAATTTCTAAGGAGTTAGTCATGGTGTTAAAGCCAAATTGCAACTCTTATGCCACTTGGAAGGTTGAACTACTTCAGAATCGAGACACATGGCCTTGGAGTTCTATTAGACTATCTCATAACTCCTTTTATGGTTGTAACTCTCATGAACACTTGTCAAACATCTTTGATCACACCTTTATCTCTTCTCTCTCACATTCTCTATATATTGAGCCACTTTTGGCTAAGTTTGTATCCTCCACGTGGACATGAAAATACCCTACCTATTTGTATGCCTTTGATCAATGATAATAAACTAATTTACCTCCTCTTGTGACTATACTTAGTGTGCATACGCGAATATTGGATCTTGTTAAGTGAATTGACTTGTCTTCCTTGGCATGTTGTCCTTTTCTAACACCTAGATGTAGTTTGAAATCTTATTTTGCAGGTCATGTGAAGTGTATGAGTGTGGTGCAAGAGTTGAGGGAGTTTGTCTATCTTATAGTGTCATTCAATACCTCTTGGTTAGTCTTCCTAGCTCAAGCAACCATCACAAAATTCACATTGAAACACTCATGTGAGAGATTCTAATTAAGTGTAGTGTATGTAAGGTTAGTTTGCACATGCATCTGATTGGTAGTGGTAAAAACATATTTGGTGCATCGCATCATTATATTAGGTTTCTCTCCCTTTTCCTAGCAATTTATTGATGAGTGTGTGAGCCTAAGTGATTCATCAAGGGGAGCTAACCCTTCAATCTAGAGGTTTACCCCTGTTATAGACAACCCACATGTCTAGGGTGTTGTTCCCAAAATCTGTCACTCATTTTTGGGACAACATATGAACTATTTTGGTCCTATAGGCCAAAATCCTCTCTTCCCTTCTAAAAAATTGTTTTGGGCATTCAAATTCTCCATTTTTCAAGCTTTTTTAATTAACAGACTCTACAGGTTCATTTATACGAACTCTACAGGTTCATTTCTATGGACTTTGTAGGCTCATTTCTACGGACTCTACAAGCTCATTTCTACGGACTCTACAGGAAAGAAATAAGTTCCCAACACTTAGGCATTTTCAAGCTTGGTTCAACGCTAAGGTTCAACCAAAGGTCCATCGGCAAGCTTCAAACAAAGGAATGAACCGTTGAACCTTGAACCAAAATGGTTCAAAGGTTTAGAGGTTCAACGGGTTCAAAGGTTCAACGACGTCAGCAAGCTTAAAGAGTTAAGTTCTTCAAAAAAAGTTCAAAGTTCAACTGCTTTGGCAAGTTCAACGGCTTCAAAAGACTTAGTGAAAAGAAGGAATATTGAACCGTTAAACCTCGAACCAAAAAAGGTTCAAATGTTCAACGTAATTGGTTCAACGAGTTTGGTTCAAAGCAGTTGGTTCAACGCAGTTGGTTCAAAGCGGTCAATTGAATGAGTGGAACACGAGATTGAACCGTTGAACTATTGAACCAAAGTTGGTTTAATTGGTTGGTTCAAAGGAGTGCCCCAAAGCCCAAAGCCCAAAATACCCTTGCAAAGGGTAGTGAACCAAAGGTGAGTGCCCTTGTGGAGGGCAGGTGATGAGCAAAATAAACCGTTGAAAAAGGCCGAAAGGGTAAGATTTTCTTCAAAAAAGTGAACAAGGCAGAAAAGTTGGAATTCCTTCGGGAAGATTTCTCACGGCAAAAAACAAGGTGAATTCCTTCAAAATTTTGTCTGAAGGAATTCGCTCGAAAGAATAAGGCCCGACGAAAATAGCTAAGGTAAGGAAAGGTTTCCTTCAGACATTTTATCTGAAGGAATTGAAGCCGAAGGCCACACGAGGAACTCGAAGGGTAGGTACCCTTGCGAAGGCTCTCGCTAACCAAAAAATGGGGCTTTCTCACGACCCTGAAGGGATTCCTCACCTTTGGGAAGGATCAAACAAGAAAGCTGAAGGAATTGCCAAGGAGGGTGATGGGCTCGAAGACATCAAGATTAAGCACCATGAACTAGCTGTTGGGATCCAGACGTCCGATGACGTCCCCGTAGCCATCAAATTCAGGGTAATAAACTAGCCTTTGGCTTTCAAATAGTGACATCCTCGAAGCCGTCAACTTTATGGTAATGAAATAGCCATTGATCTTTAAATGTTTGAGCATGGACCTGAATGAATTCAAAGGCCTTAAGGCCAAAAGGAAGAACCACTGAGAGAAGAATGCAAAGAACCAGCAAAGTTGGGAATTCAGCCCTAAGAGCTCAAATTCTAGGAAAAGACAAAACCAGGAATAGACAAAGCTAGAAAAAGACAAAAGTTAAAAATGAACTCAGTGACCAGCTGAATAGGGAGCCAAAAGAGCTAGCCAGAAAGGGAAAAGGTAGCCTAGGAGCTCAAATCGCAACAAGAAAGAGGGAAAGACTAGAAATATCTGTGTAGAAGTTATTTCGATAGGTGGAACAATCCACCAAGTAGATATTTGAGCTTGCAAATATTGAAGGTACGACCTGTTTGTCTCCCTTGGAGAAAAGGCAAAATAGATAGCTGCGCAGACATCAGGAAAAGGACCAGACAACCCATGCTAAGGAGGAGACATATAAGATAAATGGGCACGCCATAGTTAAGGCAATGCACTGTTCCAAGCATGGCCCCTATTTGACTATATTGGAAATACATTTAAGGCATTGAATGCAACATGGACCACTCTATGGAATAAAGTGCCAAGCCTTTCTTAGCTACTATATATTGTATTCTCTTACTTTATGCAAGGGAGATCTCTCTGATATAGAAATAAAACTCTACCAAAATTTAAAGGCAATTACTGAGACTTTGAGCTCAAATTGTTGTTCATATTTCTTTGTTTGAATGAGAAAGCAGGTTACTTTCAGGCTTTGTGCTGTTATAGCTTGTGTCATTTAGGGGATTGTTCTTATGTCTATTTTCTGAATGTGTTCTTGTCCATTTTAAATGAAATAATTAGAACTAGTAGAAGTAATCAGGAAGGTGTCTTGAAGCCAACTGTGGAGAGACTTTGTGCCCCCCCAAAATTGCCTTTAGTGTGTTTGTCTATTTTTTGTTCCTATGTAAAGGGCCTTAGGATGACTTTGTGCCCTCATTGTCCTTTGTATTTCCTCTTGGGCAGTCAAGGTGGAGACTTTGTGTTACATCTCAGTCTGTTGATTATTATGCCCCCTGTTACCAATTGTTACCCACCAAAAAGAACTCTAGCTGCTTGCTGTAAGACCACTTTTAAAAGAAGAGAAGTGCCTTCAGTGTTTCCACATAGATTTCTCCTTTGTTTGTGAACATCATCTCTAAAAAAAGAGAGATGGATGGTGCTGTCCTACCCTTGAGTGTTATTTTATGCATATATATATATATATATATATATATATATATATATATAGCTCCTCATATTTATAGGGAACCTCCCCTTGATGAGAGGAGAGATTTGTCCACCTCTGATGTGGTAAACCTGCACATTTGGCCAACCAATCTCCCTTTATGTGGTTGAAGAGACCTATTTTGCCCATCAGTTAGCTAGTGACAAAATATTCACCCAATAGTTTTTTGGTGACTCCGTTGGGGACATCAACGAGTAGTTCATACCCTTATCTATTATATACTCTGGCGACTCTGGTTTGTGTCTTACCCATTATCATTATAGCCTTAGCACTTTCCTCCAGCTCCACACCAACAATTTTTTTGTGACTCCATTGGGGATCGATGAGTAGTTCCTATCTTTATCCATTATATACTCTGACGACTCTGCTCTGTGTCTTACCCATTATCATTATAGCCTTACCACATTCCTCCAGCTCCATGCCAACAATTTTTTTGCGACTCTATTGGGGGAAAGCGTGCAGCTTGAAGCCTCAAGCTTCAAGCTGAAGTAGGGCCAATTCTTTCCCATTTTTAATCTATAATCTGGCAACTCCACGCTATACTAGAAGCTAGAGAGCCAAAGGTGTTGTTGACCTTATTTTTAAGTTAGTGTAGCAGGGCAATTTCAATTTGCTCCCTCTCCAACTTCAAGTTTAACAATCCAGGAGTGTTGATCCTACCCATACCAGGTCACCAACACAAGGTAGAGCTTCTTTTTCTATTGTTAGCAGAGCTTTGCTATGCATACTCCACCCAAATTTGTCATCCCTACTATCCATAATCAAATCATGGGAGCTCAAGGTCCCTGGGGTAACTCTTTTGGTCCACTCAATCTTACTTCACCCCTACATGAGCTACCACGTAGTTCAAGGAAGAATTTCCCCAAATTCTTTAGTGATGGGAGAGTTCATCTTGATGAACATATTGTAGCCTTCAGCATAGCCTGTGGCATGATAGGTGTGGAATTTGAAGATGTAGCAGTCAGTTTGTTTGTAAAAACACAACAAGGTGCTACTGCAGATTGGTTCTACCATCTGCAGGCTAGATCAGTGACTGACTGGGACACTCTTAAAGCTAAATTTGAAGCCAAGTTCAGGCTTGTAGAAGATGCTCATGCCTTGCTGGCCCAACTCACACAGATGAAGAAGGAACCTCATGAACCTATGAGGGATTTCATTGCCAAGTTTGACAAGCTGAGGAATCAGATTCCTATAATTGCTCAGCCAACACTTGAGAATCTTAAATGCTTCTTCATCAACTCACAACTACCTGAAGTGAGTTTTCTGTTGAGATGTGCTAGTCACATAGACCTTGCTGCTGCTCAAGACTTGGCTACTGAGGTAGAAGATGACCTTATCTTGGTAGGAAAGATAAGAAAAAATCCAAATAGAGGTAAATCCTCTTCATCTTCTGAATACCCACCTACAGCCACCACTAATCCAGTGGTGCAGAAGCTGGCAAACAAATTGCTATCTCTTAGAAAGCAAGTGGTGTAGGGGATGTCATCTGCTCCTTCATACAGAGATATGCCAAGGAGGAGTATTTCAAAACCAGTCATATCAAGGCAATACCGTCAGAAGTCAAGGGCAACCAAATCATCTTCCTCCCCCATGAGGGAACTTTACCATTGAAGCACCTACAACATATTCAACAATTGGATATCTTGAAGCTGAATTAGATTTCTCCTTCTAGCCTGAATTGAACCTAGATGATGATGTTAATCTCTTCACAGAGGAAGAAGAAGAATTAGCTGGCGACTCTAACATTAGTTTCCTGAATTACCAGGATGAGATCCCAGAAGTGAAGATAAAGTAGCTGAGGGATCATATGTTGTGTTCACCTGATCCAAGAATTAGTCAGCCTAGCAAGCTGATAAAGAAAAGACAAAGGAGTGACCTCAACCATCAATTTCAATTGCTAAGTGTGGAACCACTCTACCTTTCCAGCCAAAGGACCCAATGATTGCAAGAAAGGTAAGTACATAAAACATCCTTACACCTTCTACTTCAAATTCACAGACCAGTCCTCCCCCTCCCAAAAACCAAAAGGATGAACTCCCATCCTCTGTTCCTGGTCCATTTCAAACATTTGACATAATTGACCATATAAAGAAAACCAAAACTCAAATTTCTAAATTTGAATTCCTACAATCTAACCCTGATCAATTAGATAAGTTGGTTCAATGTGTAAAGAACCAAGCCATTCCTATAGGACAAGCAATGACTCATGATCCTCCCAATAACACATCTACTGGGAATAACCTTGTCACTACTCCTCCTGCTGCTCTCGAGAAGACTAAATCATTTTATGTCTCCCTGCTGATAAATAGACATCAGCTGAGCAATTGCATCATATATTTTGGTGCATCTGACAATGTCATGTCTGTCAAAGTGGCATAATCCCTTGGTCTCACATTGACCAAGACATTTGGGAGATGTTTCTCCATGGAGAACAAATAAGTGCCACTATTGGGACAAATCAAGGATGCCCAATTTGCATTTGCAGCATTCCCAGACAAGAAAATCAAGATGACTATCCTGGTGGCTGACGTCCCAGCATCATATGGCATCCTTCTTGGGCAAAATTTTTGTAAGGATGTTGGTGGCGAATTAAGCATAGACCTATCTGAGGCAAGGATCCTAGTCAAAGGCGTTATGCAGAGATTATTCCTTGAGAAGGAGCAAAATTTATTATCACTCAGACATCAGCGTCTGAAGCCTAAATTCTGTTTGAGTCTTCAGGCAGGGGTAATTATTTTTTATCCACAGAGGATGTTCATGTTTCTGCAGATGAAAGTCCTATAGCTGGCAATCCAAGAATTAATTCAAACAAGACATCAAAAAAATTGATAGGGCGCAGTATAGATGAAAAGGGATCTTCCCTCTCTGATGAAGAAAAATTTGATAGAAGATCAACTTCTGATGATGTTTGGATCTTAGAATTTAATGGCGGCAATTCTTCTACCGGTTCAGGAGCTGGGATTGTGTTGATATCTCCTCAAGGAGATATTTCTCCTTCTTCATACAAGTTGTAGTTCAGCAACACCAACAACACTACTGAGTATGATTCTTTATTACTCGAGTTGAAGGCAGCTCAAGACAGACGGGTCAAACTCCTTCACGCCAAATGAAATGTTGAACTGATGGTTTTTCAAGTGAGGAACTTGTGTCAAACCAAGAATAAAAGATTGTGCCATTATCACAATCTGGTATGGGATCAAATTGAAAGTTTTGAAGCTTTCAATATTTTTTCAGTGCCTAGAGAGCCTCACAATCATGCAAATTCATTGGATGTCCCTGCAACCTTCATGGTTACTCACCCTAATTTCAAAGATAATAGGTACACTATCAAACTAGTCTTTCAACCAAGTGTACCTGATAAAGCTAACCATTGGCAAGTGTTTGATGCTGACAATCAAATCACGTGCTTCACTGAACCAGAAGAGCAACAAATTATGGTAATGAACCATACTACTGCACGTCAAAGTCAAGAAAAGAAACTCTTCTGCAAAAGAGCAAGGATTTATGGTTTTCAGATTGGAGACCACGTCTTGCCATGGGGCAAGAAGAGAGAACCAAAAGGAGTGCACAAAAAATGTGATTCCTAGTGGAGATTTCCATTCACCCATCACCAATTTTGGGGAGAAAATGGTTTCTTACTGGTTTATTAGTATAGAAGGTCATTTTCATTATCTCACAGTGGGCGGCATCTGAAGCGCTTCAATTCTTGAAGTATCAGATAAGATCATCTATATATATGTATATTTATATAGTCTTTAGTTCTATTTTGTGCTTTTTGTTTTCATTTTTGGTGCCTTTCTTTTTTGGGTAGCATGACTCTGTAGCCCAATGGCATACTTAAAGGCACTGGAGATTTTGGTTTCTACTCCCTTAAGCTATTCCAAAATTTCAACTGAAAGAAGTTCCCCAACTGGAGCCAGCTGTTGTTCCCAAAATTTGTCACTCATTTTTGGGACAACATATGAACTATTTTGGTCCTAAAGGCCAAAATTCTCTCTTCCCTTCTAAAAAATTGTTCTGGGCATTCAAATTCTCTATTTTTCAAGCTTTTTCAGTTAATGGACTTTGCAGGTTCATTTCTATGGACTCTGCAGGTTCATTTCTACGGACTCTGCAGGCTCATTTCTAAAGACTCTACAAGCTCATTTCTACAGACTCTACAGACTCATTTCTATGGACTCTATAGGAAAGAAACAATTTCCCAACACTTAGGCATTTTCGAGCTTGGTTCAACGCTGAGGTTCAACCAAAGGTCCATTGGCAAGCTTCAAAAAAGGAATGAACCGTTGAATCTTGAACCAAAATGGTTCAAAGGTTCAGAGGTTCAACGGGTTCAAAGGTTCAATGACATCGACAAGCTTAAAGAGTTAAGCACTTCACCAAAAATTCAAATTTCAACCGCTTTGGCAAGTTTAACGGCTTCAAAAGACTTAGCGAAAAGAAGGAAGATTGAACCGTTGAACCTTGAACAAAAAAAGGTTCAAAGGTTCAACGCAGTTGGTTCAACGAGTTTGGTTCAAAGTGGTTGGTTCAAAGCGGTCAATTGAATGAGCAAAACATGAGATTAAACTGTTGAACCATTGAACCAAAGTTGGTTCAATCGGTCGGTTCAAAGGAGTGCCCCAAAGCCCAAAGGCCAAAATACCATTGCGAAGGGCAATGAACCAAAGGTGAGTGCCCTTGCGGAGGGTAGGTGATGAGCAAAATGGACTGTTGTAAAATGAAGAAAGGGTAAGATTTTCTTCAAAAAAGTGAACAAGGCAGAAAAGTTATAATTCCTTCAGGAAGATTTCCCTCAGTAAAAAATAAGGCGAGTCCTTCGGACAAAAAGTCCAAAGGAATTCCTTCAGACTTTTGTCTGAAGGAATTCACCCAAAAGAATAAGGCCCAACGAAAATAGCTAAGGCAAGGAAAGGTTTCCTTAGAACATTTTATCTGAAGGAATTGAAGCCAAAGGCCACTCGAATAACCTCAAAGGGCAGGTACCCTTATGGGGGCTCTCGCCGACTAGAAAATGGGCCTTTCTCACGACCCCAAAGGGATTCCTCACCTTTAGGAAGGATCAAACAAGAAAGCTGAAGGAATTGCCAAGGAGGGTGACGGTCCCAAAGATGTCAAGATTAAGCACCATGAACTAGCTATTGGGATCCAGACGTCCCTATAGCCGTCAAATTTAGGGCAATAAACTAGTTGTTAGCTTTCAAATAGTGACATCCCTAAAGTCGTTAACTTTACAGCAATGAAATAGTCATTGATATTTAAAGGTTTGAGCGTGGACCCGAATGCATTCAAAGGCCTTAAGGCCAAAAGGAAGAACCATTGAGAGAAGAATGCAAGGAGCCAACAAAGCTGAGAATTTAGTCCTGAGAGCTCAAATTCTAGGAAAAGACAAAACTAGGAAGAGACAAAGCTGGAAAAAGACAAAAGTTAAAAATGAACTCAGTGACCAGCTGAAGAGGGAGCCCAAAGAGCCATCTAGAAAGGGAAAAGGTAGCTCGGGAGCTCAAATTGCAACAGGAAAGAGGGAAAGACTAAAAATATCTATGTAGAAGTTATTATGGTAGGTGGAATAGTCTACCAAGTAGATATTTGACCTTGCAAACATTGAAGGTGCAACTTATTTGTCTCCCTTGGAGTAAAGGCAAAATGGACAACTGTGTAGACATCAAGAAAAGGACCAGACAACCCATGCTAAGGAGGAGACATATAAAATGAATGGACATGCCATAGTTAAGGTAATGCACTATTCCAAGCATGGCCCCTCTTTGAATAAACTAGAAATGCATTCAAGGCATTGAATGCAACATGGGCCGCTTTATGGAACAAAGTGCCAAGCCTTTCTTGGCTACTATATATTGTATTCACTTACTTTATGCAAGGGAGATCTCTCTGATATATAAGCAAAACTCTACCAAAATTGAAAGGCGATTACTGAGACTTTGAGCTCAGATTGTTGTTCATATTTCTTTGTTTGAATGAGAAAGTAGGTTACTTTCAGACTTTGTGTTGTTATAGCTTGTGTCATTTAGGGGATTATTCTTATGTCTATTTTTTGAATGTGTTTGTGTCCATTTTAATGAAATAAGCAGAACTAGTGGAAGTAATCAGGAAGGTGTCCTGAAGCCAACTGTGGAGAGACTTTGTGGCCCCCCACAATTGCCTTTAGTGTGTTTGTCTATTTTATGTTCCTGTGTAAAGGGCCTTGGGATGACTTTGTACCCTCATTGTCCTTCATATTTCACTCTTGGGCAGTCGAGGTGGAGACTTTGTGCTACATCTCAGTCTACTAGTTACTACGCCCCCTGTTACCAGTTACTTGTTACCCACCAGAAAGAACTCCAGCTGTTTGTTGTAAGACCACTTCTGAAAGAAGAGAAGTGCCTTCAGTGTTTCCACCTAGATTTCTCCTTTGTTTGTGAACATCATCTCTAAAAAAAGAGAGATGGATGGTGTTGTCCTACCCCTGAGTGTTATTTTCTACACACACACACACACACACACACACACACACACACACACACACACACACATAATATATAGCTCCTCATATTTATATGGAACCTCCCCTTGATGAGAGGAGAGATTTGTCCACCTCTTATGTGGTAAACCTGCACATTTGGCTGACCAATCTCCCTTGCTGTGGTTGAAGAGACCTATTTTGTCCATCAGTTAGATGGTGACAAAATATTCACCCAACATAGGGTAATCCCATGTTTCACCAAATTTGGAGAGGTCTGAACAACCTCCTCCTAGATTGCAAAATTTGGTTATAACAGTTCCCAAATAACAATTAAAATCAACATTCAGAATGAAGACTAAATATGCACCTAACTTTCAAGCTAAGAATGAGGCCAAAAATATCAACATAGTGTCCCAAAATAGAATTACATTTTTGACACCTAAGCTAAATAGAGATTTTATAAAACTACCTAATCCACCTAATCAAGTTGTAATGTCATTTCCTTGCCTAAAGCATCTCAGTGGGATCGAAGCATAACATTACTTAAGAGCTATAATTCTCATGACTTTTTTGATTATCATTAAAGGTTCGAATATCCAACCAATAGTTGTTTTAAATGACATGATAAGATTCAATGTCTGATCTATAACAACATCATATGTTTTGAATGATCCAATAACAAAACCCAATAAACACTTGAAAATATTTTGCAACTCATTGTCAAATCACAATGATGCAAAAGAAAACAATATACACATGGTATCATTTACACAACCTGAGCATGAATTAGATAACATAATTATCATGGTATCAAGCTATCGGAAGAAACCATCTTATATTACATTCCATGATCACGAAATTCCTAATGATGGATCAAGTGATGGTCTTATCTATATGCATGGGTTTGTTGACTATAATTCTTCTATCATGCATGACATTATGACCAATAATGGTTATAATGTCAATATTATGTCAATGTCATTCTTATCTAGTAAAGGCTTCACTCGTAGAGACTTGTGTGAGGTGACCAATATAATAAACAAATATGATGGACATGAGCATACAACCTTAGGACATATTACACTTCCACTTATAGTTTGACCTAGGGCATGCCTTATTTTATTATATGTTATACCTGATTTAGAATCATATAATATATTACTTGAGCCCCCTTGGCTAAACACAATAAAACCAATACTTTCAACAACTCACAACCATGTCATGTCTAGTTATAACAACACAATCCACACTTTTCATGACTCACCTTATGAGAGACCTCCTCATTAACCACCTAGTGCACCTCGAAAGGTAAAAATCATTTATCATAAGGTGGCCCCTTTGACTTATTCACATTGAAAGTCATCATATGCACATGCTATACTTGAGCCAGAGATATCGCCATCTAGTGGGTAAGATTCTCAAGTTCCAATCCTTGCAGTTGGACTTCTAAGGAATGTAACACCTACACATTTGCGCTATACTTGAGCCCCCTTGGCTAAACACAATAAAACCAATACTTTCAACAACTCACAACCATGTAATGTCTAGTTATAAAAACACAATCCACACTTTTCATGACTCACCTTATGAGAGACCTCCTCATTAACCACCTAGTGCACCTCAAAAGGTAAAAATCATTTATCTTAAGGTGGCCCCTTTGACTTCTTCACATTGAAAGTCATCATATGCACATACTATACTTGAGCTAGAGATATCACCATCTAGTGGGTAAGATTATCAAGTTCCAATCCTTGCAATTGGACTTCCAAGGAATGTAACACCTAGACATTTGCACTATACTTGAGCCCCCTTGGCTAAACACAATAAAACCAATACTTTCAACAACTCACAACCATGTCATTTCTAGTTATAACAACACAATCCACACTTTTCATGACTCACCTTATGAGAGACCTGCTCATTAACCACCTAGTGCACCTCGAAAGGTAAAAATCATTTATCATAAGGTGGCCCCTTTGACTTCTTCACATTGAAATTCATCATATGCACATACTATACTTGAGCCAGAGATACCACCATCTAGTGGGTAAGATTCTCAAGTTCCAATCCTTGCAGTTGGACTTCCAAGGAATGTAACACCTAGACATTTGTGTTATAATTCTGAATTAAGGCCTATGTCAATCATTATAGCACATTCTATTCTAACACAATATGCAACCGTTCCTCGTTATTCTTACATCAGTATTCTTTCACCTTATTATACACACATGGTTCCTATAGACGATGATAATAATTATTACACGTATCACAAAGAAAATACTTATGTTCATATAACAACAAGAGGATATTTGATAGATAAATGCAATACTTTAAGAGATACAATTCAATAACTAATTGATTGGAACAAAATCAAACTTTCTCAAAATTCTTTACAAAATGACATTACTAGAAAATAAAATAAATCTCATAAATACATGTCAAATTTATCAAATTTCAAAATCAATGATCAATTCTAATGTGACTAAAACTTTAATGAATATGAGCACTTATTATATGATGAGACATGATGAGCAAAATCACACCACCAATAAAACTTGGTGCAATAGTGCATACAACAAGACGTACGTACTCTACAGGGGTAGCCATTTGGTTTATTGATACCTATACTTTCATTAAATTATCAACCCAAGTCTATTTGTTTTGGTAATATGTCAACATTTTATGTGTGACACTAGTCTCTCTCGAAGGTTGGGGTCCTAATCGTTGTGTAATAGAAATACACTCACGGAGAGCAAATGATAAGAATTGATATCACACTCACATGAAAGGGAAATTACATAAAAGGGAAATTGCATGAAAGGGAAATCATAATTATTTTGGAAGCTTCCCACACTGGATGATTTAAATGTATAGAAATGGAAGATGCTTATACACATGTGAAATCATACACATAAATATTCAATAGGAAATAAAAAATACATGCATAAATAAATACATAAATTAGACTAATACTAATTGATGACAAACTAGTCTACTAGATCTGTACGAGTGGGCCATGCCTCATATAGACTGGAGCTCGACTTCTCTCCTTTGTTACAAGTGAATTACTCCTTCAAACTAGCTTTATTTCATAATGATTATGCTAAGGCAAAATTATAGTAATACAAAAATTACTCTTTATCTAACTTATGTCTAATGAATTAATTCCTTGGCTCTTAACTTCTTACAACTCTTTCTAACTTTATAACAACCCAAGCTCTTATCCTTATATAGGGGAGACAATTGCTTTTTAAAATATTACCTAAAATCTAGTGGTTACAACTAAATATATATGGTTCTCCCAAAATATAAAGATGTTGCAATGATACAAACAATTCAATATTTTGTTACAATAATAAAAGAATTAAAATGGATAAGGAATATAATATATAATTTTTTCATCCCTAGAATCACATAATCAACAAACTCCTTAATTTTTTGGATGTTTTTAGCTCGAGCTATGCACCGATTGTCACAGCCAATAATGTGCATTTAAAATAGTGGTTGTGGGTGTGCACAGTTTAGTTGATGTAGGTGCACACAATCAATGGCTATGGGTGGTTCCTAGTTGTTGTGGGTGTTTTGTGTCTCCAATGTCCATCTAGTCAATGGTTGTGGATGCTATACATTCAATGGTTTTAGACCATTATAAAATACATATATCCTACTCCTCTTTTGGTTATAAGTGTCTCAAACATATTTATTAATAAATCCACATAAAAACCATTAAACTATACTATTTCATCTAGAAATCATTAACTTGTATCATAAAAGTAAACATATGCAACACGGATGAAAACATGGATAAAGGTATGGGTGAGGGATATAACAATGGCCAAAATAGAAAGGGGTGTATATGATAATAATATGTGAAATGAGTTCCATTTCTTGGCCTCATCAAAACATATTGGTGGGATACTAATAATCCCCACAATAAATGTTAGGGGCATCTTAGTCTACAAGTTACATTATCACAGGTTATATCTATCTATGATCTCTCTACCATGTTTAACTACATATCTTACATGTGTCTTGATAATTATTCATATCTTACATTTTATTACACATATATGTTTATATGATGTGAAATTAATACATATGGATGATGTAGACTAATTTTCACTTATTCGATGTTCTTTCAATGATGTAACTTTCTTATATGATGGGCTAGACATTGTTTACTTATTATGCTATGATCAACATCATGCACTTTTAATGCATAGTATTATTCAAATATGGTTACTTTAATACATGCCTCATTGGTATTTCTATTTAAACATGACACTTGTATGCCTCATGTTACATATGTTTAATACATGCCTTGAATGCATATACTGTATTATGATGACATACTCTCCACATGGTGACATGATTATATCTTTATCACATGATACAATTAACTATTATTTTGAGATGAGTGACTTGTGGGCTACATCCCTTATATCAACGGGGGCATTATTATTGGCTTATATTAGAGATTCAAGCCTCCATGAGTAAAAAAATAAGATTTTACAATAGAATATATGTTTCAAAGATTCAACGTAATTCAAAAATCAAATACATGAAAGCTATTGGCACATTGATACATTGTGGTGGTATATTACATGCACACACACTCACTTTATAGAGACTTGAAAACATATTCATACACACTAGGATGCATATGCAAAATAGTTATAGAAACATAAATTACATGTTTCACATATAGTTACAATTAAGCATATATATGCGTGGAATTTTATATCATTTAGCATAGGTTCAGAAATCTTGTTGTTTATTCATGCATATATACACATTGTTCAAATTCAAAACACATGATATTGGTTCATGCACATATGTACTACAATATAGTTTATAGTTTTAATGATAAATGCTTGTTATTTCACTTCAAATCTACTAGCATTGTGGTCATGATGGGGACATCAATATTATTCATTTTGTTTTGATCATGCAAATAGAATCTAGAATAGTCTATAGCGGTGTGATTCATTCTATTATAGGTAATGGATGTTCGATTCTAGAGACACTCAATAGCCTTGGAATTACTCCTAGTAAACCCATTGTGTGGTTCCACCTTCTGTTATGTGTGATGTATGTTTGAGTCCAGTGACACTCAATGGTCGACATCAATTCTAGTTAAACATCTTGGTTTCACCTTATTTTGGGTTAGTAAATTAGGTATGCCTCCCCATTCATGAGAGTTTGAGAATGCATATTTCCAACTCAAGGGCTTGATTAGTTATTTAAAATTGGGACTTGATCACTCTCAAAATTTCTCAATGGTCTAACATGAGGAACCGTCTCTCCACATGCTTCAATAAGGGGGCATGTTTATGTAATACTACATTGTATTTTTACAAGTTACAGGGCAACATGGTTTCTCTTCCTACAAGTATATTGCTTACTTTATCTCCTTTCAATTTCAAATTTTCAAAGTTCAAGTTTTCAAATATAAAACATGGACATTGACTATTTCACATGTTGTTGTAGGGTTTGCTAAATTGAGTACCCTACACCATTGGATTTTCCTGTCAAAAGACAAAGTATGTTGTAAAAACTCAAGTATATCTTTCTCCTTGACTCTAAAATTTCAACACTGGGATGTGGGGGGCAAGTAGATATCAAAATTTGGTCATAATTACTTGACAATATTAATTCTTGACATGTCTTAAACCACTCAACTTACACTCAAATATATGATTCTTATTCACTATCCCTATAGCCATTTGTCTATATGTAGGTTTGACCCTTCTATTTGTCATTGTTAGATTGATTATGTTCACATTAGTTAATGGTTTTGGTTAGTTGTTAACTAGCTACATTTGGGACCTCTTCACACTCACTCGAGAGGTAAGATTTATTTGGGAGTTCATTGATTTATCATTAAGAGATAAACTAATTATGCACGTATAATTTATGGAGTGGACAAATATAATGGATTATCTTATATTTGAGGTGATCACAACAACAACTTGGTTGTTTGAAACAAACTCATAGGCCCATTTAATAATCACTCCATTTTTAATATATGAGAGAGGATCGTAGATTGTACATCGTATGTGAGAGTAATATACAAACAAATACTTGGTGGATGATCTTTTTGTGTGCATATGGTTTTACACTATGGTAATGAATTACTGGATTTCATCATGGATGTATGATAATATTTCATCTCTTTATCATTGCATTAGAGCTGACAACCTGACTTTAGCAAACATTTCCCAGTGAAAATTTTAAATCCTTTTTGTAGGTGTTCGTTATCTTTTAGATCTCTTGTTTTGCCATCACCAATGACTTTTACCTTTTTTCATTTGTTGTTTGAAGGTTATTTATTTGATCATTTTGGAGTGAATATTGTATTGACATGCAAACAAAGGAATCATTTTTGTCCTTTGTCAGCATTTTATGCTTGATTTTTCATCTATTTTGCTAAAGACTATGCTCAAACCTTTCATTATTGACCTCAAATTTTCTATGCCTTGTTGTTCTAACTGATGTTAGTTGTCCAAAACTATACTACCTATATTAGCCACTATTTTCCCCAATACTTCAATGACTATTACATTTTCCATCAATGCCCTAAATATTGGTTTTAACTCCTTGCTCATTAGACATATTACTAATTCCTTCATAGCAAGTCATCATGAAGAATATATTTAGTAGGGAATACACGTGCACGAAGATTACATCTAATTTAGAGGAGGCATTGTGTGTTCTACGGGTTATTTGGAAGGATCCAGAGTTTAGTTAAGTTGAAAGTTACATTGAGACTTACACCATTCACCTTGGCTCCACGAACATTGTTCAAATTGGCTGAATAGACCCCACCATCAATATTGATCTTGACCACCCTTCAACACCAATATTTTCACATGATTTACAAAATATGGTTTATCTTATTTTTTTAATTACAAATTACCTCCATTGAAAATTCAAATACAATTTTTTTGATTTTCATGCTTGAATTTATATATAGCCTGATTGGTTATGGCTTTTTACAAAACTCCTCACCTCGCTAAGGAGGTCATGGGTTCCAAACCACACTTACTCCTTTTGAAAAGGCATTTTTAACATTTTTTGAGAGGTATATTTAATTAATGGGGGATTTTAATATTACCTTCTGAAGATAATTATCGTAAAGGACCAATTTTGAAATACTTGTAAAGTAAAGTTTCGCTAGGGTTAGTCCTCCTTATTGATTCTTGTATTGCACTATCTTGGTACTTCCTTATGAGTGATGGAGATTAGAAGGTGAGGTCTGATCTAATAAGCAGTTAAATTCCCTCACAAAAACACTTTAATTTTATTTATTTTTGTGTGATTCATACATAGATGCATTATAGGTGGTAGCTAATGTTTGCTTCTTAGTGGCTTCCATTTTGCCATTATTGGCATTTTTAAGACCACTAACACATTGTTGGGATATCTCAACATATGCCCCTTGGGTGTTGACTTCCTGCACATGTATGTCTTCCTTTCATCATGGCCTTTTACACCAAGTATTGCACACTTAAGACATAGAATGACATGTTATTTTATGAGATTTATTCACTTCAAGATGACATGATCAAATTCGTGTAAGAAAATAAAACAATAAGGAGGAAAAAATCTCTTATATGATCTCTCTTTTGCAAGGACACCCTCATGATTTCATTGTGATAGAAAATTATTAGCTTACAACATTAAACAAATACATTAGACTTACATTCTCATGTTCCTAGTCCATCGTGTAATGTTCTTGAATTCAATATGCATGCAGTTGATGTGATTTTAGATTATGACCTTGTAGATTCACCTATAGTCATTATTCTCATACCCACTAACCTTGATTTATCAGTAAATGAACTTTCTCTTACTCCTGATGCTCCTATTGTAACTTTTGCTAGTATGCCTTCTTCTCTTATTATTGCACCTTCTACTTCTAAGTTTGTGCCTATTTTAGTTGCACATTTTGGGTATCCCATTTCACATTCACCTACATATTTGCTTGCCTTTTTTGAGAGGCATACCACTACCTTTGGCTCCCACATGATTTTCTCCATGGGTCACCCTACTAGACTTTTTGGCATTGGTAAGCATCTACAAGGTATTGGTAACCCTATCCAGCCTATTAAGTGGATTGTTCACCATGACATTGGTTATTTAGAAGGTGTTTCATCTTCACTAGGATCATTTCATAATAGAGCTCCATTTTTTATTCGTTCCACACTTCATGAGGACATTAAGATTCATATGATCTCTGTCACTTATTCACTCAGTCATGTGAAACCTGAGATTAATTTTGTTGGGCCTAATCATTTTGACACTTTTTTGGGTGTTTCCTCACATTACCCTATTATGCACTTTGCACACACTCATATATAAGAATGTTCATCTACTATATGTATTAATCTAGGATGAATTTCTAATCAATTATAGTGGCATTGAAAGCATTCTTGGTGAGGGAATTATAAACACGACACCTCCACTATTTAGTTTCTTAGTCTACTCATCACTCTTATTAATTTTTGATGTTCTTTAGTCAAATGAAATCCTTTTTAGGTACATGATATTTTGTAGCATCTCTTATTTCACATATGGAATATTCAACTGATTGATATAATGTTGGAGTTTCTTGTAACACTTAGTGACATTATTTGTTGTATGGGACCATTTTTTAGTCACATTAAGAGCCATGGAGTTTTTTATTCATGTTTATGTGCTCCATGATGAGCATTTTATTCTAATATTTAGTTGCATGACTATCCAATCACCACTAGGGCCATGTTATTGAGAGATATTATATACGTATTATCAATAGCTCTTATTAGGCATGATTTACAAACTCCTTAAACTTTTAAGTGGAGTTTATTCTCCTTATTAAGAGTAGCTAGTTTAGTGAATTCTAGTGTTAGTTTGTGTTCAATAGTTGGCTTCATCCACTCATACATATATTTAGCATCACTCCACACATTCAATAGTATGGGGGAGAACAGTGATGATATTGTTTTTTTGGGTGTAATGCCCCTTGTTAACCTTTAGTGTACTACATCTTTTGGTAGTAGATCAAATTGAGTTTGGTAAACTCTTGTATCATTGACACCATTGATAGTCTCCTTGTATGGATTTATTTTGAGTCATTTTTTTTAATTTTTTTGATAGAGTAGTGGATCCAAGCCACTATTGTAGAATGAGCTTATTAAATTACTTTCCATCTACCAAACATTTACTTCAGCGTTGTGTTTGAGATTTAAGTCATGCTTCTTGGGACACCTTACATCATAAGTTATCTCTCCACTTTTGATGTTGTTTTATTGGTCTTAAGTGCCTTGCGGTGATGCATTTCATCCTTGGAAACTCATTTTTCCTAGTTGTTTATACATGGGTACCTAAGCAGGCCTAGTTGCGTTGACCCATATTTGAGGATATGTCTCCTAACTTTCCTCCTTTTTCATTTACCATCCTACAATTAAGGGAGGGTGTTGGAGTATTCATGTACACATTGGCTAGTGGTTTTGGTCCTTTTTTAACTAGCTATGTTTGGGACCTATTCACACTCACTTGAGAGGTAAACTTGATTTGGGAGTTCATTGATTTATTGTTGAGAGATAAACTAATTGTGAATGTAATTTTTTTGGGGTGCAAAAATATAGTGGATTATCTTATATTTGAGGTAATCACAACAACCACTTGGGTGTCATGAAATAAAATCATAGGCCTATTTAATAGGAACTCCCTTTATAACATCTAAGAAAGATGCACAGATTATACACCATATGTGAGAGTAATATATATATAAATTCTTGGTGCATGATCTTGTTGTGTGTGTATGGTTTTACACTATGATAATGGATTGTTAGAGTTGATCCTAGATGTATGATAAGATTTCATCTCTCTGTCAACGATCACTACTACATAGGAATTCTCAATTCATTGCTCAAACCATTTTGTATCACTCTCAAACTACTCCCAGCCTTAGGTCATTTGTCCACATGTTTTTGGGATAGTTCTACGTTATGCATACATGTCTATTACCGTGGACTTATCCATTTAGTGTGACCTTGACCCCACATTATTTAATGACTAGTTTTTAAAAATTGAAATATCCATATGGATCATCCTACACATTTCACAATTCAGGTAAAGGAATTTATTAAAAAAGATCACTATAAAAAAAAATAAGGCCTCATTTCAAAGGGACTTGATATCTATTTGGCATATATCTATTACACTAATGCACATTAAGAAAAATATACCCTATTCTTCCCAATTTTAATATCAATCACTAGGAACTATCACAAATCCAATCTAAAGCATTCCAAATCAACTCAAGAGTTAACATTATTAAGTATATAATACAAATTACTAGTCAAATGCATATAATGAAAGATCACAATTGCATAATCACACTAGGTGGGAGAACTACATGTGGCTTGATTCCCTCCTTAGAGTATCTAGATACATAGGTAATGGTCAATCATCAATGGGGGTGATTGGGGTCAGCTCATCCCATTACACTTACCCTTATTTTTTGTAGGTTTCTTGCTCTCACAAGTACACCTATGGTTTCCAAGGCAAGGAGAAGGAAAACATAGATTGTTGTGTGGTATTAAATAAATACAAATATCTCAACCCTCTCAGAAAACATAGGTGCAGGTGGTAGAGCCATCACAATTTTGGTAATTTCACATCAAACAAAACCATAATCAATGGACAAAGTTGCACTACATAGTTATCCAAGGAGCGTGAACTTACACAAACATAGTCATAGACTTTGTTTTCATATTTGAGTTGTCACAAGTATGGGTTGTACTTACTGTATTTAAGACATGCCACTTATTAATCAATTTCAATTAATTCAACCTTTACATTCAGGTTTATGCTTGAATGTCATATATTACAATTTGAATAATATTTCAATGTTTTATACCTTTTAAACACTAGTATATCAAAAATAGGATAAAACACTTACATGTGTGTTTCTCTTAATGTTTAATTGATCAAAATTATAAAGTCTAAAAACATCCATAAATTACAAAAAAAAAATTGCCTTTATCATGGTCATGTGATATACATGATACCGATCTACATACACTATAGATTTTTATTTATCTATGTTTTCACACTTTTTTTTATCATGGTATACCTTGATTTAGGTGAGAGGAGGGATAATATGGCTATATATACTTATAGCACATTTACAACTCTATAATGGGGGGACATTTCTTATTCATTCGATAGTTACAAGGTAACATCACTTTAAGATCTCACATTTTATATATAGAGATACCTTTAGATGCATCATATTTATTATGTATTACTTACGAAAGGTATACATATCTTAATTATGTATATGGATCTATTCATGTTATTTTTCATATTATCATCACCATCCTCAAATCTATGACTATGATTTAAGCCTCTTTCTTAAGTGTGATTGTATACTTATATTTTCTATATTTCACATGGAAATTGCTTTCTATTTGCATTGACATTCTTATAGTCATTTGTTTCACTTTGCTTACAATGTCTACTTGGCCTCGACGATTTGACTATTGAACTATTCTTAATAGTTACACTAGTCTTCCTAATGATCATAACATACTTATTAGGATATTATATCATAGAATTCATTGAGTTATGAGGGAATCTGTGGGTGCTTAGAATCCTCCCCATCTCATTTCTTCTAGTCTACAAACCTTATTCTTTTTATTTCCTCTACAACCTTGTGCTTCCTTATGTTAAATTTGATTTTATTTTACATATATAACTACAAAAATAAAAACATGGTTTCATACATGATCAAATATGCTTACCTATGGGGGCATCATACCCAAGCATGATTTATATCAACTACACACACACACACACACACACACACACACACACACACACACACACACACACACACACACACACACACACACACACACACACACACACACACACACACACACACACACACACACACACACACACACACACACACACATTTTTACCTTTGGGAACATTCTACCCTCACATGTTTCTCATTGATATGTTATGAGTTTATTTGAGCATGACTTTAGCATAATATGCCCATGTGGGTATGGCGTTTGTAGTTTTGTCCTACACATTGTATTGATCATACATGTATCACATTGATAAGGCATATTACTTCCATGCCTTGTCTTATTACATTAGTTTGGGATTTCATGTCCTTAACACCATTTACATCTTGGCATTACTTGATTTTCATACGCATCATTCACTTGACTATATATTCCACATTGGTGCACATGAAATATATTTTCTTATAGGGCATTTCACTAGTGCATGTTTCTTAACTACAAAGGCACTACATATTATTTTCATATCCTCAAAAATTCAAACTACATATATTTTTTAATAATCAATGATAATAGACCTTTGTCCAACAATTGATTAGTTGCTAAGCACACATTACTTAAATCATTGTACCATCAATGCACACACAACTTAGAATTTTAGGATTAATAATGAACAAAGTTATTGTATAAAGGTTATGGGTCCAAATCCAATGTTCATTTAAGTATTGAGTAGGGTTTATTTTTTTTCAAGGACTTGATACATAAGATACCAACACAATAATATATCTCATCCTATGTTGATTGAAGTGAATTATGGGGTAATAGACTCATGTAACTTCCCCAGTCAATATAGGGTCTCATAGCTTTCTCTCCTAACAATCCCTTAAGAAAACATTACCCAAGTTTACTCTGGTTCAGATAGGAAATACACAAAAAGGCTTGCTTTGTCAATTTAAAGTTTGAGGTCTTACAACTATATTATTAGCCATATAGATTTGGGTTCAACATTGATGGTATATAATATTTTGATATTATCAACACTTGGAAATCTGGCAAGATTAGTAAATTGCCAGGTATAATCATTTCTTATGTTCATTATCAAAAATTAATATTGACAAGGCAAGTTAGCTCATAAATTTTGCTCAAATCATCGTTATCCTTATAGAAAACAATTTAAGGGATGATGCCCAAATAATGGGATTAAACTAAAGGATTGTGATATTCCCTTCATATTCAAACATCTTCTTGATAAAAAAATAATGTCGTAATAACAATATTCTTCATATCAATACCATTACAAAATATGATTACATGAACATCAAGTACTTTATGATTTACCCAATAATTTCAATCTGATCCAATTTACTTAAAATTGGAAAATCAGATGATAAAGTTACAAAATAAGCTAGAATAACTTTTTTTGACAATCGTTAAGTTAAATTCAAGTATGATATATAAGGTTAACACCAAAATGTAATTTCCATGATTTAAGTTTCAAAATAAAATGCCTTTGGTCTCTTTTAGACAAATATAGTCATCATAAGGTTAATCAATGATTAAACTATCAATTACATCCTATCGACATACCATTTAATAAATATGCTTTAACATTAACTAAGTACAAAATAATCTATATCTAAAAAATTCATGTCAACTGACATATATCAATAAGCACATTTAAGAACTTCATGCTCGGGCCAGAGTAAATATTCAACCTGATTTTTATTTCAATCAATATGCCGTAACAAGAAGTTATCACAAAATATATAATATCTATTACCAATAAATTCCAAGTCACCAATCTAGAATTCATATCAAAACATGGAAGTCAAACCTGGGCTTAATAAGTTATTGATTCCAACCATAATATCAATTAAGATTGAGTATTCATAACCTTATACATTCACAAGCTTCTAGTCTTGAGTGGACAGAGTAGGCTTGGGTTTTCATAGACTTTGCATGGTATAAAATAATTATTTAATTCCATTAAAATATAGTTAGTTATCAAGGTTTAACATAATCAAGTATCATTTCATAACAATTATGATCGGGTACAACATTCACATAAAATACAATATTCTCCTTACTTTGCTATTGAAGATGAATACCATTTATAACTAGAAAAAATAATATAGATCATTATGCCATTGTTACAAAACACAAGAAAATACAGACCTCAACCACCTTCAATTTACACAACTATGGTTTCTACAAAAACACATTCTATTTTACTGAGGAACACAAAGATCCAATTACACAATGGCAGTCCTCTTCTGAAGAACACCATTACCATTATAACAAGGATGCAATCCTTTTGATGGTAGGGTATCAAAAAAGCATCTTTATGGCTTAGGTTAACATCTCAATTTATAACTAAAAGAGAGAAAGAATACAATCACTATCCCCTTCAATGCACACAAAGACCTTCAACAAGGTATTGTACACTAGAAAAAAGCTCAGTCTTTTCTTATGCTTGAAAGTTTCCTGAGTGAACTATCTACCTCTAATTTTCCATTCACATCAAACTATCAATAAATTCTTACAAGAGTAATAAATCTATACTATGTCTACCTTCAATGATTCATAGCTCTTATAGATTTTCCTAATAACCTTAGGATGTATGCACAACCATATTGCCTCAAGTTACAATTGCAAATAATAAAGACAAGACACATATAACACATTTCCTTGATAAGAATAACACCATAATGTGAATGCAAAATCAAATATAAGTAATAAAGATCATTGATTTTGTCATTATACAAGCACAAGATACAAACTTCTCTCTTAACAAAGTGAAATCACTCTTATATCTCAATGATAAGAAAGGAAAAAATACATCGAGTGTTACCAAAACACATCAATATGTATCCAAACTCGAAGTAGTAAGAATAATAAGAATCACAATGCCACTTTGAAAAATACAATTTCTTAGATTTCATACTATGCCTAGGATTAGTTGGATAAACCTATATAATAGGACATCTAGCCACATGCAACACATTGCTAGAATCCAACACAAAACATATGTATGATCAAAATTGAATGATAGTGTGGACTAAGTGTGATGGTTTGACCTAATCAACTCATTTTACTGTAATTTGCTCAGAATTCTAATAACCATTTTTCCTTCACCAAACAATGCCCAAATGATGAACAAAGCTTTTATTATGGAACCATATCACAACTATATAAAACAAAGATATAATCGTTGAATGCCACATGTGTTTATTTGATAGTAGTAGGTTGTTCCTTACACAAAAATCCAATGGTAATCAAATATAACAACTTCTATGATATAAAAAAAACATTACAGACATTGATTTAAGTAGTTAAATCTAAAGATGACATGAATCCATTAGTACAATCAAGCAATTGTTTTAGTGTATCCACCAAAAAAAATCATGTGAAACTACTTATGAAAAGGGGGAACGAGTAGATGATCCCAACCATTAATGGCCCTTACCACAACAACCATTAGCTTGACCATGCAAGAATCCCTAAAAAAAATAGTGCATTAAAATAATATATAGGCAAATGAGTGTGTGTGTGTGTGTGTGTGTGTGTGTGTGTGTGTGTGTGAGAGAGAGAGAGAGAGAGAGAGAGAGAGAGAGAGAGAGAGAGAGAGAGAGAGAGAGAGAGAGAGAGAGAGAGAGAGAGAGAGAGAGAGAGAGAGAGAGAGAGAGAGAGAGAGAGAGAGAGAGAGTGCATGATTTAAAATAAACCATGAAAAATAAGGTTTCTTCATATGGAAACAAAATAATACAAGCACAACATATACCAAAATAATGAGCTCACACAATCTAGGCAAAAAATCATACTTATAAAAGGCAACTATCTAGGGTTATAGTCATTCTTCTAAACTTGTGGCCATCTGAGGGCAAAAGCAAGTGGAATTTGTAGCCATCTAAGGGCAAAAACAAATGGGATTTGCATCCATATTAAATGACTAAAGAAAGGAGTAGCTAGGGTTTGTTTCCAAACCATATATACATCAAACGCAGTTCTACTTTAGTCCAAGACAATATTAGAGTAGAGAAAGAAAAGGGAGATACACATTTTGGAGGGTTGGTAAAGGGGTCACTTGGAGGAGATAAGGTGAATGAAGAGTCATTCAAGGCTTGTAATGCCTCGCAAGCCTCACAAGGTTCCCATTCTACCTTCTCTACTTGATCCCACGCACCACTAAATTTACCATGGAAACCAAATATAACAACAGTGGAGGATCAAATTGAGAACGAGAGGAAATAAAATAATCAAAACTCACTTATTAATCGATGGTTTCTTACAAGATTGATTTATTTCTCTAACTAACTACTTTATTTTTGCTTTAGTTATTCATTTGGAAACCTTCCAAATTCATTACAAATCCATAGAAAAAACCCAAATAACTCCATTAATACAAAAATCATAGATAGGAAAAAATGGAGGATTAAAATATAAGTTCCTTGTAATTCTCTAGAAGAGATTCTCCCAAAACCTGCACAAATGGGATTTTCCCATTATTTTATTCTAAATTTATTTTGCCTTTCATTTATTTTCTTCTTTTCTATCTTATCCACTCTACCCAGGCCCGAGCTCAATGCCTTTCTGGCTCTAATTTTTTCCAATATTCATTTTTTAATCATTAAACACTTTTAAATCCATAATAATGCTTGATAACAAAGATTTGGTAAACCATTAACAAATGCAATTTATCAAGGCAAAAAGTCCAAATACATAGGAAAATATTACAAAAAGAGCCAGAACTTAAGTTGTAAAATCAAAATCATGCTAAGCCAACAAACATTCTCAAAAAAGGCTTTCTAGCCAAAGAGCCTCCACAACACCATGTGTCTACAGTAAGCACAGTTTTAAAGCACAAAATCACAATCAATATTCCAAAACAAAATTCAAAATGTCAACTCCATAATATGAGACAATTCCCTCTAGCATTCTTGGTTATTATGATTTCGATGATGAACAATATTCAGATTCCTACTGCAACACCATTCAACTACAACATATCAATCACATTGCATATGAGATTACCATTCCCATTTTTTACATAGGCCACAGTGATAATGAGTCTCCCATGAGACTCATTGGTTAGTATTGTTCCTCCATTCTTGTACATAGTTTCCTTCTTTCTTATTCCTTGTACATAGTTCATTTTCATGTTGTTTGTACATAGCTTACATCTAGAAAATACAAAAACATTATAATATTTCAAAAACACAAAAACATTCAAATAATACTTAGAAAATACAAAATTATAGATTTTATGCATTGCTATGTTTACATTTCTTATATTTTTTAGATACTACATATGGTAGCTATCTTAGTATAATCAGTTTTATCATACATACATGATTCACTTATTTTTATTGAGTGCTTGCAGATTGTTATTGGATTCAAGTTCACTACACTGATCCAGACTTGTTAATATCTACCCAATGGGGGCATATAAACTGATACATGCATATTCACTTGACATATGTTGAGTTGTGGAGCTAAAAGCTTCACTAATGAGCTAATGTGGAGGTTGTTGGGATTACACAGTAACCGGCATCGGTCAGAATCAACTCACATCGATTAGGGGTCGACTGGCATTGGTCATCTTCAGACTGACACCGACTTATGTGCATTTCCAAAATTCTATTTTTAGGAGAACAGTTTTGAGCCTTTGATTTAAGAGGTGGATCTAAGGGTGGCGAATGCATGGCTCATGAACCCTAGTGTTGTAGTATACTATATAGTAGGGTTAGATCCTCATAGCATGTAGACAATTCAGTAATTGAGTTGATTGTAATTGATTGAGAGAGAGAGAGAACTCTTGAGGGAGAATTACTGTACATATGCGAGGTGTGAGGAGAGAGAGATTTCTTCATTGTATTTCCTTCTAGAAGAGTTTAATACAGATTGGTTGTTTCTTGTATCTCCTATTATTTGTTGTTTCTGATTTTTAGTTACTTATTACTTCTGGTTTCAATTTCGTGTTTAGTTGCTTATACAAAAGTAATCAATTGTACTCTAAGATCCTAACAACTGGTATCAGAGCGTGTTAGTGTTTGTTGATTATAGAATTCACTCATAAGGGTTTTTGATTGAGTGGGAGCAAAACAATGGCAGAAAAAAGTAAACTAAGAATGGAGAAATTCAATGGCAAGAATTATCAATTATGGAGGATGCAGATTGAAGATTATATGTATCAAAAAGATCTGTATTTACCGTTGGGTGGGGTTTCAAAGAAGCCCATAGATATGGAAGATGAAGAATGGAATGCTCTTGATAAAAAGGCTCTTGGATCTATAAGGTTGAGCTTGGCAGCTTCTGTATTTTCCAACTTATCACAGGCAAAGACAATGGTAGAGTTAATGGATACTTTGGCAAATTTATATGAAAAACCCTCAGCTTCGAATAAGGTATATCTTATGAAGCAATTATTTAATTTGCAAAGGCAAGAAGGTGGATCTGTATCTAGTCATCTTAATGATTTCCATACAATAGTAAATTAGTTAAATTCAGTCAAAATAGTTTTTGATGATGAAATTAAGGCTCTCTTAATCTTATGCTCTTTACCTGAAAGTTGGCATAGTTTGGTAATGGCAATTAGTAATACTGAATCTGCTTCAAATATCTTGAAAGTTGATGATGTTGTTAGTGTAATCTTGAATGAAGAAATTCACAAGAAAAGCACAGGGGAAACATCAGGTAATGATTTAAATGTTGAAAGCAGGGGAAGGCAAAGAGAGAAGGGCAAGCAAGGGAAATCAAGGTCAAAGATGGGAAGTAGATCCAAATCCAGAAATGGAATAATAACCTGTTGGAATTGTGGAAAGAAAGGGCATGCAAAGAAAGATTGTTGGTTGAAGGATAACAAAGAAAATCAGCATGAAGATAATAAAGAAGCAAAAGTTGTAGGTATTGTTGCACAGGATGCTCTTATATTTTTTTTGGATAATAAAGTAGAATCATGGGTTTTAAATTCTGGTGCCTCTTTCCATGCAACCCCAAATAGAGAATTTTTCAATGATTATGTTCATGAAGATTTTGGAAAAGTTTATTTAGGGGATGATGAGCCTTGTAAAATTGTTGGCAAAGGAAAAGTGCAGCTGAAATTGCAGAATTGCAACACATGGGTGTTGAAGGATGTCATGCATGTACCCATCCTGAAGAGGAATATGATTTCTGCAAGAAATTTAGGTGATGAGGGTTGCACAGTAACTCTCATAGCTGAATCTTGAAAAGTTTCTAAGGGTGCACTTGTATTAGCAAAAGGTAAGAGAGTAGATACACTTTATCTATCTACTTGTATTACTGATTATTCTCCTTCTGTTTTATCTACTTCAGATGTAGATGCAAAGTTGTGGCACTATAGGCTTGGTCACATGAGTGAGAAGGGAATGAATGTTCTTAAGTCAAAAGATAAGCTTTCATATTTGAAAAGCATAGATCTAGATTTTTGTGAGTATTGTATTTTTGAGAAACAAAAGAAAGTGAGGTTTCTCAAAATTGGGTCAACAAAGAAGAAGCATAAGTTGGAGCTTGTACACATAGACGTGTGGGGACCAGATCAGGTAGCTTCTATTGGAAGATCACAGTATTATGTTTCTTTCATTGATGATGCTACAAGAAAGGTATGGGTTTATTGCATAAAGAGGAAATCTGATATTTTTGACACATTTAAGAAATGGAAAGCTTTGGTTGAGAATGAAACAGGTTTGAGATTGAAGTACCTTAGATCTGACAATAATGGTGAGTACTGCAGCAATAAATTCAATAGTTACTGTTCTATGAGTGGAATACGTAGGGAAAGGATGGTTCCAAGGACACCTCAACAAAATGGAGTTGCTGAAAGGATGAATAGAATAATAATGGAGCGTGCACAGAGTATGAGGTTGCATGCTGGTTTGCCCTTACAGTTTTGGGCAGAAGCTGTAGATATTGTGGTTTACCTAATTAATAGAAGACCTTCTACTGCACTAGATGGTGGAATTCCAGAAGAGGCTTGGACAGGTAAAAAGGTAGATCTTTCATTTCTCAGAGTTTTGGTTCTGAAGCTTTTATGCACATTGATAAAGAAAATAGAAAGAAGTTGGATGCTAAGTCTATGCAGTGCACTTTCATTGGTTATGGTTTTAGAGATTTCGGATTCCGATTGTGGATTTTAGAAACTAACAAAATTATTAGAACTTATGATGTAGTTTTCAATGAGAAGGTGATGTACAGTGATCAGCTCAAGAGGCTAAATAATTCTGAGAAGGGTAATCTTGATTTGGAAGAGGTTATGATCCAAAATGAGCTTGCGGGTAAAAATCATCACTCACAAAAAAACACAGAGACCGACATCAGTCAGGTGAAAATTGATGTCAGTCAGGTGAAAATCGACGTCGATCAGGTGGAAATCAGTGTTGATCAGGAGGAATCGACATCAGTCAAGTGCAGACCGACATCGATCAGAGATGATCGGGATCGATCACTATCAAAAGAAAATTTGGGTAGACATCAAGCTATAAATGAGTCTCAAACGCCCATAAGGAGGTCTGAAAGGGTAAGTAAACCTCTAATTCGTTATTCCCCTTCTTTATACTACTTATTGCTCACTGATGGTGGAGAACCAAAAAGTTTTGATGAGGCAATGCAAGTAGAATCCAGGAAATAGTGGGAGTATGGCATGAATGAGTAAATTGATTCCTTGGAAGTGAACCATATGTGGGATTTGGTTGAGTTGCCAGCTGAAAAGAAAGCACTAAAAAACAAATGGGTATACAGGTTAAAGGAAGGAGAGAATGGACAAATGAGACATAAGGCTAGGTTGGTAGTAAAGGGATTTACACAGAAACCAAGTATTGATTTTGGTGAAATTTTTTCTCCTGTAGTAAAGATGACTTTTATTCGGACTGTATTGTCTTTAGTTGCTATTGAGGATTTGCATCTTGAGCAGCTTGATGTTAAGACAACATTTCTTCATGGAGATTTGGATGAAGAGATATATATGGATCAATTGGAAGGTTTTGAGGTCAAAGGTAAGGAGAAACTTGTGTGTAGGTTGAAGAAAAGCTTATATGGTCTTAAGCAAGCTCCGAGACAATGGTATTTGAAGTTTGACAAGTTTATTACAGAGCATGGCTTTAGTAAATGTCAATCTGACCATTGTGTTTATTTTAACAGATTGGATAATGGTAGTTATATTATCCTATTACTGTATGTAGATGATATGTTTGTTGTAGGTTCACACATGCAGAAAATTACTGAGCTTAAGGTAAAATTAGCTCACACATTTGCCATGAAAGATTTAGGAGCAACAAAGAAAATCCTTGGCATGATTATTAAGAGAGACAAGAAAAATCATAGTTTGATTTTGTCTCAAGAGGATTATGTGAATAAGGTGTTGGAGAGGTTCAATATGCAGGATGCAAAACGGATAAGCACACCTATGGCTGGACACTTCAAGTTGAGCAAAGAACAGTGTCCTAAATCACATGATGAGGTTGAGTACATGAGTAGAGTTCCATATGCTTCAACAGTTGGGAGCTTGATGTATGCAATGGTATGTACTAGACCAGATATTGCCCAAGCAGTGGGAGTTGTCAGCAAGTTTATGGCCAATCCAGGAAAGGAACACTGGAAAGCAGTTCAGTGGATTCTCAGATATCTGAGAGGGACCAGCAGTAGGCATTTATGCTATGGAGGGTCAAACACTTCTCTCTACATGGGTATGTAGATTTGGATATGGCAGGTGACTTGGATGGTAGGAGAAGCACCACATGATATGTGTTCACTGTTGGTGGAACGGCGGTTAGCTGGATTTCAAAGTTGCAGAAGGTTGTTGCCTTGTCTACTACAGAGGCAGAATACATTGCAGTCACAGAGGCTAGCAAGAAAATGATTTAGATGACTCGGTTCATGGAAGAGTTGGGAAAGGAGCAAGAGAGTTGCAGATTGTACAGTGATAGTTAAAGTGAAATTTATTTGGCAAAGAATTCAGCCTTTCATTCAAGAACCAAACATATACAGCTTAGGTACCACTTCATTAGATAGGTATTAGAGGATAGATAGTTGAAGCTAGAAAAGATCCATACGGATAAGAACCCTGTTAATATGTTAACAAATCGATAACAAAGGAGAAGTTGAATCTTCATTCAACTTTTGTTGATCTTCAAGATTGAACTTGAAGAGGGAGAAACAAGGCAGAGATGTTTAGAGGATGTTGCTGTATAGGTATAAGTGCAGTTGTTTATCTCCAAGTGGGAGATTATTGAGTTATGGAGCTAAAAGCTTCACTGATGAGCTAATGTGGAGGTTGTTGGGCTTACACATTAACTGGCATCGATCAGAACCAATCGACATCGGTTAGGGATCGGCCGGCATCGGTCATCTTCAGACTGACATTGACTTCTATGCGTTTCTAGAATTCTATTTTTAGGAGAACAGTTTTGAGCCTTTGATTTAAGAGGTAGATCTAAGGGTGGCGAATGCATGGCTCATGAACCCTAGTGTTGTAGTATACTATATAGTAGGTTAGATCCTCATAGCATGTAGACAATTCAGTAATTGAGTTGATTGTAATTGATTGAGAGAGAGAGAGAGAGAACTCTTGAGGGAGAATTAATGTACATCTGCAAGGTGTGAGGAAAGAGAGATTTCTTCATTGTATTTCCTTTTGGAAGAGTTTAATACAGATTGGTTATTTCTTGTATCTCCTATTATTTGTTATTTCTGATTTCTAGTTACTTATTACTTCTAGTTTCAATTATGTGTTTAGTTGCTTATACAAAAGTAATCAATTGTACTCTAAGATCCTAACAAAATTTTCACCCACTTTGGGGTATTTTATACATAATTTTGATTCTGAGGTTCTATCTTTCTATAATCTACATCCCAATTTTATCATTGTTATATCTTGATATTGATTATGTTACTCTTACTTATATTTTTTTACTGGTTATTACTACTTCAGACTCGGCATATGTACATCCTTGCTCTTACATATATTTGTTTTACATATTCATGCATACTTTAATTTCTATCTTACCTAGTTAAGACTTGATTATATCTCTATGCTTCTTCTATTTAGGGGCATTTGAATATGCCATTGCTCTTTGGATCTACGCCACTTCTTTTCAATGTATGTATGCTTCAGACATGTGCCCATGTCCTTGTTTGTGCCTTCTCGATTGTGTATGCAAACATTTGAATATTTCTTTCTGTGTGGCTCTATGCCAACTTGCTTGTTACTTGTGTATGTGGACATTTGAACATCTCCTTGTATGTCTTGATTTTCTCAAATTTAGTGACATGTGCCCATGTCCCTTGTATTATGGCCTCTTTGTGATGGTCCGTGTTGGGCCCCACTGAATGACAACCTAGTGGTCAGGGGTGAACCCTTGATCAGTCGGTAAGAGTCAATGGCATCACGATCCCAGAGGGTGTTGCCTCGACGATCTGAAGTGACTGGCCATATGGGTCTAGAAGAGGACCCAAATCATTCCAGGTCTTTTGGTGTGATGCCTAGTCCCCATTGGTATCAGAGCTGAGGTCTCAAGGTTGAGACCTTCTAGGCACAGTGGTCTGTGATGATTCATGTTGGGCCCCACTGGATGTTCCTCTGACGGTCGAGATGAGTTCCTGGTTAGCCGTTAAGAGTCAATGACATCACGATCCCAAAGGGTGGCGCCTCGATGATCTGAAGTGACTAGCCATATGGGTCTAAAAGAGGACCCAAATCATCTTGAGACTCTTGGTGTGACGGCCAGTACCTATTGGTATTAGAGCTGAGGTCTTGAGGTTGAGACCTTCTAGGCACGGTGGTCTATGATGATCAATGCTAGGCCCCACCAAACGTTCCTCTAGCAGTCAGGATGGGTTCCTAGCCAGCCGATAAGAGTTAACGACATTGCGATCATAGAGGGTAGCGCCTTGACGGTCTGAAGTGACTGGCCATATGGGGTTGGAAGAGGACCCAAATCATCCCAGGACTTTTGGTGTGGTGGCCAGTCCATATTGGTATCAAAGCCAAGGTCTTGAGGTTGAGACCTGCTAGGCATAGTGGTCAGTGATGATCTGTGTTGGGCCCTACCAAATGTTCCTCTGGTAGTCAAGACGGGTTCTTAGCCAGCTGGTAAGAGTCCATGGCATTGCAATCTTAGAGGGTAGCACCTCGACGGTCTAAAGTGACTAGCCATATGGGTCTGGAAGAGGACCCAAATCATCTCGAGACTTTTGGTGTGACGGCCAATCCATATTGGTATCAGAGCTGAGGTCTCGAGGTCGAGACCTTTTGGGCGTGGTGGTCTGTGATGATCCATGCTGGGCCCCGTCAGACGTTCCTTCGATGGTCGAGACAAGTTCCTGGCCAGCTGGTAAGAGTCAATGGCATCGCGATCCCAGAGGGTGGCACCTCGATGGTCTGAAGTGACTGGCCATATGGGTCTAGAAGAGGACCCAAAAATCATCTCAAGACTTTTAGTGTGACAGCCAGTCCCCATATTGGTATCAAAACTGAGGTCTCAAGGTTGACACCTTTTGGGCACGGTGGTCTGTGATGATCCGTGTTGGGCCCCACTAGATGACAACCTAGTGGTCGGGGGTGAGCCCCTGGTCAGTTGGTAAGAGTCAACGGCATCATGATCCTAGAGGGTGTTGCCTCGACAATCTAAAGTGACTAGCCATATGGGTCTGGAAGAGGACCCAAATCATCTTGGGACTTTGGGTGTGACAGCCAATCCCCATTGGTATCAGAGCCAAGGTCTCGAGGTCAAGACCTTCTGGGCACGATAGTCTGTGATGATCTATGTTGGGCCCTGCTAGACGTTCCTCTGGCAGTTAGGATGAGTTCCTGGTCAGCTGATAAAAGTCAACAGCATCACAATCCCAGAGGGTGGCACCTCGATGGTCCAAAGTGACTGGTCATATGGGTTTGGAAGAGGACCCAAATCATCTCAAGACTCTTGGTGTGATGGCCAACCCCCATTGGTATCAGAGCTAAGGTCTCGAGGTCGAGACCTTCTGGGCATAGTGGTTTGTGATGATCCGTGCTGGGCCCCACCAAACATTCCTTCAACGGTCAGGATGAGTTCTTGGCTAGCTGGTAAGAGTCAACGACATCGCGATCCCAGAGGGTAGCACCTTGACAGTTTGAAGTGACTAGTCATATGGGTCTGGAAGAGGACCCAAATCATCCTGAGACTTTTGGTGTGACAGCCAGTCCATATCATCAAATCATTACAGACCACTGCGCCCAGAAGGTCTCAACCTTGAGATCTCAGCTCTGATACCAATATGGGGACTGGTCATCACACCAAGAGTCCCAAGATGATTTTTGGGTCCTCTTCCAGACCCATATGACTAGTCACTTTAGACCGTTGAGGTGCCACCCTCTAGGATCTTGATGTCGTTTACTCTTATCGGTTGGCCAAGAACCCGTCCTGATTGCTGGAAGAACGTTTGGTGGGGCCCAACATGGATAATCACAGACCACTGTGCCCAAAAGGTCTCAACCTTGAGACCTCAGCTCTAATACCAATATGGACTGGTTGTCACACCAAAATTCTTAGGATGATTTGGGTCCTCTTCTAGACCCACATGGCCAGTCACTTCGGACCGTTGAGGTGCTACCCTCTGGGATCACAATGCCGTTGATTTTTACCAGCTAGCTAGGAACCTGCCCCAATCGCCAGAGGAACGTTCAATGGGACCCAGCACAGATCATCACAACCTATCCCTAACTTAGCCCTAGACCTATCTTAGAGCCTATTATCACACTTATACAACTTTTGTGCACATCACAAGTGTCCCTAGTTAGTCTAAAAGTAGTCCCAAACCCTCATTTCCTGATCTTGGCCCTTTGTGCCTACTGTTCTGCTAGCTGGACACTAGCACCATAATAAGGACACTGGCACCACATGGCGATAGTGTCCCCAAAAGGTTGTTAATGTCCTTTGCCCTATATTTTCCCAAATAGATATATTTTCAAAACTAAAGCCTCTTAATGTCGTTGTAGACATCTTTTATCACCTGCATAAGCATTAGAACAATATATATACATGAATTTTAGCCCTCGAACTAGTAGATGGAAATGGGATGCAAAATACATATTCAAACACAAAACAAGTTGAGCATAATTAAGGTTATCAATCCCTATTTTGCCCTACTTCTACATACTACCATCTTTAGCAATGCTAAACTCAAATTTTCTAGATTTTTAGCCTCAAACACATTCAAGGCACTCAAGGCCACTATCATACTAGCATC
Source organism: Torreya grandis (assembly GCA_037957365.1). NCBI lineage: Eukaryota > Viridiplantae > Streptophyta > Pinopsida > Cupressales > Taxaceae > Torreya > Torreya grandis. Next base: position 2,321,090 of record JARHVA010000395.1, on the reverse strand, counting down.
ATTTGCACTTGCACCAACACATAGGTGGGTAGAACTACATCAGGATTGATCCCTCCTCAGAGTATTGGTATGTAGGCAACTCTCTTCACAGCGGGTTGTTGATGATGTCCAGCATACCCTACGAATGAACACACTTTTGAACTCATGTCCTAGTTACATAGAAGATTAGGGTTTCTACAATAAATCAATCATTACAAGCAAAATACAGGATTCCAAAACTTGTGCACACAAGAACAGACCCTAGAGATATAGACATAGGTACACCCAAAAGCTTGGGACATTCTTGCACAACAAACACTACCACTGATATCAGGACACTACCGTCACTTTTCCAATAATGACACTTCTATCCAATTGTGGTGTTATTGTCCATGAGGAGTTTTGACACTAGGATCTAGTTTTAAACACCCATACCAACTTCCATCTCAGTTTTCAACACTCAGATCATCTATATCAGGTGTTTTCTAGCTAAGTCATTACTTCCATTAATTATTACTATTTCTAAAAAAGTCAAAGCTAGTCAATTCTATAACAAATCGGTTGTTGTATTTATTGCATATTATTTCTCTGATTTAGTCTACCAAGCTCTTTAACAAACATAATATTTACACACATCTAAGTCGTAAAAGGTTAAAACATTATTCTTTCATTATTTTGTCATAAGAGTTACTCTTTCATTATTTCATCATAAGAAATGGCCTATTCTAGGCCCTTTGAGGTTGATCATGGATGAGTTACTTAGCTTACTCTCTTATTTGTACATCTCTTTATGAGCCATTCTACATGGAGTGAGTTGGGCGATTTAGAGTATTTGTGTTTACTTGTGTTTATTTTGCAATAATATCCCATATTTTTTATTTTATTAACTTACAGTTATAATCATGGTGATTGTCTTGCATTGCTTGAACTAGTGCATTCGACATTCCATTCGATCTTGGTGCATACTCTGATAATAATTATGAATTTAATTCAATTTTTTTAGTATTTACTTAAAATATTTTTAGTTACTCGTCTTTGAAAAATAGACCTAAGTTTGAAATCATTATTCATTCTATTATGATCTTCATGATGGATCATAGAGTCCGATTTGAAACATTGATCCAAAAATATTCACACATAGCTAGCCAAAAATATTCTCTATATCTAGATTGCTCTTATCGAATTCAATTGTCTATAAATGTACAAGCATTATAATTTGTTTCTTAGTTTTATCATTCTCTGAAGGGAGTGATTTTGATATACGATGTTTATGCAATTCACTGCTTTTCAACATTTTTTTTCAAGTGATTTCCAATAGTTGGGCCCTGATAAATAAATAATATTTATTCATCATTGTTAAACCTCAACACATACTCTTAAAATTCACATTATTTTCCTTAAGTTTTAATTATTGTTATTTTTTTGAACCAAGTAGAAGAAAACTTATTTTTTAAGTTACAAATGTCACAACATATAAATCGTAATGAAAAAATAAGAAATTTGGACGCAGGGAACACAATCATCAATACATTACGAACACTACCTCTCATCCTCTTTGGTATAATTTTAGTCAATAGAAAAATACATATCATATAAAAAATACGTATAATGAAACATGTTATTTTTAAATTTAAAATATTAAAAATATAATTATTTTTATAAATTTACATAGATTGACTACAATTACTTCTATTGGGGACATGTCTTATGGTGAAATGTATTGATGTGTTTTAGGTTGTTGAAATTGTAAGGTGGGCAGTCGGTTCGTAAAGCATGGGTATTTATGAAGATGAGATTTTAGGTTTAATTTTTATTGATTTGTTTGTTTGTAATTTGATCGAAGTTTTTGCGTATTATTGATATGAAACTTAGACACCAGTTTTACAAAGACAATATGAAACTTGAGTCCCTATAATCTGCACTCACACCAATCCTTGTTTAACTAAAATGTTAAAAACTATTCTCAAATTATAAAATGCCTCTTCTTATTATTATTATTATAATAATAATAATAATAATAATAATAATAATAATAATAAAATGGTGTAATGCTTTCATGAAAAACTCATTGAAGACTCCGTATGATTATTATAGTTTTTCGCCTGAAAAACAATTTACGTTTGAACATTATTTTAACATTCTTATATCCATGAAATTCAAGCAAAAGGCTTCTGGTCACCACAATCAAGATTTTGACCAGGATCCACATTTAAGAACTCGCAATATCTCTTATAATACCCAATTCGATCAGCCACCCTGCTATCATTGCCATTCCCACACTCCAGACCGCCATTGACAATATTAGTTATGAGACCAAAACCAGGCAATCTGTTTGCCTGCAAATCACTGGAGCTTGGAACATACTTCCCAACAATAACGTCATGGCAGGAAGGCTTGGGAGGCTGTGGAGTTGTCCAAAACCACAGAGCTGTTTTGAAAGCAGTGACTGGTTTTTCTGTTATCATCTCTGGTCGTCCAAGGCCATTGAATCCTATGGCCTTTCCAGCAGGCCCATAGTTGAAGTTCCTGACACATTTTTTTATAAATTTAATGAAAAAATAGTATTTGCAAACATTTTAAAACATATCTAAATTCCCGTTCCAAAAAATAAATTTATTTTTACAAAACAAAATTGATTTTTTCAGCAGTCCTTTTCACCTAAAGGTGAAGTTGAGTACAGTCAACTTACAATTTTGTAGATCGTAAATCAGCACAAATTTTACTGGTGTTTTTGACTAAATTAGGAAATTTTGAATTTGTGTAGAGAAGAGAGAAGAAATTGCTTACCAGGATAGCTGAATAGGGCCACGGCCATGGTAAGATTTGCCAGTTACGCAGGGCCATTGCTTATCAGTGGTGTCGCAGTAATTTCCCGGAGGGTTAATTTCCTCCTTGAAGCACAATCCCCATGAATACGGTCCGTCTGGTGCAGTAGCCCATCCACCTTCAACATCACGTCATATGATTTTCATTAATTGACTTTGATTAGATTGAACCTTTTAGTTATAGAACCCTAGCAGTAGTGTGTGCTTAATCAGATTGTTATTCAGCGGTTTTAAGGTTTTATATATATGGTTTCATGGATTATATAAAATATGTCGAGGAGTTGAGAATAAAAAAATGGAGGGAAATTTTTTAAGGTAATTATATGTAAATATGTAATGTGGTAAAAGAAAAGTTGAAATTTTTTAAGTAGGTAGAAGAAATTTTGTGGCTTTACAGGAAAATAAATCCTAAATAATAATTCTTGAAGCTCAGAATAAAAAATTGAATTTTTTATTTTTATTTGGGGAGATAATCACATACAGATATGCCATATAACAGAAGAAAAAATTTCAAATTTTTAAAATCGGTGAGTGAACTTTTGTACTCCTGAATACTTCCTTTTAACTGAAAATGAAACAACCGCTGCTAAAATTTTATCCCATTTTTTCTTTAAAGAGTCAATTTTTTTAAAAAAATCAATGAAACCCCGTCTCCCATTTTTGTAACAGCGGCGGCCCGCAGCATTCGGCGAATTAAAGGTAGAGTTGCGGTGAAAAAAAAAAACATTTAAAAAATACCTGAGGTTTCATGTGAGATCTGAGCAAAAAAAGCTGCAACCTCCTTCTTTCGAGTGCTTAAATCTCCAGAATCGGCAAACATTGGATATGATCTGGCTGCTATCACAAAGGATTTATAAGTGTAGAAGCCCTTAGCAGGGCATGAATTGTCATTCCTATGCAGAAATATCTGATCGAACAGCTCTTTGGATATTATTGATTCCACCCCCGAGTCGCTTGCTCCTGCACAAAGTACTGTGATAAATATCCATAACAGTGCGACTGAACACCCTTTCGCCATTACGAACGAACAATTGCAGATGCTAAATTTTGAATTTGTCAAAGTTATAAAGGTTTTTGCATTTTATGTTTGTGTTTTTCTATTCCGACTGACCGATCGTGGCCGCGCTGTGAATTATTTTAAATTGCCGTTTGTCTTTCCTTGCGTAGGATCTGTTCAATCTTTCTCAGGCGTTGACATCACTGCTTTCAATTTTCATTTATAAACTCAATCCATTTTCTCTGGATACAAGTGTAAATGATTTTTTTAATCTTATTATGGGGAGGAAGCTTATGAAACTGCATCTTAAAAGCCTACACATGGAGGTTCTCTGTTACATGCTTTATAATTTATTTTTAACCAGAGTTTTATGATTATTGTTTAGTATCCAGGTATGATTCCTTAGACAAAAGTGTTGAGTATTAAAAAAGTGTGATTAGTTGTCTATGAATCATAAAAATCATATCAAAAAGTGTTGAGTATTAAAAAAGTGTGATTAGTTGTCTAATTAAAATCAACAAGTTTGAGAGTGCTCGATAAGCTTGTTTTAATTTTTATACGCTTTTTAAGAAAGATCTTAAAATCTCTTAATATTAAGATAAGATGTCACTGGTTAAAAACTTTACATATTTAACAGTTTTGTGAGTATTTTATGTTAATAATGAAAATATACTGTAAGAGAGCCCCTTTATGCCTCTTAAATTGTTTCTATGACTAAAAATCTTATTTTCATTGCATTTTATATTTTTATAATATAATATTATATTATGTGAACTTTATTTTAATTGAAAAGCACTTTTTATTTTTAATAGTATAAAACAATGTGGAATAAATCACATTTTATTGGATGGAGAAATAATTTATTAAAAAATATTATATACTTATAATTTTAATTAACATGATTAAATTCATCTAACATATAATAGCGAGAATATTAATAGGTGAGAGCCCTCTTACAGCGTCTTAAATTGTTTCTATGATTAAAAATCTCATTTTCATTGCATTTATATTTTTATAATATTACATCACGTAAAATTTATTTTAATTGAAAATCACTTTCTATTGTTAATAGTATTAAAAAAATTGGAATAAAATAACATTTCAAGAGAATATATCATTTTTAAAAATTTGTAACTCTGTTTTCACATGGATTAGGTGTACAAAATGTTTCTTCGACTTAGTGTCAAGCATTGAAAGGTATCTATTCTGCCAAATTCATCTGAGGCACGATCCCGACCTCATCCATTTTTTGTATCTCTTAAGATTTATACCTTGATGAATGATTAGACAACACCTTTTACACAATCATTCTCATCATTAAATTACAACCCACTTAATTAAAATATATCATATTGATCTTGGATGAAGAAATAATTTATAATAAAATATTATATATTTTCATTTTAATTAACATAAGTATATTCATTTAATATAATATTGAAAATATGTTTTAATAGGTGAGAGCCCTTTTAGTGCCTCTTAAATTGTTTCTATGATTAAAAATCTCATTCTTATTACATTTATATTTTTATAATATTGTATTATGTGAACTTTATTTTAATTGAAAAGTATTTTCTATTGTTAATAGTATAAAACAAGGTGGAATAGAATCACATCTCAAGAGAAGATATCATAATGATCTTGGATGCATAAATGATTTATTAAAAAATATTATATAATAATAATTTTAATTAACATAATTAAATTCATCTAACATAATACTCATAAAAACATTTGAAGAAAAAGAGGTAAAGTATCAAGCCCAACATAAAAAGGCTCTTTTAGCATCTAAAACACAGCATATAAGGTTTTTAAGCAACATGAGAAATCAGAGGAGTCAAACGTGGCAGATAATCATCTAGTTTGTTGCCTCAACCACTATTACCAAAAGATTTGTCATATTAGATATCGGCTCCCACCCACATTGTTAATTGAATTTTTCTTTTTCTTTTTCTTCCTCGTCTTTTAGTAGGAGATAAGTAAATACCAACCAAGTAAACTTTCTATGTGGCAGCGATACCCACCGACTAAACTCATGGGCCATGCACATCCAAAACTACCACCTTTACTTCTATAATTAGGCAAAGAATACCAAGAACATAGTGAAACAATCCTTTGCCTTTACGAATGGTGCATGCCATGACCCCTACGAATATGACCTTGTGAAGGAGACTACTAGCAAGTAGATTTAGGCGACACATGAATTTCAACACATAGGGAACTCCCCCAATGATCCCACGAGTTTTGAAAATGTTCCACCTCTAGTCCAACTTTTTCACCCTGAATTTGAATCAGAAGCATTACATTAGAAATAACTAACACCTTATTTGTTCCCAAGAAAATAGCCAACAATAGATATATGATTAAAGATTGTAGTGTTTATTTCTTTTTATAGTTTAAATAATCTATCTGAGTGAAAAGTACCCCAGATTTATGATTGTAGTGTGTAAGTAATATGGTCCAATTCCCAAAAAAAAGTGTTTTCCATGTGAAAAAAACAATAAATGGTTGAAAGAGGGTGTGAATCTTTCTCCAAGATGATTGATCATGGAAACAAAACCAAAATAGGTGTTGGAATTTCTCATGTTGACAGAAAGTGAGATAAAGGTGGTGTGAAACCCCCATGTGCATAAGCTAATCTCCTACAAGAAAACCTTGATAAAGGACGCACCAAAGGAAATGAGAATTTTTGGGATCAATGATGATTTTCTAAACTTTAGAAAACCTCCTATTTCAAGTAGTCTCAAATAAGTACAACCACCAACAAACATTGAATGCTTCAAATTGAATGCATTAAGGGGATAATAGTTGATAACCAAGCTAGTGCTTGTACTGGGGTCAAAACATAATAGTGTGTCCCATTTTTTTAGCATAAAGGGGTTACATACACTTTGTTTTAATTATTTGTAAGTTAGGGCTAAATAACACACACACAAATAAAAATTTGGTACAACATAGATATAAGATATAACAACAAACTATAGCAACTAGATATCAAATATGTCAAAAATGGAAACTAAAATTATGATAAAAGATTGAGCAAAAAATAATGAACAATGCAAAGATTAAAAGGGATGGAATTTGATACACTTGGGTTGTATTATGTAATTATGTGACTATATCTCCACTCTATAGCTGACACTGCTACAGTACATAAAATCTTATTGTCTATCACTAGGATAAAATCAATGTTGTGGTGAATCTATATCAGATGAAATCAGTTGGCCACCGATGTGTAACGTTGTTGTTGATAAATTTGTACCCTACCACTAAATGTATCCTTTCCTCAATTTTAAAGTCTATAAATTTCTAGGCAAGTGTCCTAGATGATGGCATTATGTTTGTATGATTGATTTACAAAATTGGTAGGTAGAATGCATTTGGTTATCTCTTTCACTCCTTCACCTAACCCTTAAAATTAACAAAAAAATACGTGTGTGAAAGGTTAGCTGACTCGAGCTACCTCTTTAGGAGTTGTAGCTACATATCTCACATGCTTACAATTAGACTCAATGTAGTTCTCTTGTGCATGTGAGTGAAGTGTAATTGAGAGGCAATGGTTTCACCTTTTCTCCTTAAAAAATCCAAAGCAACTACATTAACATTCACCAAAACCTTATTTTGGTATAAGCTAATGAATGCAAAAGACTTTAATATTGTGTAGAAATAATGTTTGCTCAATGTACAAGCTCCTTCATAAGTATAGAAAAAAAATTCATCAATGTGTGGCTCAAACTTAGGAGGCTTCCTCAATCAAGTGATATTTAGTAAATGAGCATAATTACTTTGTATATATAAAGGGATTTATAAGACATGAAATGCAAAAGCTAACCATGGAATATTGTAAAAAGTGAAAATAAAAATACATGAAATCAGGGCAATGCAAATGACCCATAAAACACAAGGGAAAAATCCTTTTGTTACTAATTCTATATAGGACAAAATTAGTAGGTCATCAAATTGGTACTAGGGGAAAAAATGGATGATTAGGATTTGAAAGTTTAAAACAAAAAAAATATGACATGAACATGAGGGTATCTATATGGATCAAGGTCAAATAGATTATAGTGTGAGCTAAAAGGTTTTTAAAAATAGCCAAATATACACATATAGACCAAGTGCACTAAAATAATAAAAGGACCTAATAGAAAGGGTCTTTTACCAAAATCAAGTGTCTACATAATGTCCCTACTTTGATGTGTGTACATGATGTTAATGCATGTGTGTGTCAAAGTAAAATAATAAATTTAAACACACACCAACACTTACTTAGGGAAGGAATGATGAAACGTTTTAATGCTTTGGCTATACTCCACCCATATACATTGAAGTTTATTAGAAAATTTGGATTGATTCTACAAATAAATTCAACCATGAAACATTGTGACATAAATATACGAATTTAAAATATGAGCATAAGAATAAATACACATAATCGTATGGTGACCATCTACCATTCCTTGTGTAGACACCTAAATCTGGTATTAGACACTTGAAAACATAAGTTTAGACATATCTTTGACATACATGCCTTGTGCGTACACATTTGATTCTTATGCACACTTTCCCCTATATATTTATCTATATATGGTGTTAGCCAACCCAATTTACTTTCCCCTGTATATAGGATCTCTCTTATCTGTGTTAAGATACTTTATTATCCTAAGCAGACTATCACCATATTTCAGATCCCTAAATTTCTTTTTCTAGACAATGTTGGTAATAGTCAAACACTAATTGTCATTATAGGCATCTGTCTCTATTAATAGTGTCATTAGATCCTTAAAAAACAATTTTCAAATTCAAATGTGTCCCTTGGGTTGGCCTAAGCATGTTTCCTATGTCAGTTATGGGGGGAATACAAAAGATTCATCTTTAAATACCAATTAATATTAAGGCCATTCCTACCTACATCTGTCTAACACACATCTAGAAAATCTTGAGAAATCCATTTGCACACCACTGAGACATTATACAAAAGTATACAAATTTAAAACCCCTCAAATAAATAGTCCTAAAGCTAAGTCTAAATCCAAACACAAGTAAAAAGTTTCATGTTGTCAAGTGTCGAAAGCCAACACATTATATTGAATTCTAGTGGATCATGATTATACACACATACATAAGTGGCAAAAATATGTGCATTGTGTGCCCTATTTGGAGTATTAGAATGTAGTAAATTCTCAACCACTTATTAGGGAGTGGTTGGGGCCATCCAACTCAACTTTTACCTCCTTAGTCAAGTTAGTGTCAAAAGTGGAATTAGGGTTTGAATGCAAAGGAAGACAAAATCACTTGAGATCTATGCACATGACTGAGGTTTATAAATCATAAATAAATCATCTATACATGCAAGCACAATAGTTTGGGGTAGAATGAACCAATAAAATCAACATGGATGATACTAATAGACAATGGAAATTACCAAGTGACATAGGTGTTTGTGCTCACTAGTAGCTTTCATGCATATTTTTGACAGCCTATTTCCTAAGTCGAGAGGTCACAAATCTATTAAAAATCATTTCAATGGATTGTACATGGGTAATGAGAAATCTAAGTTACAATTTAGCTAAGTAACCTATCTTCCCTCTTTTCTTAGTCATTTCTATATTTAGTAAGTTCAATCAATCTCTGTATTGCATTTAGATTATATCATTTATGCCCTATCTTATGCAATCTAAATTTTACTAATTTTGGCTTATTTAGATTCACTAAATCCAAAAAAAATTAAAACACCTTGGTAATTGTGATTGATAATAAAAAATATTCACACTTTATTGGGTACTTAATAAATTTTAGAGTAAGTTTTGACAATTCAGTGTCGTTTCTTAAATGAGGAAGCAGATACTTGGCCCTTATAGATGTTTATTTTTGCTTAATATTTTAATTTGTTTTTTATCATTCAATCTTTTGCTCCATATTTAAAATTTTGGATGCATAATATGTAGATATGTAACTCCCCATTTTGTGGTGAGGGATTTTAAACTTGTTCCTACAATCACCCATTTAAAAATAAAGAGTTATTCACACGACATGTGTGTCATCGTATAATATAATTGAAGTTGTTAAGATCTACTAAAAAAATCTTTGAATAGCATATGTATGTAACCATTAAAAAAATATCATCATGTAAGGCTCAATAGTAGGATGCAACTTCGTATGAGGATGAAATAACATGGATAAAATAATATGCTCACATATAACAATGTGATGGAGAACATATTTATGCCCCAATGTATGTTATGCATGTGTAAGATATAAACAATGATAAGCTCAAAGAGATAATAAATGTGTAGTCCCCTCTAATGGAAAAATAAGGTAGGGAAAATTTGTATGCCCTCAATGTAGCAATGTGTCCCTAGAATATATAGATATAGCAATGAACCACACATACACATAATAGTAGTATGCCCAAATAGATACATGGTAAAGAACATGGCAACCTAGCCACCAAATATAGTATACCGCAAGTAATAATGTGCATGATATAGATCATAGCATAAAACATAGTATATCACAAAGTATATTATGTAGTATATGAAATAATCATACACGAGTATGTAACCACACATAATTTAATATTATCATGCAAGGATAGATGAATTACAAGCCATGATGATATGACATGACATGATGACTGGAGGATCTTCTATGCATAAGGATTAGACAAGACATCAACACACATAAGTGCACACATACATGAAATCAAGAAATTATAGGAATGTAAGAGAACACATTGTAACTATGTAACAACCATGTATATATCCTTGTAATACGCAATATGTACTCACTAGTAGGATATGTGCAATCAATGTATGTTATGCCTTTAACCTACAACATGTTTAGGAACACGTGTGGCTGATTTATGGCTTATATACATTCAATATTATCTTATCACATTTTTCTATGTTCTTAGTAAGGTCCTCATATGAAATAACCATGGTTGAGTAGAGTATATATAGGATCTAGTGGTTAGTATTTGATATCATATTGCGTATAAATTTTTGTTATTGTATCGTTGGGGAGTTTGCCCTCTCAAAGTAGCTTAGTCATATTTATCAAGTATTCTTCTCTTTCATCAATTGTTGTTGTGGATTTGTTTATTTGTTATTAATTTTATGATATATTATTCCATTATTGTGAAACATCTAATAAATTTCATTACATTAGATATCATATCATCGATATGGGCAAGTTTTTGTGGTGTTGTTTTTTGGATCCAATGTTGTGATTATCATGAGAGTTGAAGGATAAAAGAACATAATTTATGCTCTAGGAAAATTTTATTTTTTCATCATTTTAGTATTATTCGAAGTTCATTTTTGAAAAAAAAAAGTATGGTTTTTCGAGCCCAAAACCCTTAATTATAGGGTTTGTGCATGACTACATTCATGACCACATGATAGGGAACGACACTCTAAAAACTCCTCACAAGGATGACATGGATTTTGAAACTTTAGATCTTTCAGTCTCTGAGGTGGTTCACCAACTTCAGTTAGATATAAAAAACATGGCGACGAAAGATGATATTTATATAGTAAAAGGGACATTAAGGGGGTACAAGGGGACATTGATTTTGTGAAGAATCAATTGGAAACTATGAATGGGTAGTTGACCACTCTTGCGACTTAGAATTCACAAAATAATCCTCCACCACTCCATTTGGGTTCTCCTAATCAGAACAATCAAAACTCCCATATTAGTTCAAAGCACATGATGCCAAAAGTGGAAGTGCACAACTTTGATGGTAAGGATCCACTCACTTGGATCACTCAAATAGAAAATTTATTTGGTCTACATCAGAGCCTAAGTGCGCAAAATGTGGTCATGACATCTCTATTTTTGGAACATGAGCAATTCATTTAGTATAGATGGTTGTGCACTCAAAATTAAAATAAGGGCATTCTTATTACATGGTCAATATTTACTAAGTAACTTTAGATACACTATCACAATAATGTCTTGGAAAACTATTTTAGTCAGCAAAATTGCAACAAAAAATGACTGGTAAGGAATATATTCAATAATTCTATAATCTATGCTTACATGTGGATGACATCAATGAGGACAAAATGATAGACTTGTTCTTGGGTGGGATCAATGATGACATCCAACTTGAGGTTCACACGTTTAATCCAACTTCAGTATCTAAATCCATACCATTAACGTATAAGGCAGATGAAAAATATCTAGTGAAATGAAGGTTTTTCACTAATGGTCATGAACGTAATCCCACAACAACATCATTTCCTCAAAATACAAGATTGACCCTTCAATAAATTGAAGAAAAAATTGTCAAAGGGTTGTGTTTTGGTTATGAAAAAAAGTGAATCAAAGGACATAAATGTGCTAAAAAAAGTTGTTCTACATTAAATGTGCCAATAAAGATGAAGAAGATGATGATTGATGTGGCCTCCAACCCTAGATAATGGATTCAACAATCCATTCCGAACTCAATCTCATAAGGAACACATACTTTATTCACATAAAATCATCTCAATTTTCATTAACTCAACAATCCTTACATACACATAATTAAAATTCAACAAGTTTTCTCTCAACACTCAATACAAATTTGGCATCCCAAGAGAAGGAGACACAAAAGCTTCTCTCTAAGCTTACTCCCAAATTTACCCACCTAAGCCAAAGATGAATACAACCATATATAAGATTTTCAAAGAAGAAAGGGAGACAACAAAACACCTACAACCCACATCCCACATGAATGAAACATGATAAATAAGAGTAAGGCCCAAGAATACTATGCCACTTTCTCCACTTGGGGTTATCATTTTCTAAAGACAAGTCTTTGTTGAAATTTGGTGCCACCCTTCACATGTGAAACACTATTGATGAATAGTGAAAGACAAGTCAGATGTGCAAGGTCAAAAAAGAAGAGCATCTTCTTTAGATAAGTTGGACCACCACCATGTGAATCCATAGAAATACGCCCCCATTCCACATGTATGAGAAGATCCTCTATGCCACATCACTTTACATCATCATCTGCCACATCGCCATGAATAGTACTCATGAATAATACTCATGAATAGTGCTACATGAATAGAGTTTTCTTGTTACATCATTCTCCTCTGGTCAAAAACTACTCAGCTCCTACGAGTTGCCCTAATTGTATCCTAGCCATTTATTATGAGAAAAAAAAGAATAAAGCACATCACTTATTTTTGGGTGATGCAAGATTGTTCGAACCCTGGGATGTTCCTACATCAGACACCCAAGGTAAATAATGTGATCTCGTGATCACATAGATGGGGTAAGTGGTAGAACCACTCTTTTGGTCATGAAGGGTAATGACCATGGTATCCCTTTCTAACACACCAAATGCACAGGGCAAATATTATTTTCCTTCTCCATTTCTAGTTTCTACACATAGGCCTCAAAACCGTCCTCCTCTGCCAAACTCTCAACCATATCCCAATAGATGCATATGTGGGATCCAACCCACCACAAACACTTGTGGGATGACACCCACCTAAAACTGACCACCTCTACCACGATGTTCTATCATTCATCTTGTCATCCCATGTGAGCTCAAGCCAAACACTATATGTCCATCTCCACCAAAAGCCCACCTAACTTTATTCATCCATCATCCAATCACCTATTGGATTATCTTCCACATCATCATAAACCATCATTTGTAGCTCCTCACTCATGGCTGTAATATCATTCACCTTCTCTCTCACATGTGCACTCTCTTGCATAAAAATCTCCGTTATGGCTAAAACATCAACACCAACCAAATCTTCATCTGTTGTTGCCATATTCATCACTTGGATAACTTCACTCAACCTCTCCTCATGTGCATTAAATTGCACTTCAACTTGTTCCATTGTTTCCTTCATGGAAACCTTCAACTCTTCTTCAATGATCTCTTCTTTCACATGCACCTCTTCTTGGATGTTTTCCTCTTTCACATGCATCTCCTCTTGGATGCCTTCTTCATCTTCATCTCTATCATCCTTCACAAGGATGTCTTCATCTTCTTCTTCAATAAGAATCACCCTTATAACCTCTTGTCTGAGGATTTATTCTTTTCTCTGCAACTCCTCGTGGCTGCAATTTTATTCACTCTTCAATTCTACAAATTCTTTCCCACCTTCACATAATGGGTCTCCAACATCTGGTTCAACAAAAAAAACATTTGCATCCTCATTCATGAGGAATCCTTCCCCTATGGGATGCTCACAAGCTTCTTCCTCTCTTACATTGCTTTTCATGGAAATTTCTTCTTCATCTTCTCTTCTCTTTTTTATATCTCTCCATGGTTGCATTCTTCCTTGCTCCATGTGGCTATCTCTCTCCTAAATGTAGCCACTTTTGCTTTCAAGGGGTATAATATCTCCCACATAACTTCTTCTTCAATATCACAATCTTCAACTCTTTCCAGCAATAACTCCAATGGTCTTCCCCTTGTATTCAACTTCTTTTCCCATTCTCTCTCTACGGGTACTCTGCCACTCTTCTTCTCCATCTTCAAACCTGTACAACACAAAATACATTTACTCTCTCAACTCGACACTCTCCTTCTAATAAGATTCAAGCTTGCTCTGATACCAGTTGATGTGGCCTCCAACCACATAATGAATTCAACAATCCATTCTGAACTCAATATCATAAACAACACATAATTTCTTCACTTAAAATCATCTCAATTTTCATTAACTCAACAATCCTAACATACACGTAATCAAAGCTTCAACAGGGTTTCTCTCAACACTCAATACAAACTTGGCGTCCCAAGCCAAGGAGGCCCAAAAGGCTTCTCTCTAAGCTTACTCCCAAATTTGCCTACCTAAGCCAAAGATGAATACAACCATAAATAGATTTTTCAAAGAAGAAAGGAAGACAATAAAACACCTAAGGCCCACATCCCACATGAATGAAACATGATAAATAAGAGTAAGGCCCAAGAATGATATGTTGCATTCTCCACTTGGGGTTATCATTTGCTAATGACAGTCTTCATTGAAATTTGGTGCCACCCTTCACATGTGAAACACTATTGGTTAATAGTGAAAGATAAGTCACATGTGCAAGGTCAAAAAGGAAGAGCATATTTTTTAGATAAGTTGGACCACCACCATGTGTCTCCATGTGACTCCATAGAGATGTGCCCCCACTCCACATGTGTGAGAAGATCTTCCATGCCACATCACTTTCCTACATCATCTACCACATCACCATGAATAATACTCATGAATAGTACTAGTGAATAGTGTTGCATGAATAGTGTTTTACCACTGCATTAATGAGGTCTCGAATGAAGGTATGGAAGAGATAGAGGAGGAATATGAAGACTTTCACCTTGCTATCTCATGTCATGCATTTTTTTAGTATTGTTACTCCTCAAACTCTTAAGGTGGTTGGTTT
Organism: Torreya grandis; assembly: GCA_037957365.1. Classification (NCBI taxonomy): domain Eukaryota; kingdom Viridiplantae; phylum Streptophyta; class Pinopsida; order Cupressales; family Taxaceae; genus Torreya; species Torreya grandis. Next base: position 2,305,895 of record JARHVA010000395.1, on the reverse strand, counting down.
CCTTAATAAACATAAGGTGAAAATGTTGATTGACTTAGGAAGTATATACAACTTCATCAACAGTAAGTTGGCTCCTTGTTTGAATTATTTCTTTTACCCAAATCCAAAATTTTAGGTCATGATTTCAGATGGTATCACAATCAATTGTTCTAAAAAATGCCATAGTATTAAGCTTGTTATGGGAGACTACATGTTATATTCTCCTATGTTTTTTATTCCCATGGGTGGGGATGCCATTATTTTGGGAGTACAATGGCTAACAATTTTGGGCACCATAGAGATGAATTTCCAATAATTGTTCATGCACTTTTATTCTAAAGATATGACATTTGAACTATGTGGATTATGGGATTTTTTTTCAAAATTGGTTCATTCACATCAGATAACAAACATTATTTAAAAAGGGGCTAAAGGATTTGTAGTGCGATTATTTTTCATATAAGTTCAACCAACCAATGTGTTTACACATCATGATTTACAAGTGATTATTGATGAACACCTAACTATTTTTGGCACCATGCCAAAAAGGACTACCACCAAGAAGAAAACATGATCATGCCATAAGATTACTCACTATTTAACCCTAATTTAGATTGTGGAATCCTTACCTAGATATATAAGGTTAAGGATATAGAAATGATAGGGCACAAGAGTGAATATCAAATCTATAAAAAGCTAATTAATATGCTAAACTCAAATGTACCATATGTTAAATTTATTAAACTGAGATAAGATATAAATAGAAAGTACAACTATGATAGATATATAAATGACATAAAAGAGGTACTTAGCTTGTTCTGATGCTAAAATAATATTGGATTTAGAACAGGCAAAAAACATGTGGGGAGAGAGTTATGAAATAATCATTAGATCTTAGATATGGTGCGATAGTCATGTTAACCTAGGATGGTTATGTTGATGCTATTATCTCATTTTGATGCTAGTGTCCAATACAAAATATTAGATAAAATAAGATGCGACCACCTAGATGCTTTTAGGTTTGGCTTCACCTTCACTATGGTGCATTCATATGTAGGTCATAGACTATCACTCTAGATGAAATGGCAAAACCCTAACTTCCATATTTAATGTGATCTTAAGGGAAAATGGGTTAGTGAGCACACAATGACGAGTTGACCTGTAATGACCCAGTTGTCAAATGGCACTACTTACATAGCCAATACTCTAGAAGAGGGAATCATAATCATGTAGTTATCCCCTACATGTTGGATTATGTAATGTGTGTAAAGCAATTACACTAGTGACCTAGCTTGTAACTTGGAAAATATGACTTATGAATGCTCTTTTAGTAATTCAAACCTGTAGTTGCGTTATTCCTTTGATTGATATCAGAATAAAATAGAATAGGAAAGCTTTTGGTAACTTGAGTGCTTCTTGAATGATTTTTTGGTTTGTATTAGGCGAAGAATAAATGAGTGTTGATATTGCATTTATACCAATCCTATCATGAGACAAATCACATTAAAGCACTTAGGTCGACCATCGTAATATGTTTCATTTGAAAATTGGATGACTTTAGGACATTATACACTTGTGTTAGGGCAAACAGTAACATCGATGCTACTATTTGTCCTAGATGTTAGTGTTTAGGGAATAAGAGAGCGGGCATAGGCTCAAAACTTGCATAGGTGTAAGATAAATACATTTTAAGCATTTTGGGTGAGATGGGATGTTTGTGTCATCAATATAAGGCTTTTCATAGTAAGAGATAGGCCAAGGGGCACAATATAGAGTAAATGTGAGGCTTGTGGAAGCAAGGCATGTGTATAACTAAGAGGAACAACCAAGGTCTGAGTTTGCCAAGTATAGAAGACTAAGGTGTTACTTAATTGTAAAATATCATCTAAATTTCCCCCCCTAATCTAGTAATGAAATTATTAGTTTAAAGGAAAGGAATAAGTACCTAGGTGGACATACACGCCTTGTCTTTGCTTGAGTTGAATTTGAGTGCTTTGTTGGAGTTGAATTTGAGAGCTTTGTTGGTGACGAACCTGAAACCAAGAACATGTTATAGTGTATAATCAATGTAGATAATTTGGGTTAAAAGTACTTGAAATTGATTGAAATTGAAAGAGCAAGGTTTAGGAGTACACTTGTGTGTCGATATAATCACCTTACCTATTGGCAAGTTATTTTTTTGCAAAAATTTTATCATTGAAAAGATTTTTAACTGAGATTAAGATAAATATAGATAAATTTTTAAAGTGCACATATCCAAGGAGATAGAGAGAGGGAAAGAGATATTGGAAGTCACATGCCCCTAACTTTGGAGCAAAAATGAGTTGCCACCGAGCATTTGAGATTAGCTCAACCGTGCAACCCAATGATACTTATAACTTAGTGAGTTTGGATTATCAAGTCTAAACTAAAAACTTGGCAAGATTGAGTGATTTAATCACTTCACCCATACTAAAAGGTGAACCAACTACTTCATTAGATTGGCTCGTTAAAATTCATAAAAGTCTAGGAGGCATTAGTACATGCAATAATTTTAGAATCTGAGATTAATTTAGATTTTACAATATTAGGCACATGTTGCATATCATACGCACCTTATATATGTATCATGTTGAAACTATGTATAATGATGGTATCATGTATAAAATTATACCACAATTATGAATTTGAATCATATAATTGTGTGTTTTTACCAATCCAGATAACTGTGTAAGTGTGGAGGACATACTTTTAAAGGATGCTCCCACTATATATGAAGAAATATAAAATTAATATAAATATAAATGTGGAGGACATGTTTCAAAAACGTGCCCCCACTATAAACTAGTGATGTTGAATACTAATTAGGTGTGGAGAAAATGCTTCCCAAGCATGTCCCCATTGAATGTGTGAATTAATATAAGTACCATATTGAATGAATGTGTAGAAAATACTTTCAAAGCATGCCCCCGCTATAATATAAAAACTATGAATGTGTTAAATCCATGTCCATATGACATGCTCTCACTAAATCTATAAATTGGTATGAGTATTGAATACTGAATAAATGTGGAGAACATGCTTATAAAGCATGCACCCAATGAATTTGGAAACTGTGAATGTGTTGAAGCCATGTCCATATGACCTTCCCCCACTGAATATGAGAATTATGCAAAGTGTCAAAAACATTCTTCTCAAGCATGCCACCACTAATATTCCCCCCTCCCTTTGAGATGAGGCGAAATTAGTACCTGGAAGTTACCCAACCTCAGAAGGGTAAGACAATTATAAAATTTGTGAATATAACCATGTAGCATATAAAAGAAAATATGTCTAGGTAAATATATCATTGAAGCATATAGGACCAAAATGATCACATGTAGGCCTAAGATGCACGATAAAGATCATGACAACGTCTAGATATAAAAGTATAAGCTCAACAAGCAAGCAAACACATGCATAAGAGCACTAAAAAATAAGTAAAAAAATAATGGTCTAAGGAGACTAAAAATAAGGGGCATGTTCAAATGTTGTAAAATCAAATAGACATGATGTAGTCAAATGTCCATAAAAAAAAGGAATGACATATTCAAATGTCCAGATAATAAGTAGTGACATATTCATATATCCATGAAGATAAACATAGGTATATGGGTTGCATACAATGAAGCATATTTAAAAAATCAAACAAGCAAGATAATTGCAAGGCAAAACACTCAAGGAAGTGTGTAAAGGAAAAACATAAGCAACCAACATAAACATGTCATAGTGGCCCATGGATCAAATGTGTTAACAAAAATTGTCAAGTGTATATCATATCAAGTACCATGTGTTAGATATAACCATGGATAATATGAATGTGTAAGTACATATGCAAACTTAAACATGATAGTGTGGATTGATCATTGAATGATATAACCTGTGTGTATCAAGATTGTAGAAGATAGATGCCCCCAATGTCTTGGTGTCATGAGTAGAGGGAAAGCCCAACACCCATAAATGTATCATGTAATTATGTATGCCTAAATATGTGTATGTAAGAGTAAGTGATATGCTAGTCCTCAACATGAAACTAACACATAGATGCCAAAGAACTAATAGAACATGTAGGTGCTAAAAATGTTTTTGGACTTTTGTATGTTTTTTATTTTTTTGGTAATTTTGATGATGAGGAAAGATCATCCTATGATGCCATCCAATGGATGGTCATAGATATATCCTTCCACTGTGAACCTTAAAACCTTAAGTTGGATATTTTACATTGTTTACATCATGATTGGATAAGTTAAAAAGGTATATAACATGTTCCTCCTCGTGTTTTACTTGTGTATTAGAAGATGTAATGTTATCATTTGAAATATATATTAGTTTGCCTTCATGAGGAAATGAAATACCTTGTTGATTTTGTTCAATTATTGCTTCTATTTGGTATAACCAAATATTTCGAGTGTAAATGCATATGGAGATGTGGTATGCATAACCCATACCCATGTTTGAATCAATTTAGGACCACAAACAATTGGTATTGTTATGTTTCCCAAAGATTCTTTCCAAGTGACCTTCATTTACAAATCTTTCAAGTTAAAACCAAGCTATTGGAAATGCTTTATACCACAAGTGGGTTTCGTTTGTGTAGGATCAAGATGGTTATGCCAACAATAAGCACCACCCATGTATAAGGTAATTGGTAAATCCTAGTGATGTGTGCACTTTTTGATTCGTTGTAAGGATAATTGCTTTGGAGGATCCTCAAATTTAATATTTTGGTCATCGATAAGATCTTGGATCTTGTGTTTTAAGGTAAAATATTTATTCATATAATGCCCAGGGCCTTGGTGATAGTCATAATAAGCATTTACATCATATCCTTTGGGTAGAGGTTGACTCATATCAACCTTAATAGGACAAGGGAGAGATATAAGTTAGCACTCTAATAACCATGGGAGTAATGAAGCTGGGGACTCGGATAAAATTGTAAATTGTCTCTTTGGTGCCTTAAATAATATAATATGCTTAGGTTTTCGTAATGGAATAATTTGACTTTGTAATAAAGTGATCTCTAATTCTAAAGATTGATTTTGCTTATGTAACTCATGCAATAACTTGATCATATTTATTAGTTGATCGATTAGGGTTTCACAAGTACAAGCCCTAAGAATTTCAGATTGAACATTCATATGTATATACCATCAAGGGATGTTGGAAGGGTTTTATGGTGACCTTCTTTTAGAAAAATAGGATGATCCCCCTTACTCTGTGAAGAGGTGATAGTATGAACCTAGTTAGAGGGATGATAGTTATCACCCTCCTTAGGGTTAGGATATATAAATGATAGGGAACAACGGTGAATATTAGATCTATAGCATGTCAATTAATGTGCTAAACTTAGATGTACCATATGCTAAATTTATTAAACTAAGATAAGTTATAAATGGAAAATACAACTATGCTATATATATAAATGACATATAATAGAACTTAGATTGTTATGATGCTAACACAATATTGGATCTAAAATAGGCAAAAAGCAGGTGGGAAGATAGTTTTAAGACAATTGTTAGATCTTAGATCTGGTCCCTCTGGCTCTCTAGATAGTTATGTCAGCCTATGATGGTTGTATCGATGCTACTATCTGGGTTTAATACTAGTATCCAGTATAGAATATTAGCTAAAACAAGATGTGAACACCTGGATGCTTCTAGGTTTAGCTTCACCTTCACTCTGGTGCATTAAGATCTGGGTCATGGACTATCACTCCTAGTGAAACGATAAAACTTTAGTTTTTTATCTTCAATGCAACTTTGGGGGAAAATGGGTTAGTGGGAACATGGTGTTGAGTTGACCCATAATAACCCCATTATCAAAGGGCACTACCTACATAATCATTACTCTAAAAGAGAGCTTCAGACTTATGTAGTTTTTTCTTCCATGTTGGCTTTTGTGTGAATCATGCAGTGTGTGTAAAGCAAGTACAATAATGACCTAGCTTGTAACTTGGAAAACATGACCTTATGATTACTCCTTTAATACTTCAAACCTATAGTTGGGTTATTCCTTTGACTAATATCATAATAGAAAAGCTTTTGGTAACTTGAGTACTTATTGTATGCTTTTTTGGTCTGATTGCTAGGTGAGGAATGAATGAGGGTTGATATTGCATTTATATCAATCCTATCAGGGGATAACTCAAATTAAATCACTTAGGTCGACCATTTTAATACATTTCATTTGTAAATTAGATGACTTTAGGGCACTAGACACTTGCATCAGGGTAGGAAAATAATGTCAATATTATTGTTTGTCCCAGATGTTAGTGTCTAGGGAGTAGGAGAGCAGGCACAAGCTCAAAACTTGCATATGTGTAAGATAAGTATATTTTAAGCATTTCAGGTAATTTAGGATGTTTGTGTCATCAATATAAGGTTGGTAAAATTAAAAGATAGGTTAAGGGACACAAGATAGAGCAAATGCGAGGCTTGTGAAAGCAAGGCATGTGTAGAATAAAAGAAACATCCAAGGCCTGGGTTTGCCAAGTGTACAAGATTAAGGCTATACATAATCACAAAATATAATCTACACTTCCATGTAGTACACCACCAAACACTGAACCATACGTATATCCATATGCCCAAAAGAGTGAAATTGAAAATATGGTACATGAGATGTTAGAGGCATGTATTATCAAACACAACCAATGTAAATATTTGTCTCCGATGGTCATGGTGTGTAATACCAATGAAACTTGGAGGATGTGCCTAAACTATAAAGAACTTGACAAGTACACCATCAAAGATAAGTCCCCTATTCCACTAATTAATGATTTTTTAGATGAATTACATGGTACTATTTATTTTACCAAACCAGATATATGTTTTGAGTGTTATCAAATTCAAATCATAGATAAGGATATCCTTAAAACAAATTTTTATAACTCATTAAGGCCATTATGAGTTTTTGATCATGCCTTTTATTATCACAAATGCACCATCTACATTTAAGAGTTTGATGAATACTATTTGTACTCTTTTTTGAGGACTTTTATGTTAGTGTTTTTTGATGACATCCTACATACAACAAAACTTGGGAAGAATATTTGATGCATGTGAAATAAGTGATGTTAGCTTTGGAACAACATCAAATTTATGTCAAACCTTCCAAATATTTTTTTTAAGTCTAAGAGGTGGATTGATTGGGTCATATTGTTTCATAAGAGGAAGTTAAAGTCGACCCTAAGAAGATCAAAGATAAAATGGAGTGGTAAGTGCCAAAGACCCTCAAAGACCTTCATAGATTTTGAGGGATAATAGGGTACTATCATAGATTTGTCAAAAATTATGGTAGCCTAACAAATACACTCACAACCTTGTTGAAGAAAGACTCATTCTAATGGAATGAGTCTTTCTTCAACAAGGTTGTGAGTGTATCTGTTATGCTACCATAATTTTTGACAAATTTATGATAGAGGTTGTGTGTACCACTCCAATTTTGGCTACCCTGATTTTTTTTTTAAAATATTGTTGAATGTGATGCATCATGGGGGCAATACTCATGCAAGAAGGAATACCCATTACATTTTAGAGTCTCCAAATCAAGGGAAAAAATAAGATCAATCCAATCTATGAGAAAGAAATGATGACTATTCTTTATGTAGTCAAGTAATGGAGACTTTATCTGATAGGTAGACACTTCAAGGTAAACACTGATCATGATAGTTTAAAATATTTTTTGGAACAATGATTGTCGTCGAAATAAAAACAAAAATGGGTGACTAAAATGTTGGGATATGATTTTGAAATAGCCTATAAGAAATGAAAAGATAGTGTGATAGTAGATACACTATCATTGAAGAATAAATCAGTTGAGGCATTGTTATGCACAATGACCATTTGGAAAGCAAATTAGTTAAAAGAGGCAAGATCCAAATGGGAGAATGACATGGATACATAGGCTTTGATTTAAAATATTCAACATGGTTCTAGTGTTTCTAAAAAATTTGAGTGGATAAGGAATACATTATGGTATAAATATAGATTATACTTATGTTAGAATTATATCCTAAAACACAAGATCCTTCAGGAGCTTCATACATGTCCAATAGGGGCACATATGAATTTTGAAAACTATCATAGAATCAAGTAAGATGCCTTTTGGGAAGGATTCAAAGGGGATATACATAAATTTGCGTTAGAATGCATGGTGTATCAATAGAAAAAGGTGAAATATTAAGACACTAGGTCTTCTGCAACCTTTATCCATCCATAACTAGAGGTGGGAGGATGTTTCCATGGATTTCATTACAGAGTTGTCGAGGTCTGAAGGTAAAAATTATATCATGGTAATTCTGGATAGACTCACAAAATATGCTCATTTTTTCCCCTTATCACAACCATTTGTATCTAGTACAATATTTACTGATCTTCTCAATATAGTTCAAAAGTTGCATGTTGCTCCTAAAATAATTGTAAATAATCATGATCCCATCTTTACCAATAATTTTTAGACTAATTTATTTGCATGTTTGGGTACTCATTTGGATCATATATCCTCATATCATCCTTAATGTTATAGGCAAACAAAGGTGGTAAAAAAATGTCTATAAGGGTAACTCTATTGTTTTGTATCATATAAATAGGAAAGATGGGTTCATTGGTTGCCACTAACAAAATGTTGGTATAACACTTCCATACCACTTCCAAAATATCTCAATTTTTGGCACTTTATATTTATCACCCCATCCATCATGTCATCCTTGAAAGTGAAACCCAAGGTTTAAGTTGTTGAAGAACGCATTCAACATTAACATGAGGTACTAGCTAGTTTGAAAGAGAATTTAACAATGACACATAATCAAATGAAGCAACGAGCAGATCAACACCATAGTGAGAGGCATTTTGACATAGGTGATTGGGTCTTTTTATTCTTGAAACCATATAAATAAATGTCTTTAAAGCAACATAAAAAGGATAACAAACTTTATCTTAATTATTAAGGCCCTTATCAGATCCTACAGAAAATTGGTAGTGTGGTATACAAATTAAAACTCCCCTAGTCTACTCACATACATCCTGTATATCATATGTATTTCATGAAGAGGTAATGGGATAGATATTTTCTACCCATACGGAGTTACCATAACTAGATGAAAAAGGCAGAGCCATTCTGAAACATGAAGAGATCCTTTGCACATGCTCTAAAAGGTTGTGAACAATATAGATTAAGGAGTATTTGATCAAGTGGAAGGATCTAAATCATGAATATGGAGGATGGAAGGATGAATATTTCATGCAACAATATCCAAAGTTGATTCAACATCATTATGAAGGGGAGGGTCATGTTATGCCCTTAACCTATAGCATGTATATGGATATGTGTGGCTGGCTTGTGGCTTACGTACCTTTCATATTATGTTTTCATATTTCTCTATGTTCTTTGTAAGGTTAGGCTATGGAATAACCATGGATAAGTATAGTTTATACACGAGGTAGTGGCTAGTCTTTGATATCATATTGTGTATTTTGCTCTTATTGCATTGATTTGAAGGTTGCCCCTCAAAGTGACTTAGTCATACTTATCAAGTATTATGCGCTTTAGTAAATTATTTTTGTGGATTTGCTTACTTTGTTCTTAATTTTATGATATATTATTCCATGTTACGAAATGTCTAAGTAATTTCATTACAATGAAAGTAGATCTGTATGATAAATGGAAAGATAAAAAATTTATCATCATAAATTTTATTGTAGAGAGATGCCTTAAATATAATGCATCCATAATTTCTGAGTCATCAAACATATTTCACATTTCTCTCAAATAAATGTTAAATCATCCAACCATTTCTTTAATTCCCTCAACTAATTGTTAATTCATCATTGAACTTTCAACCAAAAAAGTAAGTCATCTAACTAAATTGACTCATTCATGATAAACTTTCAACTACCAACTAACTTCTCCCTTATCTCTCAAACACTCGAGTTTCTGAGTCATCAAACATATTTCACATTTCTCTCAAATAAATGTTAAATCATCCAACCATTTCTTTAATTCCCTCAACTAATTATTAATTCATCATTGAACTTTCGACCAACAAAGTAAGTCATCTAACTAAATTGACTCATTCATGATAAACTTTCAACTACCAACTAACTTCTCCCTTATCTCTCAAACACTTGAGGAATTGGTCTCTTCCAAATGGATGAAGACTTAAATTTGAATATTTAAAATTAACATAATCCATATTTTTTCCAACCATCTATCTTATCACTCGAAAGCCTATAAATTAGTGTGTCATCCTCTATTGTCAACATCCACCATCAAGTTATCAAAGCCCTATCTAAATTACCTTGTGCATCTGTTTGAGAATCAAGAAATCATGCCCTTACATTGAAAAAATTTCCTTTCCTTTGCATTGGAGATTGAATTGAGCATCCACATATGTACTTGCAAGAATAAATCAAAGTCAATCAAAGGAGAAGGTATTCACTTTTGTTGATAAGATAAAAGGTAATTTGATTTTATCTCGTTCTTTTATTGTAGCTCTATTTGAGGTTTTAGATTAGTCTTAGAATAGGAATTCAATCATTTATTTATTTTCTTAGTATTAACTTCTAATTTCTAGCTATAATTGTAATGACCCTTGCTAGTAGGATCACTAAAACACTGATATTGCACTATGGAATTTTGTCAAACAGTTGGTAGGATTACAAAAATACTAATATTGCGTTATGGACTTTCATCAAACAGTTGGCAAACAATTAATCTATATTGTTGTAGTGTAAACTGAATATGGAACAAATCCACTTAACTCAATGATTCAAAAATTAGTGCCAATATATTTATTCAAGAGAGATATAGATCCTTTTACAATAGTTTGCGACTTTCAGATTTCAACAAACATGGACAGAATAATATCTTTTCCTATCATGAACAACATACAAAGGATTTGGCATAAAATTGAGTCTTTATTCAAAAATATGCAGATGTAAATAGAACTTCATATAAATTCACTGATGACAAAACCTGGTCTGTTTGTTGTGCCCAGACTGCTATCCGTACACTGCTGCGAGTACAAGCCGTACTGTACGGACTTGTACAATTTTAACATTAATTTTGGTCTTCAAGTGTCGATGATGCCCTGAACATGGACGCATAGGCTGGGGTAAATTCCTCCCACCATATAAGATTTAATCTCCCAACCAAGTATGAGTATTGAACAAAAATATAGGTTCTACTGTAAATCGCAGTATGCTGGAGTGCCAAACCCTGCCGTACCTTATTGCAGGTACAGGTCGTACCTGTACGGATTGTATAATATATATATAATTTTATTTCCTTGGGCAGCTCCTTCAATTGGATGATGATGCAATCTCCTCACCAGATAACTCCAAAATTGTTTAACTCTACTCAATGAAACTCAACATGAAATGGCTGAATACCACTTCCAATGTGCAACCCTTCAGAAGATCTTCCACTTCCTCAGTTATGCAATCGCTTGAGAGGTATCAATTTCAAGGATTATGCTAAAGATTTGCAGACTATCATGTCCCACAAATGCTCAAGAAGACTCCAATGAGAAAATAGACTTCAATGCCAAATGAGAGACCCATGGGGTCTATTTATGCACTTTTTGGAAACTTCTTCTAGAAGTATCCATAATACATCTTATAAAATCTTATTGCACTTTTAAAATAAAAAGTAACTTTATGAAATAAAAGTGCACCTTAATTTAAAAATATAACATTTTGGCCCCATATAAAAAGTAATAATAAAATATAATGTCTCCAAGAGCACAATGAGCCATCTAATCACCAAATAAATGCAAAAATGACTCTTTCATCACCACCATCTACCTACGAGAGTCTGGAATAGGCAAATCTACGTAAAGTGTCATGTCGTACTCAAGAGGGGACATGACAGTCCGCCCCTCCTGATATTGCTTGGCCTCAAGCAATCTCAATGCTGAATGCTGCAGAATGGCCTCACTTTGACCCAACACCTTCTTGAGGTGTGATACATGGAATACATTATGCACTCTGCTATTTGGTCAAATGTGCCCCATGGCTAGCAACTCCTTAATGGTCCTCTCGATCTCATCCTTTAGTCACTTTGGGTGTCGATATGGTGTGATCATGACAGGCTTAGTGCCTTCCTCTAGTTCAATAATATGCTCAATGCCTCTATCTGGCGGTCTGCCTGGTGGAATCTTGATGTATGCCTTGTCATATCTAATTCTCAAGTGTTGCTCCTCATGTGTAGGCATCAAGGTACAAATATCTGCCCACTCTATATCATTATGCCTGGCTAGCCTCTCCATCCTCTTAAGTGTAATAGTCCTAACATCACTATTACGAATAGCCTTCAACACATGTGTTTTGCCATCTACCTCGAACCGTATCTCCATATCCTTAAGTCTCAGGGTAATCTCCTCCAATGAATGTAGCCACTACATCCCAAGCACTATGTCCATGTCACCCATGTTGACCACATGATAATCTGCCTTGAACTCATAGTTGTTCAGGCGTAGAGGTAGATCACGTACCATCTTGTCACATCGAAGAGTATATCCATTAGCCACCTTAACTTTTAGTCCCTCAAACTCCTCAGTAGTGAGCCCACACCTCTCCACAATGCATGCATTAATAAAGTTGTGCATGGCACTAGTATCCAAGTGTGTAATAGCCTTTTGTCCTGCCAAGACACCTCTAAGTCTGAAAGATCCCTCTCTCTTAATACTAGATAGACGTGCTTCCAGTAAATGTAACTCTGGTTCCTCTCTTTGTTCAGCATTATCTACCTCCTGTTCCTGCTCTGCATCATCAGGATCATGGTACTCTGAGTTGTCTAAATCTGAGCCCTCATAATAAGCCCACATCACCATGTTGGCCTTTCCCTTAGGCCTCATAGGACAGTCATGTCCAAACTCATATGGACCCTTGCAATAGAAGCATAACTTCTTCTTACGTAGGTCATTAAGTGTCTCCTTATCCAAGGGTGTAGCTGACTTGCCTTTCGTGTCATCATCCTTCTCTTTATCTTTGTTGAATCCCTCTTTATTATCTCTGTATGATGAAGAGCCCTTTGAACCGAACCTATTTGCTGGTGCTGCAAGTTCCATACTGCGGCTTTTCTTCATGGCTTCTTGAAATGTGAGAGGATTAAAGGCCTTAACCCACCCCTTGAGTGGTTCAGTCAACCCTTATGTAAATAACATGACTAGCCTCCACTTTGAAATATCAGGTACCATTGCCACTAGCTTCTGTAAGTCATTAATATAAGAATCAAGGGAACCATGCTGTTTTAGTTGTGCCAATCCATGGAAACTCACCTCAAGATCTTTGACATCAAACCTTTCAATCAGCTTGTTGGTAAACTCCTCATATGTAGTGATAAGGTTGTGTCCAAGAGTGACTAACCCATGATACCACCACTCGTGAGCAGCTCCTTCAAGATGTAGTGTGGCAAATCTTATGGCATCCTCTTCAGGCATTGGTCTCAAAGAAAGATAATTATCAAGCTTTTGAATCCAAGACCTAGCTACGTATTTGTTACTTCTATCATAGTAAGGCATGGAAATCTTACCAAGTGCTTGTTGACAGTCATTCCTTGGAGCATAGCGATCATTTCTTCCTCCTCTCTTATTTCTTTGATTCATGAATTGATCAAATGTCCATATTTCTCTCATATCAGGAGGGAGAGTGGTATACTCCAAGTAAGCCTGTCTAGCTTCGTCTCCAAATGGAGTAGCTGGAGCAACATGTAATTGTTCTTCTCTTGGTGTAAAGGTGGGAAAAAGAGGCCTAGAGGCTAATCCTCTGGTGATTCCAGTGTGTTGTATTGACCTTTCCTCATTAACTCCACTATGTTCAACTGTGTGTTGATGATTTTGATTTGGAATGACTTGCTGATCCAATTTTCCTAATAAGCGTGACATCATATCAAGCATAGTGTCAAATTTCCTTTCAGTACTTGCATCTCTATCTTCCTCTGCCATATTTTGAATTGATTTGCCGGTGTCTCTTAATACTTCTGACAATGTATCCTCTTCAATCTGAGGATTCTGATTTTGTTGTCTCCGTTGTTCCCTGCTATAATATCTAATTTCTCTCTCACTCATTTGCTGTTTAACTGATCACAGGATGGCAGGAAAATGGCTCTGATACCATTTTAATGACCTTTGCTAGTAGGATCACTAAAACACTGATATTGCACTATGGAATTTTGTCAAACAGTTGGTAGGATTACAAAAAATACTAATATTGCGTTATGGACTTTCGTCAAACAGTTGGCAAACAATTAATCTATATTGCTATAGTGTAAACTGAATATGGAACAAATGCACTTAACTCAATGATTCAAAAATTAGTGCCAATGTATTTATTCAAGAGAGATATAGATCCTTTTACAATAGTTTGCAACTTTCAGATTTCAACAAACATGGACAGAATAATATCTTTTCCTATCATGAACAACATACAAAGGATTTGGCACAAAATTGAGTCTTTAATCAAAAATATGCAGATGTAAATAGAACCTCATATAGATTTGCTAATGACAAAACCTGGTCTATTTGTTGCACCCAGACTATTGTCCGTACACTGCTGTGAGTACAGGCTGTACTGTACAGACTGGTATGATTTTAGCATTAATTTTGGTCTTCAAGTGCCGATGATGCCCTGAACATGGACGCCTAGGCTGGGGTAAACGCCTCCCACCATATAATATTTAATCTCCCAACCAAGTATGAGTATTGAACAAAAATATAGGTTCTACTGTAAATTGTAGTATGCTGGAGCGCCAAACCCTGCCGTACCTTACTGCAGGTATAGGCCGTACATGTACGGACTGTATTATATATATATATATATATATATATATATATATATAATTTTATTTCCTTGGGCAGCCCCTTCAATTGGATGATGATGTAATCTCCTCACCAGATAACTCCAAAATTGTTTAACTCTACTCAATGAAACTCAACATGAAATGACTGAATACCACTTCCAATGTGCAACCCTTCAGAAGATCTTCCACTTCCTCAGTTATGCAATCTCTTGAGAGGTATCGTTCTCAAGGATTATGCTGAAGATTTGTAGACTATCATGTCCCACAAATGCTCAAGAAGACTCCAATGAGAAAATAGACTTCGATGCCAAATGAGAGACCCATGGGGTCTATTTATGCACTTTTTGGAAACTTCTTCTAGAAGTATCCATAATACATCTTATAAAATCTTATTGCACTTTTAAATAAAAAGTAACTTTATGAAATAAAAGTGCACCTTAATTTAAAAATATAACATTTTGGCCCCATATAAAAAGTAATAATAAAATATAATGTCTCCAAGAGCACAATGAGCCATCTAATCACCAAATAAACACAAAAATGACTCTCTCATCACCACCATCTGCCTACGAGAGTCTGGAATAGGCAAATCTACGTAAAGTGTCATGTCGTACTAGAGAGGGGACATGACAATAATAATATGAATTCTCATTGAACACGTGATATATCTTCACATTTGCTTATATGAATGGGGTTCTAAGTGTTCCCTTGTTGTGCCTCAAGGGAGCTTTTAGGTCTTTGGGCTTAGATGGTGTGTTGGCACTGTGAGTATTATGTATCTATTGCATGTGATTTGGCCTACATAAGGCTATGAGAAAGATCCTTAAAACAACACAATAATTATAGTATAATAATCGAGGGTTTAGAGAAGTATATTGATTTTTGTATAATTTATAGGCAATCCTCACAATCTATCATTAAAATCAAGGATTTCAGAGGAAAATAGTGAGAAATTGGAAAGCTTACAACAACCTTCATCTCCCTATAACCATACACTCAACATTTATGGTAACCATAATTGCAGACAACATGTTTTTGGTAGCTAGCAGACATGCAAAATTTTATTTGATGGATACCTTAGGTCTGTGGCTCTAAAAACCTCACTCGTCTTTTTGTATATTCACTCCAATCTTTGAGAAGTTGATCTTATTTTTCAAACCTCGATACAACACTTAAAATTGTAAAGTATAAGGAAACATATTTCTTTTGGGGCTGATCAAAGTCAATAAGTTTTAAGCACTGACTACTTATCGAGTCCCTCAATGATATACAATAACTAAGGAGTCTAGTGTGAGACAATAACTATCTACTATGACTTTCAATTCTACAATGAATGCTTGATTGATAAAAAGTGGAAGAGCCAAACCCAACTTAAAGTAATGCACATAGAGAATAATAATATATTTAACGCACTATATTGTATTCATACTCCATCACATTGTTATATAGGACATATGTTTCCTATACACGAGATAGTGAGATCCCTACAATCTCTCACCCACCAACAAACTAACTAACTACTAACAATACAAAATATATTGTTATAATAACAATATATCTATCTAATTAATTATAACAACTAATTTACCAACTATAATCTATTAGTGAATTATTATTTACGTAATCATTCACTTTATAATATTATCCAAAGTAAATATTAAATCTTAACATTCCCCCTTACTGTTTACATGGGGAAAAAGTACATCATGTGAACTGAAAATGGAATCATATGCCAATGCATACTTTTAGATTTGCATACCATTGTCTGAATCTTGTTATTTGGATCTTGCTGCACATGACCACTACTATATGAGAACGTATTCTGTATTTATTTTATGTGAATGTATTCACCGGTCGATCATCTTCTAACGAAGTATGATAGTTAGAGGATAGATTTTTGCAGTCAACTACCCTCCTATACAATTGTTTTATATATTCTATGATATCTACATTCTCTTTTTCTTCAATTTAGCAGGGGAATTATTACAATTTTTTTCCACATACCATACAAACAACTAAAAAATAAAAAATATTATGAGGATTAAATCCCCATGGTCTTCTTTTGTAGCCTATGTCCATGTTTGTTGGCACCCAAACAAAAACAACACAAACAATCTTCACTGTCGCTAAAAACTGCCCCTGGCTTTAGTTGATTTGGCATAGTTGCAAGTGCCACTAAAATAAAATGCGACCTTATCATTAGTCGTTGACGAGAAGTGCTTTCTAGCCTCCTTCCTCCATCAAGTGAAGTTGCTTACTTAGCCGATGAAAACGTGAAACACAATTGTTTCCTTATTGGGTGTACTTCCCCCCTCAATATGAAACAATAAAGAAGACGTTGGGGTCACTCGAAAATGTGTTCATAAAGCATTTTTTTAAAATAATTTTTGACAATGGACTAAAATAAATTTAATGACTCGACTTTTACTTTTAACAAATTTAAATGACTCACAATTTAAACCAAAAATATGACTTAACTTTGAGAATTTTTATAACTTAAACTAATCAAAAGACTCATATTGACAATTCACACTTTTAAATTTTTTACAATTTAAAACTATGACTCTCACCGACTAGCAAATCAACTAACTACTAACAATACGAGATATATTGTTATAATAACAATATATCTACCTAACTAATTATAACAACTAATTTGCCAACTATAATCTATTAGTGAATTATTACTCATGAAATTATTCACTTTATAATATCATCTAAAGTAAATACTTAATCCTAACATTGATTTCTTCTAAAATGCAATAGTAAATGCAAGATGCTCTTTAGATTTATTGAGATTCTTAAATGCCTTCCTTATATGCTACCAGTGTTAGCCTCACTCATCAATTTCTTGGATGTCTTATTTTTACTAATGCACTTGCATATTTATAGACCTTTTGAACTCAAACATGAACCGTATTGGCGTGCAAGCCAACACATAATGGACAAAAGAGCATATAAAACGAGACGTTCAACCCTTGAGGGACTCTAATGGGCCTAAAAGGACCATAGTACTAGAAACAAATAGTGTACGTTTCTAGGAGGAACACCAAAAACAATAGATGACAAGAAGGGAGGAGATAAAAAGAGCAAGAGAGAGAAAAAGAGGGGAAACATGACAAAGATGACCAAAAATACATAAAACATGCCATTAAAGCCTAATTTGGACCAATAAGCAACAATTACACAATAACCTAAAATAACATAATTCTACAACTAATAAATGCCCAAAGACCAATTTAAAGTGTCTACAAGAAGAGAAATGCCTAGGAGATAAGAAGGTGGTGGGAGGACTATTGAAATCAATAAACTGCACCAATAACCTTAATTTGAACCAAAAATCGACAAATAAACAAGCATACTAAATTATATGAATAAATACGTCAAGTATTTTACCTAATATCAATATTTTATGATACTTTTTAAAGGATTTAAATAAATTTCATGTATTTTTTATGGGAACACATCGATGTATCATTTAAAAAAAAATAGGTATAAAGTACATAGATGGTTACAATAAAAAGATGACAATCGGTCAACATTCACGGTGCGATATCTATATCGAAAGAAAATATGGCGAGTCCACAAAACATTCAAAAAACGAAGCCAACCAACACAACTATATAATAAGAGTATCAAAACAACTTATCACAAGCGCGAAGATCAAACACAAAGATCAACACTAAAGCCTCGATCCTATAATACTACATTGCAAAAAATATTTAGCGAGTATTGTAAAGATTATTTAAGAGTAGATATACAGTGAAGTGGTATCATGGATTTTAAAATACGTTTAAATCATACCTATAGAGAAAATTTAAAGAGTTTGAATGTAAAAAAGAATTATAAAATATTTATAGAACAATTTTTTATTCGTTGTAAAGCACTTTCATTGTGCTTAAATATTCTTTGCAGAGAATGTAAATCATTGCCCCCATCCTATACCCATCTCCGAAAATTTTCTGAAAAAAATTTATCCATAAAATTTATACTTACATGAAACCACCTATAAGTATAAAATAATTGTAGCGTCCATAAAACCACCTACAACTGCAAAATAGTTACCGTTTCCATGGGACCACTCTAAAGGTGGGTGCGTGGTTGGTGAAGGATCGTCCTTGGAAAAAACACAAACAAATCTGCCAAGCTTGGAGGGTTGGCAAACCACACGCTGAGAGAAATAGGCCAATCAAGGTAGTTATGCCCAGCATTAGAGACAAACAAAATCTACTTAACAAAAAACAGCTCTTGAGGGGTTCTCGCTTCATTTTAGAGGAGGATTTAACTATGAGACAGCAAGTAGAAAGAAGGATGGAAATGGAAAAAATCAGAACCGCTAGAAATGAAGGCAAAAGAGCTTGGATGTTCAAGGGAAAAGCAATTATTGCTCATTTTGGCCACCGCTCCAATGAAGGGCAGCAAGAAGGCAACAAAGGTGCGACAACAAACACCTTAACATGCAGCGATACCGCAAGATCCACAATCACGCTTACCGATAAAAACTCAACTTTGAGTCTTGCACATCAAAACAAATAGCAATCAAGCTTAACCCAGGCGTCCTTAAGTTTAGTTTGTTGGAATTGCAGAGGTTATCCGTGGAGACGTGGGCCTGGGTTAGGACCTATCGCGGAAGGCAAAGACATTATTTGTCTCATAGAGACACATGAGCATGAGGGATGTAAGACCCCATTGTTTGAAGGCTACTGGAAGATAGCAGTATGGAATGACGCAACGGCAAATGGTAAAGGTCATGGAGGTATAATGTTTCTAGTAAAAGAAAGAGAAGGTCGTGCCATTCAGTTGGAAAAGATTGATTCTAATAAACAATTCATATGGTTCAAAATCGTGGAAAATAACACTCTTCTCAGGATCGCAACCTGTTACTTTGCTCCACAAGTATCTAAAACTTATAAAAAATATGGCTTAGATCACAATGACCCCTATGCTGCGTTAAAGAAAGATGTTGCTGTTTTTTCGCAGCGTGGGGATGTTCTTCTTGTTGGAGATTTCAATGCTAGGACAGCGAATTGGCAAGCAAGTATTTTCAGCTCCGAAGTAAATGATAACCCTATTTGGCTCACAGAAGAGAGAAATCAGCAATGGGAAAGAATATCCGAAGATGCTAAAGGCTGCAATCATTTTGGGGAAGAATTGATCACTTTATGTGGCACATTTGATCTAATAATCTGTAATGGTTTGGCTAGATGGGCTAAGTCGGGTAATTTCACTTGCAACACATACAACGGGGCAAGTGTGGTAGATTATGTAATTTGTTCGCAGAATTTGTATAAAAATATTAAAGAAGTTGAAATTGGAGAGCACATTTGGGATCTAAAATCAGATCATAGACCGCTGTACATAAATTTGTATTGGGCAGAGGATAGGTGGCTTGGGGAAAAAATCCAAGGCCCTCAACACCCACCTTCTCAGGGCAGAATTTTGTTAACTTCATAAAACAGTAACACTTTCAGAGCTACTATTGAGGAACTTTGTATGGGACACCCTATGTATAAGCATGGTGTTAACAGTCATGACTTATCAAATCTGATTCACGAGGCTCTTTCAAAATGCAAGAGAGCAAAAAATAGAAAATCTGAAACTAATTGTTTTCCAACCAATGCATGGTTTGACAAGGAATGTAAGAGGGCCAGGAGGAACCTAAGGGAGTCGAATAAAACTAACCTCGACATTAAGGCCTACAAACAGATCCTAAAGAAGAAAAAAACTGATTTTATGTTCACAAGGAGAGAGGAGCTAATTTTCTTGGGCAGAAATAACCCCAAACGTTTCTGGAAAGAACTCCAACCAAGGAGAAAGCAAAATGAAAATAATATTACTGCCACCCAATGGTTTGAATATGCTAAGAAACTTTATGAACAAGAGGGTGAAGTGGGACAGCCACCTTTGGTCAACGATACTACAAACATTTTCACTGTGCAAGAGGTAGAGACAGGGATTAAGAAGTTGGGTGGAGGTAAAGCAAAAGATCTTGTTGCACTTCAAGCCGAATATTTGAAGTGGGGCATGAAAACTCTTGCACCGCACATCACTGAAATCTTCAACAAAATCTGCCAAGAAGGGTTTCCGAAAGATTGGACAATCAGCTTTGCAATACCACTTTTTAAGAGTGGTGATGTTAACAATCGCTCCAACTACAGGACTATAATGATCAATCCCCTCTTTGCTAAACTTTTTGGCAGCATGATAGAAACTAGGATCAGCAAATGGGCAGAAGAAAACCATAAACGTGCTAAAGGGCAAGCTGGTTTTAGGACAAAGCACTCGACAGTGGATCACTGTGTCACTCTGAGACACATTATTGAAAAAGAGTGGGAGAAAAAGGAAGAGGTTTTTTGTTGCTTTGTTGACTTCAAAAAGGCTTTTGATACCGTTCCGAGAGACAAGCTTTGGTTTGGGATGGAAGAATTGGGGATTCCTAGGCATCTCAGAGCTGCTGTTCATAGGATGTACGAAGAGGTGAAAGTGAAAATCAGAACTTCAGATGGCATTTCAGAATGTTTCAGGAGTGATATCGGGGTCAAACAGGGTTGCCCTTTGTCTCCTACTTTATTTGGTTTATATATTGATAAAATGGAAGAGTGGTTAAACATACAAAAGGGCGAAGGCATTCAGCTAGGTGAATTTGTTATAAAGTTGCTCTTATATGCGGACGATCTCATTTTAATTACCAAATCTGCCTGTGGTTTGCAAGACCATCTATCTTCTCTTGAGCGCTTTTGCAGAATGGTGGGGATGCAGGTCAATATCAGCAAGACTAAGGTTATGATTTTCTCTAATAATAAAAAACATCAACATGAATTTTATTACAATGGAAGTCTTCTCGAAGAGGTTGCGGATTATAAATACCTTGGCATTGATTTCAACAAAAAGCTAAGCTGGTCTAGCTGCAGGTATAAAAGGACATTAGGTGGGTGGAAGGCTTTCTATGCTCTTCAGAATAAGTGCCGTGAAGCGGAGTTGTGGGATTGGAAAACTATTCAAACCTTGTTCGGTCTTCTTGTGCTACCAGTTGTTCTTTACGGGTGTGAATTATGGGCCAGCAGCACTACTATAGCACAATGGAAACAAATTGAAGGAATCCAAAAGTGTTTGATTACAAGCAAGATTAAAATCAAAAGCACGGTTCCATATGACATCATGCTAAGTGAAATGGGGGCTGTTCCTATCGAGGCACTTGCTATGGTTCGCCTTTTAAGCTATTTAAAAAGAATCGAAAAAATGGAAGAGGATAGATGGCCTAAAGTTGTTTTTAGTGATACACTATGTAAGCGAAAAAGGACATGGATGCAACAAAACATCACATGGATGAGTAAATGGAATATTCAATTCAATATGTGCCCCACAAATAATAAAGAAATAAAAGTCTTTGTTATGGAGAATTTTTACAAGAGAAATTGGGGAAGCGAGATCGAGAGGAAGAAACTATATTATATAAATGAGTTCAACCCCACTTGTGATCAACTCCAAAAAGCGTACATAGGAGCCAACATTTCTTGGAGGGCTAAAATTCTTATTGCTCAGTTGAGAACCAACTCTCACCAACTTCGTTGTGAGACCGGGCGTTGGAAGAGGCCAAAGGGGGCTTGGGAAGAGAGAATTTGCAGATTTTGCAATTCTGGGAAAGTGGAAACTGAACAGCGCTTTATTCTAGAATGTGAGAACTAGAAAGATAGTAGAGATAAATTTGCGGATACTATATGTGACAGTGCTTGGCATAACCTATTCAACGAAGAGCACATTGAGCAATTAGGGGGGCTCATCATCAGCGTACACAAGAAGCGAACAGTGCTACTTAAATCTGCTTGAGTTGTCTTGCTGTCCCATAGGCTATTTTTAGTCTCGTGGACGTTAAAATTTTTATTATTATTATTATTATAATACGGTCGTGGCAAAGCATAAATTATAATTTGTTTGTGTCTGAGGGGTGGGTTTAAACCGTTTGTGATTAAGGGTACAACGTGGCGCCATTACCCAACGTAATTTCAGAGCTCACAAGGAAAACGACGAGGGGGGCAAGAAAAACGGATCGTCAAGGAAGGAGACGCACACAGGGATGGAATGAAAAGCAGTAACAAACCAATTGAATGACAGGCACGAGATCAATGTCGATCTCAACAACAACGGTTTAACTTTTCTTTTCCGTGTTCTTTATTCCTCGTATGCTAAAGCAACATTAAAGAGAAAAAAAGTGAGACACGTATTTCTTCACGCTTACTGCGTGGCAGTGGGGCAGGACAAGGAAGTCCACTCTTTTTGGAACAAACCCTGGCCTTCCAGCAAATCAGTGGAATTGAAGGGCGGCTACATGGTGCGACAGTTGCACACGAGAGCCCTTCTGTTCTCTTTCCGTACAAACCCCTGAAACAGTGAAAGGGAACCGCCACCTTCATTTAGTCTGGTGTAGTCTAATGTTGGATGAAAATTCATCGAGGATGAAGAAGAGAGTGGCTGGTGGCCATCATGTGCATAATTTGCATCATTTCTGGCCACACAAGTTGGGGCTGATGTTAATAGGCATCACATTTATTTTCGTGGCGCTGAAGCTGCAGCCACAGTTCAGAATTTCCCCGCAGTTGAATGAGAATTTGCCCCAAATATACTCGGGCAAAGCCAAGGTCGCCTTTCTTTTTCTTGCCCGAGATCGTCTTCATCTGGATTTCCTGTGGCAACACTTTTTTGCGGTACCATTATTAACCCTATGTTTTCTAATTACTTACACTTTGTTCTGCATACCAAATTTCTGCTATTTGAAAATTTGAACTTTTAAGGAGATGATGAGTGGAGGATGCTAGCACTGCTCTCCTTAGCTCTTACTTAAATCAGGCCAACTTATCTTTTCCTGGACGAAAAGGAAAATACCCTGCGCTGTAATTCTCTTTAAAAAAAAAGGATTTCTCTAACACTGTTGTAAATTTTTTTCTTATTTTACCTCTAATTTTTTTTTGAGGATTTTCACGTTCGTTATGCTTTTTCTTTCTCTGTTTAGGAGGAAAACCTAATCTGTTAAGTCTCCTACATGAAACATATTTGGTCAATTTTCTAGAGAGGAGAATTTTGGACTACTAAGATGGTGTTAGGAAAAGATTGATATGGTGATTCACAAGGTTAGCAAAGATTTGTAAAATATAGGAGGGCTTTGTGCAGGGTGCGGAGGAACCTAATTTTTCAATTTACATCCATTCACGGCCAGGGTTTGCATACAATCAGATCACAACAACATGCACATTTTTCCATGGAAGGCAAATTAGTGACAGCATACCGGTCTGTAAGTTTGTTCATGATTGATGTATTTGTGATTTCTGATTTCTGAATGAATTTGCTGACTAATTTAGCCATCTCGGAATTGCATTCTAGAAGCGGTGTATTCATTGGCATTTTTATCATGGTTGTTTCCTATGTCGTGCTAAATCTACGTAGCAGGGAACCAATGAAATATCTAGTTTTAACTTTAGCAGCATTCAATCTTTGAAAGTCGTTCATGCTTCTATGCATCTTTGGCTTTGGTTGACTAATGATATTCTGGTGCAGGTAGGTTGGGGAGAAGCCAGTATGATAGAAGCAGAACGTATTCTACTTAGTAAAGCACTTGAGGATCCAGCTAACGAGAGATTCATTTTGGTGTCAGATAGGTGCCTATTTGTTCTCTCTTTTGTTGCTAGCAATCCCTTTTAAAATGGCAGTTGTGACATGTGAAGTTGCTTTGATCCATTAAATGCACTAACTAATTTTATTGAAACATTTAAAATAATGATGACAAAAATTAAATATGTAGAATTAAAAAATTGGAAATCCAGTAATTATATTATGTATTCTTCTACATTGAATATAACAAAAGCCTTAACCCAATGGCTGATTGATGTTTAGATTGTTTTGCAATGGTGCACACACCACTTGAAGCATTCTCAGATTGCAGCTGCATGTGACAACCTGATACCTTTATTCCAATTATTGGCTGTCTGGTCTGGATTCATCTCACAGTATTGTTTAGCTCTTATGATCACTCTGAGCTTATCAATTCTTAATTTTTATTATCAATTAAATTATTCTTACTTTTTGTAGTATAATCTTGTATACATCTACTTTGTGTTCGGGCAGACTATGTGGTGGGTCTCATGGGTTAGCTGTCTATATTATCCTTGAAAACTTTAGGTGAGGCATTCTATACGTTGTTTTTGAATCAATGCAATAAACTTTTAAAGCAAGCATAATAAAATCAAGAGCCAATTGCTTTGAAGGGGGAGGGTCTTGATCTATCGATAGATCAAGGAGGGGGAGGAGGGCCTCTAAGAACTCCCGCCATTGGTATTTATGCTCAAGAGGCCAAGGGGGAGGGCCTGTAGGCTCTCTATTGCTTCTAGGGTTGGGGTCAAGGGTGGCTATATATTTTTGGCAACATGCCATGCATCCATAGTCTTCTCTAATTACATTCAACTAAGGGCTTATTGTATCTTTAATGGTCCGTGGCATGCACATGTATAAACAAGGCATATGTGAGTTTCAGTTGTGAATTGCAACCATGAAGTGTGGCATGACCATTAAGAAAGGTGGCATAATTTTATTTGAGCAATGCGGAGTCAAAATGAAAATGAACAACAAAGACAATTATAAATGTGGTCAACAGTATATCTCTACTTATGAATTAATAAGATGTACATAATGTAGCATAAGTATTTTTGATAGTAACTTAGTGATAATTTGGAAGCCATGTATTGGCCAAAGCTGATTGGGAGGCCGTTTGTGGTCAAATTCTATGAAAGCATGTGATAAATGAAAAACTAATACTATGCTCAGATACATAACTGTTAGCTACAACAGTTACATTACTGTTGGATTCTTATCAATGGTCACAACACATAATTGTTAGTTACAAGTTGCACCTTGTAACAGTTAAGTTGGATTCTCGTCAATTGTTGCAACACATGTTTTGTTTTGTAGAATAGAGTAGGTGTGACAGTTCTGTGTAAGACTTAAAGAGTATTTTTAATGTGCTATTTTTTCGCGGATGTTTAATTGTTTACTAATTTTTCAAAAATTTCTATTCACCAATTGGCAAATTTTCGGAAAAAACTTGTAAAGTTGCCATATAAAATTTCTTAAAGTTTTTAGAATTGCCAAAAATATGCATGTATAAATAGTAACTCTTAGACTTAGCCTATAATACCTATTTTTTGAACAAGAAAAATGTGCCAACCATTATTTAAAGATTTTCCAACATTTTATGCTTGTTAGATATTTTCCATTTCTTCAAATTTTCACTGTGAATTGACGTTGGGCATGGATGTGGATGATAATTGTTGGGCGAGGCACTTTGGGGCATTGGGGTCTTAGTGCAAATTTTTGATAAATGTCTTTTCGAAAAGTCATGAGATTCTGAGAGTCTTGTCAAGGCACAGTGTGGGTGTGGCCTGGCTAATCATTCCCTCTTGAGAAGCAATGGCCTTCCATTCCTTTCTTTGGTTTATCCAATAAATGTGGAAACTATGCCTTAAGCTTCTCAAGAATGAACCATTTATATTGATACAAGTACTAGCCTTCTGTCACAACTTGGGGAATGGGAATGCTTGTATAGCAGGTGCACTTCAACTAAGTCTTGATCATTTTATCTACTGGAGCTGATGCCAACTGCTCAAAATCTAAAGTAACTCTCTGCAATGGTGCATGTAATGGTATCACAATTAATGGCAGATGATAAGGCTTTAGAAGCTTGGGTTTAAATAGGGGATGCATAACATGGTGAGGTGGTAATTCTTGAACAAGCTGCAAAGTTGCCTGCTGATTTGATTGCACTGTAGAGTTCATATATGAGAAACACAAATTCCTTAGATGACCATTTGAATCATTCTTTTTCCAACTGCAACCAGCTTTATCACCATCATGAAATGGGTGCTGGACCATTTGGAGGTTGTGGCACTGCTTAGACACTAAACTATTCCTAAATATGCTAGGTCTTTTGTATGAACTTTTGTGTGCTTTCTTGCTCATGTTGAACTTGTGGTACATTAGAGGTAGGTGGTATGTGAAGGCTTTTGTTGGTGTGTGGGGATGAAATTTAGCTTGGTAAGGATTATCCTAGTGGAGGAGTGTAATGACCTGCTATAGGAGTGCTGAATGAATGGAAAATTGTCTTCCCTAGTGTGTGGATAAGCATGGGTATACATATCCAATAGGTGAGCTAAGTTTTGGCTAACTTATGTAATGAACATAGCGATTTTAAAAAAGAGAAATGGGCTTAGAGCACCTATTAGAAACCATGGACATGAGTAAACCAAATGGATTCAGATGAGTAAATAAAGATCGTAGCAATTTCTTGTGTGATCATCAACTTTGAACAAGTAGTTATGATGGTCATTCTAGACAACTCGTCAACTCATAAAAAATGCAATTATGATGACACCTAGTCGATGGCAGACCAGAGGAATTCTTAGGATTGGGTGAGTAATAGAAAAAGTAATCAGGCAACTTGGCATTGTTGTCATTCGTTGATAACTTGGTAGATTAGTGTGAAGTTTGCATCATTTGGATAAAGTAACCTATCTAAAAATATTACCATTGTCATGACACAAGGTTGACTAAGGTAGTTTGCTACCTTGATGGCGCTGCCTGTATAGGGAATTCTTATACACACAAATCCATTTTACATGAAGAACACACACTGAACACATATTTGTTGTACAAGTAATCACTCTGAACAAAGAAAGAGAGATCATCACTTAAAGAACACATGACACAAATATGCTGCAAAGATCAAGACCATTGTATTCATATAAACTTCAAGTATAGAGAATGACTTAAAATGATATACCCATTTCTATTATTCTATACAATATGTTACAAGATAACTTACCTGATGCAATGATATTATGACTAATGCCTAGGAGCAAAATACAATACATAGAGAGCCTGGGGGGAGTGGGAATGGGTACAGGCACGGTGGTGGGAGCCATTTATACACTAAAGAATTTAACTATCCCCTCCTAGCTAAATAAAGTCATAACACAATTATATTTCTCCCCATTATTACATAACAATACACAACACTCCAAACGACTTTATTTCCTTATTATCATGACTATGTACAATCTTCGAATCTACATCTATCCCCAAAATTAAGAGATAGTTGTCATCCTGTTATCCTTGATGATTGGATTGGGTAGGACGGGAATCATCTGGTCTCTAGCTCTCCTAATGTGGTTGATGTGGTGGATGTAGGCGAGGTTAGAGTAGTGGTAGAAGTTAGAGTCGTAGGGCTCAAACTCGATTGTGGTTCTCAAGGTGCATGTTATGAGGAAGGCGAAGTACTTCTCTCTTCCAACTACCGCAACTCCTTTTGCAACTTTACTGTGTGGGTCACTT
This sequence comes from Torreya grandis, assembly GCA_037957365.1. Classification (NCBI taxonomy): domain Eukaryota; kingdom Viridiplantae; phylum Streptophyta; class Pinopsida; order Cupressales; family Taxaceae; genus Torreya; species Torreya grandis. Next base: position 2,277,722 of record JARHVA010000395.1, on the reverse strand, counting down.
CAGTCTTTTTATTGTTGTTGTGTGCAGTGTACTTAGCTTGCCAATTCTTGTCCTTCTTCATTTTTTTTCTCCCCTATGCTTCTCGGTTCTTATACTTTGCTTATGCTATATCAACCTCTAAAATGGAAGCTTGCGAAGAGGCCTTTCCCAACCGCTGTTGGATTACTCCACTCCTCGCTCAAACTCCACAAGATTATTCCACTCATCTCCATCTAGTTCCTAGTTTGCTCATAGTGTTTCCTTTGTGTTATTCAAAACTAGCTTATCTCTCATGGTGGTCTGGGTGCACAAGATTGAAGTCTCGTGGGACCTTAGTATTTGTTCTCTTTTAGGCATTTATTTGTGTTTTCTCATGTTATGAATGATTGACATGGAGGAGTGGCACTAGCTTTTGATGTTGATTAGGTGTTGCAAGTTGGGCAGCTTACTTCTTGAATTGGATATGCAAACCATAGTAGGAAAAATCGTTTGGGGAAAAAATCGTTTTTCCAAAGGTACACGTTTTTGAAAAAATCATGATTAATCGGGGAAAATTTGGAAAAACATAAAACCGCCGAAAAAATGCGGAAAAAGGAGAAAAAAACTGTTTTTTTTTTAAATTTAAAGTCATTTCCCTTGCATGGAGATACAAATTAGGCATTTCAATTGTAAAGAGAATAGATACAGATTATTAGAGGAAGATAAATGAGATTGTACACCATTAATTTCCAACTATTCAATTTCGTTACATTGGATGATGATGAGCCAACTGATTTTTCATGCCATGCCAAAGAACAAACCATTGCATCTTTGAAGATGTGTCAATGGCTTCATGTATTTTCCACTACTTTCCAAATAAGCATAATGTAATCCTTCAAAAACTTTTATTTTCTTTTTATATGGCGAAAAGACTATCATATTAAAAATACATAGCAAAACTACAATAAATATTTCCAACTAGAAACCATAAACTCTACCCACTTAAAATTACCATGAAGCCCTTAATAGGACACAACCTATCCAATTGGAGTTCAACAAGCAAAACATAAAATTACAACAAATACCTTTCCTAAAAGTAGTAGTATGAAACCAAATATAATGATAAGCCTTGAGAGGACAGATCTAAGCCATTTATATTAATTGTTCATGGCGACTTCCATGGCTGCCACCTTGTACGCTCCCCCACACCCTCATTGCCATACAAATTCATCTTCTTCAGACGACTTGCAGAAAAAGGCACCATTAATTGGGGGGGCTGTCCTGCCTTTTTGCAAGCACCAGCAGCAGCACAAGCGTTCGAAGCTGTTTGACAGAATGTCTAGGATTCAAATCCCACTGCCTCTGCACATATCGATTTAGACACACAGTTTCCTTATTCTTCACTCTAATTGAGAAAACAGAGCTCTGTCCCCTATGTCGTCCAGCATCACTCTACTTGGAAGTTCACACATATTTAAGCCAGTTTCTTACAGCCTAAGAAGAAATCAAATCCGTAACCCTAATCATCCAATCGCAAACCGTGTTTTTCCAAAAAATTGTTATTTTTGGCTATTTTTGATATTTTTTGCGTTTTTTTTGGAGTGTTGACTGTTTGACTAATTAAATCGCGAATTCCAAGGTTTGAAAATTGTTTTCTGGGATGCTTTGCAATTTATTACGATTATGGTGCAAACAATGCCATCTGCTCCAATCAATGAGCAAGATAATCAAATTCAGTTCGCTCTTGAACAGGGGATCGGAGTCATGATTGCAGTTTTGGGAATAACACAACTACCAATGTTGACTAGATATGTGCAAGGCAATATGTGAATATATGAACAAATGGACTTACAAATCAGATCACAAACATGATTTACCTTTTGATGATTTATTTAAAACATAAAACCTTGCAATGTTGAATGCAAGATTTCTTACTCATGTCCAATGGCATTATGTGATCATTGATGAAGCTCAATGGATCAAACCCTTCTAGTGTTCTCTACACTACTCAAGAGTGTTATATGATTCGAAGATGATTTCTAATGATAAGGGCTCCTATGCAGAGCAATCTTTTTTAACATTGGGTACTGTTTCATTTTTGTATGCCTCTAGTTGTTTGCACATTGTAGGATTTTGTCACTATATTTAAGCAAGCTGCAGGTGACAATACCTTTGGGGATCACAAATTGTTTAAGTTGTTAAGATATATTTTACATGCATTCATGATTCGATGCACCACAACTTTGCTTGTGCAAAATGACACTCTTTCATTGCCACCGCTGCCTGAGGTCACAATAATGGTTCCTCTAGTCTTACTTTTGAAGAAAATCTACATATCTGTACGACATAAAGAGATTCCTAAGCTACTAATGAATCGTGTGGGCAATTCACAATTTCAGTCTTTGAAAAATATTGTGATATAGTTGCAAAAGGCATGTATCCATCCTTACCATTTCAAGTGTTGTGGAGCCAAAGCCATTTGAAGAAGGTGAACACTTAGTTTAGGATTAGTTGGGGCTATGAAGGTATCCTTTTGAGCGTTGTGATAGTTCATTGATAGTTGAGCATTTTGCAACATTCTCATCGCATCGGAGAGTTGCATCATGTCTTGGCAAAAAAGCATTGTGACAAAAACACAGTTGAGGTCATTATGTACAGGGCAAAAATAAATTATAGTTCTTACTTGTAATGGTATTGGTCTTAATGATCTGGATATGGGAGGAAATGGATTTGAAGATGTAGCAAGCAATGATTTAAGGACTATGGTAATTTATTGATCCGGATCGTAGGAGATATCTAAGGGACAACACCCTAAATGAGAATCTAGATGCGTTGTATGCATGTGCATAAACTATATGAGATAATATGTAGAGAATTAGAAGAGAAAGAAAGAAAGAAATAAAGAAGTTATATTAATGTCCATAAATGACTAAAAAGAGGTCAATGGGACTGAAGGATACAACCAATAGCAATAGAAAGTTCTAGGAAGAGAGAATCCTAGAGGTGAACCAAAGAAATAAAGTACAAGACAAAATAGAACAACATGTCACTAACACAAGTGACAAAGAAACCAATACAAATAGTAATTAGGGGTGAACCAAAGCCCAATAGCATGTTCCAATGAAGGCTGGAGGCAAGTTACATCAAATATCCCTATCTGTGCCTGAAGTGGAGGAATCATCTGGTCCATCATCGATCACTGTGAGAGATTTGATAATGTTGTCCGGTGAGTATACAGGGTTGGGGGAGCCAACGTCGAGTATCCTAGGAGGAAGTAAGACACTTCTTGTAGGATCTCCCCTAACATGCAAGGTTGGACTAACTCCCGTAGTAGAAAAGAAGCTGGTAATATTGGTTTGCCCTTGTGGTTTGATGGGACATTGACAAGTAGTAGATCCATGTCGTTGGAGAGGGACAGAGCTACGCCAATGGATCGGAGCAGAGCCACAATGACAAGAGATAGCAGGCTGGGAGATATGAGTAGTAATGATGTGCTGAGAGAAGTGTTGCCTAACTGATCTATCAGATCTGATGTGTGATGTATCAGTGTCCAAAGGATGTTTAGTGTTGCCAATCATCTGAGTAGGCTGAAATAAAGAGGTGATCAATATGGGAGTTCTAGAGCCTCTAGGCTCCTATAGGGATCTGCGTCGAAAAGCGATAGCCTCACGAAGAGAAAGAGCCAAGCACCGCTGGTTCGTATAATTGAAGAAAGTAGCTAGAATGTTATTTGAGTCTTTGTAGAGGCAGTGATATCTTTCCCGGATCTCATAATAAATTGGACATCTGAAAATGAAGTGGTCCTCGGTCTCCACCTCCTGGAGGGAGCAAAGACAACAGATCTGGTCCTGACGGAGAATGTGATGGTCTGTTTCAATGCGTAGTTGGTGAGAACATACTCTTATCTGGCCAAGGGGAAACCTCAAGCTGTGAGACCAATGGCGTTGGAGATAATGAGGGCGATCAATAATACCATCCACCACCTGTAAGAAATGATTGGCATAGAAAGCAAGCTTGGGACTGTGCGGGGGGGCGATCCAGGTGGTTTGGATATACTCTCTGTGGATGTCCTATCTGGCAGCCCTAGTGATGACGTCCTTAGTGGGAAGGTGCCTAGGAGGGGCATCCAGGGAATACATGAAAGGGGGTAACCTGTCAATAGATATGCCGATAGAAAGGAGCAACCAAGTCTCAAAGTACAAACAGTGCTGACGTCCGGTGGGGGCTAGTGAAGCAATCCTCTCTGAAGAACATAGTGCTAAGGATATCTCTCACTACCAGAAGTTGAGTCCCCTAGGGATCTGAGTCTGTGGATGTAGAAAGCAAGCCTGAAGATAGTCTCAAGGCGTAGCGGGTGGGCAGCAAATTCAGCCTGGATGATGCATTGAGGAACTATCTCTTTGCAATAGATCATGCATTGCAACATGAGAGTTTGGACCCTCTCCATACGGGCCTAGTCAATGGCCCCTAAGCTAGGTCCCCAAATCTCTGAACCATATAAAACTGTAGGCTTGATGATATAATCAAACAAGCATAGCTTGGAAGGGATGTCCTGGAAGTGGATCTAGAAACATTGACGTTCCAAAATAGAAAGAGAGGTGTACTCTTTGCAAAGGTGTGGTTGAGTGGCAAACTTGATGTTAAAGCATGGACCACAAAATTGGACCCCTAAATAAGTGTAGGTTGATGTGATCTCAAGAAGTTCCTCTTTATAGATAAACTGGAATTTGGAGAGAGAGTGCTTGGAAATATTGAAGATCATGACCTTAGTTTTACTAAGGTTGACCACAAGCTTTTGGAGTTCGCAGAAGTGAGCAAGGGCATCAAGTTGTCACTATAATCCCTCTACAGAGTGCGAGAGGAGGATAACATCATCGGCAAAAAGGACGATGGCTACAAGCACCTCATGTAGAAGACAACCATCATCCATATGAGTATGTTGCCGAAGAAACCCCTCTAATTCGTCAATGTATATGCTGAAAATGGTTGGTGAGAGAGGACATCCTTGTTTGACCCCAATGGTACTCTTCACAAAGTCAGATAGACCGTGAGAGGTATGAAGCTACCCAATGACTGTCTCATAAAGCCTCTAAGTTGTGGTAATCATAGAATTTGGGATGATGAAATCTTTCAACTTCTGGAAAAGCAGGTGTCTCGAAACCGATTTGAATGCTTTCTTGAAGTCAACAAAACAACAAAAGACTTTTGAAGACCTATGACAAGCTTCTTCAATGATAGCTCGGAGTGTGAAGATGTGATCAATAGTTTGGTAGCCCCTTTTGAAGCCCACTTGCCCCTGCACCTTGATATTATTCCTTTCCAGGTATTCTGACAGCTACATGTGTAACACTGTGGCGTAACGTTTGGCAAATGTATGCCCAATCATAATGGTACTGAAGTTGCTATGAATAGAGGGATCCCTAGACTTATGAATGGGGTGGATGATGTGTTGGGACCAGGACTGAGGGAAGCCTGAAGACACCCCCTGATTAAAAAATGTGGCAAGGGGTAAGGCAAGGGAATCTACATCATATTTGATGAACTTAGCTTTGAGGCCTTCATAATCCGCTGCTTTGCCGGTGCGTAATTTCAAAATAGCTCTCTTGATAGAGGAATTAGAAAAACAAAGGAGGAAGGTGGAGGATTGGGGGAAATAACAATAGGATGGGCTGGAACATCATAGAGGGAATTGGCATAGGAGACCCATGCTTCAGGTGTGATGTCAGAAATGGTTGTTTTTCTCGGGAGAAGAGTACGCCAAAAAGTCTTAGGGGAGTGGTGGAGATCAACAAGGACTAAAAGCCATCTAAATGCAAGAAACTTTCATTTCTTACGTCGAAGAAGACAATGGTACTCTCTACGAAGGGTGGCTATGGAGGTAGGATCATGGGTTAGGGAAAACCAAAGTCTTTGATGATGGGATTTACATTCATTATCATACCACTGGTTCATGGGGCAAGTTCTGTGGCGGGTAGGGAATTTGGAGTAATGAATAGTGTGGGGACAAAAGTCAAGGGCAACATCCTAGAGGATTTGGTGTAAAAACTCATACATGGAATTAGTGGTGGGAAGAGGGAGGGAGTCGAACCCAAACATAAGAAGGGAGAGACGGGGAACATAATCAATGATGTAATCATCATCAAAGTGGATTGTGGTGTGTCGAGTGTTGGGGGGTGTGGGGGATGGCGGGGAAGGTGGGGGGAAGGGTTAGAACCAATATGGATGGTGAATGTCAAGATGGCATTGTTAGCAAGGGGGAGCTGAGATGAGGAAGCCATAAATATGAGGGATGATGGATCTGCTAGTGAGAACATAGTCCACAACGCTTGCACCACCACCATGGGGGAAATAGGTGAATCTACCAGAGCTGGAGAAGTGAGGAAGCCCGTTGAGGATGTGAAGGCTATGAGATTCACCCAATCGAAGGTGTCTCCCATAAGCTGTGATTGTAGCATTCCTGTCAGCAGAATCTCTTTGTAAATCGAACTCCTCAAGATCTAGCTCATGAAGGCATAACTCATCCTGAGCAAGGTCATGAATAGGCATCTGGAGGTTTCCCGTATGGGCATTAAAATCACCCAAAAGAAGGATATCACCAATAGTGGAGTATTGAGAGATCTCTGGATAGAGGTCAAGGTACGTGTCTTCATCAACGTGAATGGCGAATGAAGAAGTGGCAGGGGGAAGTAGCAAATAGCTATGAAGAGAAAATAATAGTAGGGAACATAATTTTTTATTAATCTACGTGTTCTGTATGTGTCATACTCTTGAGAAAGATGTATGGCTATCGATATTCTTCTTTGATTGCTATCTAAAGCTACATATGTATATACATATATTACAAAGCCATGAAGGCATTAATAACCGTTATAGAAGTTGAAATGGTTGAGCTTCCATGTGTGACTCTTCGCCTTTTGATGATTGACTTGATCGTTGTCATAAGTTTTACAGTTGAAAAAATTCTTTGCGGAGTGTTGCCCAATAAAAGTGGATGATTCCCGGTAGCGCCGCAAGTGCTGTGCCTTTGACTGATTTTGGGGTCTTTGCTCTGAGAGCAATGTTGTCGGCACCTTGCGGTACCGTGTGGTGTGAGTTAGTATTAGCAGTGTGGCGTGTATGTGTCTGGACCCCTTTGAAGGCCACTGGTGGGAACTGTATAAGGTTTGAAATGTGCATGGATGGTGCCATATCCAATCTTCCCAAGTTGCGTTGTGCCATTGTTGAAGGGTGTGTGACATCTGGTGGAGATGGATTAGTGATCTTGGAAGCACCATGAACCTCTGGATGTGGTTCTGGAGTACCGCAAACCACTGAATAGGATTTGCAATTACCACAAGCAATGAAAATGGGCTTGGTGGTATCAGTGTAACTGATTTTGGAGAATCCTATGGATAATTTGTACTCTACACAAATTTGACTCGTTAGAAGATGTAGAAAGAAGCTCAAATGAAACCAATTATATTGAAATGAGAGGTATGGCTGGAAAGTGTTGGACATACAATTTCGTGGTTCCATGAACAAGGTTGATGAAAGGTTTAAAATTTATTCTTGAGGAAGGAAAGGATTTGACTCCATTTACATTTATAATGGAAATGATGTTCCTTTGGGAAGTTATATTGAAATAGATTCACAACATGATAAAAATGCTGATGGAGTGCCTTTGAGTCATGGATGAACAAAACAAAGGATGGATCATTGAACGATGAATTGGTTAATGATGCGAGAGGAAGAAAGAGGGCATCCTTTCATAATGATTTAGACAGCTAGAGTTGAGAAGAAAATAGATGAAGATGACTTGAGATAAACCTCAATTTTCGTGAGAATTGCATGCGTCCAATATGCAAAATTGTTCTTATATTCCATGATAATATTATAGAAGCAAAACATTATGAACCTGGTTGTTCAAGCAATCCAAAATATAGTTATCAATCATCAAGAGAACAAATCGAGAAAATGATTGCTAATATCTTATCTCATGATTATGACACTCACACAATGAAGAGAGAATAAAAATCATACATTTTACAAAATTAATCTTTAATTGATTTGGTAAGCATTTTTCATTGATTACTTGTTATTTCGGTTGTCAAGGGTAGTTTGAACAGTTCACATTCCTAATAAATATTTTTATTGAATACCATGGTGAGGGGGAAAGAGGCTGGAGAAGCAGATTGGAGGCACATTGTTGTATTCATCCCATTGTGATGACCGTGATTTTAAAAAAATGAGATTTAATGCCTTATGGTAATATAATTTCAGAATTTATTTCATGTTTAGTATTTGAATTAAACTAGTATGGGTCTATGCTGTTTTGATTTGTTTCGGATAGCTATTTTCATCTTGCATTGAACATTAGTTTAGGCCTTTGTTGTTCTGATGTTCATTGTGGAGTGGATGGTGTCGAGTTATTAAATGAAAGTTTGGGATTTTGTTCTAGTAATTTAAAATTCAGCAGCTTTTTATTCTTTTGCACCATTTCTCATTGATTTGGGCTTATGTTGTTGCAATGTGGAAAGTGATTTATTTCACTAGATTGATTCTGCATGTTTAGTGCCAGATTGTACTGGAACTTTGTATAGATCACTCTTTTATCCCTTTTCTCTCTCACCCTTTTCTTTTTAGTCTTTTATTGTACAAAATCACACTTTAGAATAGGATTTTTAACCACTTTTAATAAATATCTTCTGGACCTTAAAAGAGGTTATTTGTAATACCATATCCCAATGGATAAGGCTTAAAACAAGAGAGCATTTTGCCCCTTTAGTTGGTGTGTTGAAAGGCCCATCAATAGGTTGAATCCATGCCAAGCCTCATAAGGTGTTTTGTCCGACAGAGCAACTGTAGGGAATTTGTTTCTAAAATACACCACTGTAGTATCTGCCTTTGCCCAAAATTTATCATCCAACTGCTTGTAGTACAACATGGTTCGTGTTGTAACCTCCAATGTTTAATTCATCCTCTTGGAAACTACATTCTGTTGTGGATTGTAAGTAGTGTATTGCTGTTTTATTCCACATTTTCTACAATAGTTCTGAAATTCATTTGAAATATACTCATCATTGTTATCTGATCTAAGGGAGGCCGATTTCAACCTTGTTTTGTTTCAACCAAGCCCACAACCTCAACAAACTTAGTGAAAAAATTTGATTTGTTTTTGAGGAAATAAACCCATTGCATCCTCGAAAAATCATCAATGAACAAGAGAAAATATTGACACCCTCCAATTGATAGCTTCATGTCACAAACATCATTGTGTACCAACTGCAAACATTTGTTGGCTTACCAAGTAGACTTATCAGGATTTTTTTCCCTATTTTATTTTCCCAAAACACAAGATTCACATAAAACACTATCTCTCTGAAAAGTGGGCAAACCATAAACCATGCCATGTCACTGTAAATACACTAGGGAACAAACAATAAGATGTCCATACTGCAGGTGCCACAATTGCTGCGGGGACATTGAACCTGTCTCAAGAACCGCTTCAAGTTCTTGTGAAGGGAAAAACACCTTACAGTGCATTCTAACTAAGTTACTATCCTTATAGCTTGTATAAACTGTTTTATATGAATCTTTGATTTAATTGATATATATGAGCCATTCTCTAATACAATTTGATAGCCTTATTCCTAATGGTAACTAAAGAAAGAATATGTTTCTTCAAAGTAGGTACATTCCATACATTTGTTAAAAACTTAAATGAACCATTAGGGAGCAACATTTTGATACATCCAATACGCTGAGGGGTGTGAAGACTTACCTGTCTATCGAACAGGTGCTAAAAATGCTTCTTTATAGTGCCAAAAGAAATATTTTCCACAAATCATATGTTTTGTGGCACTTGTATCTAAGAACCATACATCTGTGAACTCACCCCTTGTTTCTAACTCCATATAAGCTATGTGGGCATACTCTTCTAACACTGTGAAAACCGACTCCTCTCCCATGTTTCCTGACTTCTTCTGTTCATGATCGACATATTGGGAAGAATCTGGGTTCTTAATTTTTTCATAAGAAACTCTACAATGGGCGGCATTGTGACCAAGTTTACCACATCTATGGCATATGATATTTGATCTACTCCCTATTCCTCAACCTTTGTCTTGGCCTCCACATCTACCATGTGAATCACAATTATGACGAGTATGATTGTTGTTATGGTGATGGGTATTATTGTGGTTGTAATAGTTTCCTTGGTTGTAAAAATTTCCTCTACCTCTACTTTCAAATCACATCTGAAATTTCTATCCCCTCTTGAATTTTGGGGTATGTTTGTGGTTGAGCTACTAGCCCCTGTTTAAATTTTCCATATGGGCTTCTTTTGATTTAGTTGTCCTTTTTGTAGACACAAATCATGTTGGATCAAAAGATCAACAAGCTTCTGAAAAGTCATGTCAATTATCTTATCTAAAACATGTAATATCTCTACAAAATCTCTATAAGAACTAGGCAAACCCTTCAAGGCAACAATGATTATCAAGTCATTATCTAGCTTCTGAAAATCAGCTTTAGTGTATTATGTATGAATATTTTTAAGTTTTGAGATATAATCCCCAATGTCTCCACCATCGGCTAAAGAAAGAGCCAAACATTGCTTGTGAATATCAAACTTCTTATGCTTAGGCCAGGAATGGACGGCGGGATTTAGAATTGTATTGGTGCAAACCAAAATAACATTGATACTTTTGAATGAGATAAAAAAGTACAATAAATACGCCTTGAATGTGGTTGTTTAGTTCATCTTCTAAGATGAATGTTCATATCTTACTATAAGACAAAAGCTTATTTCTAGGATTAAACTAATATTATGTATACTAATATTACATCCCCCCTTAATCCGTAGGGGTTATAGTGAGACCAAGCATGCCTTTGAATTTTTCAATGTTCTCTTGGCCAAGCGCTTTTGTTAGGATATCTACTGGTTGTTGTGCAGTTTGACAATGTATCAATTTTACATTGCCATCTTTCACATGATGCAGAATCAAATGAAATTTGGTGTTGATGTGCTTGGTTTGGTCATGAAATACTGGATTTCTTGCTATTTGAATTGCAAAAGTGTTATCGACCATGAGTGGCGTTGATGAAACTTGTGTTACCTGCAAATCTACAAGAATCATTCTGAGTCATTATTTTCCTATTTTCCTCTGAAGCTGCCATATATTCTGCTTCTATTGACAAAATTGTTGGCACTAATTGCTTCTTTGACTTGCAAGAGATGACTATCGTTCCAAAATTCATTAGGAAGCTTGAAGTAGATTTCCCATTTTCAAAATCACTTGCATAGTTGGAATTTGAATATCCAACTAGTTTGAAGTCCGTTGCCTTGGAGTATTTGAGCCCAAAATTGTGTTCTATTTAGATACCTAAGAATTTTCTTTGTTGCTACCTAGTGACTTTCTCTAGGTTGGTGCATAAATCTGAAAAAAACGCCAACAACAAAAGAATTGTCTGGTTTAGTTGTGGTTACATAGATCAAACTTCCAATGATATATCTATACTTAGATGCATTTACAAATTCTATGGTTTCATTTGATGTCAACTTCAAATTTTGTTCCATGGGCATACTCAGTGGTTTACAGTTTGTACTTTTGTTGTGAGATGAAGATGTACTTAGGTTTTTGAATCACTTCAATAACCAAATAGTAATGAAGGTAATCTAAATCTGTCATTTCAAAATCTTTCATCAATTCTGCATTGATTTTTGCAGTATATTTTTCATTATTTCTTGTGATGAGTAGATTATCGACATATAAAACTTGAAATGCAACAATTTTGACAAAAAAGGTTGCATCTTCAAATTCAAAATGCTTAAAATTCATGCTCAAGAGGTGCCCAATGAGCTTTTCATACCATGCTCTTGGGGCTTGTTTTAATCCATATAGCGATTTTACCAACTGGCACACCTTTTGTTCTTGGTCGTCAACTGCAAAACCTTCTGGCTAATTCATGTAGATTGTTTGAGATCATTTAGAAAAGTAGTTTTCATATCCATTTGATGATTTCCATCCATTTTGTATTGTTAAAACCAACAAAGCCTAAATAGTAGTCCATTTTGTTGTTGGTGCAAAGGTCCCATTGTTGTCTATCCCTTCTTTTTGAGCAAATCTATTTGCGACAAGCTTTGGTTTGTGTTTGTCACGTGAGACATCTTCTTTGTATTTCTGTCGAAAGACCCACTTGCAACCAGTGGGTTTACAATCGATTGGAGGATCAATTAACTCCCAAGTTCCATTCTTGACCAAAGCATCATATTCACTTTTCATTGCTTTTCTGTATACATCAAGTTTTTTAGGGTGTTTGAAGTAGGTTCTGAATCAAAAGCAATGTTGACTTTTTCATTTGGATGGTGATCCAAGGTAAGTTTTTCTATCTTGAATTTATTCTAAGAACTTGTGTAATTGCTACGTGGATGTATATGCACTTCGAGTGCCTATTTTTCTAACTTTATTAGGTCTAACACCTTTCAATGTTTTTGTGGCCCGTTTTGGCATCTTTTTATGAGTTTCTTGTGGAATCATTGGTGCCTCATTTTATTGATTTGAAGCTTTTTTTTTTTGACATATGTTCACCTTCTGATGAAGTTTCATTTTCTTCCTTAGGGGGAGTGTTGTTTTTAATTATAGGAGTCAATAGAGATTCAACTGTTTCCCAATTACAGGGGCCCCCTTCACTGTTTGGAACTTTTATATCAATTTTGCATATTTCTCAAGTTGATTTAATTGTCAACTTATGCATGTTGTGTCCTTTGCGGTTTCAAAAAAGACATCACCTCTTGCCACGAGAAGTTTCTTGTTTTTATCATCATAAAGTCTGTATGCCTCTAAGGATTTTGAATATCCCAAAAAGATGCATCTTTTACACCTGTGGTCCAACTTATTCCTTTTCTCCTTGGCAATAAATGTGTAGCAGGTGGATCAAAAAACCCCGAAGATGTTGCACTAAAGGAAGATGACCACACCAAACTTCATATGGAGTCTTCGTTCGAAAGGCTGCTGATGGTGACCTGTTGTGGAGATAGATTGTTGTTTGAGTTGCTTCAGCCAAAAAATGCAATTTTACTTATTTGAAAAACAACATTATTTGAATCATCTTCATCACGGTTTTGTTCATCCTCTCAACTACATTTTGTTGAAGAGTGTAAGGAACTGTGAGATAATGCTTGATCCCATTTTTAAAAAATAGGCTTAAACACCTTTGAGGTGAATTCACCACCAGTATAAGTCCTTACTGTCCCAATGCCAGATTGAGCTTCATTTTCAACTATTTTTTGAAAAATTTGAAATGTTTCGAAGGCCTCTGATTTTTTTCAGAAAGTGGGTCCAAGTCATTCTGCTCTAATGATCAATAAACAACATGAAGTACTTATGTCCATTGTCAGAGAACACAAATCAAAGTGAACCAACTGCAATTTTTTGTTGGTTTTCCATTCTAACCTTGGAAATGGTTCTCTTTCGTGTTTAGCCAATATACAAGCTTCCAACTTTTCAATATTTTTAGGCAGAGTTGGCAAACCCACAACACCATTCTTTTGCATTGTTTGAATGTTGTCATAGTTAGCATGCCCAAATCTTGCATGCCAGAAAGGGCTTGCTGACATTCTTTCTTCAACGAGATGATCAAAATTTCTTGAAAGTGAAGGCTCACCTTTGAGTTTCAACAATTTTCCTTCGTCAAATCTAGGGAAGACGACTGCAATAACACATTTTCTTTTGATTTGTACCTCTCCATTATACAACAAAATGGAGTGGCCTTGTTGTTGAATGAGCACTAGAGACAACAAGTTTCTTTTCAATTGAGGAAGGTAAAGGACATTTTTGAGAATGAAATCTAAAAGCCCTGGTGACTTGAGTCAAATTGTTCATTTTTCTTCAAGTTGTAGACTTGTTTTGTCTGCCAAATACACTGGACCACATCTTTTCTCATGAAAAACTTAAAGAAGTCCCTTTAGAAAGTCATTTGTTGCGTGGCACCAATATCTAAGACCCAAGCATTATTCTATGTTGAATTGATTAAAGCATTATTAACTTCATCTGAAATAAAAAACACACATTCACTTCTAAATTGAGCTGAGTTTGATTATGAGGTTTTCTTATTTACCTTTTATTCTTTTTGTTTTGCGATAGGTCTCAAATTTGTCCCATGATGTTTTGCTTTCATGAGCCTCATGACTCCCTTTTCTGTCACAACGTTTGCAAAACAAATTTTGTCTATCATTTTACTTTTCATGATGTTGACCACTATTTTTATTGATTTTACCTTCTTGTCCCATATTTTTCCCTTTGCCCTTATTGTTTCTTTCATTTTTGGAATACAAGGCCTTATTAGAAGAAGTGTTAGAAGAATTGCCCTTTTGATGAACATAGTAAATGCTATTACTTGTGGTGTCAGTTGTTCTTCCAAAAGCCTTGCCTCTTTCGGCCATCTCTTCATCCAATTGATCAAAAGTGAGTGTCTTCAATTGATTGCTTGCTTGCAAAGACTCCAAATATGTTGAATATGTGGGAAGAAGAGCTTTTGTGAATGCAATCATGTATATATCAATTTTTACACTAATAGTATCAACATCATGTTTGATAGCTCAAATTTCCGAGGCCAAACTCATTACATCACCGTTTTTCAACTCAAGGTTGAACAATTTCAATTGCAATTTTATGAACTTTAATTTTGAATGAGAATTATACAAGTCTTTCAATTTCTGCAGTGCTTCCCATGGAGTGTTGCACCGTTGTACATGACAAAAAACTTCTTCGTCAATTGAGACCCTTATCAAGGCCCATGCTTTTGAATTCTTGTGCTTCCAGGATTGTGATTCCTGTGCTTCTTTTGGTTCAACTGGTTGTGCATCGCCGTCACAAATGTCGAACCACAAATTATTGAAGATGATAGTATTCTCAATTTCCCTGGACCATTCTAACCAGGTGTCCTTCCTGATTAATGTTGTGCCAACAATTGTTTAAATTAAATGCATTTTTTGTTATGAAGGGAGGTGAATTGGTTCCTTATCGCTCCATAAGGTTTTATTTTATATATACGACTAGACCGGTGTCTCAAACCTCTTGATATGATCGCTCTTCCTATATATATGAAAGTACATGGAAGAAGCTCATCCTTTCTATATACATGATGGTATGTGAAAGAGGTGTTAAAGTTTGTGAGAGCAGAATGATACATGTCACTTAGATAGTACGTGAAAATGATTCGTTCTATCTATTACACCTACTTAGTAAGATGTCTTTATACATGGGTGTAACGACCTGATGTAATTGGAATTTATTGCTTTCAGGGTTTATGTCTAGTGATAGACATGATTGAATAACTGACGGAAAATGATAATAATTAAGTTTTATCCTTACTTTTTCTGGGCAATTTATAGGGATGATGCCTCAAATGTCGTTGTTGCAGCGATATTAGCCGATACATGTAGTAGTACAAGTGTGACGACATTACTCATAAACGCGAACCATAAACCTCATTAACACCGAACGTTGCGAATGTTGGGTTTTCACAATTTATTTTTGTTTTCAAAATTTGATTTATTTTGAAAAAGAAATTGGTTTGACTAATTTGCAAAATAAATGACATTAATTTTTACATAAGTCATTAATCCTCAAAAAATTCATGTATATGCTTTTGTTTTGAAAAAGCTTAAAAGAACGAATTTTTTCGAAGTTAAAAAGAACTTAACTTTGCATTTTGGTAGGCTGTCCTGCCATTTCCACATGTCTTTCACTAGTTGTAAAGCTTGGGATTAAGGTGCATCTTTATAGCCATCCTTCCATGGTTTTACTTGGTGTTATCTTCAATGTTTGAGCATGTCAACGTTTCAATTACAGGGTTTTAAATTTTTAATTGAAGGAAACACAGTGGACAGGGTGTGCATACTTGTGCATCGACATGTTAGTTTAGGAAGACATCAAAACAGGTCCACGCTCATTGCACAATGTTAGGCAAAAGACTGAAATGCATTGCCATCCTTCCATGTACACGGCTCTGATTTCATGAAGTGTGTGACCAAATGACTAAATGAGATAGTCTTTTCATGGAATATCTTAATTGCAGCTGGTACGGGTATCCCCATGCAGCATATGACTGTTTGCCAAAGCAACCACCTGTTGTCTAGGCTGACTTATTCACCTTTGACAGTGTACTCATTCAGACATCGTTGTAGCAGTGCCGTACGGCCTGCATGATATTGAAAATAAACTTGCACAAAAATTTAGGTTGCTGGGAATAAAAACTTTGCAGCTGGGAAGGAAAATGGAGGACGTAAAAATAGAATGAATAATCCTGAGAGTATGACTGGCAAAAAGAGTGGAGGATGAAGAATTAAAAATACCTTGTGCTCTGATACCAATGTCAGCCCAGGTATGGATTGTGGGATTTAGAATTATATTGGTGCAAATCAAAATTACATTGATATTTTTTAATGAGAAGAAATAGTACAATAAATAGGTCATGAATGTGGCTGTTTAATTCATCTTCTAGGATTATTATTCATCTCCTACTACAAGACAAAGCCAATTCCTAGGACTAAAATAATATTATGTATAATAATATTACACTTATCATATAGATTACACAAGTGAGAGGAATTCTCAATGTGTTTATATGTATCTCTAGTTCAGATGCATTTAATGAGGGATAGAGCTTTATAACCCTTTAATCAAAAGCATCTTATTTATCTCGGGCAGTAGGTAGGGTGGGACTTTCATCTTTGACAACATCACGTAAGTCATTAAAAACAAGAAAAGTCTCCATCAAGTGATTCCAATCAGAGTAATTGAAAATTGTGAGTTGATCACTATCCAACTAAAGTTTCTGAATTTTAGGCATAATTAAATGAAAATATCACACAAAACAATGCAATACATGCACAAAAATAATGAGATTATAAGGCCTTTGCACTACGTTTTCAAAGTCAGAGAAATTTGGTTTGAATGGTTTTTGCACTTGGACCACAATCAAACAACGAAAGCAAAAATTTACACCCTTATTTCTCCCAATTACACCCTTATACCTCTGTAAATACAAAACAAATTTACATATCTCCTTATATTTACCCACTTTCAAACAATATTCCACGTAAAAGATTCTTTTCCAATAAGATTCCTTCAAAAATAGTTTAAGCAAAAAATAGAGTAGGACAGAATTGAACCTGGGACCTCTAGATGTACAAGCTCTTACACAACTTTCTTTACCACTTTTTCTACGAAGCTAATTAAAACACATAGCTAAAAATTTAACAATAACTCTTTTTAGAAATTTTGCACCCTTAAAAAATAAAAAGAGTTCTAGTAAAGGGATACCTGACATCTATGCCTCTACGTGAGCAGTTGCAAAGTATTTCCTGACAATTATGAAAACGCAGATTTCACGATGATTATCGAAAGGCATATTTCATGGCAATAAATATTTTCAAAAGGTGGATTTTAAAGCTGGAAATCCCATGCATATGGCTTCCCACACGCCCCTTATATGCAGCTTCAACCCAGAAATTAATAAATTTTAAATGAACAACTGCGTAAGAAAAATCATCATGCCCTATTATCACACCACCCGTCTTTACAGTTCTCAACATCAAACTGAAAACATGTCCATATTTAAAACACCTCTCTATAATATTTCTCCAAACCCCTCACAGCCTTGTACAGCTCCAACTTATCCTCCAATACCTTTGCCTACAGCAAACTCTTCCTTGTGAAGTTTGTACAAATCCATACGGCTGTACGTATGGCTGTCTTTGGGAATGTGTAATTTTAGAATTTCTACTCGTCCTGCTTCTGCTCTTCCGTCCAGGTGCTTTTCAAACATTACAAAAACTTGTGTTGTTTCTGCCTGTCCACACAGTCTCTCTCAGCAAATACAAAATAACAATTTTGTCTGCAGAAATAGAATTTGGATGGCCTTATGTAGCAATAACAATTTTTTATGCAGAAATAAAATTTGTACAAGCTTATGAAACAACATTTTTGTATGCAGAAATAAAATTTATGCGGCCTTATGCAACAATACAATTGTATTGCATACAGTCTTCTCACAAGTTTCTTCCTCACAACTCAAAATTTCATACACTTTCACAAACAGTGTCCAGGCCATTAAATAAAGCTCTGATACCATTGATACTTCAACACCATTGACAGACTCTTGCTCTCATTTGGGTGGGCATCAAGTATTTTATTAATGTAAAAGAAGGTATGAAAGGATAGTTGTAGCCGTTAACCCTCACCACACAAAGCAACATGTATAGATGGATTTTCCAATCTGGTAATCCGTTCCAACCTTCAACAACTAACTCACTAATTTACTCACAAGGAAATACCTATGAACATTCATTACTAACAACATATTATTAACTAAGGGGGTGTTTCAATCAGAGATGCATGCCCCAATACATAATTTATTTCATAAAATCTATAGGAGTTTGCAGCAAGTCTTAACAAAATATAATGAAGAACAAGTAGCATAAAGACAATTATTGAGCTCATGGGAATCACCTTTAGCATAAAGGAGATTAGACATTTGCTAGGTGTAACATGGGACGTATCCTGCCTCTATTTATTACATTGTCCACTAAAAAAGTAGGATGGGTTTGTGGCAAGATTTTGGAGCTTCCAACGCTGGTAATAGCAATTAGGGGGACATGTATCGACGATGATGTAGAGGAGGAAAGAACTCCAAAGTAGCTAGCTCAATCTAGTTCCAAAGAACAAAGACACAAAAAGTATATTTAAATCTTTAACGACACCAACAAATGGTGGACTAGCGTAAGGAGCTCATCAACTTCAACGAAAGGAAGTGAAGGCATTAGAAAGATTTAAAAATGATTAGATACACAAAACTTCCCAAAGAAGTGAAACAGTTCATCAAGTATTGGAATGCATAGGACTAGGTGAAACCCTTAGGTGTTAGAAAGGTTGAAAGAATACAAACCCCAACATAAACACCTCCGACCCCAGGGCCCTTGGGAAAGTTAAATAAGAAGGAAATTTTGAGGACATCGATGGTTTGGAAGAAGGAAATTTTGGTAGATGTAGTTGTAGATAGGAAAGATGAAAATGGATTGGCAGATTTAGGTTCAGATATAAACTTTATTTCTAAAAGAACTTGGGAGGTCATGGGTTGTCCTCTGTTGCATAAGACAATTTGATATTGCATTGGCAAATGGGACCTCGAGGCCCACATTAAGCATGTTGGTAGGTGCATGAGTATTCAAAGTAACATGGGTTTACAGGTAACTAACACGCTGGTAGGATCCACCCTCCTACCTCATTTTGTTGAATCTTGAGTGCTTTGTGGAAAATGATGGCATAATAAATAGCAAAAGAGGAATAAATCACTATAGAAAGTAACGGATTAAAGTAGCCTAGATTGAGGAGGCACTAGAAGATGGTGGCGATAGTGACTACAAAGAACTCAAAAGGCATCTATTGTAATATCCCCTTTTTCAGGTTCTCTTGCTTTGCTGTTGGCACTGACTTTCTGGGTTTGTGTCAGCATGTTCAGAGGGGTTAATTAATGTTACTAGTGAGCTCAAAAAGTTTAGAGGAGCCACATGACGCTTTTAGATGTTATTTTCGGCTTCTGGTTTGGGATCCAAGATTCTTGGAGGGACTGTCTATTTTTATAAGTCACCCAGTCAAGTCTGTTTATCATCTTTCATCATTGGGATCACTCCTGCATAGTCAATTTTTAGTTTCGATGCGTTTCGGCCATTTTCGCTAATTGGGTGTAATATTGAGCTATATTTAATTAATTTTACTAAGGTTGCCATTTTAATTAAAATAATTATTCGGGTGTCTCAGTATTATAGCTTGTTGGAAAGAGAATGAAGAGATTTAAATGATGAGAAGCTTAAAAGTGACTTTCAGTGTTGGAAATGTTTTAAAAATAAAATAAGTTATTTTTTGGAGTTAAAAAGTTTAATAAAGTAATAAAGTGATTTTAAAAGGGAGTTTCTGAAAAGTTTCCTAAAAAGTTTATAAAAAGGGGAATTGAGAGTTCATTTGGTATGTGCAATTTATTCTATTTCTCAGATTGAAACCTTTATGGTTCTGGAGATTGAACTTGGTTCATCGCAGCGTTCTTGAGGAAAAAAACCCTCTTGGAGAAGATCAACTCTGGTGGTGAAAGACCCTCCCAAGTTGATTGCTGGTAAATTTATTCAGAGTTTACGTATTGTGTATTTGCCATTTGATATTGAAGATTTTCGTTTTGAGTTGTAACTAATTTTCAACGATCTTCTAAGGATGAAAACCCATAGAAATTAGTGGTTTGAATGAAAACTCACTCCACTTTGTGAGGTGAATCCATTCGGGGTTTACCATTGGGCATATTTGCAGGGTTTTACAACAAATTGGAGCTACAAAGATACCATTTTTTGCAGGTTATGACAGCTAGGGTTTGAAAGACAAATTGACATGATCTGTATCAATTTGTCACTTTGATATGATGGAGATTGAAGGAGAATGGACTACATATTGTTTTTGAAGGATTTGGCATTGATATTACATGATTTTATGGTGGGATCTATAGGGTTTTGAAGACAAATCTGCATCATACCATTGCTCCCTGCTACGGATTCTAATGCCATTGATACCATTGAAGACAACTTGCAGATCTAGGCACTTTCTTTGATAGATCGTGGAGTTTTTGAAGGAATGATGTTACTTTTCCTCATTGCCTAGGGTTTGGATTGGTTGGAGGAGCTAGTGCTACCATTCTAGAGTTTGTTGTCAACATCTTTGCAATCATATTTTATAGTAGACCTCTACAGTCATTTTCAGATTGGTGGATCAGGGGTTTGATAGCATTTACATTATCTTTTGTCATTGATTATCATCCAAATATTGGCAGCTACTCTTGGAGTTGATTGCTTGACCATTGTAGGAGATTCACGGCCTTTGAAGAGCTCATTTTCAGTCATTATCAAATCAGAAATTTTAATCAGATTTGTCCTACATCAGAATTGTATTTCAGCTCATATCATTGTATGATTGGCATCATAGCATCCTAATATCAATCAGGTATGTTGTAATGAAATGCATTTCAAATCTTTAATTTGAAATAAAATATTCTGCTGTTCCAATCTATAGCAGACATCCGATTGTGTTTTTAGTTCATCTATTTGTTATTATTTTATGTATCAAATGGTTCTATATTGACATCATAACATGGCAAATGCACTTCCACATTGAAAACTCATAAAAATCATTGAAAACAAACAATAAACAAAATCGGAAAACTCAGAAAGTTGGATCAGTTTTAGCAAGGGTTCTTACATCTATACCATTGTGAATGGAAAAACAAGTGACACTTAAGAGACTATGTGGACCCTACTAATGATGGAGAATTGTGGTTTATAAGTGGCTCCCCAAATTTAAATCAGTAAGAGACTGTTGTAGAGACTTTGGGCAATATGAGACCATGAGAAATGGATCATAAAATCGTATGCTTTAGACATAGGAAGCTTCGATAATAAGAGCCTAAAATCTTGCTACAACTAAAAATATCACACACAAAGGATCTGGGTGTTAATGCCAATGCAAAAAGACTATGCAAGATAGGAAATAAGGTTCTCATGAAATCAACCAAAGTTCACAGGCCAAGGCAATTTGGAGGATTTACCAAAACAAATTATTAGGGTGTTTTTAGATGAAAAGATAGGACTAGAGTCCTTGGATGACATACTCCTAATCACAACTGCTTAGTGGTGGGGTCCCCTTGAGCAAACCATCATCAATTGAAATGGGGTATAAGTTTTGAAGAAGCTTATATTTGATGATGATGGTGATGATGATGAATTTTAATGTCCTTTAGACCAAATTGGTTTGAAGGACCTATCAAAGTGTAAAAAGTGTGATTTGTCTATATCCTCTTGGAAAAGTGTGATCATGGAGTTGTCTTTGTTATTGCCAACCTTCACTATCCTCTTGTCTTTGGACTCTTCCCGCTGAAGTGCCTCGGAAATGAAGTAATGAGTAACTAAACAAATTAATATAATGATTGATGATTATACATAGAAATCTAAAATGTAACAAAATTGAAATAAAAATCATTTTTACACCCTATTAATCCAAACTTTGTCCATCAAAGTCGTGTTTACACGTTTAGACAACTGTATTGATGGGTACCTGTTCTTATAGCATACTATATATGTGGAGTGGATATGAGGTTACTGGTATGGATGGCAGATATGAAGGCTAAAAGTTTATCTTATTGGTGCCTACAGATCATTAATGAAGAAGTTATTTTTGTCTAGTCCCATCTTTTTGTGCCATTTCTTTCTCTCAATGTGATAGACGCTTACTGTCTTGCTGATTTCCTTGCTAATTTTGGAGAGCCTAAATAATGGTGAGCCCATGATTAGAAACATGGTGGATAAGTGGTAGGGTTAAAAAATTCTATAAGGGACAAGTTCCTTGACCCCCCGACCCCCCCTTAATTCACCCCTTAAATTTAAGGGATCATGCACTGTTGCTGGTGACAAAGCTCTTGGAAGCTGATAACTGTGATTTAATCCATTTGCAATGAGGCTATGGGGTATTTATGGATTGGCTCCTCAAGTTCTCATTATTCGTTGTGGTTTCTTTTTGACCATACTTTCCTTCTCTTGCTTCACTATTAGAAATTCTCCCGAGTAATTAGTGTCTAATGCGCTCAATGCTAAGAAGAGTTGGGGATCATAGGAGGCTCATAACAAGGTACCCAGGCATGACTGCCTCAAGGTGTTGATATGTCTGGTTCCTTCTAGATTACCAGGGGTGGACAATAGAAAACTTCTAGGTGGGAAAGCACTAAGAAATAATTCAGAGGTAAACTTTGTGATAACGAAATTGGAACTCTATTAAACTCTTCATCACCTTATTTTGTTAATTTTATCAATTATATGTTGTGTGATGGTGTTGTAAGCTCAGGGAATGGGGTTACATAGTCATCCAATCAAATTAGGAAATCACTAAAGAACAATCTCTCTATTTGTGTTCCCCATGTCTAGGCCTGAGATTTTATTGAATTTTCCATTAAAATAAAAGGAAAGATATAATGAGGTCCTACATTAATTATTTGGAGAGTAGAGTATCAAGAAATCTGGGCTCCATAATTTTAATAGTTGGAAAGTCAATCCACACTCCATGATAAATAAGGCTTGTGACTGATCATTAGCTTAGTGGTAGAGTGCCAGTGTAAGGTTGTTGGTTTGAGTCCTAACCGGC
This sequence comes from Torreya grandis, assembly GCA_037957365.1. Taxonomy (NCBI): domain Eukaryota; kingdom Viridiplantae; phylum Streptophyta; class Pinopsida; order Cupressales; family Taxaceae; genus Torreya; species Torreya grandis. The sequence goes on along the minus strand of JARHVA010000395.1, from coordinate 2,254,554 downwards.
CCATGATTTTTAACCTGGTATCAGGTTGTAGGTGTATGAGGGTCTAGCTAAGATAATGAGAGGTGTAGGAGAGGAATGGTATAGCAAATTCTCAAGGAATAGGCCCACAATGAATATTTTAAACCTTAGAATTCTGAAAAAGAAGAAACTTGCATGCATTATAACTAATAAGGCATATTTGTGGGTTTGGAGGCAGATTTCTAAGTTTTTGGTGATTGAATTGCTGGCACATTTCTTAAGGACAGAATACCCATCAATAAGGTGTTATTTGCAAAGACACTTTTGTATGGAATTGTATAGAAATAAATTTTTCGAAAAATAAAAAAATTCAATAATTTGATTTTAGTGTTTTTCCCTATGTAGACTTTTTAGACTTCGGCACATATTTTGAGGCATCTTAGAGCAGCTTTTGGCTGTGAAGACCATTAAAAAAAATTGAGTTTAACTATATACAAAAGTTTCAGATTTAAATTGTAAGTTATGAAATATTAAGGCTCAAGTCACAAGGGATTTTTTCTAATTTTGTAAATCTTGTTAACAAAATTCATGCCAGAAGTCTGGTATTTTGTAAGTCGTGATTTGTTCTGGTGTTCATTGGTTCTTTGATGCAGTCAAGGTCAGGGTTCCAAATTAATGGATGCCTTAACCTTGCAGCCTGACAGCAATAGCCTCTAGCCACGGACACACATAATTCAAACACACGAGTTATTTAAATGTACACCACACATTCTCCATTTCTAATGGCATTTGCTTAAGTTATGAATTCTACTCATTCAAACCTTCAAAACAAACAATGAATAATTACAAAGCTCAAACGGCTTCATATGGCCGCAAACGCCATTTTTAAACTTAGACTTTTCTAATTCAGAAACAGAAGTTTCTTTTTGAATTCTGATTCACAAGTCACCTTAAGAACAGAAAACCCAGAAAAACTTCAGTTTTTTCCTCCAAACCATAAAGATCATTCTAACCTCTAAATGCTCTCAAAAATCCATTTTCATGGCAATTTTCAGAGTTACTAATTTGTGATTTTCTCTCAAATGGTATTGGCCATACAAAAACTGAGCAAGGTTTTTCTTCATCACTCCAAGATAGACGAAAACCTCTTTCAGAATCTCTCTAGCTCACTTTTCAAATTAATGTCTTTTTCTTTAGCTCCCTCTGTTTTTCTCTTTGTTGCCCTTATAGACTGTTTCTCTACATTTTCTTAATGTCTTGGATGTCCCTTAGCATTCCTAACCATTAAAAATGAACAAACATATTCCAAAGGCGTTTTTGCCTCTCTCTTGGACTTGTTTGGGCTGATTTCAAGTGTTTATATAACTCCTGACCTACTCCTTTTGCCAAACGCCTCTTGCCACACCTTGTACATGAGAAACCCACAAAATCTGTATAATTTCTTTTTGTTTAGGTGGGCTCAAGATTTCCAACCTTGACTTGCCCATGCCAAGTGTTTGAAGAAATGTCAACATGTACAATTTTTTTTTTTTTTTTTTGGTGATGGCGGATTGCAAGTGGGCTTGGGATGCTCTTGTATCATTCTTTTTGGTTATGGAAAATGTTTATAATATTAGTGTGAGACTCCCAATAATTTAATGGTCAAAAATTTATCGTTTGGTAAAATAGAATGATGATCATATTTGTGTATAGGGAGTTGGATCAGGATGGTATTATTAATAAGGAATTGCCTAATGTGAAATATAAGAGGTTGCATGAAATCCAGATAAGGATTTTGTTCGAAAGAATAGGGAAGCAAACGTGGGGAGGCAATAAAAAAGTATGAGATTGATGATATCATATGCACATGTTACTTGAGGAACATGATGTTTTCACTCAAAATGCAAGAAGGGGAGTCTCTTCAATAACATTTGTTGAAGATTAAAGACAAAGTATCATCCAACAAGCATCAACCAAAAAGTAAACGATGAAGAACCAGTGATAATTATTCTTTGTAGTCTGCCTTCTTGGTTTGGTACATTTGTTCAACCTTGCAATCAGACTGCTACAAACAATGTTATAAATATTGATAAATTATATGGAAAGCTATTGCATAAGGATGGTTGGAATAGGAATCTTGGTTTGGGAGAGGAGTCAATCTGGGATAAAGCTTTGTTGATGATTTGGAAGGGAAAGAAGCACAATTAGCAATTTTCTTTAGGTTCTTCAGCCAATTGAGGTAATATCACTTCTAAGTCATATAGTCATAAAGAAAGATTGTAAGAGGTTGACATGGCTTTATAAAAAGAGGAAAGCAGGACCACTAATCTGGTTGATGATGACGAGTTTTCCTTAATGGTTTCTCAATGTAATCATTCGAGAAGGGATATTTGGTTCTTTGAAGAAAGATTGTAAGAGGTTGACATGGCTTTATAAAAAGAGGAAAGCAAGACACACTAATCTGGTTGATGATGATGAGTTTTTCTTAATGGTTTCTCAATGTAATCATTCAAGAAGGGATATTTGGTTCTTTGATTTAGGTTCCAATAATCATATAACTAACCAATATGATCGGTTTATGAATTTTGTTGGACTCAAGCAAGATAGTTTTGATGATTTTTAATGATGTCAAAATCAGCTTGGAGGGGGATATGAAATCCACATTCCAAAATTCCATTTGTGTTCCTTTTGACGCATATTTTTCTTTCTATTAATTAGATCACCAGTTATGGGCACTTGGAAATTGCATTTTTGGACAATAATTTTTTGGCTGAGGAGAGTAGTGAAAGAGGCCTTTCCAAGGGGTTTGAGAGCATAATGTTTACAAATTTTAAGCTGCTAACACAACACATGTTTATACTTTGGTTGCATTTAATGCATAGTTTAGATTTTGGCACTAAAGGGAATGAACACCTCAATGAAATCTCTTTGCTACAAAAAACTAAAATGGTTTGTGGTTTGCTTCATTCTAGATTGAGAAATAGGTATGTTTACTCTGTTTTGAGGGGAAATAGAGCAAGAAAACATTCTCGAATGAAAAGTTATGGAGGGCCACTTATTGTCTCTAGTTGGTGAACGTGGATGTTTGCAGTCCAACAAAGGTAAAATCAAGATGTGGTGGTTCAATGTAGATAAAATCAATTTTTAGTACTCTAGAGTCCATATATCTGACTTTTTGTTGGTGATTATAGAAGAATGTGGGTGTATTATCTCAAACACGAGCGAGGTGTTTTAGAAATTCAAGTAGATTAAAGCTATTGTAGAGGTAGAATCTAGTTGAAAATTAAGTTTCTGTGTATTGATAATGTGGGTGAGTTTAATGGCAAAACATATGATTTTTTTGTGTGAAAGGAGTTCAAAGATAGTTTTCCAACCCTTATACACTAGCAAAATAGAGTTGTGGAGAGAAGGAATTGAGTGGTGATGGAAAAGACTTGATGCATGCTAAGGGGTAAGAGTATGTTTGAAGTGCTAAATACAATTGTCTAAATTCTTAATAGGGGCCCTTCCAACGCGTTGTAGGAAATCACACTATAAGAGGCCCTATCAGGGAAGAAAAATCTTTGTTTGTACTGCATATGTTTATGTTCCAAATCAGGTTCCTAGTAAATTGGATCAGAAACCCAAGAAATTAAATTTTGATGGCTATAGCGAGTAGTCCAAGTACTAAAAACCAGTGACACGCCCACTAGAAAGGTAACTATAATTGGGGATATTTTTGGTCCAATTGATGCATATGGATGTTTGCAGTCCAGTGAAGGTAAAATAGATATATGGTATGCAATGCAAGTAAAATCAATATTTGGTGCTTTATATTTCCTAATTTTGTTGACTAGAGTAGGAGTATGTGTGTGTGTTTTTTGAAACCCAAGAGTGAGGTATTTGAAAAATTCAAGCAGTTTAAACCCTTTGTAGAGATTGAATCCAACTGAAAATTAAGTTTCTGCATATTGATAATGTTGGTGAGTTGTGGAAAAACATTTTTCTGTTTTTTTATGCAAAAGGAATACAAAGACAATTTTGCTACTTATACACTACAACAAAATGGAGTTGCTGAGAGGAGGGATTGAGTGGTGATGGAAATGTCTCGATGTTGTTAGGGTAAGATTATGCCGATGGAGTTTATGGTAGGAGTGATAAAGACAAATGTCTATTTTCCTGAACAAGAGCCCATCCAAGGCATTGTATGGTATCACCCCACAAGAGGCTCGATCGTGAAAGAAATCAAAGGTACATTTCTGTAAAATCTTTGGTTGTATTGCATATGTTCATGATCCAAGTCAGGGTCTTGGTAAATAGTAAGCAGTTAAGGTAAATAGTAAGCAGTCTAAGTACTACAAACTCGTGGACATGTCTACTAGAAATGAAACTATTGGTAGTGATGCCATCTCCTATTGGTGAATGTGGGTGATTGTGGTCCAATGAAGGTATAATCAAATATCCCATGGTTCATTGTAGGTAAATAAGTATGGTGCCTCAAATTTTCCTACTTTTTGTTGGTGATTAAATAGTAGGATGCAGGTATTTTCTCAAATGCAAGCGAGCTTGAAAAATTCTAGAAGTTTGAAGCTATTGTAGAGCTTAAATCTAATTGAAAATCAAGTTTACATGGACTGATAATGTTGATAAGTTTTGTGGCAAATCATTTGCTGTTCTTTTTGCAAAAGGAATGCAAAGATAGTTTTCTGCCCCTTCTACTCCGTAACAAAATGGAGTTATGGAGAGGAGGAATCGAGTGGTGATGAAAATGACTCAATGTATGCTAAGGATTAATGTTATACCTATAAAGTTTATGACATAAATGGTAAACACAATTTCTTAACAGTAGCATGTTGAAGGTGTTGTAAGGGATCGCACCACAAAAGACTTGGTTATGCAAGAAACCAAAATTACATTTATGTAAAATCTTTGGTTGTAATGCATATGTTCATGATACAAATTAGATTTGTAGGAAATTGGATTAGAAGTACAAGAAATTAGTTTTTGTTAGCTATAGTGAGTGGTCCCCATTTTGTTGACTCATGGGCATGTCTACTAGAAAGCTAAGTTATTGGTTCATTTTTGGTTCTGGTGCGGGTTCGAAGAACCCGGTTAGCCAATACAACGATTTTTTTTTCCCTTGGGTTCGTCCATACAAAAATATATAAGAAATATATAAATTCTAGCCTAATACAAGTAACCACATAGTATGCATCTTAATAAGTTGATAACCATTAAACATAAATGATAAATATTAAAATATCAAAAATCAAATATCAATAATTATCATGTGGCTGTAATTAATTACATCAAACTTTAAAAGTTAATTTTCATGATCATATTGCTCTTCATCGAGAGCATTAACATCAACATCATCAACATCATGTTGCGGTGTTAGGAAAATTAGTGTTCACATAGTTATTTGGGTGATTATTGACATTGTAACGTGAATAATTACGTGAGTAATAATTCACTAGTGGTTATTTAGGTTAGTTGTTAGAATATATTATATATGAGTAATATTGTTGTGAATAACAACAATAGTTAAATATATAGATTGATATTGTTAGAGAGTATTATTAGGGAGATTGGGAAGATATTACGGGTAGAAGAATCTCCTAGATTATAGGAAAGACATTTCCTATATAATTGTGTTATGGCAAGAATGAATGTAATAAGTATTATAGTGTGAAATAATATTAATATTGTGTGTTTTAAATCTTCTGTGTGCGGCTCCATTGTAAAGATAAGATAAATATATTAATGTCCAACTAATGACCACAAAAAGTAGGTCAAAGGGACTGTAGATTACAAAAATGTGTTAGGAAAAAGTAGGAAACCAAAAAGGTCTCCGAAAACAAGAAAGACAAATGTAAAGTGCATGAGGTAAATCTTGATATAAGCTTGTCCAAGAGCTTACATTGGTATTAGAGCGCCATGTAATCCAAGAGCCTGTCAATTATTTGTTTTCGAGCGATCCCAGGCTTGTATGTCATCTCCAACGTAGGGACAATCTGTACCTGGTATGACTACGTGCATGTGCAATCTGTTCTTGGTTACTTGTCTTCCTGGATGATGTGGAGCTCAGTCTTACCTTCACTATATGCATAATGGCATCGATGAACACCTTCACTCATCTGTCACTAGCTGCCAAGTTTTTTGTAGATCTACAACCTATTGTACACATCACATTATTTCCTGACGCCTTGCATGCATTCTACATTGTGTCCAATGATTCTTAGTCCAATGTGTAAAGGTTGGTTTTTTAATTTTTTGTCTATCGTTTCATTAGATCGACCTTCTTTGTGTGTCCTTGTCAAAAGTCACTATATTTTGTTTTGTCTTTTGCAAATAGTCTATATTAGTCTTTATACGTTATATATCAAAATGCTTTGAGTCATTTAAAATGTGTCAAAAGAATTGAAGTCTTTTCGAGTCAGTTGTTATGTTGTCAAGTGTAATTTTTTATAGTCTGAGTTAAATTGTTGTCTCATTTGTGTCGGTCTATTGACATTGTATGTCAATATAAAATAGTCAAAAAGTCATCTTTTGTAATTGGACACATTCTCGATTTAAACCAACGACCTGTTGGAGTCAAATCTGTAAAATGGATAAAATAGAAAAGATTGAAAAGAAGACTCATAAACATAAGGTAGAACAAAAATTTCCTAAGAAAGGAAGAGAAGACAAAAATAAGGCAAAGCAAAATGAAGAAAACTACAAGATCTATATATTTAAGGTGCTGAAACAAGGACATCTAGATATTGATATTTTTAGCAAGGGTATGCATATAATGAACTCTTTTATTAATTATATCTTTGATAAATTGGTTCAAGAGGCATCCAAGCTCGCTTGTCACAACAAGAAGCCGACTATTACATCCAGGGGAACCCAGATAGCTGTGCGTCATGTCTTGCCATAAGAGCTTGTTAAACATGTTCTAAAGGTGCCAAGGTTGTCACCAAGTTTTCCAACTCTTAAGTAAGCAACTTCCTATGAAGGAGGTTGAAGGCAAAGGAGGAAGGAGGTCAAGCAATGACCTCTCGTCAGTCATCAATGACGGGGCCGCACTTCTAGTATGGTGACTTGTTTTTCAGTTGTGTGGTGTGATGCATTTCTTTTCGAGTGGTGTGAAAAATAAGAACAAATGTAGTATGTTCCTGTTCACTTGTATATGTGATTATTCCTAATGCAGTCCCCTAATGTAAACATATAGTGTAAAAATGAAAGTACAAAAGATAAGCAACATCACGATACTTATAGAGGTTGAATAGTCAAATGTGTACCTGTTCATACCTAGGTTAGTGGTTAACCTTTGTAAAACCATTTGTAAGGGTTATTGGTGAACCTGCAAAACCATTTGTGTAAGGTTATTGGTGAACCTGCAAAACCATGTGTAAGGTTATTGGTGAACCCGCAAAATCATTTGTTAAAGGTTATTGATGAACATGCAAAACCAATTGTGTAAGGTTGTTGGTCAAAGCTTGGAAAACCATCAGTATACAGATGTGGAGGATGAATAGAAGCGTGGGTGCCTATTCATATCTGGATGGTCATTGTATCCATCCACGAAAGCCATTTATGAAGATATAGCTTGTTTGGTGTTTTGTGCAACCCTGATGCTGCACAATTGTATGCAAAAGGCCGATGCATCGCATGTGTATGCCAAGATCATGAGCAAATAGAGGTGAGCAAGGTACAAAAGAAGTGGGAAAGTTTTTTTACTACTATGCAAACACTAAGGGGCGGAATGTTAAGAAAAATAGTGTTCACATAGTTATTTGGGTGATTATTGTAATGTGAATACTTACATGAGTAATAATTCACTAGTGGTTATTTAGGTTAGTTGTTAGAATATATTATATACAAGTAATATTGTTGTGAATAACAACAATAATTACGTATATAGATTAATATTGTTAAAGACTATTATTAGGGAGATTGGGAAGATATTACGGGTAGAAGAATCTCCTAGATTATAGGAAAGACATTTCTTATATAATTGTGTAATGGTACGAATGAATGTAATAAGAATTAGAGTGTGAAATATAATATTAATATTGTGTTTTAAATTTTTTGTGTTCGGCTCCATTGTACATTGCATGAGATAAATCTTGATATAAGATTGTACAAGAGCTGACACATGGTTCATTAGAACCACATGGACTATCACAACCGCCACTCCCACTAGCTTTTGCTTTTGTTTATAATTGAGTTTTAGGGTTTAGGCATGTGTTTTTAATTATTTCCTTGCATTGGTTTTAGGGAAAAAATGAAAAATGTTAAAAAAAACTCATTTTTGACTCATGTTGACCGCTGCAGGCAGTGTATTCGTTGTCCCAATGCCCAGGGTTTGTCCTAGGCACCCGGGTATGTGGGGGTTCTTTTGGCAGAAGAACCACCACGTACCCGAGTGCCCATGTACGAACCTTGGGTGTTGGAACGGCAAACTGCCCCCGAACCAGAACTCGGTTTGAACCCTAGGCCCTAACTAGAAAGGTAACAATCAGTAAGGAAGTTGATTTTAATGAGGGTGTTAGCATTTTTGATTTTATATCAAAGTCAGCAACAAAGTCAGATTCTCCATGTATTTTGAGTTTTAATGACATGGCTTCAGATAGTACTCAGATTATACAGGAGGTTTAGGATGGGTTTGAGGCTGATATAGGGGCTGAAATGAACACGTTTTTGATATACGTGATCTATTGGATTCACTTGTAATCTGCAAATCATGGTGAGCTCATATGACAACTAGAATGCTCAAGGAAGTGTGTCTTGAGTAGGAACTGTGCAGGATAATTTTTACTCGCACGAACGAAAATGTTAAAATTTGAAACTAATGCGGTGAGCTGCCTTGAAATTGGGTATGACTCGGTCACAGGGTCGCAATTATAAAGTCAGTTTTAGTATTGCTTAGGAGGAAGGTGTTAGGGTAATTGTCATTACATAAAACCCAAAGAGTGACATAATGACTTATGACACTTGGCCAAAAGCAAATATTTTTTATTCCAACTTGTTTGGTAGGAAAAGTCTCTTGAAGGATATAAAAAAATTATATGTAGAAAGCCCACTTGAGGCAAGTGTAGTTTAAGTGTTATATACTGTCGGGCGATTCTTTTGTGTGATGCAATCCTTCAGTTTCCTATTCTTCAAGATCTCTTGTTCCGTTTTCTGTTATTCTATAATATTTTTTCCATGTATTTCTTCTATCATTGGTAGAAATGCAACAGGCTTGTCCATCCATCTTCAGATGCAATATCGTATTGTGCTAAAGATGTATATTCATTATAGTCCATTGTGTGTTTCAGAAAGTACTAAAAAAGCTGCTATCCTTGATGAAGGTGATGGATGTTGGTAACTTGAAATGAACCTAGACTGCACTTAAAACAAATCTGCAGGTTGCTGTCCACTATGGTATGATTGCATAGCTTCAGAATTCACCATCTTTCTGAAATTATCCACCATGACCATGACCATGACCATGAGATAGATAGTCATTCACAAACTGTCTGAAAGTAGCCTGTTGAGATTGTCTGTGTTGATAGACTCCCATTATCGCAATTGGTAAGGCAATTGTCAATATTTGCTAAGTTTCTATTGGTAGGCTTGGTAATGTTACCAAGGTTAGATGCCTAAATGAACTTGCGGACATATAATGCTAGCTTGTGCTGTTTGATGTACCTCTCCAAATTTGAAGGAGTTTTGTGTGCTTCGAAATGATCTGCAATAATCGAACTGCTCATCTTGCGTATGATCTATTTTCTCGAAGACCTTGAAGTATGTAAATGCCATGGAGTTTTTGCAGACTTCCATATTGAAGATGACAATTAGGAAAATTGTGATACTATGGTATGATTGCATAGCTTCAGAATTTGCCATCTTTCTGAAATTATCCACCATGACCATGAGATAGTCATTCACAAACTGTCTGAAAGTAGCCTGTTGAGATTGTCTGTGTTGATAGACTCCCATTATCGCAATTGGTAAGGCAATTGTCAATATTTGCTAAGTTTCTATTGGTAGGCTTGGTAATGTTACCGAGGTTAGATGCCCAAATGAACTTGCGGACATATAATGCTAGCTTGTGCTGTTTGATGTACCTCTCCAAATTGGAAGGAGTTTTGTGTGCTTCGAAATGATCTGCAATGTTCAAACTGCTCATCTTGAGTATGATCTATTTTCTCGAAGACCTTGAAGTATGTAGATGCCATGGAGTTTTTGCAGACTTCCATATTGAAGATGACAATTAGGAAAATTGTGATGCTTGGTTGGTTGTTGATTAACTGCAGTACAATATTACCAAATTCTTTGTTACTGGCTTAGAGATCGTCGAAGTCTGCCAAGTTGAAATGCACAAGCTCAAGAAAAGAATTCAGTGTAACTGCATGGTCCCATGGGATGCTGCTTGGACAAGCACCTTTGTTGCTGTCAGGGTTGTGGTGTCCTGTGACAATTACACATTAGGGCCTTGCCAGTTGCATTGCAGCTCTGTCACGTCAGGCAATCTGCAACTGGAATGTATGTGTGTTTCAATACTTTCTGAATACGTTGTACAGCTGCAAATATGTCACTTCATGTGTGATGCATTCTGGAACTTTGACTGAAAGCAGACTTTCTACATGTTCCAACAGCCCCCACTACTAAAGTCATACTTCCTTTAGGTCTTAATTCAAAATTGTGGCTCTGAACCTCTTCATAAACCTGCTGCTAACCATACCAAAATAAACTACCAGGAAAACTTCAAAGTAGGGAAACACTGCTGTATGGTCAACCTTTCGTCTTAAAAATATACAAGAAATACATATTTTCTGATAAAGAAAGGGCTGAAACCAAAAGCACTATACCCGAGGAATCATCCATTAATCTCATTCGCTCATTGGCTTCATACCTGCTTTTAGCATCTCCTCCTCCTTGTTCTTGATCTACTTGAACTGAGTTCTGGTCATAAGTTGTATTAGACTCTTTGTTCTATCATAATGTTTCTTGAGACATTTGGGATAGCTTTAGCTGCTGGTTAACTTTGGCCATCTTATTATTTGGGAAGTGACTTTAGCTTGTTGGCAATCCAGGCTAGAATATGTAACTGTGTGCAACTATAACTTAAAGGTGGTAGCACCGTGATGTAAGGAAGCCTACAATATGCATCATTGAAGCCTCTGCTATGTAGATGTGAGTAAAGTGTTTATTGGCCATCTTATTATTTGCTGAAGTGTTTATTTGCTGGAATCATGACATATTTCCTGGGGAAGTAAAAATGCTCGTCTAAGGCAGGTGATAAAGAAGATTGAAGCCAAAAGTACACACGGTTTACTGTGGTTAGCACATAAGTATGGTTTGATAATTCTAGTTGTCACTAGGTTTTAAATTTTTTATGTGATTAAGAAATTTTGTGTTTAGAGAAGTTTAACGGAAATTTGCATTATTGAAGCAAATGATTTTAGTAATATTTATTCTAATGCTCGGTTTCCAAACTTTGTTGCAGTAGCGTACCTCTCTACAACTTCAGCTATATTTATGATTATGTAATGTCATCTCCAAAGAGTTTTGTAGACAGGTGAGGGACTGTCATTATATATTATGCATGGATGTACAATATATTTCTGCCTCTCTTCATCTATGTAACCTTTGTTGGGTCAGAGAACAATATTTATCATTTAGCCTATCTAATGTTAGGAAGGGGTCTTTATATCTGTTTATGCACTCACACGAAAGGATCATTGCAGGAATTAGTTTGTTTCAACTTTTATGAGGAAAATTGCACTTATTAGAAGTATATTAACTGTTACTAATGAATAGCTTCCTAGACCCAAAAGGAGAGCGTTACAATCCAAAAATGGCCCCAGCTATCCCAAAGGACAAGTGGCGGAAAGGATCTCAGGTTAGTGAACCTTTTTGGGGCTATTTTAGGGAATTTTCATGTCTAGGCTTAGCTATGATTTAGACTTCTCAAATATTTGATAAGAAAAAATACTGATTACAGATGGATGTTTATCCTTCATGTTCATCTTTCATGATATTTGCAGTGGGTTACACTTGTAAGAAAGCATGCGGAGATTATGGTAGCAGATAATACAATCTTCCCTGTTTTTAAGCGTCTTTGTAAGGTAATGCCAAAATCTTGTTGCATTGTACTGAGGATATTATGTAATCTCAATCTTAAGTGTGTGATAAATCCGTAGATTACTCTTTGCTATATCCCCATATAGCATTTTCTATCAGGGCTTGTATGTGCCAAAGTATTGTGCTTCCCCAGGAATTGAATGGTCGATGTATTGGGTGTGTGCGAGAATCCATGGATTCCTTAGTGTGGATGCAAATTTGAGATTCGTGCTTTGGAAATTTGCTTCATGTGTGTGCTGGTTTCTTGCAATTTTTTCTGGCAGGGATGGCCATCAAAACCAAGATATCTAAGGAAACAGAACCAAAATAAACTTGCATCTTTGCCTGGATTTATAGATCTTAGAAAACACTATGTTTTGAAACTTATTTTGTCACTAGTTAAGTTAGAACAGAAAATAGAATGGCCTGAAAATCTCAATAAATAGCAACCTGAGTTGAACTAATCAGATAGATAAATCGTTCTATACCCTTTCAATTTTCTCATTTCTGGGGTGGTGGTTCAAAGTTAGGGACGGCAGTTTGTGGATCCAATGACCAAGGTTCAATTCCTAGGAGACATCTTTCAAAAGGCTGGGGAACACAGCTTTTCGAATTGCCTTGGGATACACAACTCTTCCCATTTTCTGGTCCCTAGTAAGGCATTGTGTTCGAGTGTAATGGCAGCAGTAGCTAGCCACACCATGCATGAGCCTCACTGTGTGTATTATGCCATCGCTGTCGAAGAAATGGTGGTTGATGAGAGGCTCGAACTGAGGATTAACATCATTGTGGATGTACACGCCTTCCAAACATGAAAAAAATTTGGCCCACTGCTTGCAGCTTGTGGTGGACTACATTATTGCTCAGGGTCGTGGAGTTTTTGGACAATTAAAGCTTTGGATCGGTCGTCATCAACACGTGGCTTGATAACTCCGAAGGTTGTCTCCAATTGTGCACGCAAATATGTGTTTTTTCACATTAGGGTTTAAAAGATTATGACAAACATCAAAAGTTTTATAATGTTGCATAATATATCTTCATGATGTCTAGTGAGAGGAACCAATTAAATATCTCTAGACTGGAGCGTACTTTTGGAGGGCAATTTTTGCAGCATGTGTGGAGCAGTATTTTGCATTGCTTTGTGTTCTTTTCTGCTTCAGCGGGAATAATTGTTTTTCACTGAAATGGCATGCGTACGTGGTGTTACTTCTGCATATTTTGAAGCACAAATGGAATCAACACAGCCTGGGAGGAGACAATGTGGTGGGAAGCTGCCGGTCATTGCATTCAGGGCCAATGCATGAAAGCATGCAAGTCAAGATCTGACTTTGACCAAACAAGGAGAGCTCTAGTTTGAGTGGATGGGACAAAGTTCAAGTACGAATATCGCGATGAAAGTCATGGAAAGGAGGAATAGGACAGTTATGGAGGTGGCAAGATGCATGGTGCATGGTAAGAATTTGCCATATCAGTATTGGAGGGAAGACGTGAATACAACGGTCTGAATCCTTAACCAGTCTCCTTGTAAAACATTGCAAGATGTCACTTCCAAGAAAACATGGTCAGGTAGGACACCATCCATAAGTAACTTTCGTGTGTTCGGTTGGTTGATTTTGCATTAATTCATGAGGAGAAGTATACTATACGCAAAGAGTAAAATGTATATATTGGTTGGTTATCTTTAGCAGTCAAAAGCATACAGGTTATTAGATGTCTCTACAAGCAAATTTTTGGTTTAGAAAAATTGTGGTTAGTAGAGATGTGGTTGTAGATGAGAAGATATTTTTCTTCGGAAGTCTACAAATATTATTGTATGAATAATTGTTGTTGATATTTCTGGAATAATTTCTTGTGTTGAAATAAAACAAGGCTCAAAGCTGAAATATCAGAGGAGTCACGTTCCAAGAGGGAGTTGATGGAGGACAAATTGATACCAAGTCGTCACAACCAGATTAGGAGAGCTAGCAACATAGAATGAAGTGGTATTATACAATGGCTAAAGATATTCAGAAGGATGAATTGCTACGGGCAATGGTCGATCTACACGATTGGGGAAACAAATGTTGCAAGGTGGCAAGCAGGGAAATTTTGCTCTACCTTTTGTTGTTTCGTAGGTATTTGAACCTAACACATTTGAAGAAACCAAAGAAAACCCTGAATGGGAAACTGCCAAGTGGGGGGGGAAATAGGGCTCAGTAGTAGAAAGTCAAGAACCGGGTGAAGTTTTAATGTAGACAGCAAAGAGTAAAGGCATGGAAATATTGGTGATGTTGGAGAATATGTTTGATTGTAGAGATATGTTTTAAAGATTTTGTGATTGTAATTTTTTGTTAATCTTTGATGTTGAATACCAACAGCAAGACATCAACTTGTCAATATACCAGATAGTTAGGGATTGATAGATATATTTTCTTGACAAACAATGTCTTGTCCCTACAAGTATGTCCTTGATTGCTTGGAATATGATAAATTGACCTCGGGTAGCAGAAAGGTTAAGTATCTCATCCAATTAGAAGAATAGAACCATGTAAGGTTAGGGAGCCAAGGAAAATACTTCGAGGCTATGGTGCATCAAATGAAGTGTTCAAGTCACAAGGCATTTTGATGTAGAAAAGGTGCATCAAACAAGTTTTCAAGTGATGAGGTATTTTGATGTGGTAGCTCTCTAAATGAGTGGAGGTTAGTGACGCCCAATAATGGATGTGGCCATGAGGTGTGTTAAGAGACATGACACATGGAATAAGCACTTGAAAAAGTGGTACATGCTAGGTCATTAGTGATGGGACTTCCATCACTAGAAATTTTTTGGAGGTTGATCATGCTGCAAAGGGGGAATGGTAGAACCATTGGGAACAGATTGACCCATCTAGGGCAGAGCATTCATTAAAGGTGTATGTCCAGACATTCAAGGTTGAAGTAGGTGGTAGGGGCATGATAATAGGCTACCATAGTTATGGTGTGCGGTAGATGTTCCAAGACACTTTAAAGACTTCAAGGTTGGAGTAGGTGGTAGGTGCATGCATATAGGACACCATAGTTTGGTGTGCCGTAGATGTCCCAAGATATTTCAAGGTTGGAGAGCGTTAGGCGTTGGCCATTCAAGAGAACAATGCAAGAATATCTCTTAGAGGATATAACATAGCACGGTATTGTTGTTTAGTTTTGGATATAATATGAGAATATGGTTTGTTGTAAATTGATCACTTTAAACAACAAATAGGTGAATAATGAAACATTCAAGACAATGCGACACATCAAGGTACAACAAAGGGAACCAATATTGAACACCAGCTCCTAATTTACTCAGCGGTTGTAGTGTCTAGTTACCCATGTACTCCGGTGAGATGGAATGGCGACCATAGGGACACTTGGCGACATTTGCTGCATTGTAAGCAGCATTACACATTGACTAAGTTCATGTCTGAACTTAATCAAACTCTTTGAGCCCTGTATTTCTATACAAGATCATATTAACGATCTAATAACTAAATAATTCAGATTGTATCCGATTTTGTCATGAAGGGGTTGTTAGATATATTAGATATTGTACAGTATTGTTGGAGTATTATTAGTATATTGTTAGCTTATTATTAGCTTGTTGTTAGTTTGTTACAACTGGGTTATGGTAAGATTTGGTTTGTTCCTGTGATATAAGAATGATTTAAAAATGTACTACTTACCTGGTTATAAAAACAGGCTATTGCAATGTTATAGCCATGGCCCATGATTTAATCTTATCGGGGAAGGTGTGAGTTTTAAGTGACTTTGATGAAAGAGTAACTTGCTGTCGTGGCAACTTAGCCGAACGTGAGTTATGCACACGGTATAGGAATGTGAGACTCACTTTCATAAGCTGGCTGGATGTAATGTCAGATTTGCCATTCAAGGGCTAGCCTGCTTGCGAATGCGAAGTCCAAGCAGGTGCATGAAAGCCATTTTTGAAAAGAAAATTCTTACTTAAATAATTTTTTGGCCTTTTACTAATGGTTTTAGTGATAATATTTTACTAAGAGATAAAAGTTTCTCCTGAGAAATCTATGGTCTTACTTTAGGAGAGCAACCTATGCACTTAACCCAACTGAACTTGCACCTTCACCCTAAATTGCATGTCGTCTCTCTAGATGTGCAATTTTTTTTATTTATGGTTTGGAAACTGGATTGCAGAAGTAGCTTAGCTTCCAATGTGTACCCTTTTTATGGGAATGGGTGTGTTCCATGAGGATGTGTGCATATTCTGACATGCATGTACACGCTTACTCATACGCATTAGAAAGCAAGAGATCGTCATTTATACCATAGTTACTAGAAGACTTAAGTGCATGGATGAGGACCACATCCTTGTCCTCGTCCCCATACCCAATCTTTTGGTGACTATATCTATATAATATAGCTGTACCCTTATTCATTCTCTCTCATACCTGTACCCCGTGTCTCCAGGTGACTGAGATTTAAGCATCCAAGATATAAATTTACTAGGTAATTTATTTAGATTTGAATGGTGAACATTCACGCTTATGGATGTGTTTTCATGTATGTGTGAGAAAGTGGCCGTGTAAGGAAAAAGCAAATAACTTAGTAAAAGATTTAGTTACTGAGGCACTCTTTATCTCACAGTCATCATTAAACTGCTTTTCTTTTTCTCTTCCTGCCATTAAAGTCAGCAACTTTAGACGTGTGTTTGTTGGGACCGTCACCTGTGGGCCTGTGTGTGTTTGCGCAGTTCACCATTTAAAGATAAAGGAAGTTGGTAAATGTTCATATTATTTGTACTCAATGTCTGTAGTTCATTCATTAATAACTTTCATTGTAACAACTCTTTTGGATCATAACTTAGGTTTTTCCAACAATTATAAGCTAAGATGTTTATTTTAGTGTTTGATTGAAGAACAAGAATATCCTTATACCTATGCATACTTTCACATGCTTCTATTGCTATATTAACTGAATTTAAACTTGAATGATTGTATCTGAAATTCTTTATCGTTGTAAAATGTTGCCTAGGAAGAGTTCTGGCGGAAAATTTGACCAATTCATTCTTAGATCAGTTCCTTTGTATTTTCAATTTTGGAGTTGCGAGATCTCCACTGACTATCACATATATTTGAAATTTCTAAAATATTTTTAATACATCCAGTCAAGATACAGGTCTTTTATTTTCCTTGAGACCATATCTATTTTGTAATGAGTGATGTGATATTTGTGTCAACTTAATGCTGCCTCCTTCCCTCACATATTTGTAAACAGAATAAAATTCATGGTTGGTGTTCAGATAACTTGTGTTGCATACTAAACCCTATTGTGATTCTGCTTCAGAAGATTATTAACCACAATTGGTATATAATTTCTGATTAGAAAAGTTTTTTCAATTATGAAGCAGCATTTTCCCCATCAATATAAGTGTTTCAAGAATGTTATTTTGTTCAGTTATCAGTTAGGCCAGTTAAGGGTTGTAGCACTAATGTTTGGTAAGAGATGCTTTTATTCGTGTAGTCAAGATAAATTTGGAAATGAAAATTCGAAATGCAATAACCAGGCTAAACGTGCAAATCGGTTCCAAATGCATCTGGATCCTCATGATTGGGCAAGGTAGATAGAAAGAACATAAAATAACAATTGAAATAAAACAGATGGTACCTCAGTTTTTGCAGTTCAATTTACCTCCGAGATGAACGATGTGCCCAATTGACAAATGGATCACTTAATACAGACTAAGAAATTTTGCAGCAGCAATAAAGACTTTGCTAGCTTGACAAGAGGCTAGTTGGGCATGAGAGATTTATCATAAGAATTCTGATTGAATGCATGGGGTGGCGGCGGCATGGATTTATATGGAAAGGAGACGGAAGATCCATGGTTTGGTCAAATTTCCTCCTAAATTTTTGAAATGAACAGTGGGAGATTCCCTCCACTCAACGGAGATCTCTAGAGGGAAGGAAAGTTCTAGAGATTAGAAATCTAAGGCTTCATGTTTTCAATTTTAGCCATTATGGGATATTCCACATAGGAGACTTTTAGTCATGAGAAAGTGGGATGGGTATTAGGGAATTAAAGATTAGAAAAATAGAATATCAGACAAGTGGGACAATTATGTGGCTTAGGGGGATTAATTAATGAATTAATTAATTTGAAAGGTGGAAGGGGGTATGTTAATAAGTGAAGAATGAAGGGGGATATTAGATAATAAGCGAAATTTATGATGTCGGGGAGGTGAGCGAAATTAAGTGTATATAATTTGCAATGCAACAAAAATATGTTGTTTTTCTTTAAGCTTGTTGTAACATTCACTATGTAGAATTTGGTTTGTGAATGTTGATTATTTTCGGTCTATTGTTTGTTATTACTTAAAGAGAATACAAATTAAAGTTATTTCTATTATAGGCTTATGCCATGGTCTTTAGAAGATACTGCGGGACTATATGCTGACAAATTCAACTTTCTATTTCCTGCAGAGAAGACCCCCACTACCGGAGCATTTGAGAAAGCAGGCCCATGTAAGCAGCTACCTTGCCATCCAATGTGTTATGCAAGGAAACATATTGATTATATTAGAAACTAATAACTGTGTAAAGGAACAATATATTGCTTACATATTCTGTTCTTATATATAAAATCCTGTGAAGAACAGTTTGTGCTAACAAAGAAACTGTAAATCAATATGGGATATGAAAGCTCTGTGACTTCTTGTGATAACTGTCCCCAAGAATTCCCTATGTTTAATTGTCAGAAGAGTTATTAACTTATTAATGTCTGCTTATTATGTGGTTCAATTTCCAAGTGAATGTCCTTCCGTGTTATGTGTTGCAAGTCTAGATCGGTCAATTTTCAATATACCTTTCTCCAGTAACCTTGTTTTTCAAATGAAGTTAGTTCCTATGCATATGAGTCTTTGAGTTCTTTCTACATTGAGTTGCATATAATTCATATAGGCTGACCCATAATAATGATGCTTTTTTTTTTGGAGGAATGCATATTTTATCGCATCCAAGAACATTTAAAATCACCAGTTTAACAACAAGGTTAAAGAGACAAATCCTGGTTGAAAAGCTTCAAATTTCCTAAATTGGCTGAGAAACGATCCTCATGAAAAGTTGCCTTAATTTTTGGCTTCCATAGGAAAGCAACGGTAGACAATCAAATTACATGCCATAAATATTTGCAGCTATCCCTGATCATCCAAGTGTCCCCAAAGAGAGGGCCTTGCCATAAAAGTGGGGAATAAATAAATCGTAAAATCCAGCTTGTAACCACACCCAAAAATTCTTAGCAGAAGTACATCTGCATAAGGCATGGCCATCTGATTCCTTCTCCCAAAAATACTGCATAAAGAATCCATGACACCAACCTTGTGAAGTTTTAATAAGACTGCCAAACCTTGGTGAAGGTGTAGGATTAACAGAACAGGATGACCTAATGTTTCCTATCTAGTTATCATGTACATATTTAGTTAATAGAAGATGTATGATGCTTTATGGGAGACTTATCTGCTTTGATTGGTAAACGGAAAGTTTCTATAATATGTTGGTTTGCTTCATGAAATTATATGACCCTGTTCCATCTGTTTCTGCTGAATTGAATTATCTGACTATTCTTCTCATATTGTAATTAATCACTTTATGTTGGAAGATTTAATTTTGTTTATCCTGCAAAATTAATGGTAGTTATGATATGCTAAGTATTCAAAGCAATTTTTTCTTACACGTGAAAGTCTTTTCAATTACTGACAAATAGCAAGGTATCTGTCTCCTCACTCTAGTATCCATAAATGCTAGCCTTTCACTGGCATTCAGATGCCACTATACATTAGTACTGACTTTATTGCAATGTTCCAATAAGTCAAATTTGTGTATTGATCAATGTGTTCAAGATACATGTTTTTTGTGTATCCACAAGCTAGATGGTTTTCTTAGATTCCCACAGACATTCATATTTGCTGAGTTTTTCTGGATAAGATGCATTGATGTTTTGTCCTATTGAAAATAATGTTTAGACTCAAAACTATGTTTAGATGTTTTTCCTTTGATCTTTGACCTTTCACATTGAAACTATGTTTAGATTGCTAATATAGCCTTTCTTGATTCCTGTCTATTGCCAGCCTGCAGTTCTCCAAAAAGAGCATAACTGTATACCTGATGAACATTATGTGCAAACATTGCTGACTGTGAGTATTAATTATTTCTTGGATTCATTTTCCCTGCACTTGATTTTCTTACTTATCATTGGATTGAAAACATGTTCTGCATTATGTTACTATTGGAAACAGTGCAGTCCCTGTGTTTTTTAGTGAAATTAAATTTCACTGTATAGAAATTATTAATATTGTAATTTGGAATGTGTTTGTTTTTCCTTCTGTAAAATAAGGTTATCAAACACAAGTTATTGCCTGAATGTTTGATAACTTCCAACTTTTGGTTGATCGCTTGCCTTCACTACTTATAACTCCTTATTTGCTTCATTTGTCATATCTAGATGAAAGGTCTTGAAGATGAACTTGAGCACCGGACCCTGACCTACACTTTCTGGAATCAGTCTAAAAGCAAAATTGACGTGCAAGGATGGCACCCTGTTACATTTACATATGCACATGTTGATGCCAAACTTGTGGAGAAGATCAAGGTACGGCACAAAATTTCAGTTACCATTCAGACATTATTAATTTGCCCCTTTGAAATACTGTGGTTGGTGGTTTTCTGCAATTAGTTTTGAAGAATTATGGCATTGAAGGTATGGATGTATCTTTTCCTTCACTTAAAATTGCAGATCTAAGGGAGAATTATATTGGGCTATTATATATTATATTAGAAAACATTACATGATGTGAAATATGTTGCAGTGACCGTCATATTTATTTGTTGTTGCCTGTCCCACCATTCCTTAAAGGGATAAACAAAAGGAAAACAAAGAATATATGAAGGTTAAACATTGGGTTTACCCCACATTTACTTTCAGTGCTTTTGTCCTTGTTTTATTTAGTTAGTCGTTGTTCCTAGGGTTCTTTTACCCTACCACTTTCTATTGTAATTAGGTGTATTCTCAAGTCCCACTGACCTACTTTTGATCATTCGTGGACATTAATATAATTTCTTTCTTTCTTTTTTTCTTTCAATGAAATATAGTGTACAGATGCAATCCTACTTGAGACTTAGGGAAATACAATGGCAAAGTCCTCTGTGAATTGGTCCATTCAGTTGTTTTCAAAAGAGAGTGGGGTGAAACATCATCAAACTTTCTAGTGGAGGTGTACAAATGCAATCCACTCATAAGGTCATTCAAAGTTTTGCAGCATTTAATGATCATTTGCACTCGGAGTGGAGTGGCTCATTTTTATTCTTTACATCCCTTCCTTTCCTGCTGGTGATGCATGAGTTTATTTTGAAACAGAAGGCCTCTGCTCAATCTTCAAGAGTTTCAGCTTTCCATCTAACGTGTAAATGTAGTATTCTCTATTGCCCAGGCACCTTATAATCCCCCACATATAACAGCCTACATGCAATCAAAAGGCTATCCTTTCAAGCCAAACAACTTACAAAAACTATTGACAATCTAAGGGTGCGCGATAAACAAATAGGTGGCTTAGGGTAGCCCTATAGGAGACAATAGTCAATCCTTGTACAACTCTGGTTAAAAATAAAACAATGAAAAAATTGTCATAAAAAGTGGGTTGGCACCAAATACTCCCCTAGTCTGACCAGTAAGGGTGCTCATGTCACTAGCACGTGTCTACAAAGAACCTTCTGATGCAGGGTAGTCAACCCCATAACATGATAATCCCATATAATGCCATACATCATCCTCACCACCTTGTATATCTCACAAATTCTTTGGTCATTGCCCTAGACTGGGGCTAAGGTTGACCATAGTGGACCATTGTGTGCAGTGATCAAATTTGAAGGGCCGGTCCAAATTCAAATGTAAGGGCATATATCCGTCCAACCCTTCCATGATGAAAAGTTGCATAAATATTTACACTTCAATTGACGAGTAAATTAAGTACACACTTTATAAAAAGAAATGCTAAATACAATATTGTGCTTTCAATTTTCTAATAAATGTAAAATTCAGCCTCAAGATGGTTTCACTTGTGTAGTGAAATATTTTTTTCTCTAAATTACAGCACAATTTTTTTTGTTAGGCTTTTGGTTCTATTAAGTGTACGACAATAAGTATTACCTCTGAGCATGAAATTTCAAAGTTTGATGCGCATGCACACAAGTTTCAATCTGCTAAAATTTTACTTAACCATTGTGTAGAAAGGCCCAGGACACTAAGGAAATGCTTGGCAAGCATAATGCCAGACTCCACCACTCTTGCCATCATTCTCCAGCCTGTGCCAAAACAAATGGGAGCGGAGCAGGGTAGGACATCCATCAAGTGTAATGGATTCTATCAGATGTTGTAGTCTGAGTGCTCTGATAGACGTGTTTGCAGAAGTGAAAACATACCACAGGTACATGAACTGTTTGACAAAATGTCTCAATGAAATGTGCACAAAATAGCTTTTGTATACCTGATAGATTTGTTTGTGCATATTTAAGACACATGGATTGTTGAGTCACTTGAAATGAATGACTCAAGAAGCAACTGTGAACTGTTTGACAAAATGCCTCAAAGAAACGTAGCTCATAGATGGTGATTACTTCAGGGTATACTGTGCATGGCTATGCCAAGGATGCTTTCAATCTCTTTGAAATAATGAAACACTTTGGAACACACCAGGGATACCTTGATTTTCTCGAGCCAAACAAATTTATTTTATGAAGAGAGCATATGACTCTCAGGGTCTATGCTCCTATGGATTGGAACAAGGAGTAAAAGGCATAAAGGATAAATCAAGTGATTGCTAAGCCAGCTGCTATCATACTCCTACAAATAACAACAAACATAGGCTACCCCATTCCAGTGTTCCATTATAATGCAAAACAAAATTCCAAAAAAATAATTACATTTACAGACTGGATTTATCCAAACTGAACCCAGCCATCAACACATAGAATCAACAGAGCAATTTTAAAGTAGAGGGCGATCAATTGCGTTTTACTTCATAATGCTAAACTTTACAAGTTTTAAAAAGAGGGAAGAATAATATCTTGTCTGATCTTGTATAATAACAGTGACAATGACTGTCAATATTGATAAAGTCGTTCAGGGAAAACAACTCACTAACAACAACATCCATGTTCTCTCTTATGACTTGTGCAAATTAATTTATTTAGTGCCAATGTTTTGATAAAATCCACTCCACTGTCATTACAGTCAATATAAACCATGTCCTCATGAATTTGCCAATCTTCCAGCCAACAGATAGAAATATACCAGAGTGCAAATCAGATGAGAAAAGTTCACTGTATTGTGTCTGCAAGGGAGGGTGTCATCAATGAAATGAATAACCCGATAGACATATAATATATTAATATGCATATATGAAGAAACAGTCAACTTAGATAGACATATAATATATTAATATGCATATATGAAGAAACAGTCAACTTAGCCAGCAAACCTAAAGATAAGCATGCCAAAACATGTGCCGCCTACTTCAAATATTCAGAAATTGATTTTTTTTTTTGATTGGTGATTTTTAAGTGTACTTTTGGGATGGATTTGAACCCCTTGGACGGGCTGGGACAGGTTCAATTTCGATCACTGATTGTGTGTATTCATGCCCTTAAATGCATGTACAGAGTGCATCATAATCATGACATTCAAACATCTTAACTGAGTATGAGACTACAACAACATAATAACAATACTCTTAACAGACATAAAAAAAATAACAGATGACAGAATTGTAATAAACTCATATTTCAGTAGAGATACAGTGACAACAGAGAGGTTATGTAAGCCAGTCTCCATCTGGGCACCCAATTGTCATATAATAAGCTCTAAACAAAAGTTACCTAAGTCTCAGGGATAGGGGGTGTTTTCTGGGACGTCAAAAATTTTCTCAGATTTTGTGGATGGCGGGGGGAGGGCTATTTAAATAATATATAAAAATTAATAATAACAATATTTTTATATTTTAATATATTCAATGAAATGTAGTGGTTTAAACTTTATTTAATGTTTTTTAGGGTACTTTATAAGGGTTCAATGTTTTTAAAACTAACAGGTTTTTTCAGGGAGGGATGGGGGGGCGATGCGCAAGTTGGGCAGTGGGGGTGTTCTGTTTTAAAGTAAAAGCATAAAAAAAATTTT
Source organism: Torreya grandis (assembly GCA_037957365.1). Lineage (NCBI taxonomy): Eukaryota > Viridiplantae > Streptophyta > Pinopsida > Cupressales > Taxaceae > Torreya > Torreya grandis. The sequence continues at coordinate 2,230,347 of JARHVA010000395.1, read as the reverse complement.
AAAAATAAAGAAAAAATTTAAAAAAATTGGGGAGGTCCCCTCCTAGTCCCCATTTAATTTCCCAAGTCCTGAAACATCTGGTACGTCACCAAAATATAGGTGACGCGTTCCCAGCTGCTCTAAACACATATCAGAACTTTTTGAAACATAAGAGATTCATTACATGCATGGCAGAACTGTAATTTTCTGTTCAAAGCTAATTCTAAAAAATAAAATATGAAACAAGTCTCTGGGAGCAAGATCCCAAGTGCATAGACAGCCTGCATACAAGTAACATAACTTCCATTTAAGTTGATCCTTAAGACTAAAATTCAAAGCTATAGCAGGTTTGTTTTTCTGCTTTTAGGCTTCATTTATTATTCTTTTCGAGAGAAGACATAATGTGATGATATGTTGGAAATTGGAATGATGTTCATGTATTTTTTTACTTTGTTGGCCCATTTTTCCCATTATAAATACTCATAAAAGGGGTCTAAGCTGGCCGGTCGTAGGATGTGTTGTTTTGGCTGTCTTGAGGTTCATCCATATATATAATCAATAGCATTAATTTTCCATAACAGAGTCGGATTCGATTTTATGGGTCTGCCCCTCTTATGGTGCTCTTCACCATCGTGTGGCTTTGTTTTGATTTGTTTATGTTATGATGTATCATTTTGAACACCGAAATGGCTATATGAGTTGCAATTTAGTATCTATCATTTTGTTTAGAACCGTAAAGTCTCTTCACTCCTAGAATACACATTGTCCTCATCAAGACCTGCCTTATAGATCTTTACACCACAGAGATTGAAAATGTTCACAAGTAATGTATCTGACCCACATCCATTTTGCAAGCTTTCATAAACTACTGTTATTATTTTTGTGCACAACTCAATCAATAGATGCACCACTTATATGTGGACAATAAAAAGGTTTTGCAAGGTCATAAAGTATATGTTTTGGTGGCTTTAGTGATGGGTAAACCCCTTTACCGAGCACAGGTCCAAGATCTAGGAAAAGGACAAACACTATGAAAGCTAGCGTTTACCATGGTAATAATAACAAGAGAGCACTAGAACACAAAGATACAAGAGATCAAGATAGTAATTAATAGAATGCGATTAGACAATGATATGAATGATATTTGACAAACATCAATTTGACTACTAGGAACGGGGATATCCATCCTTTGAAGTATCTCATGCTTTACAAATGTTGAATTCTGCAGAAGAAATGCTGGCCAATTTATCCTATTAGAGACTTGAAGCTGAAAAAGATCTTGTCCACACATCACCAGCACCTTGCCTAGTGCTCTGTAAATTCTATAGGGGCACATCCGTATTGCCACTTGCAAAAATCCACAAAGAAGAAACCTCGCGTGATTATTGTTAGATAATGGGAGTGGGGTGGGGTATCCCCCAAGGCTATATGAGTTTATTTGTGTCTAAGGCCAGCATGTTTACTAGCCCCTCTACCCTATCCTTGTGGTTGAAGCAACAAGTTTGTGCATGGGATTCGGCTAACTCTGACATTTGAGAGGAAGTCGGCCGCTTTTTTACCCTCCCTGGAAAAACGCTTGCACTTGATCTTCTCAAACCACCTCCATAGAGAAAAGCCTTTGAAAACAATTTTTCATTTATGCCATTTAGAGAGATTTTTCTTCTTCAAGGCGACTATGATAATCACCAAATTTCTTTTGTCAAACAAGTGTTTAAAGTTATTTTTGGAAGCAATCCTAAGTTCAATGATTAATGCAATGGCTTCATTGACTTTTTATGTGGTCAAGACTGAAAATTACCTTTTTCATCTTGGAAAACTCTGCCAGCCCCTGCTTGCATATGGATTCCCATTGTCGCGCCATTGAAGTTTAGCCTTATCCATTTGGGAGGCAGGGGATTCCACTTGAAATCTTTTGTTTTATTTTCTTGCGAGGACCTTTGGTAGGGGGGAGGGAATATATAGTTTCTTGTTTTTGAGGACCCTTTTAATATGCTTGGAGCAGAGGGAAAGAGTAGCTTCAATTTTAGCAATGAGCCTTGGAAAACATAGTGCTTGATCAATAAAGAGAATTGTGCTTCTCTCTTTCCAAAGCAGCCATGTGATAAGATGGGGTACACTCGTAGAGCACATGGACTTGGGCAACGTCTGACTGACATTCCCAAGCTTCGACAAGCGAATGTAGAGTTAGGTCCCACTCAATTTTTTGCCTTATTACCCATAAAACCAGCACCAAGAGGACAACAATACCAATATTAAGAGGACCACAATATTATGGTTGAGTGGAAGATGGTATGGCGTTTCCTTTGCTTCCCCACATATTATGCACATTGAAGGCCCCATCAATCCAATTCCTCAAAGAAAGTCTTGCATTATTATCTTCTTATTCACTACTAGCTAGAGGAAGACTCTCTTTTGGAAGGCTCAACCCATGCCATATTATGTTTAAGGGGAGTAGTGGGAGGGAAGGGTAGTATAGACCATCATGTTAGTATTGTCATTGTTATTGATATTGTGTATTATTAATTGCATGTTTTTGTAGCTGACTTTGTTGTGTTAATGTTTTGGCATCCTATCAACACCATCTCTTGAAAAGAAGTTGCCAAAGTTCACTGGTAGGGATTTGAACATTTGGTATGGAATTGCAGAACATACATCACAATCTGGACTGCCAATGGACAAACAAATGAATGTCACTTGCTACGGTGTCTCCTAGCCATACTTTGGGGAGTGGCTAATGATTGGTTTACAGACACATCGAAAACTGATAAGTCATCATGAAAAACATTCAAGAAGGAATTCAATCTCTTTAGGGACAACAAAGATTTTTTTGCTGAAATCTAGAATACCCGACAAGGTAAACATGAGAATGTGAGAGCCTAACGAAAGCTTTAAAGAATTTCCTGGAAAACTTGATAAGGAACTAGCTGATGGGTTTAAGAAGTGATGGTCCATTGAGGGACTTGTTCCCTCATTGCGGAGGAAGATGAACGTGGTTATGCCTTTGTCTTTTATGAAGATGCATACAATAGAGCGATGGATATTGAAAGTGAGATTAAAACTTCCTCATGCACGGGGAGCGAAGATGATGATTCCAACTCAAGTGATAGTGAACCAAGATTGGTGTAGGATGTTAGGAGGGACATGCTCTAAATGATGGAAGAGCTAAAGGGAGATGCCAAGAATGGAGGCAAGGATATTTGGTGTACCAACTATAAGGTAGAATGTGACACAATGGTAAATTTCCCAAAGAAATTATGTGAGATTTGTCAAGCTACAAGGATTTTAGTCAAGGATTGCTCATACAATTTATGGAACAAGAGCGCTCAAGTACTTTTCACATATGCAGAGCAATTGACATCACCCACCATGCCACCAAAGGTTAACAATTACCAATGTTGGAACAATATCAGTTGTGGTAGTCAGATTTAGTATGCCTTCCAAGGACGACTTATCATGCAATGTTGGAAGTGATCAATGGGGCCATTTCTCAAGAGATTTCCCTATAAATTAAAATAACATTGGACTTCTGTGTAGATGGTATGGGTCTGAGCACCATAATGATAGAAATTGTCCAAAGAAAGTGAACATGAACATGATTGACATAACTGAGGATGAGGAGGTATGGAAATCACCAAAACCTGAGCAAAGAAAGAGAGTTACCTCAACCCAGGAATGGAGAAGGAAAGACTTTTCGAAGCAAGGGCGGATGCCAAGGGGGCCATGGTTGAAGAACAACGACAATTGCATGAACACACAAGTACGGTGACTAGTGGACTTGAATCAGACAAAGCAATTTGAAGACAAGTCTTGCAAACAACCATACTTGTCAAGGTAGTGTATTTATTGCAAAGTATTCCCGAGCTCAAGAATTTATTAACCACCACCGTATTGTACAAACACCATTATGGATGGCTATTTTTGCTGAATGCTTCTAAAGGAGACTTGGAAGAGTCTTGGGAAGCAACTATTTGGTTGCCGACATTCCAATTGGTGGGAGCTGACCAATATAGAATAAAGGTGTTCGGAGTTATGGCTCAAAAAGGTATTCATTGGCACTCAATCCTTTATACTGTCTTTTGTTGTCATCTCATTGCCTATGATACATTATTGGGTTGGGGTTGGCTGATAGCAATGAAAGTCGACCATAATTGGAAGACAAATAAGCTCTCCATAGAAAGCAAAGGCTAGAATAGACTTGAAGAATCATGTAGTGATTGAGGAAGCAACATCATTAGACTCATCAGACTCAGACTCCGAAGAAGAATGCTCAAGGAATGGGAACCAAGGTACGATGGAGTTGAACGATGAAGGGAACATGGAGTTGCAATCATTCTCCAAGGATGAGACAAATTCCCTCAATGTTCTCTTCCATTGGTGGATGGAAGACTATGAATTGTTCTAGATTGTAATTTTGGCAAGATTATGGAGATTGAAGAAGGAAATAGTTTGAAGCAAGATGATTGTAAATTGAAGTCAGCGATGCCAAGTTCTTCCAAACTATCAATATCATAGTCAACTTACTTGCCTGAGTTCATAGAATACGTCAGGGATGGAAAGTTCGATGATAAGTTGGCCCACCAATTTGGAAGTGTATTTGACATTAAATTCATAGAGCCAACTATAGTCAGTGTGAATGTGGGGTCAAAGGATAAAACTATGATGGAAAGTGAAGAAAGACCTCCTAAAACTTGGGTTATTTTTGAAGTATGGTTGGATGCAAATCTGCTTTTCCTAGATGAACTAAAAGTTATGGCACATCGGTTGATTGAGGCTACATCGAGGCAGAGGAAGTATTGTCGTGGCCATTACTTGTAGCGCATGAATTTTAAATCGAGAAAACTTATGTAAAGAGACAAAGGAAGCAGAAGGACAATAAGATACAAAGTTTTCAAGTTCGTGTTATTTATATTTAAATGTAATGATTGACAAACTTGAAAGTAAAGCCTAGAAAATATAAAGTCCTCTACCTATATATATATTATTTTCCGTTAGTAACCATAATAGGTTAATAGGACTTTAAGAAAAGTACATTTCAAATAAGAGCTTGCAAGAGAAGGAGATAAAACTTAAAACACAAGAGATAAGTTGTTGAGATCTTTCTCCTGGTAACTTATGATTATTGTGTAGAATAGTGGGTTTGTTTGCAGCTTTGAAATTGAGTTTGAAGAAAGGAGTTTGAAGTTGAACCATGAAACAAATAGTTGTGTTGATGACTCATAAGAAGGCCAACTTTGTGTTGAGTCATCTCTTTGATGAGTGGTGCTACACATCTTTTATCCTTGTAGGGAGTCTTGATTTCCTCTAAAGAGGCAGTAAAACCTGCCATTGATTTCTTAATATATTGGACACCTAAATACAAAATGCTGTTTTGATTCTTGTCATCTTTTATGTTGCTATGGCCATTTCAATTCAGAAAATAATGAATATTTGGGTAGTGCAACTAGCGAATTTGGATGGTACAGGGTGTAATTGTGCAGTGAATGATTAGAAGGACTTCGGAAACAGGGCGTGAACATGATCCAATTAGAAGTCGAGATTAATCAAATAAGAGGCATACATAACAATGGGTTGAAAATACAAGCTGATCAAATTACAAATTATAAAATTAGAGTTACTTTTGGTGAAGTCAGCCTATAAAAAGGATTAAAAAATTAGAAATTCGACATAAAGATGGAGGTGAAATAAATGTCAAAATAAAAAAGTAAAAAAAATGTGAAAACCCTATTAATAAAAAGAAAATGTTATAATTTTCTCATAACCTAAATGGTCCATGATATATTATTGTTTGCCTATTACATAACATTGTACCCCCACAAAAGTTGCTTAGAAGCAACCATCAAAGTATTTTGGACCTCTGGTTCATTTTTTATGTTGCTATGGCCATTCAAAATTCATAAAATAATGAATAATTGGGCAGTGCGTCTAGCGAATTTGGATGGTACAGGGTGTAAAGGTGCAATGAATGATTAGAAGGATTTTGGAAACAGGTCGTGAACATGATCCAATTAGAAGTCCAAAATAATCAAATCAGAGGCATACGCAACAATGGGTTGAAAATACAAGCTGATCAAATTACAAATTATAAAAGTAGAGGTACTTTTGGTGAAGTTAGTCTATAAAAAGGATCAAAAAATTAGAAATTCAACATAAAGATGGAGGTGAAATAAATTTCAAAATAAAAAAGTAAAAAAATTGTGAAAACCCTCTTAATAAAAAGCAAATGTTATAATTTTCTCATAACCTAAATGGTCCATGATATATTATTGTTTGCCTATTACATAACATTGTATTGCCACAAAAGTTGCTTACCCCATAGTATGCTGGAGAAGCAACCATCAAAGTATATTGTTTTAAAGCAGCCATCAATCCACAACCCCTTGTCGTATGACCTTTTCTCTGCCCTTTGTTTGCTACATACTCCTCCCTGTTGTACGATGTTTTCACTGTGTGATATGCCCTTGCTGTTCAGCCCTTATTATCGCTTGAGTTTTATCTAGATCAGCCATTCAACCTTTCAACGTCTTTGCAGCCATGACCTATTGTCCCCAAAATTTGCATAGTCAAAAAATTTCTCAAAGTTTGTGTCAACGTAAAATATTGAGTCATGTCAACCCTGAAAATTTTATAGAGGTTTGAAACTTTTTTGGAAAAGACACAAAGGTGCGCACGCATGCCCCTCGCATCTAGATGGTCGGCCCTGCCCAACCTTCCGGATGCACCTGACGTGGGGGAATGTTTTGGCGGGCCACAATGCAACTTCGCGCCCACCGCACCCACGGGTCTGGGTCGACTCGACCTCGAGGACGTGGAGCTGTGACCAACATAACCTTTTTTGCGACCATGCATTCGTCGCACCCGTGGGGTTGTGTTGACCCTGCTGTGGTGTTGCGATTTTTTTGCCACATTGAGGCCCTTTGAATGGCTGACTTCACCCATTTACGCTCACAACATTCTAATTTCTCTCAGAATTTGTCTCTCAGTTCTCACGCAATGCCAAGGCTCTACACTTTTGCCATTTGCTCGTATGAAGGCCAAATTTTTCCCAAATATAGTAAAAATCTGTCTTTTCAAGCACTTCATAGTCACAGGTTTCAGTAGATTCAGAGCCCGTCTCAAGTACCTTTCACTCAATGGGAAGATCGGTTTACCTTGGGTACAACAAAGTTCCAGTCCGCTCCCAAAGCCCTGGGGGGAAGAATTAATAGCAAGAAGAAACAATTCCATGACCACCATTGTTTGCTCTACACAACCCCACAAACATTTTCTCTCGTCGAACCTTTGGGATAATATCCAAGCACTAGCCAAAGCCGCTTTCTGCATCACGAGGACAACCAAGATGAAGTTCAAACACATGGGATATGAGGCTATGTCCGTCCTAGAAACCGTTATCTTAGAAATTGGTGATTCGATGATTGGACATGTGGATATTGCTGAATTTCATAGGAGAGTTGATAATAGATCCGCTACACCTATGGGTGCCTTCTTAGCAAGAAGTGGTCTACTTGAGGTAGTTGGCTTTCCAATTTTTCTACAATGTTCGGATCTAGTTCTAGCATGCGCTCAATACTACAATGCAAAGACAAGACAAATCAGATCTGTCGGAGATGCCCTTGTGGCAAAGCTTGATGGGGAATCCATCAATGCAACCTTTCAAATTCCATAGAGGAGCACATATGCAAGGATGAGTATAGATATTGGGCAGACTTTCTAGAGCAAAGATATAGAGAAGCACCTCATCGTCATGAACAACAGTGGGTTGAAATTGAAACGGAGGGGTGTATCTAAACTCCACAAGAGCTTCACCAGAGTAGATATGATCACCCTCCTCAACAGGGTGGCTGGAAATGTAGGTACCAAGGATTTACATTCTTGGATGTTCCTCCCATTTAGTATCATTTGTAATGGCGAGCAATTTGTCAATTGGGGGAGCATGATCAATGATGCACTTCATGATCAGCTCACCAAAGTGATTTCCACCAGGGCATTTCATATGACTTCATATTTGGTATATTATTTTGCATCTCAACACGTATACTCTGGTCTCACTTGGTGAACCCAAGACCAACTACTAGAGTATATGAATTTTACCCTCAATCGACCTTGGAACAAAGCAACAAGCACTTCAGATAAGTGAATGATGCATTCACTATGAGGATAGTGCAACCACCGAAAAAAGATTGGGGATGCAGGGTTTTTGAGGAAGGAATCAACCTTGTATCATAGTATGGAAGCCAATCCCATTCCAAAAGTTCTCTTATATCAGAGTTGAAAGTTTTGAAGGCTGTCCTATGAGGCTTCTGAGTCTAGTCAATGACAAAATGTTTCTGATTGAATTATGCAGATAGTTTTCCGACGTTCATCAGAGATGCAGAAAGAAACATGTAGCAAGAGTAGTGTTTCCAATTTCTCTAGGACACTACACATGCAAAAATGTGACAAATGCTTTTAATATTGAGTCCAACATAACTTAGTTTACTTTGTACTTGCACACAAGAAGAGTTTATTTTGACAAAAAGGGATATGTGCGAGCTATTTTGGGGATTGGCCCCTCCTATATTCATAAACCACACTTGGAAGATTATTGGGTTGACTGTGTAGAAGAATTTAAGGTTTGAAGATGTGATTGGGGGATGTTTGAGCCTGGATCAGAACAGAGCTTTCACCGACACATGGGTGCTTGATGGAATGATCGATGATGGTAGGAAAACACTTGAGCAAGAATATATTGAAAGACTCATGGCTGCACCCCTGAAAGTGATAAGCTAGTTACCCCTGAGATCACTGACCTACAAGAAAGAACCAAGTTTGTGTTGAGCAGATCATTGAAATGGTTCAATAAAAAGCTTTCAGGGTTCATCGGAATTGGTAGTTCTCGCAAATTTAAGGCCCCAACCTCACCAAAACAAGCCCCTGCATCTACTCCAAGGGCAACTAGATCTATTGGAGTTGGTACTATATCTCATCCCACTTCAGAAGTTGGTGGTGGTGGGGATGAAGAAGACCCAAATCAAGGCAAGTAGCAAATCAAGACCTGTGGTGAGGGCCCCCTTGTGGGAAGGAAATTATAAGCCAAGAAAACAATGCAAATGCAAAAATCCGCTTCCCCGCTAGGAGATACTTCTTTGTTGATCAATAACACCACGCAACAATATATTGCTTCCAGTAAAATGATGGAGCAATCAATAGGTGCATGAGTGGTACCTAGTTCCTCTTCACCAGGACCAACTTCTCCTGATGTCCCACTTTTACGACATTCTACCCCACCAAGGCAATCTACACCACTTGTTTCACCAACTGGTATTGACACATATGTGGTCAGTACTAGTAATGTGGCATTTCAATGGATGCAACCATTATTGGGAAAATGAAAGAAGATAGTGGATGTAGAGTTACCAGGCTTTGATGCCTTGGCAAATCTTCTTGTGACTTGCCCCCTCACCCCAAGAAGGCCAAGATCACCTTCCTATTGGTCACAGATCCGTTTGGAGCTCAGTTTGTCGAGATTGAAAAACCTAATGTCGAGAAGGATGAGGGAGAGATGACTCTGTCTAATTATACTTGAGGTGAGTTGTTATGGGTGAATCCACTCGCGAAAGTGATGTGCATAACCTTCAAATGACTAAAGAAAGAATGATCAAGAGATCTGAACAAGACGAGCTAACACAAGAACAATTGAAGGAACAAGTTCAACAACTTGCAGGGTATGCTAATTATCTCTTGAATCCAATTGAAACTTCTTCCAGTGTTCAAGTTGAAGCCCCAACACAATTCTGTGGAATAAGCAAAGAAGCCATTTCAGATATAACTAGATACAATAGTTATGGTAAAACCCTTGAGGCCTGGGTAGAACAATTGTTTATTGATGGCTTGAAATACATTGGTGAGACAGTGAAGCTATACGAGAATATTGTTTCAGAACAAATCGAAGTCGAACAACAGATCAAGTTTCATCAAGATGAAATCAACTTGTGGCAAAACGTGTTGAAAGATATAGAAGAGATGGCAAGCACCGATGCAAATGTGCTCGCCAAAGCAAGAGTGTTTGACAAGAGAGAAAATGACCTATCATTTGATTGGTTACGATGTGTCTTGCACAAGAGGGAAGTGCTGAAGCAAGTAGTGGAGCACTTGAAGGAACAATCTAAAATTGGAGGAGAAAACATGTTTGAACCTTGTTCCAATCTTGGGAACTTTCATTGTGATTTGCTCAAAGATGATGGTTTTGGACCACATTCAGGGAATGACAAAGGAGCAGTTCAGGTAGCTAATCAAGAAAGAGCTTTTCAAAGAAGGTGCCTTCAATGTATCCTCCATGACCATGTTCAGTGCAATTCATTCTTCACTAGAAGAATTGTAAGATCTTTCAGAAACTCCGCATACTATGATACTAATATCTGACAAATGGCTTATTCGTCAAAATAATATGGTGATTCACAAGGGAAATTCAATTGCTGAGTCTGTCAAGAGATTCAAAATATATAAAACAACTATTCAGAAGAAAGCCAAATCAGCTACTCCTTCAACTGCAGGTCCATCTCTGGAGAAAACTCCCTAGAAGTCTTTTTTGTCTTGTTCTACTTTCGTCTTTTTCTGAAAATCTGAATTTTCTTTTGTAGAAAATAATATAAAAGTATCTGTGAATAAGACAAAATCTGGAGCATGAATGGTCAGTCCATTCCCTCCTAACTCTATAAATAGGTGAAATGGCTATTGTACATTGGGGGGTTTGATGCTCATTGTAATTTTGTTTGAAAGAAAAGGAGAAAGAAACCGTGTTCATTTTTCTAGAACTTTGTGTCTAGTGTTTTCTTTGTTGATATGTGTTTTTCTTATGTTGATACATATCCCTCAACCCTCAACCCTCAACCAATACATGTTTTATTGTCAAACTAGCAAATCCTTTTTAGAATTCCTTCTTGTCATGCAAGGGATGATATCTGCTTTTGCTCATTCATGCATGATTCTTTGCCTTCCTTTTTTTTAATTTTTCTTTTAAAGGTTGAAAGCAACAAAACCCAACACTCAGTTCAACCTATAAATACTGTAAATAGATTTATTTCTGTTTTTCCTATTTTCAATAAAGGGAACCTCCCCTTCGAATAGAGGAGAGACTCTTCGTCTCCTTCACTGTTACAAATTAGAAGATTTGTCAAAAATACCAAATATTTCACCAACATGATCCTTTTTCCTCTCTGATGTGCGCATCATTACCTACGCATACGCTCCTATTGCTACATAGTATAGTCCTTTTCATACATCTTTAGCATTGCCAAGTCTAGGGCAGTGTAAGCAATGAACATGCATTGCTATAGGTTCCTGGGGTCAATTTGGGATCAACCAATAGCCCGTGTGACAAATGCTCTAGGTTGAAAAGGATGTTTTTTTACACAAAATCAGACTGCAGAACTTGTTTTCTGAATTTTATCTTGGGCATTTTCTGCATGACAAGTTGTTGGAAGCTTTTGGCCGCAGCTCCTTTTTTGTTTTCCCTCTTTAATTTCATTTTTATCATGTATTTGGGTTGCATTGGAAGGGATTCCGACTTGTTTTAAAGGGGGGATAATGTAGACCATCATGTTAGTATTGTTATTGTTAGCAGCATACTATTAATTAGTTGTTTTGGTAGCCAACTTTGTTATGTTGTTAATGATTGTATTGCTAGCTTTAGATCGAGTTGTAATGAGACTATCTAGTTTGTTCGTTTGTTGACGGTTGTGTTTTATCCGACAACCGTTAGGTCTCTTGTCATATAAATAGAATGGTACATGTCGGGTTAAGTGTGCTGTGAAAAATATCCTCCCTGTACCAAACACCTTGTACTGAGCACTACGTATATGATATTAAGTCGTTATTAGTAATTACCCTTATGTTCTTCTATGTTACATTGTGGTATGTATTTACAATTCTGTAATCAATGATCCCCTGGTAATGTACTTTTTATGCAGTATCTAAGAAGGCGTTGGTATCCTTGTTGGACTGTATAGACACCCATAGAGTGGCCCAACCAACTTAGAGTGTCTGGTTCATTAGACATCGGAATGTGGACTGATTCCATATGCTTTTGCACAGCTCTTCCTTCTATTCTTGATGTGGATTGTTGACGCAAGTTAGATCACGCCTGGACCTTATCATACCCAATACCTCTTGTGATTTTGACTAGTAATCTTTGGCCTTAGGGCCCCATTCTTTCTCCAAAAGTCTACTGGTCTCAGCCAAATTCTGATTTCTCACTAGAGGAGGCATTCCTACCCAAGATTCTGTCCAGAAGTTTTCAAAGGCTCTGCTCTCAACTTCCCAGCTTGGAAGCCTTGTTATTGATACTCTGCAAGAGGTAATATAATTCCAGGTGTGTGACCCTTGCACACTTAAGGTTGAGAAGAAAATCTTGGAAGGGTATTGGCTGTCCAAATGCTTTTAGTTTCTTTCTCCATATTTGGTCCTTTTAATTAAAGAACCTTTATACTAGATTTTCCCCAAGTGCCTTCTTCAATGCAAGCAAATCGCGATCTTTCTTCACCCCATTATTTTGGGAGGCAAATCCGGTTCCGTTTCATCAAAGACTTTTTTATTTTCTTGAGTTTCTTACCATAGGAAACCTCTCATTATGCGGTCCATTTTATTGCAACATTTGATATACTGCAGAAGCCTGTAACATGGGACTTATCAGTTTGAGTTTTCCGACTTAGGATAACCATTTGTCTTGGCAATCAGGTAGGCAATCTCTGATTCTCTTGATAAGTTCACTCCAAAAAGAGACAAAGCATCGTCTTGAGAACAAATGCATACTTAAATATTTACTTGGTAGGGATCCAATTCGGAAGGAAAGGATCTTAACTAACCTCCTTTTGTTTAGCTGAAGAGACATTAAAGAAGCTTTCGCATAGCAGTAGAGTATACTCTTAAAGGCCTTTGTTTCTTTTGCTGTTGTTTTTCCTGCCAAGATTGTATCATCTACACACTGCATGTGCTAGGGATTAGCAGTTCCACTTGTAATGGTGAGAATGATTGTCACATATTTCTTCTTAGCCTTTGCTTTGACCCTTCTTAACACTTGAGCCAGGATTATAAGCGAGTATGGTGATATAGGATCTCTTTAATGCAGCCCCCGAGATGCTTCAAAGAATCCGATCGGGTTCCATTTGTGATCATAAAGAATCTTGCAGAGGAAATATTATTGAAGATCTACCTACATCAGTCTTTCCCAAAACCATACTTTGAGGATATGCTTTACTCACATCCAATTTGATCAGAATCATATGCAAGCTATTCAAAATCTGCTTGCCCTTCAAAAACCACCTTTCTCAGGACAGAATAATAGGTCTGAACTTAATAAAGTTATTGGGCATTTGCCTTTTTTGGGATGAGCACTACAGAGGTGTTAAGTTCACATAGCACTCTTCTTATTTTCCTGGTTTGATTGACTGCAATCATCATATCCTTCTTGATAATTGGTAAAATATCTTGGAAGAACCTGGGTGGGACTCAATATTGTCTTGGGCCTTGTTCTTCTTCATGGCTCACACAACAGTAACTTTAGTGGAAAAGTCGAAAAAGGAAAGTAACTTTAAAATAGGCTTTTAGGCCTTAAATATCATGCTGCTCTTGGGAAAGCAATTCTTGTGCACAAGTCTGAGACTGTGTGTTGGCCAAGATAGCATCAGTACTGTCTTGGATTTGGCCTGAGTTGATAACCATACGCCTTTAGGAAAGTTTTTTTGATATGCTCTGTAAAATCTAATTTATCAGCAGTCAAACCAATAAAGAAAAAAAAGAAGAGGTAAAAGCGCAGTTTTTGATTTTTTTTCTGTTTAGAAACTAGGATTGTTTTTGTTTCGATTTTAAATTTTCAGTTGCACTAAAATTTCAGTTTATATATTGCTATAACAATTACAGAAATGTTTTAGTTTAAATTTTGATTTTAAAATACACAATTTGCAGCAGAACTTTTACAGAAATTTCAGAGCTTTAATATCTTCTATTTCAGATTTATTTTCTGTGCCTTGACCGAGGGTTTCTACCTGGGGTTGACAGAAGTTGCAGCCAACTACTATTGGGTTTATAACAGTTTTTACCTATAATGTTTTTGGAAATCTTTGTGGCCCATAACCTCTCATTATAGTTTCTTCAATTTATGTTCTGTCTGTCTAGAATTTTCAGATTCCTTATTTAGAAAAAGAACAAATTTTCATATTTCAGTTCAGTTTCATATTTTATTTTAGTTCAGAATTATATTTCTGTTCAGTTCATTTTAACAGCAGTTATAGTTAGGATCATATAGTTGTATCAGAGCTGTAGATTTCAGATTTTCAGACTCTGATCTAAGCTTTTTTAAAATTTAAGATTCTAGTTTCCAATAGTTTCATAGTTTTCAGCAATATCACAGATTGCTAGATTCAGATTTTATTTCTCCTAAAGATTTTAATGTTTACTAAGTCACAGTTTTGTAGTGTTATTCATATTTTTGGTGCAAAAGCTTTTTCAACTTCATCGAAATTGCGTGCTCAATTGTTTGCTTAATGCCTCTCAAAATTTACTTTCCACTGTTGATCAAGCGCTTGATTTAACAGTCCTGTTGTTGTTTCTACCTTGTAAAGGCATCAAACTATCTTCCTTTAAAGGTTTTTGCTTTATATCCACTGTTGATCTGGCTTTGCAGCTAAGTGCTCCTAAAGCTTCTCTAATAACATGGGCCCCCAAAAGCTTTATTCATCCCATTAATATCCAAAAAAGCTTTTAGCTTCATCTCTACTGCCGATTTGATCCACCATCTGACGACTTAAAAGCTATGTCAGTACCTTGAAGTCCTCAAAGCCTTTGTTGATTTAGGCCTTTGAAATGCTTTTCCCACTATGCAATTAAAACCCGAATTGAACGGTTCTAAAAGCTTTTCGCTCCCTTAAGAGCACATGCCTAAAAGTGCACCTTTTAAATCTTGACAAGCTTCAATGACCATTGATCTAATCTAGTTCAACAGCTCAAAATCGTTTTCAACCCCATGAGGCCCCAAAGTTTAAATTATTCCAGAAATCCCTTGAAATGACTTTTCTGCCGTTGATCTGCTAAATCAATGGTCCTGCTTGAATATGCTGATTCTAATGATCTATGGAAAAATGTTGTAGATCTTGAAAAGCTTTAGTGAATGTTGATCTTATCTCGTTTGATGGCCCAAAATCACTTTTGACCCCACCAAGCCCCAAGGCTTAAATATTCCAAAAAGCCCTTGAATTACATTTTCTGCCATTGATTCACTAAAATCAATGGTCCTGCTTGAATATACTCATTCCAACAATCTACATGGCCACCTTCTATGGAAAAATGCTTCAAGTTCGTTTGTCAAAAGATCTTAAAAGTTGTTTTTTGTGTGGGCTCATGATGATTGCTTTGGGCTGAAAGCATTCTATTTGTTGAATGCTTGAGCGTTGATGATGGTTTGAGCTTTGAAACAAAGGGAAGCTTCTTATCACACAAGGTCGTTTTGATATAGTGGACCGAGAGGTATGGGAGCCTTTTGGATAAATTTGGTGGTGAAATAAGACTATTGGAACACCTAATTAAGGCGAAAAGTTGGTAGTGTTGTGTTTTAGTTATGTTCCTCTAGTAATGTTGCAGCAGAGTGTTGTACCTAGGCACAACATATGTTATAGGATGTTTGTCCTTAGATTTGTCTTTAGTCTTAGGATTATTATTAAATTATGCTATATATTGGGTGCATAGAGTTAGTGAAGGGTTAGGTCATGAGTTAACTAGGGTTTCTTATGGTTTTTATATGGGTTTCTTATGGTTTTCTTTTCCTTTGCTCGGGCTTTTGTTGAGAATGGACATTGCCCTGTCGGCGCTTTTGCATGGGCCTTCGGTTTTTACCTTTCCGAATTTCTTTGGACTTTTTGTCCAAAGGAATTCCTTCGGACAAAAAGTTCGAAGATATTCCTTGGTCTTTGCTGTCAGCTTTGTCTTCTTTGTAATCTTTGAATTTTCTCGGACTTTTGTTCCGAAGGGATTCCTTCAGACAAAAAGTCTGAAGGAATTAATCCTTCTCTTTTTGAACTCCGATTGCCTTCGAAATGTCCTTCGAGAAAGTTGCAGTGGTCCTGTCATTGACCAAGTGCTCTCCGCAAGGGCTTTTGTCCCTCATCTGCGCCTTTGTCGAAAAAATTGTAGGGCACTTGGTTTTTTTGCAGGGGTCCCGAATTTGTTCCTATACCTTCCCGAAGGGTAGGTGCCCTTCGGGATTGTTGAAAATGACCCTTTCGAAGGGTACCCCGCCCTTCGGGTTTCTTGAAAATGACCCTTCCAAGTTAATCGTTGGCTTTTCCTTGCTTTTTTTGTGCGGACTTTTGGATTCTCCGAAGTATTCCTTCGGACAAAAAGTCCGAAGGAATTACTTCCTTTGTCTTAGGCTCTTTCCTTCGTTATTCCCTGCGGACTTTTGTCCTTAGCGCTTTTTCGAAGTTATGTCCTTGGCTTAGCCTTCTTTGATGAACCATTCCTTAGGACAAAAGTTCGAAGGAATACCTGTTGTAGCAAAGGCCCTTACCAAAGAAAAAACAATGTATTCTTTCTTCCTTGGCTAGAGACGTGAATTTTCCGAATGGCAAGAGACAAACCTGACCTGTGGAAGAATTGTCAACAGTGGTTGCCTAATTGGTACTACCTAAAGTGGCTGTTGCCTAATTGGCACTGCCTAAAGTGGCAGTTTTGTCCTTCACAATGGGGTAGTTTTGCACAAAGACAACATACAAGTGAAGTAACAGTTGCAAACGGTTTATTTTCCTCTTCTGTGTCAATTGCGCATCATGTTCAAGCTTCACATGATGCAAACATACAAATATACCTTGATGGGTCATGGCAAAGAATGGAAGTTAGTTGTTTCTCAATTTTGTTTTTTGATCGAGTGTCTTAGGGGTTTAGTGTTGTAGAGAGTGTGATTTAGATCAAGATCCGGAGCTTGTATAGGTGTTTGGACATGATGTATAGTAGAGAATGTCTATGAAGGCTTTAAGAAGGCAAGAAACTCGTAATAGCAAGGAGACAGTGGCAAGAGGAGGTTAAGAAATCTTTCTTTTTGAGATATTCCTATCTTGGGTTTCTCTAGGATAAATGACCTTGTGTCTTGCTCTATATTTTTGTAGTTCTTGCAGGTTTTTAGTTGTTCTTTATGCATGTTCCTATTCACATTTCAATTTCAGCACATGCTGTCACGAGCCTAATGCTGCTAATAATTATGAAGGGCTACATATTAACGACACAACGTTCCAAATAGTTATGTAACGACGGGTCAAGTACGCTGATACATAGCCCTGCTTTCATGTTATATATATGCCAGCATGTATTCTTATTTCATATCACCTATCTATTATTATATTCTTATTTTATATTCAACATGTAGATATTACATATTTACCATATATTTACCTAGCCGGTGCATAACAATGGTAATCAAAGCATTCATGCCTGCAACCTGTGATTGTGGATTATTTGTTATATTGTTTCCAAGGTCTTTGCCAAATTTTTTTCTCAGGTGTCACCTATATTTCCTGGGTTGTGGCCGAACAAACTAAAATCAAAAAAATTGAAAATATTAGTTTTAACTTTTGTTAAAAATAATTAATAAAAAAAATCAAAATTAAAAAAATGTGTTAATAGCCCATTAATAAGAGATGTAGGATTTAAAATGGTCTATTAGAAGAAACAAGTTTATAAAAGCCAATACTAACGATAAAAACATTCCGACTTTTTTTCCCACTACATTCCATCATTTTTTTGTCTACACCCTTGCTCTTCCACCTTCACTTCATTCTTTGCTCACTTTCCTCCACATTTAAATCTCTTCCTTTTCTCCCCTCTTGGTGCTCTTCCATGTCATTATACCTCATCACACACGGTTGTATCTTGTCTATTCTGAAAGGGTGCATCCACTAGTTTAATTTTTGGTGATAAGAAAACCTACAGGTTCAAGAATATTTAGAGGTCAAACAAATATTCTACTAAAAGCTCCATTTCAAAATAAAAACTTCCATAGATAATGCATACACATAAAAAACACTTTACTAACACTTTTCTTGTCCATGGCTTGTTAGCATATTATTCTCAAGTGTATGCATTCGCATACACCAAGATTGGGGTTGGACCGGCTTCTAGCATTGCATGAGAGGTGGCGTGGGCTATCCTTCTTACTACTACCTTCATATCACTTCCGCATCAACAAATTAGTTTTCCTCAATCTCTTAATCCTTCCTCTTACCCTCTTTCCTATATTGCTTGCTCACAGTCGACATCATTGGCCCCACCAATAATGTCCCTTAACACCTTGGCTGAAGTTGGGCTGATGACACACTTCTTTCATCTAATTTCTTTGTATGTAATCGGCTAAAACCGAGTTTTGACTTTTAGGGATCTTTTTAGATTTTCCTCTGTCATTTCTCAAGAAGACACATCAATTCGCTTTGTTTGAGCTTGCAATTTCCTCTTGGGGAAGAAGAAGAGGATTTAGGATTAAATGAGCTTACACTCAAGGAGGATGAGTAAAAATTAAAACCTTGAAGATTTCAAAATTAGGATCTGCACCATCAAGGTATACCAACTCTTTGGAGTCCCCAATTTTGGTCTACTAGGGGTTTCTTCTATCCATATTTACTTTACATACAACTATCTCTCACAAAGAGCTGAAAGCCATGGGGGAGATTGATGTGATGACAAGTCAACTCGAGGTAAGAATCCCTAAACCTCTTTATTTTGTACTTTGGGTGATTGTGAATGTTGTATGTTTCATGTAATTGATAGTGTAATACATGCTTGTTGCCATTTACTATATTACTATCTTTTACATCATCTTTTTAGCGCTTGCTTTATCATCTAGTGACACCCTAGCTCTTGCTTTGCCATTTAGTGATGCCTTGGCTCTTGCTACCATCTTGTGACACCTTATCTATAGCTCTTTCTTTACCGTCTAATGACACCTTGGATCTAGTAAGGTCCTCTACCCTCTTTCTTTATAGAGATTGTATGTGTAGGTTCCCCTTATAAACCATTACAAACGACACTTGCCTATAGCTCCATACCTCTTTGTGGACTGACATTCTTATGCGTTAGATTTAGAATGGTCTTCTGCATTTTACTTATTTAGAGGATTGTTTGTGTTGTAGAAGACCTATTTTAGGCCCAATACATTTTGGTGAACCCAAAGTGAATTTCACGCCACCTTTGATTGGTTATCTTCACATTTTATATTATTTTTCAAATCTAATCCCTTCTTCAATCGATTTGTCAGACATGTATTGCTTTCCAAATCTCTCTCTTTAAATACCCTAAAAATTATTATCTCATTCCTATAATGGAATATTTCCAAACTAACCAAGAAGAGGTCACCTAATGGTCCTTTTTCTTCCAAGCACAATCTAACCCTAATATAGATTGTAATATGGCCTCTACTAATACCAAGAAGGCCTTCATCCCTCCTTTTAAGGTCAACACTAGATTCAAAACCAATCAAAAGCAAATCCCGCAATAGGGTTGTGACCAAGCCATTGAAAAAATGGATGCAACTGATTTTACCCCTGATATGCAACAATTCCTAGTTGCAAATTCCCACCATGCAAGAAAATCCCTCAAGGGATCCAACACCTCATGAGTTCTTGGCCTAGCACTCCTACGAAGAAGGCAACTTATCATTTCTCAAGCTAGGGGGCAAGTCATGCCAACAACATAACTTCCCCTTTATTGTCCACATCTACAATCCTTGTAATTTCGACCACCATGGCGGGTGCAACATTTAGCACGCCACCTCATGCCAACACTCAAACCAATACTAGTGCTCAAGCGAATACAAAATCCTCTAGTAGATCATACCCAAATAATCATGCAAGTTTTGGACTGAATAGCCCAATTGCAAGCCTCAAGTGTCAACCAAATGATGCAAATGTAAACTCAACTTATGCAAATGTCAAATCGACCTCAACAAATATAGTGGGGATCACCTAATCAATGTCCTCTTCATTCTCCTTGCAGATGCCAATGGGAAATCTATCCTACAACTGCCTTTTCAAAACAAAATACTCAAAAACTTACAAAGTGAGCCCTTAGCTACCTACATAGCAGCCATGGATAGTAGAGGAATCACTTCAACTATCTCATATGATGGGTTTACTGACCCCACCTTACATATTAAAGCCTTTGACAACCTTTACAAAGATTGGCTTAAGAAAAGTACCTATGAAGCTACAAAACTATTAACAAATACCCCAATTGGAGATAATTTATAATGGTATAATCAGCATAAGCCTCACTCCATTGTCAAATAAGAAGGTTCAGTAAATGCCCTTGTGCAAGAATTTCAATATCATGACTTGCCTGAAAATAACTTAGGCAATCTGTCAATACTATACAATCAGACCATGAGTCTACGCATGACTTGATCAAGTGATGGAAGTCCTTAGCCCACAATGCTGACCATAACATGAATGGAGAAAGTCTCTTCAAACTATTTACAACCACATTAGAACCCAAGATGCAATATAGAGTTTGATCCTTCTCTACTCAGACCTCAGAGGAAGTCTTTGACTAAGCCAAAATGCAGGATCATCTCATGCGACGATTTGAGAATCCTCAACCTCAAAAACAAGGCACTAGAATCTTAATGGAGACCAAAATCCAGCACGCCATTGACGATGGTGTATGTGACACTTTTGACCATAGTTTTGACTTGAAAAGAACAATTGATGCTATTATGCCTAATGCCCCTTATAATGTGGCTCTTTCCCACCCAATCACGGGAAATTCATTTCATCCACATCCTCAACCACAAGAATGCAATCATTAACCTTTAATCAAAGAACTTAAGCAAAAATTACCTAAGCCTTGCCCTCGAGAATTAGACCCTATTAAGCTTTTCCCTAAATGGTTCGATACTAAAAAAATGTTGGTGGCACGCAAACTGTGGCCACTCAAGAAAAATTGTATCATTAGAAGCCTAGCATACTTATTCCTACTAGGAAATACTGTTGATCATGAAGCAATGATTCGAGAAAGATACAAAGAGTTTCTCAAAGCCCAAGAAGTCTTCGATACACAAAACAATCGTGAAACTATACACCAAGCTTACACACATTTAGGCATATACACCAATCCCCTACCAGATCATTCCAAGAGCCCAACCCAAGCTCCTCAACCTCAAAATAACCAACATCCTACCAATCCTAGCCATGCAACAAATGTAGTTGAAACAACAATCAACCATAATGCTTCAACCAAGGAAAAAAGAATGGTCCAAATGTGAGGTATAAAGCATATCATTACAAGTGTTAATCTGGGTTACCTAATCTAGTATTTTCCTATAGACATTCAAAAATCCTATAGTATTGTGACAAGTTTTGTTTAAGCAAATCTAGTATCTCAAAGAAAAACTAAATATACCTTAAAAAATTCACATTGTGAAAATATACTAAAATTTGACTTTGTTAGCTGAGTTGATGACACAAATAGAGTAGAAAACCCTTTGCTAGCATCATCGGCCAAGTCGAAAATGTTCATGGAGTCTTCCAATGCTTTTGGCATGGTTACTGACGTCGAAAAAGCACAGATAATTTTGATTGCTCCTTCCAAGGTACAAACGAAATCAAGATAGTGTAGCTTCAACAAATGGAACTCCATTGTAGAGCTCTCCAATTCACCTAGTAAGATTCCTTTCCTTGAGTAAATAGGAATGATCCAAACTTGGATCCTAATGTACTAGTCATGTATACTAGATGTTTCCACTATATCCAATTTATGTAGTTCATTCATGCTTAGAAGACACCTATGTAAGACACTTCATGTACAAAACATCAATTTCAATATGTTACAATGGTAGAGTTAGTGTGGGGATGATTTGGACATCTTCATATGATAAAGCCAGTATTTTTTGCTCTTGAAAATGAGGGGTTTGATTAAGATAGGGGAACCACTGCTATATGCAGGTGGTGGCGTAACCACCAGGTTTCACAATTGAAAAATGTGAAACCATCGATCTACAATCACCGACAGTTTTTCCACTAGATAAAGAGCTTGAAGAGGAATGGTTGTAAATGTTCCCATTTCCCAATGATGGTTCGTTTGAGCTTTTGGCAGACGTAGAAGGCATAAGACATCAAAAGAGTCTTGAAATTGGATTCACATTGTAAGATAGCAAGTTGAGTCTTGGTCCATGTTATCTTTAGTTGTTCTTAGGTGTTTGGTGGTTGTTTCAGTGTTGGTTTGTCTTGAGAAGTGTTTGAAAGGTGCAAAACAATCTTGTGTATGAGCTTTGGATAGGGAGTAATGAAAGCTTTGTCCTTGTAGGCCAAGTTTTTGGTAGTAACTTGTACATTTTCTAAATCACATAGTGGAAAGGGGAGTGAAATTGCCTCACACACTAGAGTTTTTCCCACACTGGGTTTGTCTAGGATAAATATTGTGTTCATACTCGGTGTGTTTTGTGCTATCTTTGCTTCTCATTTACGTTTTCAGAATTCTGTACTTTTCATTTTAGCACTTCATAGCTCTGTTCCACAAGCAATCTAGTCTAGAACAACTTATTTCAATCATTGTTGAGTTAAGAGTATGGGATCCATGTTGGTGAGGCCTAGTGTGGAATATCCACTGGTTTACAGATCAATGAACATCCCCTAAACATTGCAATCGCCTTTTGTAAGGATTGTTTGACACGAATATTCCCCAATCATACAAAGTCCCTTGAGAAATACCAAAAAGCAATTTTCAACCGAGGTGTTAACATGATTAATATTTCCTCTTGCTTTGATGAGAAAGATGACTACTTATTATCAAACATTAGCACTCTAAATGACGCGCCACTCCAAAAGTCTAGTATTGCTATACTTCCATACATTAGTACTCCGTCTATAGAGCCCACCCCACCTAATTTACTCCAAGAGTCTAGTACTGCCATAGTTCCTTACATTTGTACTCCATCTACTGAGCCCACCCCACCCACTAGCACTCAACCCAAGGAGTTACACCATTCATACACTTCAAATCCAAAGAGAGTACTTTATGATTAGTCACTAAATTTCCAATGGTACAATGCCCCTGGTTATTCCATTGAGACATGCAAGGCATACTAGGGACGTGGAGTGCTTAGCTTTGCAAGAGCACACTCTTGAGGTAAAGAGAGGGCGAGTATGCCCAACTTATACGAAGGGTCGCTATTGTTAGTTTCATGGCACTACCATACACTATACAACAAAATGTCAAGCATATTGACAACATCAAAAGGAACTCTAAGACCAACATAGTCATTCGTCTTACCCATCTCACTACTTAAATGGCTAGTCAAATTAGTCAACTTCCCCATGGAGATATTCTTCCAAGAGAGGGCAGCGATATTGTTAGTGACATTGATCTTATACACACTCCAAACATGAGTGGAGAGCTTATTACCAACACATGAGATAATAGTCACAATTGGAGGAACAACCTCCACAGTCACATGATACATAGTTGGAGGAACCTCTCCATGAGCATTCTTCACTGTCAGAGGAACATGCTCCCTATGAGCAGCCGAGCTTCAAGCACTAGGATGAGACCTCACAATCACACACTGCACCAAATTTTAGAGCATCATATAGAGTTCCACCCCCATTTTCAATTGAGCCCATTCACAAGGAATTGCTTGCAAGGTTTTTTGACACAACCGAGGAGACTATGGTAACAACACTATACGAGTTGTACTGGGGGATCAATGCCATCATAAAAGAGGCATGTGATGACATTATGAGGTATGTGTGAACTATTATATGTCTTGTCACTAGTTAGACTCATACTTTCATATTTTGCATTTCATTTTCCCCCATGATTTATATCTTATAACCATGCTTGAGTTCTCTAGTATATCTAGTTCCTATCACCACTTTTCTTTTGTGTTTATCTAGTAATCATTCCCCGTTGAATTCCTCTTTGGTTCACTATTTCAGTTTGTCAATCGGTTAATGGGTGGTAGCTAGTACTGGGAGACAATTACGTGCCCACCAAATGGAAGAGTTCTTGCCAAAAAAGACTCATGAACCTATTGTCCTTGTCACTTATAATGTTCCTAGGTAGCCCATGAAGTTTAAATACTTCTTTGAAAAATATATTCACAACTATGGGAGCATCATACTTGGTTGGAAGTGCAAAAAAATGTACTTAGTTAGTGAGTCTATCCACCACTACGAACATACTATTCTTATCTTTTGCCACGGGCAACCTTGTGATGAAATCTATTGATATGCTTTCCCATTTTTGTGTGGAAACCGGTAGGGGCTGCAAAAGACCAACTGAAAAAGTGTGTTCACCTCTGTTTTGCTGGCAAACAAGCCACTTTTGGATGTATTGAAGAATCTTCCCTTTTAGGCCCTTCCAAGAGAATCTCTCCCTCACTTGTACATTTTGAAGTACTCCAGATGACCAGCCATTGGAGTATCATGTACAACTTTCATTATTTGTTGTTTCAACTTGGATTTAAGGGTTAAAAAGACCTTATTTTTGTATAAAATCAGACCATCAACCACCTTGTACCTTTCATCATCAACTTTACCTTCCATGATAGTTGTAGTAAATCCATCTTTTGCATATTCAACTCTGATTACAGCCTTCAAATCCGTTGTAATTTCACTCATAGAACATTAAACGGGCCTCCTAGATAATCCATCAACTACATTGTTTTTCCCTTTGAAATATTCAATATCAAAATTATAGGATTGCAATTTACTCACCCATTTTTGCTGCCTATCACTCAAATCAGTTTGGCTGAGGAAATAATTCAAGCTATTGTGATCCGTTTTCACCACAAATCAAATATTGTCTGAACTTGGCCAAAGTGTGCATGATGGATAGCATTTCTTTGTCATAGATGGAGAATTTACGCTCCACTTCCTTGAGTTTTCTACTTTCAAAAGCAATAGGATGTCTTTTTTGCATAGGACAGCCCTTATACCTTCCCCGAAAGCATCACATTCCAAAATAAACAGAATGGTGAAATCTGAAACGAGTACTTGGCAAGTACTCATTACCTCCTTGAGCTTTTCAAAGGTCTCCATGGCTATTTTGGACCCGCTGAAAGCTCATTTCTTTGTCAAATCTGTTAGTGGGGCAACACACTGTGAAAGCCCCTTCACAAACCGCTTATAATAGCTGCATAAACCAATAAATCCCCTCAAATGTGTCATAATAGTGGGGGGTGGCCAATCCATAGTGGCTTGTATCTTTTGTTGTTCACATGGACCCTTTGGGCATTGATTATGTGCCCCAAATACAAAATTTTAGAAACTCCAAACTCACATTTGGATGCCTTGGCGAAGAGTGCTCGCTGCTCCAATACTTCCAACACTATGTCCAAGTGTTGTAGATGTTCTTCCCATGTTTTACTATAGACAATAAGATTATGAAAGAAAACCAACACAAATTTTCTCAAGTATTCCCTAAAAACATGATTCATGTATGATTGAAAAGTGGTGGGTGCATTGGTTAAACCAAAGGGCATTATCAAAAACTCAGTGTCTAAAGTGACATCTAAAAGTGGTTTTATGCACATCCTCCCTTACCCGGATTTGATGGTACCCGGTCTTCAAATCGATTTTGGATAAATAAATTGATCCATGAAGCTCAACAATCAACTCATCAATTTTAGATATGGGATACCTATTCTTGATGGTTCTGTTGTTCAATAGGTGATAGCATAGTTCGCATAACTGGTTGGGGCGAGTACTCGTCGAGAGACCAAAATGGGTAACCGGCGGTTATTCGACCCACTCGGTTGAATAACCGGCAATTACTGGTAAAGGTAAAAAATACTTGAATTTTTAAAAATAACATTTTTTTTTATAGAAATTATAGAAATAAAATAGATGGAACGAGTCTGTAAAACATAGGGAAAGTGTTTTCTATTAGATTTGAATACATAGAATGTACAAAATTGCATATTCATGTGAATACAACAAAGTCTCAAAGTACACATTTATGAACTACGATAATACTTATAGACTTATACAAGAATCTACAACACTACAAGTAGTAAGTACAAATTAAAATAATCTATAATTTTCTCTTTCCTGCCCTCTGAAAAAATAAGGGACGCTGAGAAACTCTAGTCCTTCCACTTGGCTAACCCATCTCACTCTGTCTAGAACGCTGCACCTGCCCTTGTGGCTCCACCTCCACCTCTCTCTCTGCCTCATTTCCAAGGATGTCCTCCAATCCAATCTCTCCCTCTACTTCAGCTACACCCTCCATAGCTTGCATCTTGAAATCAACAATATCCTCCTCTGTGAACATGGGGGCCTCCTCTTGTGCAATCCAATCGTTGTAGGGATTGATCTTATCTATATCGATAGGCTCCTCCAATGCGTTCTCCAACTTCTTTGTGTGAAGTCGAACGCTGTATTGCACAAACACCAAGTCATTGAGCCGTTGTTGACTCAACTTGTTGCGCTTCTTCGTGTGAATAGAATCAAATGAACTCCAATCACGCTCACATCTAGAAGCGCTACAAGGCTGAGATAAAATCTGGAGGGCTAGATTTTGAAGATTTGGGGTATTTCCACCCCAATCTTCCCACAACCCTGGAAACAAGATTTTCAAAACTAGAAATTAATAATTGTAAATTTATAAATTTGTAATTGATAAGGTACAACTACAAGTAAATACTTCATTTTGTATTCCCTGGTGACTGTGTGGCTCTCCCTCAGATGGCTAGTGCTGAAGAAAAGAACCTTCCCTTTGCGTGCTTGTAGTTTTGCAACTCTGCAATAATGAGGTCCCTCACCTCAACGTCACGTGTCATACCTTCAATGCATGTTGAGAGCCCCTGCATAACCTCTCCACTAGCATCTGTGAAGCCATCGGAGTAGAAAAACTTGGGGTTAAGGTAGTACCCTGCTGCATGGATGGGTTGGTGGAGTTGATTGCTCCACCTCTGATCAATCAACTCTCAAATGAGATCAAATCTTTCACGATCCCCTCTATAATAATGTTGCACTGCTTCTTTGGCCTTATCCATGGCCTCATAAATCTATCCCATTGGATTTTGCTCTCCATCCACCAATCGCAAAACCCTCACCAAAGGCTCCGAAAGCTACAAAGTTACGAGCAAATTAAGGTTAGTGTTACAAACTTATAAATAAATTATAAAAGAAAAACTTTAAGTTTAAAAAATTGAAAGTAAGGGAAACAACTTGAAATTTGAATTGCAATTTCAAGTGACCTTCACAATCTCTATAGCTCTCGTTTCGAAGGCTTCATTCAAAACCGTGTTTGAAACCTTCACTCCATCAATTTTTTTGGAATAAAATTACTCCATCCATGCTTGAGAGACAAACATCTGTTTCAAAGGAGTCAACAAATTACAAATACTTTGCAATATAAGAAAGTTCATTGCAAACCTGGTGACTCCTGCTCAAACAAGTTTTTTTCCCTTAGTGTGCTCTCTCATCAAGTTGAGAACCCAACGATGATTGTAGATATATTTAGTTATTTTTTTAACTTATTTGACAACTGGTCTCACCCAATCAAGTTTCTCTGTCCTCTAAAAGAAGGTCAAGGCATTGTGTCGCACAAGGTGTCCAAAACAGAGATGGATGTTTCTCCCTAAGAAGTCTCCCAGCTGCCACATATGCTGCTGCATTGTGTGTAATAATTTGGACAACATTCTCGATGCCCACCTCTAAGACAACCTCCTTTAGTATAAAACTCAAAGTTTCTGCATTTTTAATTTTACTTGATGTATCAATAGACTTCAAAAATTCTAGCTCACCATTTGAAGATGCCAGAAAGTTGATGAAGGTGCGGTTCTTTCCATCCGTCCATTCATCAAAAAGAATGGTGCATTCAAATTTACGCCACAACCTTTTTTGATCTTTGACAATCAACTTTGTGTATTCAACTGCATTATTAAACAATTTTTCACTCAAGTCTTTTGGAGAGGGTGCCTTGTACCTTTTTTCTGCAACTGTCAAAACTATAATAAAATATTCTTAGTATGGGCTCCTCACCATGTTGAAGGGAAGGTTGTTGAAATACTAAAATTTTGCACATTTTTTATTTGCTTCTGCATGCGCTTGCTTGTTCCACCCTGTAGTTTGGAGTGAAGGTTGTGTCCCAAGTGTGTTTTCAGGCACAAAAAATGAGTGTAACTGAGATGAAGGCGGTGTAGATGTGCCATGGTACTTGCGTGGACCACGACTAGAGCCTACAATCTCTGTCATCATTGTCGTTTTTTCCTTTGCTGATGTGGCATCAATGGTCGTCGTTAGGGTTGCTTGCATCCTTGCCCTCTCTAGTTTCTTTTCATCCAGTGATGCAAGCTCCGCCATCATCTCTCGTTTCCCCTCTTCAATGACATTGGGACAAGGCACATTGTCATAGCAAGGAATGCATGAAAGATGGTACTTCATGCGATTGATGTCTCTTGACATTTTTTTCGAGCAAAAATTGCAAATTAAAATCATCTGGGAGATTCCAACCTGCATGGCATATTTCCATGCACCTGTGCAAGCATGATGGGGAGTCGACTGACTCCACTGACTAAATCTGAACCTGATGCACTACTGGATGCCATTGTTTGTTAATAGATAACCTGCAAAGCGCAAACATGTTAAAAACAACATAAAAAATTAAAAAATAAAAACATTAAATACAAATTATTAATTAAAATATGACATAAAATTTAAATGATAATTATAAATTATAAAACGGAAATTAAAATACATTTATGATTTACATTTTTAACGAACACATTATAAATATAATCTATAACAGTTATTTAATGGAATAATAAACACTAAATTTAACCGAATACATGAAATTTGATGGAATGCATCAAATTTGTATACTAAGCATAAAAAATATTTATCAAACATGTATTTAATTAAATTACAAAACTTTACATGCTTAGATTTAAAAAAATAAATAAATGCATGAAATTTGACGAAAATTCACGGAATGTATGTAATTAAAATGTAATTAAAATGGAATGCATCAAATTTGTATACTAAACATCACAAATATGTATCAAACATGTTTTCAATTGAATTAGAATTCATTTACATGCTTGGAAATTTAAAAAATAAAATAAAAAATAAATGCATGAAGTTTGACGAAAATTCACGGAATGCATGCAATTAAAATGGAATGCATCAAATTTGTATACTAAGCATCACAAATATGTATCAAACATGTTTTCAATTAAATTAGAATTCATTTTCATGCTTGGAAATTTATAAAAAAAATGCACTAACCTAGAAAATTCTTGCTCAAATCTCCTCAATCTGCCTTAAAATGCTCCAAATTTTGTATGAGTGAAGAGTGAGGAGGTGTGTTGCATTTTATAAGACTCCATTCGTGTTTAGGGGGAAAACCCGTGTTTCCAGTGGTTCTACGTGTTAAACCCGCGTGGGTTCTGTGATACGCATAACCGGTGAGTAACTGACAGTTACTTGCCGGTTCAATTTTTTTTTTAACTGTTGGTTGCGTTTACGAGTGGTGAGTATTCGTCGGATGGAATTTCCGGCAAGTAACCGACCAACCGGCGGTTACTCATTGGTTATTCCATTTATGGGCGCTGGTCTATGCACATCCTCATTGTCCCATCCTTCTTCACAAGCACAACCAAGGAAGCAAAAGGGCTAGAACTAGGCCTTATATGACCCATCCCTAAAAGCTTTTTGATAGCATTTTCAATTTCATCCCTGTAGACCCTTGGGTGGTGGTAAGGTGTAGCAATTACCACTTTTGTGCTTGGTTTCAATTCAATGATGTGCTCAAAACCCCTATCTGAGGTTAGCCCATGAGGAATACTAGCAAAACACCTTTGCATGCCTTTCAAGGATTGGCTGAATATCTTTGTGTTGATGTTGCTGTCCCAAATCAGAATGTGTAGCACTTACAAAACATTTGGCTGCCCAAACAACCTGCCCTCTATGAAAGGCTCTTTTCATCCTCTTTGAAGTCACCACCACGGGTGCTCCATTGCTCAAGCTATGTAGCACCACTTCCTTACCGGCTACCTTGAATTTTAGTTCCATTGTTTGATAATTTTGGGTGAATTCCCCAAGTGAGTGCAGCCATTGTACTCCAAGAATTAAATCAGTTTCTCCCATGCCAACTACATAGAAATCATCTTCAATTTTATGCTTACCCAATGTGATGTTCAACTTTAGAATCTTCTTTGTGCAAGGGATGGTGAAGCCATCCGCCACGGTCACATTAAAGTGTCTAAAATCGGTAGTTTGCAACCCACATCTCGCTGCCAATCTCTCATCAATAAAGTTGTGGGTGGCCCCACTATCAATGAGCATGGTGACCTTCTTACTTTGCAAGACCCCTTTCACTCTAAAGGGGTGGTATCTAGGAGCTCCAGATAAGGTGGCAAGGGTTCCATCCAAGTTATCATCTTCTCCCTTTCCCACTTGTTCCTCCTTATAGGTGGCTGTCCTTGCCTCTTCTTCTTCTCCTCCATCCAAGATCACTTCTATGTAATGAACTTGCCCCTTTCCAAGGCAGCTGAATTGGTAACACTGTGCATGTGTTTGTGTAATCAAACAAAGATATTTCCTTCGTCCTACTTAGTATCAGTTCTGTTCTGCCTAATATGAAGTTATTGAAATTTTTGTTTGCCAAATATGAAGTTATTGAAATTCGATACAACTCTCTATAAGCTAGACAGATGCTTTAACATAAGCTTCCCAAGAGCCTTTAAGGAATATTTTGAATTATTTTGACTGTTCATAAGTACATTTACTACAATTGATGGCTCGTAGATATGTTTACCAAATTCCAGTTTGTTATTTCTTTTGTTAGTTGATTATCGGTTTGAGTCCTGGTATTTATAATTGTTGTTTTATAGCATATGAATATATCTGTTATTTCTTTGACATCACAAGTGTTTTGGTGCACAGGGTGCTAATCATGTGTATTATCCTACCGAATATCGAACAGAATGGTGCAGCTGCAATGGAACACTGCAGCCATGTTTTCTATTTGCAAGGAAATTCACTCGAGGTGCTGCAATCCGGCTATTAAAATATGTGAACTTGGACAAACATTTCAGGACGGTTCCTGTTTACCCATTGGGGCCTTTGTCTTTGTCAAAGGCCAATGTTACAAGTTCTGAAAGTAGCCTAAACAGGCTGGCACACTAGGAAATTTCAGATATGCCTAGATTTCATGAGACGTTGTAATATTGGTTATTCGTTTTCATTTTGAAAACTTATCCGGGAGTTCTTTATCTTGACAATTCTTGGTTGCCTGTAAAATCAGTGCTATAGGTACTTGTTTACCCATTGCTTAAAGATTGGTCATCGTACTCTAGGTCTCATCTCTCCGGTACTGGGATAGCACCAACAAAGAAGACAAATGAGAAAATGCTAGTATTTTTTGAATCAAATGTATTATGCATAAACCAAGCATCCGTCTCTTAAGATTTTTGGTTGTCACGGAGATGCAATGCTGAGGAAAAGTTCAATTTACTCGTCAAAAAATGAATACCAATAAATGTTGTTCTTCAATTAAAAGATCGGCAATAAAATCATAAAATGATGTGCAAGCCTTATAGACAGTTGTCGCTTGGCAATGGGTTTGTTTGCACATCCCAGTTCAAAGGTCTCAGCTTTGAGTTTGTACCGATGGAAAAAAGTTTGTGTGCAATTTGTGGACTTTGTAAATCATTGAACTTTATTGATGTGAATGAAGTATAGGTCATGGCATCTTTGTAAATTTATTCCACATTGTGTAAAGAATTGGTAAGAGAGCTAGTTGCATCTTTGTAAATTTATCATACGTGTAAAGAATTGGTAAGAGAGCTGCTTCTTATCTCATATCTTCATTTTTGGCTTTCTTGTCTCACTTGCAATTAGCATGTATTAATGACATAAGCAATGCGTTTTGGGGCATGATATTTTCATTTCTAATATAGGATTAGTTATGTAGTTGGGATGTGTATTGAACGGAAAATTCATAACATAGAAACGAGATAAATGTGGCCTGGGCATGTTTTCAAGAACCTTTGTCCCGAGTCGTGTGTTTTAAGAACCTTCTGAAAATGCATACCTATCCAAATAACATAGAAAATTGGCTTTACACTAGGATTCGGGGATGTACATAGTGTTTAAGAAGTGAGGTGTATGAGTAGGTCCTTTAGATGTTATGTATTTATATAATTTTTCTTTGTGCCTTTAAAAATAAAAATTGTTTTAAAAAATTGGTTGATTTGAAAAATCAGGGAAGTTAGTTAAAAATTAAAAACTAAATTTATGGCATTTTTATTTTTTTTTCGAATTGGTTATTCATATTATTCTTTAAATTTACTAAGTAGTTGTCCATTTATTTTATTTCAAAGTTTGATTATGTAGATCCTTACCAATAATTAATAAGTGAGATCCCATGCAACATTTCAAAAATTGAATGTTGAGATCCGATGTAACATTTTTGACAGTGATGGCTTCTTTGGAGCACAAAGGCAATGATTTGGACTGAGCGTGAAACATTATCCAGGTCATTATTTGATCATTTACGGTGTAAAGGCTTTTATAATTCATCATCTCCCTTCCAAGTAGTAGATGACAATTCTTTTCTTTATGAGCTGCGATTGACTAACATACGGCTGTGATTGACTATTTTGGATGTGCACGGTTAAATATATTTTCTTCTGATTTTCCTAAACCATTAGCTGGTTTGTGTGGTTTTTGGTTCTTCATTGCATAATGTTTGAGCATGACAGTTTATGATTGTGTCTAAATTCTCTTCTATAATCTATATAAAGAAAGCTCATATACTTTTAAGGAAGACAAAGGGTGCTTGTTTCGATAGGGTTGAAGTATGAATGATTCTCACCATATATTGCATATTTGATTACAATAGTATATTTGGACAGTTGTAAGCATTACTGGTTAGGGAAGTGGTTTGAGGACAGCATAAAGAAATTGACAATTCAAAATTTGTCTTAGGACTTGGGTAGGATATTCAAAATTTTATTTGACCAAACCCCTGCTTGTTAAACACACTCAATACCACAATAAGCTATCCAAACACAGACTACGAAAACCCCACATACCTTTAAAAAGAACATATATTGCCACAATAAACATTCCAAAGATGATGAACACGATTAATCTTAACATACAACACAGCCTAATTCTACATAACATAAGGATGAAATTTGGCAGACACAGCAAAATCACTTTAGCATCTCTTTATGAGAGGGATGATAAATCAGGGTCAAGTTAAAAACAACTCTTTATTAGCATCTTGCCCAAATTCTGGAAATAATTGAGGATCTTAACAATATAGTTAAAACTGGCAAATTTCCTTAAGGCGTGACTATGGTGTTGATGGGGTTGAGAGAAGAGGAGATGTTTGATGTCCGTAGAGGTGGATTGAAAGAAATTATGTTGCTATGCATTGGATTTTCTAACCATAATAATATCATCATAATATTTATTACAAATAATCCTTCCAATTAGAGGTTTCACAAGTAATCTTTCATATGTTCAAGTGATATCTTTAAGGGCGAACCATTTATAGAAAACTCATTTTTTAATTTTTAAAAACACTTTCTTGGATGACCAATGCTAAAAGATTGTAAATTTTTTGTCAACAAGAGTGGTATCCAATTGCGACTTTTTTTGGTTAATTGAAGCATTGCTTGCAAGTAGAAAATTGGTTGTAATGTTTTCAATGGAGTGCATGTACTATTGACACTTTCTAATAGATAATGCATTTTGTAATATTGCACCTTGCAGCAGTTGTCTTGATGGCCCCCTCATACAAAATATGCTCACCTATAGTATCCACCATTTCCTAGAGCATCTCTAGGAATACAACTATTGATGTCACAATCAACGTTGATCCTATTTGTAGAGAGAAAAGGCTAAAGTGACCAAAACCCGCAATTGTGTCCACAGTTAAGCATTCTACTCAAAGTGACCATGATGTTCATGACAACACTAACTTTGACCTTTCCCTCAACTTTTGTATGCAAATAGTCACATTGTCCATTTTATCATTCCATTGCTCAAGAATGAGACAAGGTTTTCCTTTGAATTCAATAGTGATGATCTAAGCAATGACCTATAATTTTTTGGAATAGTGGTTCTTGTTGGCCATTTTTGGCCCACATACCAAAATTTTACCCAAGTGTGAGAAGATGGACATTCAGGGAAAAGCGGCAAGTTCTGAACAGCTTCGGGTTCTTGGAAGGAGAAAGTTTCGGGCTTTAACAAATAAAAGACTTCGAGCTTTCTCTTAGAAGACTTCGGGTTTGTCAAGCAGGGAGACTTCGGGTTTGTGGGGCTACCTTGCTTAAAAGGTGAAGTAAGTTGCAAGCAGTCAGAAACTCGAAATAAGTAAAGGGACATGACAAACCCGAGCTAGTCTTGGGCAGTGTTTCGCAGGTTTTTCAAGAGGCAAGTCTTCAAGGTTTCCAAGGTGAAAGACTTAAATTATTTTATAAGTCATAAGCAGTGGAAACCCTGAAGTAAGGAAGCAAGAAGTAAGTTGCGAGGATTGCGAAGCTTGATGAGTAAAATGGAAAGTTTCGAAAGGAAAATTATGGAAAATAGTTTGCAGAAAGTAGAAAGGCCTAGGAACATCAAGGTCAATGGTCAACGAATCCAAAGGGCCAATCAGTCAAGGACAAGTGGCACAAGTGCATCTAACAAGCTCAACAGATGAACGGACAACAAGGACTTATTCTTTCATCTACGACATGCAAAGTGGTTAAACAAAGACTAGACACGTCTAGGTGGAGCAGTGAATATGCAAAAAACCGACTAGGGTAGTCCAAGTTGTAGTAAAGAACACGTTGAGCCTTAAATGCAAGGGTCAAATCGCTTACATTGGGCAGGGACATGCAACTACCACGAGCATGGCTATGTCAGTTCCAACAAGAGACTTGAATACATAAGGGGCTCGAGCAACTTGGCGGTGGTCTTGGGCGGTTACCTCATAGTCAAAGCAGTTGCATGCTTTGAATAAAAAGAATTTACGAACAAGAAATAGTCTCGGTCATTGGCAACTGGGGACTTCTTCCCTCCTTTCTCCATCCCCAGAAGTTCTTCCTCTTCTCTCTCCTCTTTATATATATCTCATAATTTGCCATTGTAATGGTTCCCAATTTTTAGACTTTTTTTAATCTTTCTGGGAGATGGGACACTCTTTGAGATATTGCAAAAATATGCTCAACTTGATTAGGCTCGACCTTGTTAAGCACTTGTAAGAACTACCTCCTGATGCAATAAAAGGATTTTCTTTGCCTATCTCTTGCCTTGGATTCGTGGTTGTTGAGTTGTGCACTATGGCAATGTGTGAAGGAGAGTCTTTCTCGTCCATGGTCCTCATTTCTAACCTTGTTTAGGGAGTTTTTCAACGTTGTTTGCAGGTCTAGTTTAGTGCTCTTTCTGCCATTGATGTGAGCTTTTAGTGAGTCTTAGAACTCCTCTCTATTTGCATTCCTTGCTTCCAGAACCTCCTCCATGAAATACTAATGCAACCAACTTGATCTTGAGATTGTGCAAGTCGGTATTGTCCTTGTAGAATCAATGTGGGTTCACGCTGGTGAGATTTTCTCATTTAGCTTTGGTGCATCCCCTGGTTAGCCCTCTTAGGAGCCCTTATCTCCCTTCTAACCCTTTTCCCTGTGAGGTTTCATTTCAACATTAGTTTTAGGTGATCCACCAAGAGGAACTAGCCTCTTTAAAAATCCTAGAGGCTCAACCTCATCATAGGACACCCACATCTTGAGGTTGTTCCCATGCTTATAGCCGGAAGTGGGAGAGCCTAAAGAACTTTGTCACAGGGGTGCAATTCCAAGCTATAACAGTCCCTTTGAGACGGTTTTCGATCCTAGTACACTCATAATACTTAGAATATAAGAAGTCTATTATAGTTTCGATGCTATGACATGTTATCATTGTCTTGTTGAAATGTGATTAGGACTAGAGGAAATTTAATAATTCCAGGGTTCTTGTTGACTTTTTGGCAAATTGTTTGCCTAGTGTCATTTGTCGTTAAAATTTTGAGAGGTGCCCTCATTCCATAATGGCTAATGTTGAGATTGTGCATTGTTTTTAATTTTGTAATCTAGTATCACAATTCATTGCCCTCGCAACACCATTTAGAAAGCTTTGCATCAATTGAAGACAAAATGCTACATTGAGCATTATGCATTTGATAGGCACCAATGGTATAATATTTCATAATGGAGAAGCTCTTTTATTTTCTTTTCCTAGCATAGCTATGTCGACATTGGATTTCACTGAATTGATTACAATTTTTTTTTAAAAATTTATAATTGTCTTGCAATGCCCTTTGATTGAGTCGAATGATATTTTAGGAAGAGATACATTTTTGCAATGAAATGTGTCACTTATATTGTTGGAGGATTCATTTTCAGTAGAATATGTTTGTGGGATACCGAATGAGATGCTTTTGATGTTGGTTGTTTGTACGTTGTATGGTCATATTGTTAGTATATGTGCATGAGTGCAATTCATGGCATCCAAAGTAATGGGATAATCCGCTTGTGGAAGTGGTTCTTTTACTATTTTTTGAAGATTGATCTCAACAATCATTGGACTTTTATTTGATTTCAACTCCAAGGGGGCATCATTAAGGTAATCTACTTTTTTACTTTAGATGAAAATTTGATATTATCAGGGGATAAGAGGGATAGAATGTAATACACCTATGACCATAGTATTATGACATACATGGGGTTATGGACTAGCCATCTTGTGGTGCACATAGCTCATGTTTGAATAAGAGGTCCTTGATGGGGAACTTCTATAATGGATCAAATAGTTAACTTTGTGAAATAAGTTATAATTGGTTATCAGTCGACCTATTGTATAAAGGGTTTCATTGTGGATTGTCTATGGTATGGTGAGTGGGAATTCACTCACCATGCCACAATGTTATGCGTTGATGCCATATTTAATCCCTTAGAATATTGTTGCATGATATAGTGGCACCTTGATATGTTATTCTTAAAAGAACATTGGTACCCCTTTGTGATATGGGCCTTGTACCTAAGGTAGTGCGCCACATAGATATGTGTTATGGGTCATGAGCCATTGATGTATTTATGACATTACATGTGCACGTGGTTAGAAATGGTTAGTTGGGTTCACATGTCATTTGTTTATATATATGTATTTGTATTTTGGGACTATATTATGCATTTAACGATTGAAGCATGGGTAGGTGAGTTAGTTGTGATGCACTATTGTGAGTAGGTGTGTCATGTATCTATATAAACATACCCCTTACACATGAGAGAGAAAGAGTATGACTCTCTTCTATTCTTCTACGAGGTTTTTGTAGAGCATTTGTAGACAAGAAGTAGCATTGGTATATTCCACTGCCTTGGGCAAGGGAGGCCTTGATGTATTTGAATGCTAGTTGGAATAAGGAGCTCTATTAGAGTGTTTGCATAATGATAATGTTAACATGTTTTGTGATGTGTTTTCATGCAGTATATGTTAGATGCGCCCATATGGAATGTATTATTCATGAATACACTATGTTGATAATGGTGTATGCAATCTCCATAGTTATCTTAATTCACAGATTGAAGCCTTTGGTAATAACCCATTGTCCACCTGTTAGAACCCTTTCATTTAACCCTTTTATTTTGTATTGGGTGCTATTAAATAAAAACTTGGACACATATTCTTTGTAAGTTGTCCCATAAGTGAATTGTAATTATCCCACATGAGTAATAATAGTTGTCTTTAGTTGAATTAGTTTAAATAGAGAGCATAGGTAAGAGGAAAAGTTATCTATCAAATATCTTTGTTTTAAACATTGCTCTAAGGAGGTTGCCAGAGGCTTGCAACATTTTGTAATCCGATTATGTGATTTCAATAAAATATTGATCTTTTTATTTCATTACATCACATATTTTATATTTCTATCGTATGGATGCATTGTTGTATCAAGGTTCATATCATCTGCTATCAAAGTTATTTTCATAGTTGTTTTTCTACAATAACATCAATTTTAGTGGCTAATTGGGACTGACCACTGTATGCTCTCACCTCGCCCTTTCATGATCTTGGTGATTAGAAAGTGGTAACAAAATTAGGGGCACTAAGGATGTCTGCACATTTTTTTTTCTATTTGTAGTTTCTTTGTATTTTACGCTAGAAACCTTGTGTTGGGGGTTTTCAAATATCCTTCAAACACTGTCATTTATGGCTAAGCATGGGGAATCTAGTGTGAAATGAGGTGGGATTTGAACCATCATCACAAGCTTCCATACAGCATATGTGTACATCATTGAGCTTCCACATACCTTTAGGTGTATCAAAAGACCCCTTATATTTTTTCAGAATCTAGGCATATGAAGCATTTGGTCGTTTGTAACTTGTGCACTGGTAAACAATTAGCCCCAAAAAGTTACATCATACCTCACAAATGGAATAGTGGGCTATGGAACGATTGAAACCTCTATAGTTAGAGCTTTGATACATTGGGTCGATACTATTTATGAATGAGATTAGTATATCTACAAGCCCACAAACAAGACACACCTTTTAGCAAACCTTCCCTATTATAACCCCAACTATGTGAAATCCGACATCCTAGAATTGGGAGCAATCAACCATCAATTGAATTTTCTAAATGATAGTTATAAAGGAAAGAGCGGTTAGAAATTTCTGGGCCACTTCTCTTGCAAATGGTGCAGAAGATGAGGATCCTGAGAAAAATTTAGCCAAAGGGTAATCAGTCAAAATAAAAAGTATGTTTTTTTTGGGTCATCAAGCACTGATGCCATTGCAATCTTTTAGTTGAGCTAATTATTTTGATATATAAATCCGGTAAACCTTTTGGTATACCTTAGTATCATAACAATGGTGGACAACACCACCAAAATCACCAACCTCAAAGAAGGGTTGGCATCCAAAATAGCTGGGATTTACACCAAGCATGATGCATTCTATATTACCTTCTCCCACATGAGTAAAGAGAAGCAATGCATCCCTTCGAGACACTCGATCCATTTAGGAAGGATGACACAATGCAACCCCAAATTGTATTTCCAAAAAAATTGACATAGATGATCCCACTGGCTGGTTATACAAAAGAAAGCAATAATTTTGCTTGCACCTCACCCCTGATGGAGATAAGACACACAACCTTAATTTACATGAAGGGGAAGCCATAAAATGTACTAGTGATATGAAAAAGCTCGTGAAGGGATTTCTTAGGACTTTCATAAACACATCTTTCTTTGGTTTGGTCCCAACGAGTATGAAGATTTCATAGAAGCCCTCACTAAACTTTGGAAAAAAGGTTATGTTCGTGACTACCAAACATAATTTGAGAATATGGCCAATAAAACAAAATGGTTGATGGATGAATTTCTTAGAAATTGTTTCATAAGCAGACTAAAAGAAGAAATTAGGGTTAAAGTCAAAATGTTCAACCCCAAGGATATGATGGGATCCATTGGGTTGGATAAGCTAGTAAAAGATTAAATCACAGATCAACATCATACTTATAAACCATCACCATAAAAAACTCACTACCAACTCATGTTGTAACAACTCAAAACCCAAAATGACTTCGATCAAGCATGTAATTGGGGGTGAGATGTAAGATTGTCAAGAAAAAAAAGTTGTGCTACAAATGTGATGACAAGTACACAACGTACACGTGTGGAACAAAATTTATACCCACTAGATGTGAAATCACCCCTTGATTCAAATGAGTAGGAGCAAACAGAAGACACACTAGATGAGGAAAATGAGGAAACACAATAAATAATTGAGGATCTTTTGCTCATCCAAGAAGATTTGAGAAACCTGATATTACCACAATTATTAGATGTTGCTCATCTAGCCTTGTGCTAACGTCAACAACTTTTGCATCAAGTTCAACACCCACATGCCAAAGATCAAGATCTAACTCATGCTCTAAGTCATCGCATAACCCCTGAACTTTAGAACTAAAACACTTGTAGGGCAGTCTTGCAGGTATTCTGAATGTTTATGGGACAATACAAACCTCTAGACAATGAGACAAGATTTCCAAAAAGTTACTATGGTCTACAATCGGAGCATACCCAGAAAAGTTAGGTCATGCCAAGAAAGTTAGCTTACTCTAGATATATGATATCTCCTTGAGTATTATTCAACTTATCTGGCTCATCCCAAGTTGATGCAAGGCATTAAGGAAATATTGTGTTCATCACACAATTCCATGCATGCTCGTGAGACCTCCACACCTCTGTAGCACTCATATAGACTCTTTGCACTCTTGCATGCTTCCACAACACTAAGATGAATCACCACGGTAATGTGCGACAATCCTGAAACCTATGTGGTATCCTTGTGAACTTCCACAACTTCAAAATGAACACCACAAAACACTTTAGTCCTATGCATGACTCATTACCTTCAGAACATCTCACACCAAACATACAAACACACGAAAACCTTTCATGCTTCCACAACACCTTTTAACATATCAAAAATCAATCTAGCTTAGTACATGACTCAAAATCCACATAACAAACTATTCTATTATGTGGTATGACAGGTGGCATTCTCTAGGGTGTGCAAAGTTAGGGATCCTATTACTATTGCAACATTGATGAAGTGTAACCATCACACTTGCAAGGAAGTCAAGCTGTCACTCAGACATAAGCCAAACCATTCTTTTACCTATCTAATTTTGTACTGTTTGTTATAACTAATTCCTCGTAATGATATATATTTTAAGACACTAGAGATGGTGAGACACACATAACAACCAAATGAGTGGCCATTGTCCTCTTTCCTAATTGGCCATGTCTACAACATCTTGAATACTTACATGCCTTAAACATCTCGTATCAAATGGTCTATTCCCAGTTCAGGTAAATTAGTTAAGATGGTTATTGTTGACGCGGTGGATTGCACCCTTGACAAGAGACTAAGCTCCTACCTTCCACGCATCACAATGGAAACTCCCCTCTTGCCTATGGGCCTAACAAAACTGGGGGGAGAGTCTCTAGATAAGGGCTAGCTCCCTTTGATGTATCTGAGGTCCTATATTTCCTACTGCTAACAATGGGGGGGGGTGAAAAGGGAGAAGAATGCTGAAAACAGAACCTAAAGTAAACGGTGATACACCAAAAAAGTTGATCTACTTAGCTTGAGCATACACTTTTCACCAAGAACAAGCTGATATACACTTCATTTGATATGAGAAACTCTTCTACATCAGTGAGCTAGGGGTCCTTTGGAGATACAGGGAGGAAGAACTATCAGAGGTGTTCTGAGACACACTATGGCAGCATGTTCACATGCACCTATACTCTGTTGCAGATACTTCTAGCAGACCTGCAAAAGAACTCACAATACACTAGACATGATGGGGTTGTTTTGTCAAAGCATAAGGAAAATGACCTAGCAAAAAACAAAAACATAGACATATACGAAAGTGCAAGCTCAAATGGAGGTAAAAATGCTATGTCTTGATTCAAGGTAAAATTTGGTAGAGCTCTGCCTTACAAGCCAAGAGATTTTTGGGCAGAGTTTTGCCTTACAGGCTAAGATATTTTTTTTCAAATGAGAAGTTGACAATATATATAGAGAGAAGAAGTAAAGGCGCCCCTTTGGAAAAGATTTTGGCACCTTTTTACAAGTTGGCCCATGTGCGTTCAGAGCATCGGGAAGAGGAAGTCGTTGTTGATATCATCCTTCTAGAAGAGGCCTGCTAGAACCATGCTGTGTAGTCGTCGGTCTT
Source organism: Torreya grandis (assembly GCA_037957365.1). NCBI lineage: Eukaryota > Viridiplantae > Streptophyta > Pinopsida > Cupressales > Taxaceae > Torreya > Torreya grandis. The sequence goes on along the minus strand of JARHVA010000395.1, from coordinate 2,188,635 downwards.
GACTTTGGCGTTCAGACATTAATGTGAAAGCATGGGCCGCACCTCTTTTTCTACAAACAAGATTGCTCCTTCCAGATATTCATGCAGTTTATATGCTCATTAATGCAAAGTGAAAAAAATGGGTCACGCCGTTCACTGTTTGTGCCCCTTGATGACCACTTGGTAGATATTGTGTCAACCGCTAGAGTAACTCCTTGAGTCGACACTTTCCTTTGACACTTGGACTATTTTGTCCGTTTCTGCACTTTGTCTCTTCTTGGCTTTGTCTTTTCTGGCTCCTTCGGCCTTCGGGGGCTATCTTCCCAAACTTGCTGGCTCCTTGGGCTCTTCTCTCAGTGGTTCTTCCTTTTGGCCTTAAGGCCTTTGAATGCATTCGGGTCCGTGCTCAAGCCTTTAAATATCAACGACTATTTCATTGCCCTAAATTTGATGGCTTCAGGGACGTCACCAGACGTCTGGATCCCAACGGCTAGTTCGCGATGCTTAATCTTGACGTCTTTGAGCCCGTCACCCTCCTTGGAAATTCCTTCGGCTTTCTTGTTTGATCCTTCCCAAAGGGGAGGTGCCCCTTTGGCTTTGGAGAAGTGTCCCTTCATTTTTGGCCGAGAGTCCCCCGCAAGGGTACCTGCCCTTCGGGGTCCTTCGGGCTCCTTGGTCCTCAAATCCTTCGAACATTTTGTCCGAAGGAATTCTTCCTTTGTTTTTTCTACTTATTTCCTCATCTTTTCTTTCGGCCATTTTTCCCACAGACAAAATGTCTGCAAGAATTATTTCGATCACTTTGATCTTCAGAATCCTTCCTCGAGTTTTCTTTCTCGTGGCTCTTTTTTTGAATTTCTTCGGACTTCTTGTTTGAAGGAATTCCTTCGGACAAAAGTCTGAAGGAAATCATTTTCTGCCTTTGCCTTAGTCTTTTTATTGCCACGGGATTTTCTTCCGAAGGACATTGTCTTTGCCTTATGAATTTCTTTGGACAAAATGTCCGAAGGAATTCCTTAGGGCATTTTGTCTGAATAAATTCTATTGTCCTTTGGCTTGAACAAAATGTCGGAAGGAATTCCTTCGGGCATTTTGTCCGAAGAAATTCTCTTGTCCTTTGCCTTGAACAAATCCGAAGGAATTCCAACTTGCCTTGTTCACTTTTTCAAAGAAAATCTTACCCTTTCAGCCTTCTCTTTGATCTCTTTGCAAGTGTTCCCTGTCCTTTGCAAGGGCACTGGAATGGTCCCTTTTATGCTTGACTGCCCTCCACAAGGGCATTGGTCCTTCGAGAGACTCTCTTGAACCTTCTGATTGAACTGTTGATTGAACCAACTAGTTGAACCAACAATGGTTCAACGACTCAATGGTTTAATACCGTATTCTGCTCATTCAAGCTGCTGCTTGAACCAACCACTTTGAACCATTCATTTGAACCATTTGATTGAACCAAACCTTTGAACCAAGTCGTTGAACCAAAGCTTTGAACCAAGCCGACTGAACCAAGTCGATGAACCAAACCTTTGAACCGACTAACTGAACCAAATGATTGAACCAAAGCTTGAACCAACTGATTGAACCAAAGATTGAACCAACTGATTGAACGGTTCAAATTTCAAAGTTCTTAACTCTTGGAAAGATCATGTCGTTGAACCCTTATGTTGAACCACTTTTCCAACCTTAAGGAAAAGTGTCTTGAATCATTTTTCGCTCTCTTTCCTTGTGAATTTCTTCAGACAAAATGTTCGAAGAAGCTTTGTAAAAGCCCTTTCATTCTTTGAACTGGGTCATCTTCTGCCAAAAGACTTGTGCAACCCGAATTCAACTGGCTCAGAACAACAAGGGAAGAAGGGAACCGATTTTGGCCTGCTGGACCACAAATGGTCAACAGTTATCCTTCTCTGACCATGGGAACCTGCTTTCCCTGCTCTATATGATGATACCACAATCTATACAAATCAGCCAAGATATTTATCCCTTTATGATCACAGAAGGTTGCATTCCTTTTCTTACTATGCATTGTAAATATATGTACTTTGTCCTCTTGTTTTTATTGAATATATATGGTACAATTCTTCCAATCTCCTATGTTGAATGTGTAATGGTTACTTTTGCATCTGGTTCTTGGATTCCATTGCAAGTTATATAATTCCACAACTTCGGTTGAATATGCTTCCACATATAACTTCCTTAAACCCATTTAATTAGGTTGTCCATTGGGTGTCCTCCTAGGCCTCATATCAAAAGGTATCAGAGCTGAGTCTATTAGACATTCTGATATGTAGTTGTCTATGCTAAACCAACAAACTGGTATTTAGATGTGTGCTCCCTTTGCTTCTTTGTTGCAATGGTCTGAAAAGTGAGAAATAAGGCAAACAAATCCCAGATGGAAGTTTCTCTTTCAAAGTCTTCAGAAGAGAACATGCACTTGGTCGAGAAGATCTGACATCTCTAGCACCATAATCAATAGTTTCAAGATGTTCTCCAATCCAAGGAGAAAGGCTTCAATCTTTTCATTGAGCAACTAACAAATCTCATGATGCACACCATTAATCTTGCTAAGCCTATCTACCACATCCTTGTTCAAGCCAAGGATAAATGTTTTCTTATTATGTGGTTGGCTTCACCCGAGCTCAAGTCCACTATATTATCCACTCTGGTATGACTTGGCTCCACTTTGGTATGGTGTACCCCAAATAGTATAGTAAATTGGGGGAGGAGCCCTATATTTGCATGGAGACTCTATATGGCAATGCCCTACTATGTATATGGGTGGAGATGAAGTTGAGGCTCCTAATGGCCTACTATGATGGACACATAAGTATAGTTGGGATTGACTCCCTATCTTTTATATATATATATATATATATATATATATATATATATATATATATATATATATATATATATATATATATATATATATATATATATATATATATATATATATATATATATATATATATGGAGAGGAGAGCACTCATGCGTAGTCTATAATAGGAACTCTCTGCCAAGGAGAAAGAACTTGCTCCGAAGTCGTGTGCAAAAAGTTCCAAGCACTAGATCCTCTAGTTATCAGTGTGCCATGGTGCCCTATTATGACATGCAATGTGGAAACCATGACATATGAGAGTTTTACAAGTCCTTTTCATTCATTTAGTTCGACTCATTAGGAACCTTGTTTGGAAATTTTGAGAAGCACACCAAAGGCATTGGTTCCAAGATGCTAAAGCAAATGGGTTATAAATGCCAAGGCCTAATAAATAAGGGTGGAGACACCATCAATTCAATCCAAATGAATATAAGACTGTGAAATATGGGTCTTGGTTACAATGGTTGAAGTGCCAACAAAAAAGGTTTCATACACTTCTCACTACAGTCAAACACCAACAATGCTTCCACATCACACTCTATGGAAGATGGATATGGTGTTTCCACTCTTGCATCAACAAAGCACACCTTTCACAGTGATGCAAAATCAATGGGAGCATCCTAGCAATGTTCTAAACACGTCACTATTTCAACAAGTGAAAGCTTTGCAAATGCTCCCTGCATAAAAGCAATCACAGTCATTCTCAAAAAAAACCTATGCCCCCATAACTCTAAAGGCGACATACGCCTCAACAAAATTTCTGCATGTAATCACAGTTGCAAGCCTCTTGGAAATGCTTTGCACAAAAACAACTTTAGGCATGTGTAATTTTCCAAGAAAAAAAACCTTTTATAGTAACAATGCTAGCTGATGCAAAAAATTGCACACCACCAGTGAAACTAACATCACATGGCTCAATCGTGCTAGCTGCAAAGATGCTCTCATTAGAGACACACTACATCTCTAATTACCTATAGCCTTTGTCATCGTAACAGTCATAAAAATAAGAGATATTGGGATCTTCATCCATATGTTCTCTACAAAAGAAGCAACCAATGGAAGTTCACATTGTAGTTTTAAGACATTCCAATGCAAAGAACTATGCATTCACTGGAATTACACTATGGATGAATGGACCTTGACATTTGGGGAAAAGTCTCTTCCTCTTTGCACGGTCTCACAAGCATAAAGCCTTCCACATTAGTAATCTGCTAGATGAAAACACTCTATTATATGTACATGCATACACTAATCTCTACATAATGTGCCTTGTGTTATGAACCAACACCTTTGTAGTTTTGCACTGTCAACAAGCCAACTTTTGTTGCATCAACATGTCTTGCACCCACAAAGGAAGCTTCATAGTTCTTCATAGAGCTAGAACACATAGTTTTTTCAACTTCACTCATGTACAATAGAGTTTTAATTATTAGACACCAATCTCATATAGTGTAGAGATCATTGGTATTAACACCACTACAACATTGAGGTCAATGGATCAAACTTTAGAGTTTGCTACATTTCTGAGCATGCAACATCCATTTGATATGGATGTACATCTACAATATGATCTTGCGTATAGGGATTCTTCACATTTATTGAGAAGGAAGCAAGGGTACACACACTCCAACTTCTCAACATTAGAGTATATGGATCACATACATCCTTTGACATTTGCAAGCATCCATAATAGATTCTATAGTTTACTATTAAGAGTAATGACACACTCTCAATCATCGTAGGTTCAACCTTCAATGTCTTCGAGATCTTTGACATCCCATGTAGTGCACCAAATATAAAAAAAATGATGACACATGTACATCTAATTTTAGAGATTTGACATCCTATACTCTTTAGGATTTGGGGTCAACATCACCACACTAATATTTTTTTTGATTGGGGCATTATTTCAACATCCTTATGATGGAATCCAAAGTTAATAGCAATGGGGACTATCCCTCATTAAGGGGGGATGATTGATCCAAAAGGATATGAGGCCCCAAATCTTAATGTAGTTATCAAGTGTTACTCATCTATCCTTGTACTAATGTCATCAACTTCTGCATCATGTTCAACATCCATGTGCCAAAGCTCAAGATCTAACTCATTTTCTATGTTATTGTACAACTCCTATAGTTCAACACTACAAAAATTTTAGGGTAGTATTGGAGGTATTTGGAGTGTTTATAGGGCTAAACATGCCTCCCACACAGATTTAACTGTGTGAAACTCTAGACAATGAGAGAAGCTTTCTGAAAAGGTATCATGGTCTATAATCAGAGCATACCTCAAAAAATTAGGTCACACCAAGTGAATTGACTTATTATGGATTTGTGGTATCTCCTTGAGTATTGGCTAGATTTTTTGGCTCATTCCAAGATCACACCAGGAACTAAGGATAGATTGTGCACTTCAAATAATTCCCATGCATGCTTGTGTGACTTGTGTAACTTGCATACCTCTATGACATCTATAGAGAATATTTGAACTCATGTGTGCTTCCTTAGCACCAAGATTAATCACCACTGTAATGTGTGACAGTCGTGAAACCTCTGTGGTATCCTTGTATGCTTTCGTAGTCTCAAGATGAACACCGTGAAACACTCGAGTCCTACACATGACTCAACACCTTTACAACATATCATGCAAGGCATATAAACATGTGAAACCTTTGTGTGCTTCTACATCACCTTGCAACATACTATACATTAGTCTAGCTTGGCACATAAATTGACATCCACATACCAAAACTATTCTACCTCGTGGCATGTTAAGTGGAATTCTCCAGGTTTACACCATGTCATGGACCCTGTCAACAACACAATACTGATGGATGTGTAACAATCACACCTATAAGGAAGTTAAATTATCATTCGTGTGGAAGAAGAGCCTATTTTTTTTTACTATCTACTTTTGTTACCGTCTATTGTAACCGCTTCCTTGCAATGATATATATATTGTAAGACATCAAACATGGTGCGACACACATAAGAGACTCACATAGCAACCAATTGAGTGACCATTTTCCTCTTTCCTAATCGGCCATGTCGCAACATCCAAAATACTTGCATGACTTAATCATCTCGTATTAGATGATCTCTTCCTAGACTAGTTAAATTAGTTAGGATGGTTATCCCTCTCTGATCACGAGAACTTGCTTTCCCCACCTTGTCTTATGATATCACAATCTAGACAAATCAGCCAGGATATTTATCCCTTTTTGATCACAGGGGGTTCATTCCTTGTCCTACAGCACATTGTAAACATATGCACTTTATCCTATTATTTATATTCATTAAATTTGACACAATTATGGAAATCTCGTGTTGAATGTGTAATGGTTACTTCCACATCTGTTTCTTGTATTCTATTGAATGTTTTGTAATACCACAACTCTGGTTGAATTCACTCCCGCATATAACCTCCTTAAATCCATTTAAGTAGGTTGTCCACCAAGTCTCCTCCTGGGCCCTAGATCATTTGCCTAAAATTTTGGAGCATGCATTAGCTGGAATCACTACACCTAAAACAATGTAGATAAGGCGCTACTTAAAAAAGTGCCTGTTGACCATCCTCATTGACTTTGACAACACACAAAAATTCATTTACCTTATACTACCAAAACAAGATGATTGTTATATCTACTCGTGCTCTAGATTTGAGGTCATGGTGGCCAACGGTGGAAAATCAGACTAGAAAGAAAATTCAAAAATGTCTACATCTCAATCGAGGACTAAAACTTGAAATCCGATATATTTATCCTACCATTAGAGGGTTTTGTTGGGTGAATATTTTGTCACCGGCTAACTGATGAGAAAAATAAGTGATTTCAACCACAACATAAGGAGATTGGTTGGCCAAATGTGCAGGTTTCCCACATCAGAAGAGGACAAATCTCTCCTCTCATCAAGGGGAGGTTCCCTATAAAATATGAGGGGTTATATACTATATATATATGCAGAAAATAACACTCAGGGGTAGGACAACACCATCCATCTCTATTCTTTCAGAGATGATGTTCACAAACAAAGGAGAAATCTAGGTGAAAACACTGAAGACACTTCTCTTTTTTCAGAAGTGGTCTTGTAGCAAACAACAGGAGTTCTTTTTGATAGGTAACAAGTAACTGATAACAGGAGGCGTAGTAACCAGCAAAAAAAATGTAGTACAAAGTCTCCACCTCAATTGCCCAAGAGTGAAATACGAAGGACAATGAGGGCACAAAGTTGTCCCAAGGTCCTTTACACAGAAACAAAAAACAGACACACTAAAGGCAATTATGGCAGCACAAAGTCTTCCCATAGTTCGCTTCAGGACGCCTTCCAGATTACTTCCAATAGTTCTGCTTATTTCATTAAAATGGACAAGAACACATTCAGGAAACAGACATAAGAACAATCTCCTAAATGACACAAGCTATTACAACACAAAGTCTGAAAGTAACCTGCTTTCTCATTCAAACAAAGAAATATGATTAACAAAACTGAGCTCAAAGTCTCAGTAATTGCCTCTCAATTTTGGCAGAGTTTTGCTTCTATATCCAAAAAGATCTCTTGTGCATAAAATAAGAGATTACAATATATAGCAGCCAAGAAAGGCTTGCCGCTTCATTTCATGGAATGACCCATGCTACATTCAATGCCTTGAATGCACTTTCAGTTCAGTCAAAGAGGCCATGCTGGAACAGGGCATTTTCCTTAACTGTGGCATGTCAATTCATCTCAAATATTTTTTCCTCAGCATGGGTTGTCTGGTCTTTCTCCAAACATGTACATGGCTGTCCCCTCACTTTTATTTCAAGGGAGAAAAATAGGCCGCATCTTTTAATGCTTGCGAGCTCAGATGTCTACTTGGTGGATTGTTTCACCTACTGGAAATAACTCTTACGCAGATATTTTTGGTCTTTCCCTCTTTCCTATTGCAATTTGAGCTCTCGGGCTATCTTTTCCCTTTATGATGGCTCTTTCAGCTCCCTTTTCAGCTGGTCGTTGAGTTTGCTTTCAGGGTCCGCGCCACATTTGAAAATCAATGAATATTTCATTTCCTTGAATTTGATGTTCACAGGGACGTCACTGGTTGCTGGTCGCTTTGAACCACTTTGAACCATGAACTTTTGAACCATGAGAGTTCATTGGTTCAATGGTTCAACAGTTCGGGCAATCTTATCGGCTCCTTGGTTCCATCGCTTTCTTTGTTCATTCGCTTTCTTTGGTTCTTTGAACCCGTTGAACCATTTTGGTTCAAATTTCAATGGTTCATCCTCTTTCTTAGAAGCCTTTATTTTCTCTAAGTCTCTCGAGCTTCGAAACTCCTTCGGCTTTATGTCTTTGGAACACCCCGAAGGGAAGGTGTCCCTTCGGGCCTTGAGAAAGGTCTATTTTCTGGTCGCCGAGAGCCTCTCGCAAGGGTACCTGCCCTTCAGGGTCCTTCGAGCGGCCTTCTTCTTCAAATCCTGTAGAGTCCGTAGAACCAAGCCTGCAGAGTCCATAGAAACCAATCTGCGGAGTCTGTAGAAACAAGCCTGCAGAGTCCGTAGAATCAAGCCTGTAGAGTCCGTAGAATCAAGCCTACAGAGTTTGTAGAATCAATCCTATAGAGTCTGTAGAAACAAGCTTGCGGGCCTTTGATCATTCTTTCGGACAAAATGTTTGAAGGAACCTCCTAAAGGGAAGGTGTCCCTTCGAGCCTTGAGAAAGGTCCATTTTTTGGTCGTCGAGAGCCCCCCCACAAGGGTACCTGCCCTTCGGGGTCCTTCAGGCGGCCTTCTTCTTCAAATCCTTCAGATAAAATTTCCAAAGGAAATCTTTCTTTTATTTTTGCCACTTTTCATTGGGCTTTTGAACATTCCTTCGAACAAAAAGTCTGAAGGAATTCCTTCAGACAATTTGTTCGAAGGCTTTCACTTGTAAAACTTCGTCGCAGAAAATCTTTTCGAAAGGTATCGTTTTGTTCTCTACCCTCCACAAGGGCACTTGCCCTTTGGGCTTTGGGGGATTCCTTTGAACCTTCCGATTGAACCGACTAATTGAGCCAACCTATGGTTCATTGATTCAACGGTTCAATCTTTTGTTTGAAGCCTTCTTCCATTTAACTCTTTCGAAGTCGTTGAACCTTTGAACCCGTTGAACCATTTTGGTTTAAGGTTCAATGGTTCAACAGTTCATTCTTTACTCTTTGAAGCCTTCTTTTCTTCTAAGTCCTTTGAAGCCATTGAATTTGCTGAAGCGGTTGAACTTTGAACCTGCCGAAGCGCTTAACTCTTTAAGTCTGCTAATGTCGTTGAACCTTTGAACCTATGAAAGCGGGGTTCAATGGTTCAATGGTTCAATCCTTTGTTTGAAGCTTGCCAATGGACCTTTTGGTTGAACCTCAGCATTGAACCAATCTTGAAATTGCTTGTGTTGGAAACTTATTTCTTTGAGAGAGCTCACCTGTTGAAGTCGTTGAACTTGTTGAACCTGCTAGTCTCTTAGTTGAAAAAGCTTGAATAATGAAGAATTTGAATGCTCAGAACAATTTTTGAAAAGGGAAGAGAGAATTTTGGCCTGCAAGACCAAAATAGTTCATATGTTGTCCCAAAAAATGAGTGACAAATTTTGGGAACAACAGCTGGCTCTAGTTAGAGAACTTCCTTCAGTTGAAATTTTGGAACAGCTGAGGGGAGTAGAAACCAAAATCTCCAATGCCTTTAAGTATGCCATTGGGCTACGGAGTCATGCTACCCAAAAAGGAAGGCAAAAAAAACAAACGAAAATTAACAACACAAAATAAGCTAAAGACTATACAAAAATTATACATATGTACAAGCTGATCTTATCTGATACTTCAAAGATTGAAGTGATTTAGATGCCACCCACTGTGAGACAGTGAAAATGGCGTTCTGTCTTGATATATCAGCAAGAAACCATTTTCTCCCTAGAAGCGATTATTGGCAAATGGACCTCTACACCAGGAATCAAATTTTTTGTGCATTCCTTTTGGTTCTCTCCTTTTGCCCCACAACAAGACTTGATTTCCAGTCTAAAAATCATGAATCATTGTTCTCTTGTAGAAGAGTTTCTTTACTTGATTTTGATGTGCAACAGTATGGTCTATTACCATAATTCACTATTCTTTTGGTTCAGTCTAGCATATGATTTGATTGTCAGCATCAAACACCTGCCAATGATTGGCATTGTCAGGCACACTTGGTCGAAAGACTAGCTCGATAGTGTACTTTTGCTCTTCAAAGTCTTTGTGAGGAACCAAGAGGGTCATAGAGACAGCTAATGAACCTGCATGACTATGAAGCTCTCTGGGCATTGCAGATATATTGAAAACATCAAAACTTTCAATACAGTCCCATACCAGATTGCGGTAATGGTGCAATCTTTTATTCTTGATTTGACACAGGTTTCTCACCTGACAAACCATCAGTTCAACATCTCCTTTAGCATGAAGGAGTTTAACACCTTTGTCTTGAGCTACCTTTAACCTGAGTAACAAAGATTCATACTCGGCAGTGTTGTTGGTGTTGTTGAACTGCAACTTGTATGAAGAAGAAAAAATATCTCCTTGAGGAGATATCAACACCATCCCAACTCCTGAACTAGTAGAAGAACAATTGCCATCAAATTTCAATATCCATACATTATCAAGAACTATTTGTACCTTAGATTCTTCTTTGTTTGGAGGGGAGGATTCTTCTACACTTCTACTGCGTTCTACCAATCCTTCTGTTGTTCATCTGAGCTAATTTTTAGATTGTCATTTTCAAAAGTTTCATCAGTCACCACATGAACCTCCTTTATGGATAAGAAGTAATTACCCATTCCTGAAGACTCAAACAAAATTTGAGATTCAGGCGTTGATGTTTTAGTGACAACATATTTTGCTTCTTTTTCAAGGAGCAATCTCTGCATGACGCCTTTGACTGGGATCTTTGCTTCAGACAGGTCCATGCTCAACTTGCCACCAACATCCTTGTAGAAATTTTGCCCAAGAAGGATGCCGTAGGAGGCTGGGACGTCAGCCACTAGGACTGTCATCTTTATCCTCTTATTTGGGAATGTCGCAAATGCAAATTGGGCATCCTTTATTTGTCCCAGCAGTGGCACTTGTTTGTTCTCCAAGGACAAACATCTCCCAAATGTCTTGGTCAGTGTGAGTCCAAGAGATTTTGCCACTTTGGCAGGCATGACATTGTCAGACTCACCTGAATTTATGATGTAATTGTTCAACTGATGATCGTTTATTAGCAGGGAGACGTAAAATGGTTCAATCCTTCTGAGAGCATCAGGAGGAGCAATGACAAACTTATTCTGGGTGGATGTGGGAGTCACATTTAGTGCAATTGGTCCTATAGAGATGGTTTTATTCTTCACACATTTGAATTTTAGTTTTCTTGACATGGTCGACTATGTCAAATGTCTGAAATGAATTATGAACAGGGGAAGGGAGTTCATCCTTCTAGTTTTTATGGGGGGAAGGATTGATCTGCGAAATTGAAGTTGAAGGTGCAAAAATGTTTGGGGTACTTACTTTATTAGTAATCACTAAGTCCTTTGGTTGGAAAAGTAGAGAAGTTCCTCGTTTGGCAATTGAAATTGTAGGTTGAGCTCGCTCCTCTATTTTTTCTTTAACAACTTGCTGAGCTGACTGATTCTTGGACCGGGTGAACACAACATATGATCCCTCAACTATTTTACCTTCATTTCTGGGTTCATCCTGATAATTCAGGGAACTAATGTTGGAGTCACCAGCTAATTCTTCTTCTCCCTCTGTGAAGAGATTAGCGTCATCTTCTTTGTTCAACTCAGACTAGAAGGAGAAATCAGATTCTGTTTCGAGATATCCAACTGTTGAGTTGGCTGGTGATGCTCAATGTCAAGTTTCCCCTGTGTGAGAGGAAGACGATTTTGCTGCCCTTGATTCCTGACAGCATTGCCTTGGCATAACTGATTGGAGAATGTCCTCCTTGGTATATCTCTGTATGAAGGAGCAAATGACATCCCTTGCACCATTTTCTTTCTAAGAGCTAGCAACTCATTTGCTGGCTTCTGCATCATTAGATCAGTGGTGCTTGTAGGTGAGTATTCAGAAGATGAGGAAGATTTATCTCTATTAAGATCTCTCCTTATCTTTCCTGCCAAGATAAGGTCATCTTCCACCTCAGTGGCCAAATCTTGAGCAGCAGCAAGGTCTATGTGGCCAGCACGTCTCAACAGAAAACTCACTTCAAGCAGCTGTGAGTTGATGAAAAAACATTTAAGGTTCTCAGGTGTTGGCTGAGTAATTGAAAGAATCATGTTCCTCAGCTTGTCAAATTTGTCAATGAAGTTCCTCATAGGTTCATGAGGTTCTTTCTTCATCTGTGTGAGCTGGGCTAGCAGGGCATGCACATCTTCTGCAGGCTTGAACCTTGATTCGAACTTAGCTTTGAGAGTGTTTCAGTTAGTCACAGTCTGGGCCTGTAGATGATAAAACCAGTGTGCAGCAGCACCTTACAATATTTCTACAAATAGCCTGACTGCTATGTCCTCATACTCCACGCCTATCACAAAGCAAGCTATGCTGAAAGTTGCAATGTGTTCATCAGGGTGAACTCTCCCATCACTAAAGAATTTAGAGAAATTCTTCTTTGAACTGCGTGGTAGCTCATGTAGAGGTGGAGTTAAATTGAGTGGGCCAAAAGAGTTACCCCAGGGGCCTTGAACTGCCATGATTTGATTATGAAAAGGGGGGATAACAAATTTGGGTGAAGTATGTATAGGCAAAGCTTTGCTAACAGCAAAGAAAAAAGCTCTACCTTGTATTGGTGACTTGATATTGGTATGAGGAAGACTCTTAGTTTGTTGAACTTGAAGTTGTGGAGGAAACAAATCAAAATTTCTCTGCTGCACCAATTCAAAAATAGAGTCAACAACACCTTGGGATCTCTGGCTTCTTGTATAGCATGTAGTTTCCAGATTGTAGAATAAAAATGGAAAAGAATTGGCCCTGCTTCAGCTTGGAGCTTGAGGCTTCAAACTGTGCGTTCTTCCCTAGCAGAGTCGCCAAAAAATTGTTGGCGTGAAGCTGGCAGTGTTATTTTCTACTTCACGTCATTCCCCAGCAGTATGAAATGTTTCAATTGAATAGACTAAAAAAGGATTGGAAATGCTCGTCGGTCCCCAACGGAGTCACCAAAAAATTATTGGGTGAATATTTTGTCACTAGCTAACTGATGAGCAAAACAGGTGATTTCAACCACAACATAAGGAGATTAGTCGGCCAAATGTGCAGGTTTACCACATTAGAAGGGGACAAATCTCTCCTCTCATCAAAGGGAGGTTCCCTATAAAATATGAGGGGCTATATACTATATATATATGCAAAAAATAACACTCAGGGGTATGACAACACCATCCATCTCTCTTCTTTTAGAGATGATGTTCACAAACAAAGGAGAAATTCAGGTGAAAATACTGAAGGCACTTCTCTTCTTTCAGAAGTGGTCTTGCAGCAAACAACATGAGTTCTTTATGATAGATAACAAGTAACTAGTAACAAGGGGTGTAGTAACCAACAAAAAAAGGTGTAGCACACAGTCTCCACCTCAACTTCCCAAGAGTGAAATACGAAGGACAATGAGGGCACAAAGTCATCCCAAGGTCCAATACACAGAAACAAAAAATAGAGAAACACACTAAAGGCAATTATGGCAGCACAAAGTCTTCCCACAGTTGGCTTCAAGACACTTTCCTGATTACTTCCACTAGTTCTGCTTATTTCATTAAAATAGACAAGAACACATTCAGGAAACATACATAAGAACAATCTCCTAAATGACACAAGCTATTACAACACAAAGTCTGAAAGTAACCTGCTTTCTCATTCAAATAAAGAAATATGATTAACAAAACTGAGCTCAAAGTCTCAGTAATTGCCTCTCAATTTTGGCAAAGTTTTGCTTCTATATCTAAAAAGATTTTCTGTGCATAAAATAAGAGATTACGATATATAGTAGCTAAAAAAGGCTTGGCGCTTCGTTTCATGGAATGGCCCATGCTGCATTCAATGCCTTGAATGCACTTTCAGTTCAGTCAAAGAGGCCATGCTAGAACAGGGCGTCTACTTTAACTGTTGCATGTCAATTCATCTCAAATATCTTCTCCTCAACATGGGTTGTCTGGGCTTTCTCCAAACATGTACACGGTTGTCCCCTCGCTTTTATTCCAAGGGAGAAAAATAGGCCCCGTCTTTTAATGCTTGCGAGCTCAAATATCTACTTGGTGGACCATTTCACCTACTGGAAATAACTCCTACACATATATTTCTAGTCTTTCCCTCTTTTCTGTTGCAATTTGAGCTCTCGGGCTATCTTTTCCCTTTTTACTGGCTCTTTCGGCTCCCTCTTCAGCTGGTCATTGAGTTTGCTTTTTGGTTCTGTGCCACATTTAAAAATCAACAGATATTTCATTTCCTTGAATTTGACGTCCATGGAGACGTCACTGGTTGCTGGTTGCTTTGAACCATGAACCTTTGAACCATGAGAGTTCATTGGTTCAATGGTTCAATGGTTCGGGCGGTCTTATCAGCTCCTTGGTTCCATCGCTTTCTTTGTTCATTCACTTTCTTTGGTTCTTTGAACCTGTTGAATCATTTTGGTTCAAGGTTCAATGGTTCATCTTTTTTCTTAGAAGCCTTCAGTTTTATGTCTTTGGAACACCCCAAAGGGAAGGTTTCCCTTCGGGCCTTGAGAAAGGTCTATTTCTTGGTTGCCGAGAGCCCCCTGCAAGGGTACCTGCCCTTTGGGGTCCTTCGGGCGGCCTTCTTCTTCAAATCCTGTGGAGTCCGTAGAACCAAGCCATCAAAGTCCGTAGAAACCAACCTGTGGAGTTCGTAGAAACAACCCTGCGGAGTCCGTAGAATCAAGCCTGCAAAGTCCGTAGTGTTAGGTTGTGGATCTAAAAGCTTCACCAGGATGCAAACATGGAGGAGGTTGCTGAGTGTCACAGTAACCAGCATCGGTTAGGCCAACCGACGTCAGTCAGAGGTAGACAGGAAGCCGCAGACATCGGTCATGGATCGGCCGACGTCGGTCATCTCCAGACAGACATCGACCGATGTCGATCACTTGTGCGGTTCCAGAACTGTTAGTTACACGAACAGTTTGTTTAACGAACTGGTTGTTTGCATGTAAAGACTAATTTTAGTCTTGGAGCTGCGTTTCTAATTATTGTTTGCATGGGATCTATATAATAGACTCATGGGCTGTATTGTAAAGTGTGCTAGATAAAGAGAGCAAGGTTAGCTCCTTCAGAGGGAAGAGAGCAAGGTTAGCTCCTCATAGTGCCACAGTGCCAAGTGTGTATGATCAGGTAGATCTGTGGGAGAGCAAGATCTGGTAGATCCACATGGGTGCTGGTGTTAAGGATCAAAGAAGGGATCCTCAGTGGCGAGAATCATAAGGACTTGGTGAGGCAAGGACAAGGGTTCTTTCGGGTGTGTATGATCTAGGTCGGCAAGTGTGCAAGGCCAGGTTGATCTGCGGTATAACAAGATCAGGTGAGATCTACATGGTATGTAAGGTCGGTTGATCTACAGGTGTGTGTGTATGCAAGATCTAGGTTTGCAGGTGTGCAAAATCAGGTTTGATCTGTAGGTGGCAGCAAGATCAGGGAGATCAGCAACACAATAGGTAGCAAGATCAGGTGAAATCTACTTGGAGTACGTGGTGTACTCAAACTTGAAGTACGTGGAGTACTTGGTGGACTGGCAGTATTGTTACTGACTGGTGGACTGACAGTATTGTTACTGATAGGTGGAGGTGAACAACAACTCTATGTTTGAGTTGTTTGTTGTGACCGCAATTGAGAGAGAGAACTCTTGAGGGAAGATTATTGGTACGCCCTAGAGGTGTGGAAAGATTGTGGCATCTTCATTGTATTTCTTTTGGGATGAGTATTAATACATATTGTATTATCTCTCATATTCTGTGTTATTTTTGATTTCTAGTTACTTGTTACTTCTGGTTAAATTCCGTGTTTAGTTGCTTATATAAGGTAATCAATTGTGCTTCTAATCCTGACAAAGTGGTATCAGAGCTTTGTGAGCCTAGGTCCTATCAAGTGGTATCAGAGCAGTTTGTTGTTTTAGATTCCTGACAAGTGGTATCCAAGCGAGGTTGCAGGGAGCAAGTTTGTGTTTGATTACAGGTCACTCTCGGGGGTTTCTGATTGAGTGGGAGTATAGCAATGGCAGAAGAAAGTAAGCTAAGAATGGAGGAATTCAAAAGCAAGAATGATCAATCACGGAATCATGGAAAGAAAGAGCAGGTAAAGAAAGATTGTTGGTTGGTTGAAGATCAGCATGAAAGAAATGAAGAAGCATATGTTGCAGGGATTGTTGCACATGATGCTCTTGTATGTTCCTTGGATAAAGTAGAATCTTGGTTTATAGATTCTGTTGCCTCTTTCCATGCAGCCCCAAATAGAGTATTTTTCCATGTTAAGGTCCATGGAGACTTTGGAAAGATTTATTTAGGGGTTGGTGAGCCTTGTCAAAGTATTGACAAAGGGGAAGTGCGGCTGAAATTGCAGACGGCCAACACATGGTTGTTGAAGGATGTCATGCAGGTCCCAGTCTTGAAGATGAGGCTAATTTCTTCAAGAAAGTTGGGTGATGAGAGATGCACAATAACTCTCACAACAGATGCACTTGAATTAGCATGTGGTAAGAAAGTAGGTATTCTTTATCTATCTACTTGTATTACTGATTCTCTTTCTGTTGCGAAGACGTGGCTTTGTAGGCTTGGTCACATGAGTAAGAAGGAGATGCATGTTCTTAAGAGGAAGTCAGATGTCTTTGACAAACTTAAGAACTGGAAAGCCTTGGTGTTCTTAGAGGAGATGATGGACAGAGATCAGCTGAGGAGACTGAATAATTCTAAGCAGGGCAGTTTGGACAGGGTTTTGATCTAAAGTGAGTTCACGAGTAAAAAGTCATCACTCACAGGGAAACACAGTTACCAGCATCGGTCTGGTGAAACTGACGTCGAACAGGCAGGTACCGATGTCGGTCATGTACGGACTAGAGTCGGTGGTGTCAGGCAGGTGGCTACTGGCATCGGTCAGGAAATCGACGTTGGCAACCAGGTGGACACTGATGTCGGTCAGGGAACTGGCGTTGGTGATCAGGTGGATTCGACATCGGTCAAGTGTAGACCAGAGTCAACTAGGGAACATATTTTGGGTAGACAGTAAGCTGTCAAGGAGTCTCAAATGCCCATATGGAGCACTGAAAGGGTAAGTAAGCCTCAAATTCATTATTCACTTTTTTTAGACTACTTGTTGCTCACTGATGGTCAAGAACCAGGAAGTTTTAAAGAAGCAGAGCAGGTAGAATCCAGGAAATAGTGGGAGCATGGCATGAATGAGGAATTTGATTCCTTGGATGAGAACCAAATGGTAGATTTGGTAGAGTTGCCAGCCGGAATAAAAGCACTAAAAGACGAATATATTTTTTGGTTAAAGAAGAGAGAGAATGGACATGTGAGACAAAAGGCCAAGTCATATGGTCTTGAAGAAGCTCCAGGACAGTGGTACAGGTTTGACAGGTGTATGACAAAGCATGGCTTTTGTCAATGTCAATGTAATCATTGTGTTTACTTTACCAGGTTGGATAGTGGTCGCGACATTATCCTGTTACTGTATGTAGTGGGTTCACACATGCAGGGTTTTGCTGAGCTAAAGGTAAAGTTAATTCAGTGGTATGTCAGGAAGGATTTAGGAGGAGCGAAATTATTTGGCATGAGTTTTTCTAGAGACATAGAAGGTCACAAGTTGATTTTGTCTCCAGATGATTGTGTGAATAAGGTAGTGGCGAGATTTGATATGCAAGATGCAGGAATCGGTTAGCACACCTATGGATGGACAGTTCACAGAACAGTGTCCCAATTCACATGATGAGGTTAAGTACATGTGTACTAGACCTATTTTTTCCCCAGTAGTGGGTGTTGTCAGCAAGTTTGTAGCCAATCGAGGAAAGAAGCACTAGAGAGCAGTTTAGTGGATTCTCAGGTATCTGAGAGGGATCAGCAGCAGGGATTCATGCTATGCAGGGTCAAGGACTTCTCTACATGGGTATGTAGATTCGAATGTGGCAGGTTACTTGGATGACATACGGAGCACCACAGGATGTGTGGTGGTTGGTCTTCAAGATTGAACTTGAAGAGGGATACAAGCCAGAAAATAAATTAGACGATGTACAGGTACAGGTATAGGTGCAACTATTTATCTCCAAGCGAGAGATTATTAGGTTGTGGAGCTAAAAGCTTCACCAAGATGCAAACATGGAGGAGGTTGCTGAGTGTCACAGTAATCGGCATCGGTCAGACGAACTGACGTCGATCAGAGGTAGATAGGAAGCCACTGACATCTGTCATGGATCCGCTGACGTCGGTCATCTCTAGACAGACAGCGACCGACGTCGATCGCCTGTGCGATTCTAGAACTGTTAGTTACATGAATAATTTGTTTAACGAACTGGTTGTTTGCATGCAAAGACTAATTTTAGTCTTGGAGTTGCGTTTCTAATTATTGTAATTAGAAGTCTAATTATTATTTGCATGAGATCTATATAATAGACTCATGGGTTGTATTTTAAAGTGTGCTAGATAGAGAGAACAAAGTTAGCTCTTTTAGAGGGAAGAGAGCAAGGTTAGCTCCTCATAGTGCCACAGTGCCAAGTGTGTATGATCACATAGATCTACGAGAGAGTAAGATCTGGTAGAAGATCCACAAGGATGCTGGTGTGAAGGATCAAAGAAGGGATCCTCAATGGGGAGAATCATAAGGACTTGGTGAGGCAAGGATAAGGGTTCTTCCAGGTGTGTATGATCTAGGTCGGCAGGTGTGCAAGGCCAGGTTGATCTGCGGTATAGCAAGATCAGGTGAGATCTACATGGTAAGTAAGGTTGGTTGATCTGCAGGTGTGTGTGTGTGTGTGTGTGTGTGTGTGTGTGTGTGTGTGTGTGCAAAATCTAAGTTTGCAGGTGTGCAAAACCAAGTTTGATTTGTAGGTGGCAGCAAGATCAGGGAGATCAACAACACAACAGGTAGCAAGATCAGGTGAGATCTACTTGGAGTACGTGGTGTACTCAGACTTGAAGTACGTGGAGTACTTGGTGGACTGGCAGTATTGTTACTGATTGGTGGACTGGTAGTATTGTTACTGACTGGTGGAGGTGAACAACAACTCTGTGTTTGAGTTGTTTGCTGTGACCGTAATTGAGAGAGAGAACTCTTGAGAGAAGATTAATGGTACGCCCTAGAGGTGTGGGAGCCCTAGAGGTGTGGGAAGATTGTGGCATCTTCATTGTATTTTCTTCTGGATGAGTATTAATACATATTGTATTATCTCTCATATTTTGTGTTATTTTTGATTTCTAGTTACTTGTTACTTCTGGTTAAATTCTGTGTTTAGTTGCTTATACAAGGTAATCAATTGTGCTCCTAATCCTGACAAAGTGGTATCAAAGCTTTGTGAGCCTAGGTCCTATCACATAAAAACTAGCTTGCAAAGTTCATAGAATTAAGCCTGCAGAGTCCATAAAAACTAGCCTACAGAGTCCATAGAAACCAGCATGCAGAGTCCGTAGAATCAAGCCTGCAGAGTTCGTAGAAACAAGCCTGCGAGCCTTTGATCATTCCTTCAGACAAAATGTTCGAAGGAACCTCTCGAAGGGAAGGTGTCCCTTCAGGCCTTGAGAAAGGTCCATTTCTTGGTTGTCGAGAGCCCCCCCACAAGGGTACCTGCCCTTCGGGGTCCTTCAAGCGGCCTTCTTCAAATCCTTCCAACAAAATGTCTGAAAGAAATTTTTTGTTTTTACTGCTTTCCGTCGGGCCTTTGAACATTCCTTCAGACAAAAAGTCCGAAGGATTTCACTTGTAAAACTTCGTCGTGAAAAGTCTTTCCGAAAGGTATCTTTTTGTTCCCTTTTGTTCACTACCCTCCGCAAGGGCACTCGCCCTTTGGGCTTTGGGGGACTCCTTTGAACCTTCCGATTGAACCGACCTATTGAACCAACCTATGGTTCAACAGTTTAACGGTTCAATCTTTTGTTTGAAGCTTTCTTCTATTTAAGTCCTTCGAAGCCGTTGAACCTTTGAACTCATTGAACATGTTGAACCCGTTGAACCATTTTGGTTCAAAGTTCAATGGTTCATTCTTTACTCTTCAAAGCCTTATTTTCTTCTAAGTCCTTTGAAGTTGTTGAACTTTAAACCTGCCGAAGCGCTTAAATCTTTAAGTCTGCCGATGTCATTGAACCTTTGAACCCGTTGAACCTGTGAAAGTGGGGTTCAATGGTTCAATCCTTTGTTTGAAGCTTGCCGATGGACCTTTTGGTTGAACCTCGGTGTTGAACCAATCTTGAAATTACCTAAGTGTTGGGAACTTGTTTCTTTGAGAGAGCTCACCTGTTGAAGTCGTTGTTGAACCTGCTAGTCTCTTAGTTGAAAAAGATTGAATAATGAAGAATTTGAATGCTCAGAATAATTTTTGAAAAGGGAAGAGTGAATTTTGGCTTGCAAGACCAAAATAGTTCATATGTTGTCTCAAAAAATGTGTGACAGATTTTGGGAACAACAGCTAGCTCCAGTTGGGGAACTTCCTTCAATTGAAATTTTGGAACAACTGAGGGGAGTAGAAACCAGAATCTCCAATGCCTTTAAGTATGCCATTGGGCTACGGATTCATGCTACCCAAAAATAAAGGTGCAAAAGACAAATGAAAATGAACAACACAAAACAAGCTAAAGACTACAAAAATTATACATATGTACAAGCTAATCTTATCTGATACTTCAAAGATTGAAGTGCTTCAGATGCCGCCTATTGTGAGACAGTGAAAATGGCATTCTGTCTTGATATATCAGCAAAAAACCATTTTCTCCCTAGAAGCGATGATTGGCGAATGGACCTCTACACCAGGAATCAAATTTTCTGTGCATTTATTTTGGTTTTCTCCTCTTGCCCCACAACAAGACTTGATTTTTAGTCTGAAAATCATGAATCCTTGTTCTCTTGTAGAAGAGTTTATTTACCTGATTTTGATGTGCAACAGTATGGTTTATTACCATAATTCACTGTTCTTTTGGTTCAGTCCAACACATTATTTAATTGTCAGCATCAAACACCTGTCGATGATTGACATTGTCAGGCACACTTGGTCAAAAGACTAGCTCGATAGTGTACTTCTGCTCTTCAAAGTCTTTGTGAGGAACCAAGAGGGTCGTAGAGACAGCCAATGAACCTGCATAACTATGAAGCTCTCTGGACACTACAGATATATTGAAAGCATCAAAACTGTCAATATAGTCCCATACCATATTGCGGTAATGGCGCAATCTTTTGTTCTTGGTTTGACACAGGTTTCTCACCTGACAAACCATCTGTTCAACATCTTTTTAGCATGAAGGAGTTTAACACCTCTGTCTTGAGCTGCCTTCAACCCGAGTAACAGAGATTCATACTCAACAGTGTTGTTGGTGTTGCTGAACTGCAACTTGTATGAAGAAGGACAAATATTTCCTTGAGGAGATATCAACAAAATCCCAGCTCTTGAACCAGTAGAGGAACAGCTACCATCAAATTCTAGCATCCATAGGTTATCAGGAACTATTTTAACCTTAAAATTCTTCTTCGTTTGGAGGGGAGGATTCTTCTGAACTTATACTGCATTCTACCAATCCTTCTACTGTTCTGTCTGAGCCAGTTTTTAGATTATCATTTTTAGAAGTTTCATCAGTCGCCACATGAACTTCCTCCATGGATAAGAAGTAATTACCCATGCCTGAAGACTCAAATAGATTTTGAGCTTCAGGCGTTGATATTTTAGTGACAATGTATTTTGCTTCCTTCTCAGGGAGCAATCTCTGCATGACGCCTTTGACTGGGATCCTTGCTTCAGACAGGTCCATGCTCAACTTGCCACCAACATCCTTGCAAAAATTTTGCCCAAGAAGGATGCCGAAGGAGGCTGGGACGTTGGCCACTAGGACTGTCATCTTAATCCTCTTATTTGGGAATGCCATAAATGCTAATTGGGCTTCCTTGATTTGTCCCAGCAGTGGCACTTATTTGTTCTCCAAGGAGAAACATTTCCCAAATGTCTTGGTTAGTGTGAGTCCAAGAGATTCTGCCACTTTGGCAGGCATGACATTGTCAGATGCACTTGAATCTATGATGTAATTGTTCAGCTGACGATTGTTTATTAGCAGAAAGACATAAAATGGTTCAGTTCTTCTAGGAGTAGCATGAGGAACAATGACAAGGTTATTTTGGGTGGATGTGGGAGTCACCTTTGGAGCAGTTGGTCCTACAGGGACGGTTTTATTCTTCACACATTCCACTAATCTTTCCAACTGTTCAGGGTTAGATTGCAAGAATTCAAATTCAGACATTTGAATTTTATTTTTTTTGACATGGTCGACTATGTCAAATGTCTGAAATGAATTATGAACAAGGGAAGGGAGTTTATCTTTCTGATTTTTAGGGTGGGAGGACTGATCTGCGAAATTGAAGTTGAAGGTGCAAAAATGTTTGGGGTACTCACTTTTTTAGCAATGATCGGGTCCTTTGGCTGGAAAGGTAGAGAAATTCCTCGTTTGGCAATTGAAATTGCAGGCTGAGCTCGCTCCTATATTTTTTCTTTAACATCTTGCTAAGCTGACTGATTCTTGGATCGAGTGAACACATCATATGATCCCTCAACTGCTTTACCTTCATTACTAGATTCATCCTGATAATTCAGGAAACCAATGATGGAGTCGCCAGCTAATTTTTTTTCTCCCTCTGTGAAGAGATTAGCATCATCTTCTTGGTTAAACTCAAGCTGGAAGGAGAAATCAGACTCTATTTTGAGATATCCAACTACTGAGTTGGTTGGTGCTGCTTCAATGGCAAGTTTCTCCTGTGTGGGAGGAAGACGATTTAGCTACCTTTGATTCCTGGCAACATTGCCTTGGTATGACTGATTAGGGAGTGTCTTCCTTGGTATATCTCTGTATGAAGGAGCAGATGACATCCCTTGCATTATTTGCTTTCTAAGAGCTAAAAAATCATTTGCCAACTTCTACACCATTAGATCAGTGGTGCCTGTAGGTGAGTATTTAGAAGATGAGGAAGATTTACCTCTATTAGGATCTCTCCTTATCTTTTCTACCAAGATAAGGTCATCTTCCACCTTAGTGGCCAAATCTTGAGTAGCAGTAAGGTCTATGTGGCCAGCACGTCTCAGCAAAAAATTCACTTCAGGCAGCTGTGAGTTGATGAAGAAACATTTAAAGTTCTCAGGTGTTGGCTGAGCAGTTGTAGGAGTCCTGTTCCTCAGCTTGTCAAATTTGGAAATGAAGTCCCTCATAGGTTCATGAGGTGCTTTCTTCATTTATGTGAGCTGGGCCAGCAGGGCATGCGCATCTTCTATAGGCTTGAACCTTGCTTTGAACTTAGCTTTGAGAGTGTTCCAGCCAGTCACAGTCTAGGCCTGCAGATGATAGAACCAGTCTACAGCAGCACTTTGTAATATTTTCACAAACAGCTTGACTGATATGTCCTCATACTCCACACCTATCACACCGCAAGCTATGCTGAAAGTTGCAATGTGTTCATCAGGATGAACTCTCCCATCACCAAAGAATTTGAGAAAATTCTTCTTTGAACTGCGTGGTAGCTCATGTAGAGGTGGAGTTAAATTGAGTGGGTCAAAAGAGTTACCCCAGGGGCCTTGAACCGACATGATTTGATTATGGAAAGGGGGATAACAAATCTGGGTGGAGTATGTATAGGCAAAGCTTTGCTAACAATAGAAAAAGAAGCTCTACCTTGTATTAGTGATCTGATATTGGTACGAGGAAGACTCTTAGTTTATTGAACTTGAAGTTGTGGAGGAAACAAATCAAAATTGCCCTGCTGCACCAACTCAAAAATAGGGTCAACAACACCTTGGGCTCTCTAGCTTCTTGTATAGCATGGAGTTGCCAGATTGTAGAATAAAAATAGAAAAAAATTGGCCTTGTTTCAGTTTGAAGCTTGAGGCTTCAAACTGCGCGCTCTTCCCCAACGGAGTCGCCAAAAAACTATTGGCGTGAAGCTGGTAGTGTTCTTTCCTACTTCACGTCGTTCCCTAGTGGTATGAAATGCTTCAATTTGAATAGATTGAAAAAAGACTAGAAATGCTCGTCGGTCCCCAACGGAGTCGCCAAAAAATTGTTGGGTGAATATTTTGTCACTAGCTAACTGATGAGCAAAATAGGTGATTTCAACCACAACATAAGGAGATTGGTTGGCCAAATGTGCAGGTTTACCACATCAAAAGGGGACAAATCTCTCCTCTCATCAAGGGGAGGTTCCCTATAAAATATCAGGGGATATATATTATATATATATATGCATACAATAACACTCAGGAGTACGACAACACCATCCATCTTTCTTCTTTCAAAGATGATGTTCACAAACAAAAGAGAAATTCAGGTGAAAATACTGAAGGCACTTCTCTTCTTTCAGAAGTGGTCTTGCAGCAAATAGCAGGAGTTCTTTCTGATAGGTAACAAGTAACTGGTAACAGGGGGCATAGTAACCAACATAAAAAGGTGTAGCACAAAGTCTCCACCTCAACTATCCAAGAGTGAAATACGAAGGGCAATGAGGGCACAAAGTCATCCCAAAGTCCTTTACACAAAAACAAAAAATAGACAAACACACTAAAGGCAATTGTGGCAACACAAAGTCTTCTCACAGTTGGCTTCAGGACACCTTCCTGATTACTTCCACTAGTTCTGCTTATTTTATTAAAATGGACAAGAACACATTCAGGAAACAGACATAAGAATAATCTCCTAAATGACACAAGCTATTACACCACAAAGTCTCAAAGTAACCTGCTTTCTCATTCAAACAAAGAAATATGATTAACAAAACTGAGCTCAAAGTCTCAGTAATCGCCTCTCAATTTTGGCAGAGTTTTGCTTCTATATCCAAAAAAATCTCCTGTGCATAAAATAAGAGATTACAATATATAACAGCCAAGAAAGGCTTGGCACTTCATTTCATGGAATGGCCCATGCTGCATTCAATGCCTTGAATGCACTTTTAGTTCAGTCAAAGAGGCCATGCTGGAATAAGGCATCTGCCTTAATTGTGGCATGTCAATTCATCTCAAATATCTTCTCCTCAACATGGGTTGTCTGGTCTTTCTCCAAACATGTACGCAGTTGTCCCCTCGCTTTTATTCTAAGGGAGAAAAATAGGTTGCATCTTTTAATGCTTGCGAGCTAAGATGCCTATTTGGTGGACTGTTCACCTACTGGAAATAACTCCTATGTAGATATTTCTGGTCTTTCCCTCTTTCCTGTTACAATTTGAGCTCTCAGGCTATCTTTTTCCTTTCTGCTGGCTATTTCGGCTCCCTTTTCAGCTGGTCGTTGAGTTTGCTTTCAGGTTCTACGCCACATTTGAAAATCAACGGATATTTCATTTCCTTGAATTTGACGTCTGCGGGGACGTCACTGGTTGCTGGTCACTTTGAACCATTTTGATCCATGAACCTTTGAACCATGAGAGTTCATTAGTTCAATGGTTCAACGGTTCGAGTGGTCTTATCGGCTCCTTAGTTCCATCGCTTTCTTTATTCATTCACTTTCTTTGGTTCTTTGAACCCTTTGAACCCGTTGAACCTGTTGTCCCCGAAAAATGTCACTCATTTTTGGGAAAACCTACAGACCAAAATTTCTCTCTTCCCTTCTCAAAATTTGTTCTGAGCTTTCAAATTCCTCATTTTTAAGCTTTTTCCGTAAAGGGGATTCACAGGTTCAACAGGTTAAAAAAGCTTCTGCAGGCAATTTCAGTCAAAAGAACAAGCTTCTAACACTTAGTCGTTTCCAGGATTGGTTCAACGCCTCGGTTCAATCAAAGGATTTCAATCGGTAAATGATAAAGGATTAGGCTTGAACCATTGAACTTTGAACCACTTTGGTTCAAAGGTTCAATGGGTTCAACGACCAAGTTGGTTCAACGCGCTTGGTGCAAAAGAACAAAGGACTTTGCCAAATAACGAAGAATGAACCATTGAACCGTTGAACCAAAATTGGTTCAATCGGTTGGTTCAATCAAAAAGTTCAAGGGGCTGCCCCAAAGCGAAAAAGGCAAGTGCCCTTGCGGAGGGCAGGCAACATTGGTTCGAAGGTCAAAGAAAAGACAGTATTCCTTCGGATTTGTTCAAAGGCCCAAAAGGAACAATTCTTTCAGATTTTTTGTCCGATGGAAACGGCTAAGTCCAAGGGGCCAAAAGAATTCTCTCGAGAAGATTTTCTCAGAAAAATGTTAAGGCAAGGTTCCTTTGGACTTTTTGTCCGAAGGAATTCACCTGGAGAAAAGTCTGAAGAAACAAAGAAGAACAAATGGCTAAGTCACAGAAGCTTTCCTTCGGACTTTTTATCCGAAGGAATTCTTTCGGGTTTTTCGCCCAACAGAAAAAGCCCGAACAAAGACGCAAAAAATAACTTCCACGAACTTAGACAAAAAGGGGCTTCAACAATGAACCATTGAACCGTTGAACCAAAAGGTTCAACGAGTTCAAGGTTCAACATGGTTTAAGCAGCAATCAACCAATGACGTCCCCGCATACGTCAAATTTAAGGCAAGGGAATATTTGTTGAAATTCAAATAAAGCGCAAAAATTGAAGGAAGAATCAAGCGACTGGCTAGAAAGATAGCCCGATAGCTCAAATCACAGCAGGAAAAGACAAAAGAAGGAAAAGACAAAAGCAAAAAGAGGGAAAAGCCCAAAATGTCTGCGCAAGAGTGATTTCCAGTAGGTGAAACAGTGGATTGAGTAGACTTCTGAGCGCACCAAACCAAGGACACGGCCTATTTTCTTCCATGAAGTAAAGATGAATGGATAACTGTGCAGACGTCAGAGGGGATAGACTAGATGATCCAGACTTGGGAGAAGACATATGTGATAAAATAGTTAAGACATCTGCCCTATTTTCAATGCAGTCCTTTGACAAACCTGAAAATGTATTCAAGGCTTTGAATGCACAGCATGGGCCGTTCTATGGAAAACAAGCGCCCAAGTCTTTCTTGGAGCGCTATATATTGTAATCTCTCATTTGTTACATGGGATACTTCTCATTTTTACAAGAACGAAACTCTGCCCATTTTGAAAGAAGAAGACTGAGACTTTGAGCTTAGGTTGTAATTTCATTTTCCTTGTTATTTGAATGAGAAAGCAGGTTTTTCTAGACTTTGTGCTGTTCTGACTTGTGTCATCTGAAGGTGTCCTTATTCATTTAATTTGGTACGCAAAATTAGTGAAGGTAATAGGGAAGTGTCCTGAAACCAACTGTGGAAAGACTTTGTGCTTTCACAATTGATTTCAGTCTGTGTTTTCCTTTTCTTTTTGTGTTGAGGATTTTGGGGCGACTTTGTGCCCCCATTATCCTCTATGATATATTATTTAGGCAGTTGAGGTGGAGACTTTGCGCTCTATTTCATCCTGCTGTTACTACGCCCTTTGGTCACTGGTTTCTTATCTTACTACCTGAAAGAAACTCCTGTTGTTTCTTGTAAGAACACTTCTGAAAGAAGAGAAGTGCCTTCAGTGTTTACACCAGGATTTCTCCTTTGTCTATGTGCATCATCTCTGAAAGAAGAGAGATGGATGGTTTGTCCCACCCTTGTGTCTTACTTTATGCTTATTTATATTGTATATAGCCTCCGCATATTTAATAGGGAACCTCCCCTTGATGAGAGGAGAGATTTGTCCCCTTTAGATGTGGTAAACCTGCAACATTGGACGACCAGTCTCCCTATGCTGTGGTGATAGGAACTATTTTGGTCACCAGTTAGCTGGCCGACAAAATATTCACCCAACAGAACCATTTTGGTTCAAGGTTCAATGGTTCATCCTCTGTCTTAGAAGCCTTTATTTTCTCTAAGTCTCTCAAGCTTCGAAATTCCTTCGGCTTTATGTCTTTGGAACACTCCGAAGGGAAGGTGTCACTTTGGGCCTTGAGAAAGGTCCATTTCTTGGTCGCGGAGAGCCCCTCGTGTTGGGAGGATGGGTGGATAAACCGGAAGCACACAATTTGATTACTAATACCAAGCAACTTAATATGCGGAAATTAACCAGATTTACCAAGTAACTAGAATTCAGAGTAACACATGATATGAGAGACAATACACAAATTGTATTAACACTTTATACAGAAAAGAATACAATAAAGAAGATGCCACTTCTTCTCCACCACCTTACAGAGGTTTCCCACACCTCAAGTGAACAGTAATTCTTCTCCCCAAAGCTCTCCCTCTCACAGGTCCCAACACCCAACTCAAATACAGAGTTGGTGTTCACCTCCCGTGCTCCACGCACACCACAAGTGCTCCACGCACTCCACAAGCACTCCACGTGCTCCACAAGTACTCAAGGTACTTCAAGTAGATCTCCCATGAATCTGCAACAACCTGCAATTCAACAGACCATACTTATGGAAGGAACTCCCTTGCCTTCCTCTTGCTCTATCCGAGTACACACCTGTACTCCAAGTAGATCCTGCCTGATACTGCTCCCTGTTGTGTTGCTGTCTGTATGACTTTGCACACCTGCAAATCAAGCAATGGTTCTATTCACCTGTGAACCTCGACCTTGCACACACATACACCTGCAGATCAACGATCTTACTTACCATGTAGATCTCCTATACAGGCCATGCAACTGTGACCAAGATCCTACACTCTTGAAGAACCCAGCTGGCTCTCCAATCCAGCACCAACACACCTGGTACTGTGGCACTAGGAGGAACGCACCATAGCTCTACCTCACACACAGAAGGAGCTTATAATTATGCTCTCTTACTCCCTAGCACACTTTTCCAATACAACCATGAGTCTATTATATAGATCTCATCCAAACAATGATTAGACATCTAATTACAATAATTAGATCCGCAGCTATGAGTCTAAAATTAGCACTCATCATGCAAACTCTTGGTTCGTTAGCTCACTGCCCGTAATTAACTCGCAGTCGAACTACACAGGCGACCGACGTCGGTCCCTGTCTGCCTGGGGTCGCCGACGCCGGCCGATATATGACTGACGTCGGTTGCTTCCTGTCTTACCCTACCGACGCCGGTTGGCCAGACCAACGCCAAACACTTCTGACACTTAGCAACTCATTCTGCAACCTCCTCCATGTCTGCATTAGTGAAGCTTTTAGCTCCACAATCCTAACACCTCGCGAGGGTACCTGCCCTTCGGGGTCCATCAGATGGCCTTCTTCTTCAAATCTTGCAGAGTCTGTAGAACCAAGCCTGCAGAGTCCGTAGAAACCAACCTGCGGAGTTCATAGAAACAAGCCTGCGGAGTCCATAAAATCAAGCCTGTAGAGTCCGTAGAAACCAGCCTGCAGAATCCATAGAATCAAGCCTGCAGAGTCCATAGAAACCAGCCTACAGAATCTGTAGAATCAAGCCTGCAGAGTCTGTAGAAACAAGCCTGCGGGCCTTTGATCATTCCTTCAAACAAAATGTCTGAAGGAACCTCTCGAAGGGAAGGTGTCCCTTCGGGCCTTGAGAAAGGTCCATTTCCTGGTCGCTGAGAGCCCCCCCACAAGGGTACCTGCCCTTCGGGGTCCTTCGACCGGCCTTCTTCAAATCTTTCAAAAAAAATGTCCGAAGGAAATCTTTCCTTTGGTTTTGCCACTTTCCGTCGGGCCTTTGAACATTCCTTCAGACAAAAAATCTAAAGGAATTCCTTTGGACAATTTGTCCGAAGGATTTCACTTGTAAAACTTCACCGCAGAAAATCTTTCTGAAAGGTATCTTTTTGTTCCCTTTTGTTCACTGCCCTTTGCAAGGTCACTTGCCCTTTGGGCTTTGGGGGACTCCTTTGAACCTTCCGATTGAATCGACCGATTGAACCAACCTATGGTTCAATGGTTCAATCTTTTGTTTGAAGCCTTCTTTCGTTTAGGTCTTTCGAGGCTGTTGAATCTTTGAACCCGTTGAACCCGTTGAACCCATTGAACCATTTTGGTTCAAGGTTCAATGGTTCAATGGTTCATTCTTTACTCTTCGAAGCCTTCTTTTCTTCTAAGTCCTTTGAAGTCGTTGAACTTGCCGAAGCGGTTGAACTTTAAACCTGCCGAAGCGCTTAACTCTTTAAGTTTGCCAATGTCGTTGAACCTTTGAACCCATTGAACCTTTGAACCTGTGAAAGCGGGGTTCAATGGTTCAATGGTTCAATCTTTTGTTTGAAGCATGCCGATGGACCTTTTGGTTGAACCTCGACGTTGAATCAATCTTGAAATTGCCTAAGTGTTGGGAACTTGTTTCTTTGAGAGAGCTCGCATGTTGAAGTCGTTGAACTTGTTGAACCTGCTAGTCTCTTAGTTCAAAAAGATTGAATAATGAAGAATTTGAATGCTCAGAACAATTTTTTAAAAGGGAAGAGAGAATTTTGGCCTGCAGGACCAAAATAGTTCATATGTTGTCCCAAAAAATGAGTGACAAATTTTGGGAACAACATGTTTCATCATAATTTTGGTAGCATAGTGGCTACACACACTTAGACCTATCTTGTGGGTATTTTCTGAGATGTGGATGCTAAAAAAAATGATGGAAAAAAAAATCCTAAAGGGGTTCATAATAGGATCAAAGAGCACCATTAACTCACATTGCATGGAAAAGTTAATGCAAAAGGGTTCTCATGGAGTTGTGGTACAAATAAGTGCTATACAACCCACTCAATTAAACAACTAAAATCAACACTTAATAATGCAAGAACTCTTGTCCAAAATTTTAAAATTAATAGAAGAACCATGTGGCTTACTCCCACGGTGACCACAAGATCATGCAATTTAGCTAGTTCTAGGGAGGATGCCTCAAAATATTTAATCCTACAAGTACCCATTCATGCAAAAGGCTGAAAATGAAAAACTAATACATGAAGTGTTGCAAGCATGGGTCATTTGACCAAACATCAGTCTATACTCTTTCCCAATATTTCTTGTGTGTAAAAAACACAACTCTTTGCGACAATGTGTCAATTTTTAAGAGCTAAATAAATTCACAATCAAAGAGAAGTTTCACATCCATATTACTGATGATATCTTAGATGAACTGCATGGGGCTTGCTTATTTTCCAAACTTGATTTGCTATCGTGTGATCACCAAATGTGCATATGGAAATAAGACATTCCAAATAAAGCCTTTTGAACACATGAAGGTCATTGTGAATTCTTGGTCATTCCATTTGGCCTTGCTAATGCCCCATAAATATTTCAAGGCTTGATGAATAATTTATTTTTTCTATTCCTTAGAAAAACCATCTTGGTATTATTTGACGATATCCTTGTATATAATAGGACATGGGAAGTGTATTTAGTTCACCTAGAACAAACCCTCCAAATTCTCTAGGAGAACCAATAATGTGCCAAATGATCAAAGTGTTCCTTTGGTTAGAAATAACTTGAGTATCTTGGGCACGTTGTCTCAAAAAAAGAAGTTAAGGTGGATCCAAAGAAAATTGAGGCTATAAAAATTGGCCTAAACCTAAATCCCTTAAAGTATTTATAGGATTTTTAGGTTTCATTAGATGCTACTATATGTTCATAAAGGACTATGGAAAAATTGTAGCTTCCTTACTAAAAATTCTAAAAAAGGATGTTTTTAGTTGGTAAGATGTTGTAGAAAAGGCTTTTACATTCCCAAAGTAGGATATGTACACTACGCCAATTATTGTTATGCCATATTTCTCCAAGTACCTTACCATTGAAAGTGATGTTTCATGAAATGAAATTGGAGTGGTACTCATGCAAGAAAGAAGACCCTTAACATTTGTTAGCAAGGATATTACTAGAAAGAACTTTTCTAGATCCACCTATGAAATAGAGATGTTAGCCATTCTCCATACATTGACCAAATGGGGACAATATCTTTTAGGGATGCATACATGTATAAACAATGATCATCATAGCCTCAAATAATTATTGGAATAATAGTTTATTCCCCACATCAACAAAAGTGGGTCACCAAGTTGGTAAGCTATGAATATATAATTATCTTCAACAATGGCAAGGAAAATATTGTAGCAGATGCATTATCTTGCAAATATGAAGAACAAATCATTCTGTGTGCACTCTCATTACCCATCCTAGATTGGTTACAATAAGTTCAACAAGAATGGAAACAAGATGCCCTAAACTCAAATACTCATTCAATAGGTATCGACCAATTCATCCACTATTCCCAATGATTCGTGGGATGGACACTAGTTACAATATAAATGTTTGGTTTTTCTAGTCCCAAATTCATCTTTACAAGAAAAACTATTACAATAACTGCACACTTCATCAATCGGCTATTTGGGGTTGTTAAAAACACATAAGAGAGAGTTTTCAAAATTTTATTTTAGGAAGGCATGAAGCAAGATATCAAACAATTTATGCTGGAATGCAAGACCTATGAGTGCCATCAGGGAGAGATAGTTCATACTCTAGGCCTCTTACAACCATTACCTATTTCTACCAGGGTATTAACATACATCTACATGGACACAATTGAAGTCTTATCAGATTTAATGGCTAAATTAGTTATTTTGGTGGTGTTAGACCACCTCTCCAAGCATGCCCATTTATGCTCCCTCACCCACCCATATACAACCTCCACATTGTCTCAGGAATTTATTAACCCAATCTTTCACCTCCATTATTTTTGATTGTGGTTCCACTTTAAATAGAAAATTTCGAAAGGATTTTTTTCAGCAACATAGTACCCATCTTCAAATGAGCTCATCCTACCACCCAAAAACAAATGGTAAAAAAAATCATCAACTAATGCTTATAAACTTACCTCCATTGCTTCACGTCAAATCAACATAATCATGGGTCAAGTGGTTACCATTGGCTAAATGTTGGTATAATACAACATTTCACACAACCACAAAAATGACCCCCTATGAATTAGTTTATGGCTCACTGATGCCATCCCTTCTATCTTACATTCTAAGAAGTTTCAAAGCCCTGACAATCAATTTTATATTCAACATGCAAGAGGATAGCCTTCAAAATATTAAAGAGAACTTCATCATGGAACAAAAACAAATGAAGCATCAAGTTGATCAACGCCATTAAAAATGTGCCTACAACAAAGTGGGGCTGGTTTTTATCTATTTGCAAACTTATATACAAATATCCTTGATTTTGAAGGGCCACCAAAAGGTAGCACCTAAGTTTAATGGGCCTTATAAGGTTTTACAATAGATTGGACCAATGGCATACAAATTGGACTTGCCCTCATCTTACAAGATCCATCATGATTTTCATGTATCTTGTTTGGAGGTCATTGGCCAACATGTTCAAGCTTATATAGTATTAAAATAACTTTATAGTAGGGGATCCATTATCTTAGAACTTGAGGCTATTCTAGGCAGGCAATCTTGACAACCATGCAATTAAGCTATAATTGAAGTTTTGGTGCCATGGTAAGGTATGCAGCCAAAATATGCATCTTTGGATCCCCTTCTCCATGTACAATAACAATTTCCACATTAGGACTCTTTCATCCAAACTATTTTATTTCGTATTGTGTGTTATTAAATAAAATCTTGGAAGCATATGCTTTATAAGTCATCCCTTAAGCTAATTGTAACTACCCCACATACATGGAAAATAGTAGTTTTCTTTTGTTAAATTAGTTTATGTATATAACATAGGCAAGAGGAAAGGCTATTTGTCTAATATATTATTATTGAGCATTGCTTTAATGAGGTTTCTCCATCGAAGAGACCTGTAATACTTTATATTTTGATTCTATGATCTCAATAAAATATTTCTATTTTTATTTTATTTTATTGCATTGCATAGTCTACATTTTTATTGTTTGGGTAAATTTTTGCATGAATGTTCATATCATAGGCCTGCTCTTCCCTCATTCATGAGGATGTACTCAGCCGTGAATTGTGATAATTTTTACCTATAGTATCAATCCCTGTTAGAGGAAAAAGAAGAAGGATAATTACTACTATCTATAGAATTCTTTGTCTTGGATGCATATGAAGATTTTAAGGATCATGTAGTGTTGTAGTAAAAATTATGAGAAACTAGAAGGAGAATGCAATAATCTTGGCATTTTGGCATCAAGGGAAAGACAACAAGGATATAAAGATGGTACCTCAAGGAGAAAGTGGGAGAATATTCTTGCATCTCCTCCCCCACAAAGATTGTTTAGGACCAAAATCCTTTCAAAATAGAGGTATGATCTATAAGGATCTATAAAATTAGTCTTCTTCATCATCCAACCACCAAAAACCTAGTTTCATTCAACAATAGGGACCTAAACAAGGTATTTATTTTATGGCAAGGAAACCACCTATTAATGTAGAGTGGAAATTATGTAACGACCGATTTTGAAAGTGACACTTTTGAATCCACTAGTCTTTAATAACTAACGATTTCTCCTAACTAGACTGGATGATGTAGGTTAAAAAATTTAGCGATGTCTCTTTAGTTTCAGGAAGGATGGGAGTGCTTTAATCTAGAAAAGGTGATGCAAGAGCATCCCATGGTTCGTGCAGTTTTGCATCAACAAAAAATAGAGTGTAGTGTGTTTTATTTGATTTTTGGGTTTTGGTCTTATTTATGTGAGCTTGTTTACCTTTTATATAATAAGTCTGATTTAGACTTGCACAATTTTAACATTATTTACATACAATAGATAATAAAAGTGAATACAGGTACACATAGATATATTAAGCACATAATAATAATATTATGTCTTATTCACTTGCATTCCCATAGGTATAGATACAAATATATAGGCAAACCAATACCTATGAATAGTGAGTCAACAACCCATGATTATATTCTAGAATCGTGTGGTTGTTAGACCCATTACAAACAATAATATATTAAAAATATAGTTTGTAATATATTATACTAACAATATAACATAACCGTAACTACTATTTTACTATACAAAAACTCACCAATTTATCATGTGAATACTAAATTCCCAACATTCCCCCTTAGTTTTTACATAGTAGAACACATCACGTTCTCAAACTGTAACGTTCTGCCAACGGGGTTGACCTCATGATTTTGATTCAAAATGAAAGTCACTCTTCATCAAACTTCCATGGTTTTCAATAGGTTTACCACACATTTGGACATGAATAGGGACCCTTCAACCTATTCAACTCATGTAGTTTTCTAGATCACCACTAACATTTTCAAAATCCATGAGTGCTATAGTCATTCTTGATTGTCACTATAATATATTTTTGCATCACAGGGTTACATAGGAATATCTCACATATTCAAATGAACATGAATGAACCTTTGTTCTTACACCTACAACATCACACAACTGAAATCAATGCTGCCAAATCATATTGGCCCCGTCATTGGTGACTGACGAGAGGCGTAGAAAGCCTCCTTCCTCCATTGCCTCAGACCTCCTTCATATCGTTGCATACTCAGTCGATTTGAAATTAAAGCTCAACAGTTTCCACATTAGGTTTATTTGTATGACTTTCCTCTCACAATGTAAAACTAGTTGGATGCCGATTTCCACCGAAAATGCATCCATACATATTTTTTATTTTGACAAATTTGACACACTTTAAAAACGACTCTTTTGACATTTTAAATTTTTTAAAAACGACTCTTTTGACATTTTAAAATCTTTGTAGACAAACTTGATAATTTTTTAAAAACAAAAACAAAAACAAAAAAACAAACTTTTGAAAAAAAAAACCATTTGACCAAATATTTTATGACATACAAATTGGGACTTGACTCATTAATAGTGAAATAACTATAAAGACTAGAAAGACTGATTTTGACCAATAAACATTTGACAACTAGATATTGGACTAAACACACGGCTTGAAGAATAGATATGTAAATAAATGTTAAAAAAGGACTTATTTTGACATATCTATCAAATGACAAATCTAAATTCAATAAAAACAAACTTTATAATAAAAACTCAATAATTAAATGGAACATAACAAGACTTCTGACTACAGATTAGACCAAGATTGGCGTGCATGTATATGGAAAACAATGGTGACACATTTATTGATAGTAAATTCATTAGGAAGTATTAAATTGCCCTTGGAAGAATCTTCAGCTACAAAGTTTCAACAACTGACTTTCAACCACAAGTTTTGAGATCTCTGGAAGGCGCATTACATGTGATGGATAAAGAACACATAGCATGCAACTTGTAGGTTGTGCCTTCTTCAAATGCATAACAGACGGAATAATTCTCTGTTTACCTCTTCAGATCTGTCCCAAATGCAAGGGTTGTTATGTTGGATCTCCACACGGGAGGGCATAACCGAACCCCAAACAATTGGAGGTATAATGCGAGAAAACTAATCAAAGTTTGTGATGCTGCTAAGAGCCAATACTGGATCGCCTTGGAGATTTGAATTCGAAGCAACTTCCAAGAAAATGGAAAACAAAATAATGTTCCCTCTCCGATCTGGTAGAATACACTATGCAATAATGGCGTACATATTTCAAACATTGTACGAATTATCAGTTTGAATGGATATAAAATGCCTCTTCTACTATCAACTGCGTCCAAATATCTCTTACCATCTTAGTATCCAAAAACTGATCCTCTTTATAATATAAAATTAGTACCCTGTTTGCTATACTAATCTTTAGTATAGAATCTATGCTATAATCCCTTGCATAAAATACCTTTTCATTAACCAGGGTAATAAAAAAATGGTGTGGTTTCCCCTTGACCAAACATTAAAACTCCATAGCCACTTGAAAATCCTGCTCTTAAATAATAAGTCTAGTTTAGATTTGCACATTGTTTACATACAACAAATAATAAAGTCAAACACAACACACAAATATCTATTAAACAACGGTAATAATATTATACTTCATTCACTTGCATACATGTAAGTATAGATACAAATATACAGGGAAACCAATACCTATAAATTGGGAGTCAACAACCCATGATTCTCTCTATCGTGTAGTTGTTAGACTCGTTACAAACAATAATATATTATAAATATAGTTTGTAATTTATTAGACTAACAATATAACATAACCATAAGTACTATCTTATTATACGATAATTCACCAATTTACCATGTGAATATTGAATTCCCAACATTATAATGATATTGCAAAATTATTCATTTGCCATAGAAAACACATACATCTTTAGTCTATTTCTATGAGTCTACGGAAACTCTTAAGTCACAAAAAAATGTCAAAAATTATTTTTAACTATGGTAAGAATTAGATGATAAAATTTTGTGATGTCATCTTATATGAAACCGACAACATCTGTACCAAATTTTAGATCACTTAGAGTCATCGTAAAGACGTACCAACTATTATAATGGCATGAGGCTTACTTAATTTTGGTAATGTTGTGAAAGAAAATATATGATTAATTTTTTTGAGTTCATATTATATGAAACTTAAAATATCCATACAAAAATTCATACCATTTGAAGTTACTGCAAAAAAGTTGTCGCTGTTTATTTCAGGTTATGTCTACATCATTTCGCAGATTGTTCATGACCTTGAGGAATAACTACAGTAAGATTTAGGTCACCAAATTTGGATCGGTGATATAAATTTTAGTTTCCAAGTTTTTTTTTCAAATTTCAAATCAATTAGATAAGTGGCATAAAAGTTATAATAGTTTTTGTAACTATCATTCAATTATAAATTGCATATGTCTAGTCTACAAAAAGTTCATGACATTGCAGAATAGCTGAGATAAGAGTTGGGTCACCAAATTTGGATCAATGATAAAAATGTATCCTAAAAATTTTGATTAAAATTTTAGCTCAATTAGATAAGTGGAGGAAAACTTATGATAATTTTTGTGACTGTTGTTCAGCTATAAAATGCATATGTCTAGCCTAATGATTCATTACCTTGTGATAGAGTTGTGGTATGAATAAGGTTAATAAATTTAGTGTGTTGCTATAAATTTAAGTGATAATTATATGTTTCAAAATTTAGTTAAATTTGATAAATTGAGTTAAATTTATAGAAGTTTTAGTAACTACCATTTAACTTGGAAATGCCATTTGCATAGTGTGCAATGTTTGGTAGGTTGTTTTTCACCTACATAAGAGTTAGATGGTTAAATCTATATAGGTGATTTAAAATATATTATATAATATATGGTTTAAATTTCATATCAATTTAAATTATGATGAGTAATTTATGGTGGTTTTTCTATCTGTCAATCAGCGTAAAATGTCCCCTAACAATTTTTAATAGTTAGGTGTTGATTTTGAAAAATTGAAGGTTGTGCAACTCTTGTACATCATGTGGATATCAAGTAAGTTTAAGATACACCATAAAAATCTTGGGATGTTCAGAGGAATACACGACTGATAGAAAGGGAGTTTTTGGGAGAGAGAGGAATGAGCTAGGAAGAAGCAGAGCTCTCCTGTTGCAGAACATACAGTTGTATCATTTCAAGAGGAACTACATATGATTTCAAAATCTTTCATGTAATGAAACAAGACATTATATGCATGCGTGAGAGTGTGATTTTGTATTCCATTGTGGTGTTTTTAATATTAATGAAATAAAAATATGTTAAGTATGTCAAGTCTGAGTAATGTGCTAATGTGTGACCATGAGTGAATGTCTAGCCATAGCAACATAAATATAAAGGTAGACTTTAATTCCCCCCCTCTTGTGATTTCACCAAGTGGTATCAAATAAATGTAGTTTTTTTGCAGTTATGTGTGTGAAAAAAATCTTGAGTATACTACAGTTGTAAAAGAGAAGCTTACATAAGTTGTTACAGGTATGAGAGAAGTCATGTAAGTTAAGGGAGAGTTTGAGAGGATCTATTTTGATTTTGTTGGAGGTTTTGAAAGATAATAATGTTGATTGCGGTGAGACATGGCATACAAAGGAAGAATAACACTAGAGGTAGAAGACTTGACAGAGGTGTTGAATAGATTCTAGGAAAATCTGGATATGATGGAAATGATTGCACAAAGTGAATATGTTGCATATGTGAGTGAAGATGAAGAGGAAAAGATAATGGTGGGGTTGATGTCCCTAAAAGTGAGATTGGATGATTTGGAAAAAGGCCAAACAAGCAAAGGAAGAGATTCAAGTAGAAGGAAAAACCCAGCAAAAGCCATGGTGAAGGAAAGAGGTAAGTCTATTTTTGATATTAAATTTTTATGTGGTAAAAAGAGCCCTGATAAGTTTATGAAATGGTTAGTGGAGTTAAAAGTTTATTTTGATAATGATATTATTGAATACCCTATGCAGGTAAAGACTACATGTAATAAATTATGTGGAAGCGCAATGGGTATTAGAAATATATTCAAGCAAGGAGACAAGGAACATGAAAGAAGAAGGTAAGCAAATGAGAAAATTTGGCTTCCAAGTTGTTGGGTCACCTTGTACACCCAAGATTATAGTCGTATTGGTTGAAGAATCTTCGCGTGAAGAGGCTTGAGAGATTTGGTAAGAAGAAGATTGTCCAAAGAGGCAATAAGGATAGGAAGCTTCCTTGTGAGCAACCAAAGACTACTTTGAGAAGTAGCATGGAGGTGCATATGTGTACTGAAGAGAGAGTTGTCTTGGAAGACAACAAGGAGATGAAACTTCTATATGTAGAGCCCAATTCTGATTTTAGAACAACATAATGGATGAGGGTTGTGAGCAGCCCATAGAGGAAGAAATCTTCATGCAAAAACATATGAAAGTGATTTTTACTGAACTAGAAGGAGACCTATTGTTTGATGATAGGAATGAGTTTTTGGTATCCCATGAGTCAAAAAAATCAGAACCATCCTTGGTTAATGAAGACAATGCATTTGTCTTTTCTATTTTATAGGATTAAAATATAGAAGGGTTGAGGAAAACTATAGGTTTCTGTAAATGAAACAACAAAAGTGAACGAAGAAGGCATCCAATATGAATTGCAAGTTTCCCTAAAGGAAACAATAGATGTGGAAGAAGTGCAAGCTAATGCACATGAGTAGAGTATGGTTTTAGACCAGCCATTTGAAGGAGAAAAAAGATAAAGAAGGATGTGGAGAGAACCACCACGGAGGTTGTTAAAATTGGGATTTTGGGAGTCCATCATGAAGGATAAATTTGTGAGAAGACTCTAAGTTAAGACTTTGACATCATGTCCTTACAGTGTGAAAAATAAATGAAAGAAGTGATTATGGTAACTCTTGATTCCCTTAATTTTTTAATTCAATGTACATGTACAACAAGGGAGATGAAGATAGAGATGGTGGACAAGTTTTTTCCAAGAGGACTAAAGGATGAAATCGGTGTTGTATATATGGGAACATCCCATATAGATATTGGAGGAGAGACTCTTATGAGTCAAGTTATGCATTGTTCTCATACAAACAAGGAGAGTGCAATATTATTTGTGCATGAGATGGATGAGATGAAAGAAGGTGAATGTAATCAACCTAGATATGATAAAAGAGGATAAGAAGCGAAAAGGAGCTATCACAAGAACAACGATAGAGTGATAGAGGTTTTAAGAAGCCTAGGGTTGATGATAATGAATACAATAGTGTGAAGATGGAGGAAACACTGATGGAGATGGTTAAGTCTCATGCTTATAAGATTATTTGTGACTATATCCAATGTGTAGGTATAAAATTGAAGAGAATGGAGGCATTCAAAGAGGCCTTCCAAGGTGAAGAGTTAAAGCTAGAAGTGCTAAATTATGTACTTAAAAATGAATATGAAGAGAAACAACTAAATTTTATATCATCTAAAATATGTGGTGAATAAAATGATGTTACAATAGAGGTGGAGAAGTTGCTTGACACAATAGTGAGGACATTGGAAGATGAATAAGTGAAGACTATCCTTGTGGTGATACTAGAGGCTATGGGTTGTCATTTTGATGCCAAAATGCATGTTGAATATATTATGGTGTTATTGGAAGAGAAGTAGATAGCAGCCATGAGAGAGGATGAGATACAAACAAAGAAGATTGATCCAAAAACAAGTTGGATATTTATTAACCCAAGTCAAGAAGGCTTTAAAAGGAGTTGGTCAGTTTGTGGTGGGTTCAGGCCCACAAGGGAGTGTAATATGCAAGAAAGATCATATTGGTGGAGATGGTTGATTGAAAATGGGTTTCAACCCAAAATAAGATGCAGAGTAGAAAGAATAAGTGAAGACTATCCTTGCAGTGATACTCGAGGCTATGGGTTGTCATTATGATGCCAAAATGCATGTTGAATATATTATGGTGATATTGGTAGAGAAGTAGATAGCAATGATGAGAGAGGATGAGCCACAAACAAAGAATATTGATCCAACAACAAGTTGGATATTTATTAACCAAAGTCAAGAAGGCTTTAAAAGGAGTTGGTCAGTTTGTGGTGGATTTAAGCCCACAGGGGAGTGTAATACGCAAGAAAGATCATATTGGTGGAGGTGGTCGATTGAAAATGGGTTCCAACCCAAAATAAGATGTAGAGTAGAAAGGATGAGTCTTTGGTAGAGGAGGACAGACTATGGTGGTTCTAACCCCATAAAAAGAGGAGTGAATAGAAATATGAAAAAGAAGAGTAGAGGTAAGAAGAGAAGAAAGGAATTGAAACCAATAAGGAGAAGCTGGAAAAGAGAAAAAAAATCTGAAGTACTTGGTGTATTTGAAGGAAATACCATGATGTATATTTCATGGTCAATAGAGTGGTTTTCCCACTTATCCATCTATGTGATTAGGAATTCACATATTATAAACCTTGATTGTCTAATGTAGGAGCATCCCAAGGTTCGTGCAATCTTGCATCAACCAAAAATAAAGGGCGATGTGTTTTCTTTGATTTTTGGGTTGTGGCTTTGTTTGTGTGAACTTGTTTACCTCTTAGATTGACGTTGTAAAAGTATTCCTTTATCTTGAAAAGCATGGAGATATTTTTATTGTTTGTGTTAATCTGTGGGTACTATTAAGTCACAAAAACTTTTTAGAACACCTACAACATCTGTATTAAATTTCAGATCATTTGGAGTCATTGCGGAGGCGTACCAACTACTAAACTGGAAGGAGGTTTCCTTACTTTCAATAATGTTGCAGAAGAAATTGGATAATTATTTTTATTTGGTTCATATATATTACACCTAAAATATATATACTAAAATTAAAACCTTTTGGAGTTACCGTAAAAAAGTTATGGTTGTTTCTTTTAAGCTATGTCTACATCACTTGGCAGAAGGTTCATGACCTTTAGGAATAGATATGGTAATATTTAGGTCATTAAATTTGGATAAGTTATATAAATTTTAGTATAAATTATGTGTTACAAATTTCAACTTAATTGGATAAGTGGCACCAAAGTTATGATAGTTTTTGTAACTGTCATTCAATAAAAAATTGCATTTTCGTAGTCTATAAAAGGTTCATGACCTTGTGGACTATCTGCGATAATATTTAGGTCACCAAATTTGGATTATAGATTAAAAAAATGGATCCTACAAGTTGTGATTAAAATTTTAGATAATTGAAATAATTTGAGGCAAAGTTATGATAGTTTTTGTGACTATCATTCAATCATAAAATGCATCTGTCTAGCCTAATGGTTCATTACCTTACAGTAGAGATACAGTATGAATTAGGTTAAAATTTTTGTTTGTTGATATAAAATGAAGTGATAATGCTATGTTTAAAATTTCAAATAAACTAGATAAATATAATTAAATTTGCAAAAGTTTTAGTAACTACCATTCAATTTGAAAACGTCATCTATGTAGTGTGTGACACTTGACAGGTTATTCTTCACCAATAGTGACATGCACTAACTTGTGTTAAGAATTAGATGGATAAATTTTAAGGGGTGATTTAAATTTTAGTCTAAAATATTTTGTTAAAATTTTATATCAATTGGATTAACAACAACGAAGTTATGGTGGTTTTTCTAGTTGTCATTTAGTGTAAAACATCCCCTCACAATTTTTTACAATTACTAACAATTAGATGTTGATATTTAGAATTTAAGGTTGCTTGACTCTTTTAAGTTATGCAGAGGTCAGGTAATTTTAATAAACACCCCATAAAGCTTGAGATGTTAAGAGGAATACATTATTAAGTTGGGAAGACAAAGGAATGAGTTGGGAAGGGACATAACTCTCTAGGAGTAAAATAGAGAGTTGTACAAGTTTAAGAGGAACTATATGAGAGTATAGAAATATTTCATGTAATAAAATATGCATTTATAGGTGCGTGCGCGCATGTGTGTGTGTTTTTGTATTCCACTGTGAAGTTTTCAAGATTAATGAAATGAAAATCTGTTAAGTATGTCAAGTCTAAGTAATGTGATAGTGTGTGATCATAAGTGAATGTTTGTACCTATCAAAAAAAAGATAAAGGTAGACCTTAATTGATCCCCCTCTCTTGAGATTGCACCAAAATGACACTTTTATGAAGTATAAGTAAGAGGAACATAGACAAGTGAAGATATGAGTTTGAAAGATAAAGCCAGTGTTTAGTTATTTTTTGGAGTAAGGAGTTGAGTGAGAAAGATAACATGATTCTTGTTGTACTTTCTCTATTGATCTCTTTATAATCCATCTTTGGACACAAGAAGAATCAAGGGACCGAGTAATTGCCACTCCCAAACGGTTTTCCCCACATCAGGGTTTTCCAAACCAAAACCCTTGTATTAATTTTTAATGTTTTGTGTTTGTTGTTAATAGATAATTACATCTATATTTTCAAAATTTTAAGTGATTTTTATGTTTCTTATAGCATATAAAATGATCACCTATGACGAATTTTATGGCCAACCCTTGCCATCTCTTCAAGCTTACATTATAGGAAGTTGCAAGGTCTTGATAGTTGATTCTGCAATCAACACT
Organism: Torreya grandis; assembly: GCA_037957365.1. Taxonomy (NCBI): domain Eukaryota; kingdom Viridiplantae; phylum Streptophyta; class Pinopsida; order Cupressales; family Taxaceae; genus Torreya; species Torreya grandis. Next base: position 2,144,894 of record JARHVA010000395.1, on the reverse strand, counting down.
CAAGAGGATACTATTCAAACTCTTAAGGATAACAAGACCATGGAACATAACCAAATGAACCAAAAGGCTAATAAAAACCATTCATAACCTGCGTAAAACAAAGGAAACATAGTTTGACTCTAGTTGTAACCTTAAAAGCAAACATCATTGCAGTTGAAGGGCCACCAAAAGTTAACACCTAAGTTTATGTCCCTTATAAACTTATAAATAAATTGGAATAATGGCATATAAGTTGGACCTACCCTCATCTTCCAAGAACCAACATTATTTTCATGAATCTTGTTTGAAGAAGGTCCTTGGTAAACATATTCAAGTTCAGACAATGTAAAACTCGATAGTAAGGGATCCATTATCCTAAAACCTACAGCTATTATGTGCAGGTGTTCATGACAACTACACAATCAATGTATACTTGAAATTTTGGTATAATGGTGGGTATGCAACCAAAATATGCATCATGAGAACCAATCCTCCAATTATAACAACATTTTCTACATCTTTAGCTTTGGGGACAAAGCTTCTAACGAGGAGGACATGTTATGACCCCTTAGTCCAAACTATTTTATATTGTATCGAGTGTTATTTAATAAAATATTGTATGCTTATGCTTTTAAAGTCGTTCATTAATATAATTGTTATTATCCCACATACATGGGAAATAATATATGTCTTTAGTTGAAATAGTTTAAGCAAAGAGCATAGGCAAGAGAAAAAGATATCCATAAAATGTCTTTGTATTGATAATTTCTCTAAGGAGGTTGGCCCATAATACTTTTTAATATGATTTTGTGATCTCAATAAAATATTTCTCTTTTTATTTTATTGTATAACATATTATATGTGTGTTTTTTGGATGAATTATTGTAAAAAGGTTCATATCAACGCCTCAAGCAAGCTACTCCTTTGGATTGGATATGCTGGTGTTTGGTGGTATTTTATTTGTTAGCTATGATCTTCATGTGTACAATTAATTTTAGCTAATGTTTTGGTTCCATTTACATGACCCCATATAATGTTTTAAATGGCTTTGGAGATGCATATTTGGAATTATGGACACAAATGATTGTTTTGTTGTATAGATTTGAGGAAATTTTACATGGATCATGATTTGTTGGTGCATTTTGAGCATCTAGTGTGGGGTTTGATTTATGAGGTGTGAATATATCATATTATGGGGTTCTTATGGTGGAAGTAATGCATGAGATTTTTAAGTTGCATATATATATATATATATATATATATATATATATATATATATATATATATATATTGTTGGTGCATTTTGAGCATCTAGTGTGGGGTTTGATTTATGAGGTGTGAATTTATCATATTATGGGGTTCTTATGGTGGAAGGCATGCATGAGATTTTTAAGTTGCATATATATATATATATATATATATATATATATATATATATATATATATATATATATATATATATATATATATAAAGTTTTTTGTATTTGTTTGTTTTGGTGCAACCATCCTATCTCCTTCCACTATGTTTTATTGATATGAAAATGTTGTTTCTAATATAAGTTTTGATAGAGACATAATTTTTAGTTGCTACAATGTATTTTATATTTGTTTCAAATTTCTCCATTTTTATGCTTTGATGCAACCATCCTATCTAATTTTGCAATGGCATTTTTTAAGCCAATGTATGATAGAGGAAAAATTACACGTTTTTTTAAAAGGGCATAATTCCTAATCTCTCAAATTTATTTTACATGTTTTAGCTTCCTTTATTTATTTTTTCATGCCATCATCCTATCTCCTTCTGCCATGTCCTTTTCGACCCAATTTCTATAATATTTACAAAGGATGATTTGATGATTTCTCAAATTTTGATGGGTTTATTTTGTATATGATATGATGTTCATTGGTGGATGTGATTTGAATTTTCGTGTCACCACATGATTTTCAACAAATTACCACAAATCTAATTTATTTTGATAGTGTGGTTTTTTAAATATGAGTTTTTAGCTTTAGATCCAAGTGTTTACTTTCAGATCTAAGTTTTCTTGTTGTTTTGATGCATTTTTGTTTATATATGAAAATCTAATGTTGCATTTAAATTTTTCCATGGTTGGTAGGAATGTGATGTGTTAATGTGAATCATTTGTGGATGTGAATGATTGGAACAACCATACTTTTTTATGTGAAATAATGTTTTCAGGGGGTAATAAATTGTGTAAGTTAGTGGCATGATGGGTTCTATGAATTTTTAGTTTGCATTCACTCTTCAAATCGTATAGTAGGGAAAGAAGGAAGAATATTTTATTTGTGAAGAAGCAATAAATTGGGTTTGCAAAGAGTAAGGGTAGTGGTGAGAATTGACAATCCATTCTATATACCATTACTTTATTTTTCTTTGAGGTTTCTTATATATCAACAAATGGGAAGTGTAGCTTTAGCAGTGGACTAGTCACCTGTGCTACATATATTGTATATTGTATTTGGGTACATCAAGGTGTAGTTTATTCAATATGGATTATAGTGATAGGACTCAAATTTCATAAGACATGTTGCTAGAGGATTTTTTACCCATGTAGAGTGTTATTGTAGAATTTTAATATATTTTCTAGAGTTTATAGTACAGATTGTTTTTGCAGCATTGCATTGTTCACATGCATTAGTGCAAGGTACTTATTATAGTTATCATGATATTGATAGTAGAGCTTAGAGTTTGACAAAAGACTTAAACACATTTGACTAGTTTTTTATTTGTTTTGTGAAGGTGAAAAAAATTAGTATGAATAGAATATGTAAAGGGCACATGGCGCAACCATGAGAGGTTGGGGCAGAAGCATTATTATTTGGTTGGTACCATAGGGTGTTGTTCCATATGTAAGGCCAAAAATATAGTGGGTTAGCATGGGAGGGGCACCCACATATCCCAGGTTTATTCATAGGTGGTCACATGTTTGAGCGAGCTATGTATATAGTGCTTGATCTTATACACTCGGTGGGTGCAATGACTCATAGATTGGATATAAGGATCTAAGCTTATACTAATTTTTAGAGGTGATGGTTTGTTGATAGGTTTATTTGTTTTATATATTAATTATCTTAGAAAAGTATTGATATTTAAAATTCATTTGAGGTTGGTTGGTGATCAACAAATTTCCCATTAATATTGAGCCATGATGTTATAGGTTTTTTAGATTATGTAATGTGATAACTTGGCCCAAATGAAGGTAGCATGTATAATGAAATATGTTGTATTTTTTGAAAGGAGCGAACATCAATTGGTGCAACTAGATAAAGAGGAAAATGAGGAAGGGGCATGCGGATTTAAAAAATCCATACAATAAGCAAGGTGATGGAATACACACATTGTAAAATTGTAATACATGGGACATTGATGCAGGGGAATCCTCAAATTAGCCCAATTTTGATGCATAAAGATGGTTAAGTGTTTCAAGTATTATGTCAAGTTGATAAGGAGTCATGAATGGTAAGTAAAATTTGAATTTGAGACCAAAATTAGTTTTCCCGTCAAAAGGAATTTTCAAATTTCCAAGATGTTTTAGGTGGTTTGAGTAAATGTTGATGATATTTAAATGATGAATAAGGATGTAATAGACCTTTAAGGTCTTATGTAAGGTCAGAAGTTGGTTATGAGTCATATGTCAAGTTAAGTTGTGAGGTGGCAATCATAATGTCCATCACCCTATGTGGGTCTAGGGGTCGTTAGAAGTTTTTTGAATCAAGAAACAGTTATAGATATTATTTTAAGAGTTTTTTATTATCATAGGTAGGAAATATATAGGTGTGTATGGTTTGAAGTAGAAGGATGAGAAGAAAACATGGCAGACAATATAGTGAAAAAGAGTGAAGGTCTACCAAGATCATATAGGACTGTGTAAGCCATTTTTTTGTATTGAACAGAAGCTTCAAATGAATACAATGGTGATAGATGATTTGATTCCTGTGAGTACTTGAAAGTATGTACATATTAATAACTTGATTCCCAAAGTGAGGATAAGAAAATTTCATATTTTGTGTAAAACTTGTTGAATGTGTCAACACTCTATTTTCCTGCATACTGTATGTTCTGTGTTTGTGAACTGTGTGAAGACATAAGCTAATTTAAATGACTTGTTGAGGATAATGAGAAGAACCTTGTGTTTGGTAAGTGAAGGTTTAGATTCCTTTATGTTCCAAGTAATTTCTATACCGAGTTCAAGTTCTTTGAGTTGCAAACTAAACAAAGAATCCCTATTTTCTGTGTGGAGAAATTGCATGCATCATGTTTTTATGAGTAAGGAAGATTGTATAGACACCAATATGATTTGAAAGTGGAATTATTATGTGTACTCAATCATTTTACAATGTGGACTCTATTTTGAAGATGTATCTTTTGTGACAAGTCTTTGAACCTTGTGTATTTGATGATTAGACTGTGTGTAACCCACAGTTGTATGAGATTGTGATGCAAATGTGACTCAGATGAGATTCATAGGTGTGGATACTAAATCCAAAAGGTGTATGGAAACATTTGAGTAAGGTGAATCCAACCTTTTATGGTCTTTGGGAAAGATACTAAACCATAAGTGAATCTAAGTTTATGCAAAACCCTCTGAATCCTCACACCCATGCAGAGTGTGTGATTGAACGAAAGTATTTTTGTGATGAAGGATAGATCAAAGAAATTAAGGTGTAGAAAGGTTGCATGCACCTAGACAAACATTCAAATGTGATTTGGAAACCATGTTGAAGACAAAGAACTTCAATTGCATGTATGCATACCCTGTGTTATGTAAATGTGTGCACAAGTTACCAAGGATCTTATTTGAAATGATGAACAAAGGAGTAAGGTGTGCAATTTACTTAGCTAGGTGTGTTTACATTGTATAGACCCTAAAGTTACAAGAAAATTTGAAACCTTTTACAAAGCAAGTTTGATTTTTTTGTGTGTTCTCATGCAAGCATAGATCGAGAGAAACCCTAGAACACGACGATGAGTTATTAAATTATATTCTAGAAAAGTTACTTGGTGGAAAAGGCTATAATTTGGTCAATAGGTAGGTATTGGTCCCGGCTAAAATATTTTCAAGTTTATTTTATGGTTTCATGTGTTTTCGTACAATTTTGGTGGCACTGTGTATAAATAGGGTCTTAATTGACCTAAGGAGATCTAATTCATGATCAAAAAAGCCTAGAAAAGTGATTTAAAGAAAGAGTTGGTGGATGTAACTTGGTGAGTAAATAATATAGGAAAAAGGGTATTTGAATTTGAGTATAGTTTCTTGATTGGTGTCCATACAACACCATACACAAAGAAATTCAACATAAAAAGGCTACAATGATTGGTTAAAAGATAGGGCATAGTTGTATAGAAGTGACTTAATGCATTGTAGAAGGTTGGGAATGAGTTGAAAAGTCTAAAAGAAGCACATATAAGAGGCCTATAACCATGACCCATTTTGAGGAACACTAGAACTAGAGTTGCATGTTGTTCCAAAGGACTTTAGGTGAATGAATGAATCAAGGAAAATGGTAGAGTTTTAGAGTTATAGTTCTACATCATTTTGGTATCAAAGCCATCTAGATGCTCTAGGGACAAGTTTATACAGGTATGAAATTGGTGATTAATGCATGTTGCATGTGGATAAAGAATTTGCAGGTAAGCAAGGAGGCAGTTTGTAAGGATTTTTGTTGAGAGACAGATCAAAAAGGCAGATTAAGGAAGGTATGATCTATTTTATGGTTGATTTATTGGTTTGAATGCATGGCTAATGGTATGTGACAAGTGAGAAAAGGAAATAAGTGAATAGCGTGGAGGCAAACACTGAAACAAGAGAGCTATTAATAAGCTCAAAGAAGAGATAATCTCATAAACAAAGCTTGGGAAAGAGAAGATAGTCCTAGTGTGAAGGACGAGAGGTGGAAAGGCCCTAGTGAGGTCTGAGATAGAGTGTGAGAGTGGTTTGAAGTGTGAACCAAAAGAAAGTGGTCCAAGTGAGGCAACAAGAGGAAGAGTATGTACCCAAGTGAGGTACTCCAGATGAAGATGAAAGGAGAGGTAGAAAGAAAAGTAAGAGACAAGGTTAAATCTGAATGCCACAGTGAGAGAATGATGGAGGTAGAAATAAAATAAATGAAAGATGCATTGGCAAGGATGGAAAGAGAGTTATTACAGATGTGGAATGTGTATAGTTTGTAGTGTGGAATTTTAAAAAAAAAAAGTTAAGTGCAGCTTTAGAGAAAGGATGCAAGAGTGAGAGAATAAAAAAACAATGGAATGTGTGAAAAAATAATGGAAGTAGATGGTCAAAAAATTGAAGTTGATGAAATAGAGAGAGGTAATTGGGCCTCAAAAATTCTAGTCTAACATTGATTTGTCATGGTTGAATGAAAGGCAAGATATGGAAAGTGAAGAACATGATTGGGATGAATACATTGATTGGATAATAGTCCATAAAGAAGAAGAAGCTGATGCATGGATGAGTGAAGGTACAACTGAAGATGGACTATTTTTCTACCCTAAAGAGTGAGAACTACTTGGCAAAGAAGAGTGGAGAAATGAGAAGCAAACAACAGGTAATGAATAAAATGTAATTTTTGATGAATCTTATGAAGATGAAGATGATATTTTGTATAAAGATACAATAGGTTTGTTTGAAGAGTACATTGGAGTAGTGAAGAAGCAAGAAGCACATGAAGTGCTTGAGGAAAATGATAAACAAATCAAGGAGGATGTGACTGATTTACCATTCCATAAAGATGAAAGGCAAAATGATGAGTTGATTGATTTGACAGTCAAGAAAGGAGCAAATTTAGTGGAGGAAAACAGGATAGGGGATGTTTCCAACAAGGATATGGGCAAGCATGTGACCTTGGAATGGTCACCAAGGAAGGAAGAGAGTATATTATGGAACCAGTATGATGATGAAAAGTCAAAAACAACATTGTTAGTGGAAGCAATAGATAGAGAATGACAATTCATCCTAAATGCCATGGAGGTGGAAGAAGATTATGAAAGAAAACAATGAAGAAAGAGCAAAAAAAGGTACAAATAGAGGAATGACAAGTAGAGACAATTAGATCAAAGCATGAAGTGGATGGAAAAGAGGACAAAGAAGTCAAGATACAAGTGTGGCAGTCAAGAACACACACATTTATATGAGAGTTTGAATGAAGAGGACTGAATTTTTTTTCCCCTTGGGAGTATGATGCAGGGGCATCCTCAAATTAACCCAATTTTGATGTGTAAGGATGGTTAAGTATTTCAACTATTGTGTCAAATTGATAAGGAGTCATGAATGGTAAGCCAAATTTGAATTTGAGACCAAAATTAGTTTTCCCGCCAAAAAGAATTTCAAATTTCCAAGATGTTTTAGGTGGTTTGAGTAAATGTTGATGATATGTAAATGATGAATAAAGATGTAATAGACCTTTAAGTTCTTATGTAAGGTCAGAAGTTGGTTATGAGTCATATGTCAAGTTAAGTTGTGAGGTGGTAGTCATAATGTCCATCACCCTATGTGGGTTTAGGGGTTGTTATAAGTTTCTTGAATTAAGAAACAATTATAGATCTTATTTTAAGATTTTTTTTAATATCATAGATAGTAAATATATAGGTGTGTGTGGTTCGAAGTAGAAGGGTGAGAAGAAAATAGGGCAAATAATATAGTGAAGGTCTACCAAGATCATATAAGATTGTGTAAGTTTTTTTTGGGTAATAAACAGAAGCTTCAAATGAATACAATGGTGATAGATGATTTGATTCATGTGAGTACTTGAAAGTCCTTACATATTAAGAACTTGATTCCCAAACTGAGGATAAGAAAATTTCATATTTTGTGTAAAAGTTTTTTGACTGTGTCAACACTCTGTTTTCCTGCATACTGTATGTTCTGTGTTTGTGAATTGTGTGAAGGCATAAGATATTGTAAAGGACTTGTTGAGGATAATGAGAAGAACCTTGTGTTTGATAAGTGAAGGTTTAGATTCCTTGATGGTCCAAGTAATTTCTATATTGAGTTTAAGTTCTTTGAGTTGCAAACTAAACAAAGAATCGCTATTTTTTGTGTGGAGAGTTGCATGCATTATGTGTTTATGAGTAAGGAAGATTGTATATACACCAATATGATTTTAAAATGGAATTATTAAATGTACTCAAGAATTTTACAAGGTGGACTCTTTTTTGAAGATGTATATTTTTTGATAAGTCTTTGAACCCTGTGTATTTGATGGTTGGACTGTGTGTAATCCATAGTTGTATAAGACTGTGATGCAACTGTGACTTAGAGGAGATTCATAGGCATGGATACTAAAGACAAAAAGTGGATGGAAACATTAGAATAAGGTGAAGCTGACCTTTTATGGTCTTTGGGAAAGATACTAAACCCTAAGTGAATCTAAGTTTATGCAAAACCCTGTGAATCATCACACACAGGCAGATTGTGTGATTAAGCGATAGTATTTTTGTGATTGAAGGATAGATAAAAAGAACTTAAGGTGTATAAAGGTTGCATGCACATATACAAACATTAAAATGTGCTTTGGAAACCATGTTGAAGACAAATAACTTCAATTGAATGTATGCATACCCTATGTTATGTAACTGTGTGCACAAGTTACCAAGGATCTTATTTGAAATGATGAACATAGGAGTAACTAAGGTGTGCAATTAAATTGTCTAGGTGTGATTATATTGTAAAAATGCTAAAAATCTTACAAGAACTTTTGAAACCTTTTACAAAGCAAGTTTGAGTTTTTTGTGTGTTCTCATGCAAGCATAGACTGAGAGAAACCCTATAATAGGGCAGTGAGTTATTAAATTATATTCTAGAAAAGTTACCTAGTGGAAAAGGCTATAATTAGGTTAATAGGTAGGTATTGGTCCTGGCTAAAATATTTTCAATTTTATTTTGTGGTTCCATATGCTTCCGTACAATTTTGGTGGCATTGTGTATAAACATGGTCTTAATTGACCTAAGGAGACCTAATTCATGATCAAAGAAGCCTATAAAAGTGATTTAAAGAAAGAGTTGGTGGATGTAACTTGGTGAGTAGATAGTATAGGAAAAAGGGTATCTGAATTTGAGTATAGTTTCTTGATTGGTGTCTGTACAACACCATACACAAAGAAATTCAACAGAAAAAGGCTATAAGGATTGGTTAAAAGATAGGGCAAATTTGTATAGAAGTGACTTGATACATTTTAGAAGGTTGGGAATGAGTTTAAAAGTCTAAAAGAAGCACATATAAGAGGCCAATAACCATGAACCATTTTGAGGAACACTAGAACTAGAGTTGCATGTTGTTCCAAAGGACTTTGGGTGAATGAATGAATCAAGGAAAAGGGTAGAGTTTTAGAGAAAAGTGTTATAGTGCTGCATCAGACACCTATTTGGAAACACAATGATGTGGAGTGCCAAAAATAATACAAATAATTATATGTTAACACACTTTGTTGAGAGTTGAGTATAGGTTAAAGGAGCCCACATGGATATGATGAGGGAGAGTGATTAGGTGATGTGGTACGTGGGGTATAGTGATGATGTGGTGAGCTGAGTCTTCATATGCTTGTCAAGTAAACAACTAAGCAAGACTTGTGGTGAAGGCTTACTTGTGGGAAGAAAATTGTGAGTCAAGAAAATAATGCTAATGCAATAATATTCTTCCCCACTAGGATATCCCTCTTTGTTGATCATGTAAACTACACAAAAATATCTTACTTATGTTCAAGGGATGGGGAAATCGGTAGTTGTAGGAGTGGTATCCAGTTCCACTTCACATGGAATAGTCTTTCTCATGTTCTCATCTTCTCCTCACATCCAACGTTCACCACAATCTAATCCTCCAAGATAATCTACACCACTTGCTTCATCGATTTGTTTCTATACACAAATAGTTAGTACCATTAATCTAACATTTCAATGAATGCCACCATTACTAAGAAAATGAAATAAAATAGTAGATGTGGAGTTTCTAGACTTTGAATCCTTGGCAAATATTCTTGTGACTCCCCCCCTAAACTATCCAAGACCACCTCTTGGTTGGTCACAGATCTGTCTAGTCCTATGTTTTTTGAGATTGCAAAGCCATATGCCAAGAAGGATGAGGGAGAAATGACCATGTCTGATTATACCCCGACAAGAGTTGTTATGGATGAATCCACTTTCAAAAGTAATGAGCATAATCTATGAGTAACTAATGAAATGATGATCAAGAGATTTGAATAAGATGACTTGACACAAGAATAGTTGAAGGATAAAGTTTGACAGCTTGTAAGAAATGTAAATTATCTCTTGAATTTGTTGGAAACCCCTGCTAGTGCTAGGATATGTAAATTAGGAGGATACAAGATGTCTAAAGCATATTCCAATATAGGGAAGCTCTATTGTGATTTACTCAAAGATGATGGTTTAGAACTACATGCAGTAGATGTTATAAAATAAAAATTCAACAAGTTCACTAAGGAGGAGTTGTTCAAAGAAGGTACCTTGCATGTATCCTCTACGAAAATACTTAGTGAAATTCATACTTCACTTGAAGAAATGAATGCATAGTGGAAGGATAATTTAGAAACTCTCCACACTATGGTGCTTGTATTAAAAAAATGGCTCACCTGTTAGAAGAATAGGGTAATACCAAAGGGGAGTTCAATTGATAAGGCCATCAAGAAATTCATAATATATAAATCATCCCTTCAGAAGAAATCCAAATCAGCTCCTCCTTCAAATACAAGTCCATATGAGGGGAAAACTCCTTAGAAGGCCTTTTGGTCTTATTATGCTTTCGTCTTTTTCTAAAAATCTATTTTATTTATTTTTTTGTAAAAGTGAAATGTGAATAAGATAAAATATGGAATATGAAGGATTATTCCATTCCCTCACTACCCTATAAATAGGATAAATGGTTATTGACAAGGGTTGCTTGGTGGTCATTGTGATTTTTCTTGAAAGGAAAGGAGAAAGAGACTCTGTGTTCATTATTCCAAAGAGGAACCTTAGGAAAATTCTAAAACTTTGTGTCTAGTTTTTTCTTTGTGGACATGTGTTTTTATTATGTTGATAAATAACCCTCAAAATCTAAAGCAATACTTGTTTTATTGTCAAACTAGCATATTAATTCTAGAATTAATTCTTGTCATGTAACAGATGAAATCTATCTTTGCTCATTCATGCATGACCCTTCACCTTCCTTCTTTTTATTTTTATTTTAATGGTTGAAAGCAATAAAACTCAATATTCCAATCAACCTATAAATATTGTAAATAGGTTTATTTTTATTTTTTATATTTTAAATAAAGGGAACCTCCCCTTTGAATAGAGGAGAGACTTTTTGTCTCCTTCATTATTGAAAAATACAAGATTTGTCAAAGTACAAAATATTTCACCAATAATTTTTTATGCCCCCCATCGGGCACATGTGATTATTTTAATGCTACTCACTCAAACCACCATTTAGTGTAATAAGTGTCGTTCCCATATCAATTCAACCTTTGATATATCATAACCTTCTCTAATAAATTATGGCTCAATTCTTTTTTCATCTTGGCCAGAAGGATATTCACAATATCTAATAGGATTAGAGGTATCTATGATCTTTTATTTGAATTATAATAAGATTCTAACTTCATACTTTCTCCAGAATAAGTAAGAAGGATGATTTGACCTCTAAATATATGATTATATTTTCCTAATATATTGGTTTCAAGGAAAGTAGACTTATAGATGATAGATGCATTAGTACCATGGGGTCTATATATTGGGCCATTGGCCTTAGGTGTTATAATTCATGAGCTACCCAAAGGCTCAAGGAAAAATTTTCCTCAGTTTACTGGTGACAATAAAGAACATCCTGATGAACACATAAAGACTTTATTTTATGCTTGTGCCATTTTGGGTGTGTAAAATAAAGATGTATCAATCAAAATATTTGTGGAAACCTTGGCAAAAGGGGTAGCAAAATGCTTTCATCATCATCCGACTAGTTCTATCTTAAACTAGGATATGATGAGAAACAAAGTTGAGGAAATATTCAAAACAACTGAAGATGAACAAACACCCTTGGTTCAATTGGCTCAGATCAAACAGGATTTTCATGAACCCATGAGAAAATTCATAGCTAGATTCAAAAAGCAAATTCATAAGGCTCTGTTAACTGCCATACCCATTATATTAACTTAGAAGTGTTTTTTATGGAATGCACAAGAACTCAAAGCAAGTTTCTTCCTATGAATAAATCAACTACAAACTTTGGAGATAACACAAAATCAAGCTACAAATATAGAAGATGATATGATCATGGTTGGAAAATCCAAAAAAAGATTCAAACAAAAGAAAATAGCATACTTCAACATAACCTTTGATTCATACATTGGAAAATAAAAAATTAGTCTCGAAGAAGCAAATTCCTCGTGCTCATCAGGTTGCCCCATATAAGGATGTACCCAAGAGACCATTTGTTCCATATAGTGACAATGTTCGTCCCCACCTTCCTTCTCCACCTCCACAAGTCACTATTGAAACAACTCATATACAAATTCACTTCACATGTATATTTCATGCTACTAATTACCTTGGTGGTTATAAATTTTCATAAATGGCAAGGATGTTACAATTATGAACCATTGAAGAACCAGAAGAAGAAGGTGCTTTGGGCACCTCTAGTCTTGAAATTAAGGAACCCAATGATGGCTCCATTGTGGGATATTTTGAATATGAACCTGGTTGTGAGGAATATGATGATAGAGTGAAGGATATGAACAATCATTCATACATTATATTCACAAAAGCTCAAAATAAGAAGTTAAAGACAATAGAGAAGAGTAAAGATTCTGACAATCAGAAAGCTACAAATCCCTTGAAGCTATGACTACTCCAAATTTTGTCCTCAACAGAGGCACTCATTTTTGCAATTTGGAAAAATATAAAAATCCCAAAAAGGTGGGAATTTCCTTATTTCATCCAAATGTCTCCACCAGTGATGAATCAAATCCTGCCCACTCTCCTTTTGATATCATTGATCACATGAATAAAACCAAGGTTTAGATTTTGCAAACTAAATATCTCAAGTCAAATCTTGAGTAGCTTGATAGATTGATCAAATTTATTAGAGGAGAAGGTTCCAATAATCCTAATACATCACCTTGTGGAGTTCATGTCAAATCGATTGATTTTTCTCTACAAAATAACATGGCCGTGTCTACTCAAAATAGGGAAAGGCTTGAACCATTCTATATTTATCTCTTATTCAGAGGCTTCTAATTAAACACTTACATAATTGATTATGGAGATTCCAATAATATAATCCCAACCAAATTAATGCATGCATTGTGATTAACATGCACCAAAAATTTATGACGTTTCAACATGGAGTCAAAACAAGTTCCTTTGATTAGACAAATAAAGGATGCTCATGAGACTCTAGTAGCATTTATTTATAAAAGAGTCAAGATGACTATTTTGGTGGTAGACATTCCTATGAGATATGGAATGTTTCTATATATGACTTTATACAAACATCTAGGAGGTAAGACTCGATTGGATTAGACACATGATATTATTCCAATAAAGGAGATCAATGAAAAGTTGATGCCGGAACCAAAAGCTAAACACTTGGTACAAAATTCAAATGATCCTTGAGCATATATTCTATATGAGGAAACTTGCCCAAGTACTTACATGATGATGAATGAAAAATATCTAAGACTTCTTGAAATCATTGAAGGTGATAAAAAATATGTATGGACCTTGAACTTTGATGGAAGTTGTTAAACTACAATTTTAGGTGTTGGAGTAGTGCTAGTTTCCCCCTAGAAAGAGTTAATTCCTTTCTCTTATAAAATCTAATTTGAATGTACTAATAATACATCTGAATTTGAAGCATTAATTGTGGGATTGCAAGTAGTAGAAGAAATGGGGATTCAAAATATCAGAGCCCAAGGGGATGCTAAACTGATTGTGGAACAAATACAACGAGAATACCAACTAAATAATGAAAAGCTAAGGCATTATAGAAACAAGGTTTGGGATTGAATTGAAGCATGGAAATCCTTTTCTATTGATGTCATTCTGAGAGAGGAAACTTTAAATTAGATGCACTGCATACATTTGTGCCCTTACTAATTCTTCATCTAGTGATTGACACATATATGTATATTATTGAATTTGTATACTGCTCAAGTGTTCCGAACAACTCATAACATTTACAAGTATTTGTAGTAATCTAAAATTTCATTTTAATGCAATGATTGTCACTTGAGACCACCCTAACTTTAACTTATCCCTAGACCTATCTTAGGGCCTCTTTTGATCATTTTATAGCTTTTATACACCTCTAACCCATGCCCAAATATATTAAAAACAACATTGAGTCATCACCTAGGCATTCAAGATCCTTTTTCACTCATTCAAGCCACTTGGACAATAGTGCAACCCTTTGGCCTATAGTGCACTGTATTATTGGCAAAGGGGCAGTGCCATTGACCCTCAACCTTCTTTACCCCTAACGAATATCTTTCCACTTCCCAAAGCATTTTAGGATTGACCTAGAATCATTTCATGTCTCGACAAGCACCATAACACCGTATAAAGACCACTCTCATTCATTTATCCACTAGATGGGAAATTATTGCCAATTTTCATGAACAAACTCAGAAATAGTTGTGAAAACCAAGGTCATTGATCCCTATTTTACATACACCCATCTACAACAACCCAGAGCTCATATTACTCAGGTTTCCAGTCTCAATACGTACTCAAAGAATTCATACTAACATTCACTTGTACTTGCACCAGCACTTAAATTGGGAGAACTACGTCGGGTTTGATCCCCTTTCGAGGTATTGTTATGTAGGAAACACTCAACACATGGGATGTTGAGGTCATGTCCATCTTACCCTACTAATTCCACTCTACTTCTACTTGTGTTCTTGAAAACCATAGAAAGTATGGAGGCTTAGGGTTTCACATTGAGATCAATCCAAAACACATAATATATAATGATTCAGGACTCGATCATATAGACATAGGATATAGACATAGGATTCTCAAAACAAGGCAAACATCCTCCCATAAACGCACTATTTTATATACTCAAGGTCATTAGCATGACACAGGAGGACAATAGTGCAATGCACTATTGAAAAAGGGATTGCACTTCTGTCTAAAGAGGACTCTGACACTTGTTTCTTGTTGACAACACCCTGCACTATTCTTGCACCACATTTCAGCTTGCCACTTGTTTGTTCTAGTCATATTTTATAGCTAAGTACCTCCTTTGTAATTCATTTCCATTTATAAGCTAAGCTAAGAAAATAAATTAATTATTGTATAAATTAGTGGTTATTGATATTTCTATATTTATTCCCTAATTTATTACTCATCTCTTTTATCTACTTAGGGTTTTACATTCCATAATTCCCAAAATAGTTAAATCTTTTGGTGAATTCGACTTACTTCAAATAGTGCCCTAACCCTAGCTTATCTTTAGGGTTTATGTTTCTAGCCTTATAAAAACCTCATAACCAGATTTTAGATCACTATATTTTTTGATTTTATTGTGTCTAATCATGATAATGACAGATGATATTTATTAATTTCTTATAAAAAAATTCATAATCTCTTAGCATGTTATTTTTATCTTATGTGGAATTCCATCAAGTTGCATATTTTTACATATATAAATAATATAATACATAAGATTAAAAAACACATCGCTTAAACTTAACAAATATCCTTTAGATGCATTTTACTCTTTAGTTCACTTTGATTCCTTATTTATTGCTACTAAACATAAGATAACATCAGTGGTTTCGATTATCCATACTACTTCCTGACCCTACCCATCTAACTATTATCCTGCTCCTACTACCAGCTTTATGATGCTTATAGTAGACCATGTGGTCCATGATATGATGTCCATAAGGGGTCTGGAAGAATGGCAGGTTAGTAAAACCCGTGGCTATAGATGTGTTGATCAAATCAGGATCCCTATAACCACAATTTCCATTTTGGAGCTTCTACAACATTTCAACACATACAAAGATGTCTTGTATGCAATACTTTGTGACACCAAGTACCAAACATAATAAAGCGAACTTATGTGGCTTCTATAATCAATATTTTGAAATGGACCAAAGAACATATTTCATTTGAAAAAGGAGATCTACTTCTTTACATCCAATTACAAATTAACGATGTGGGTGTCAAACTAGTGTTAATCGATAATGTATCAAGGTTAAACATTTGTAATATCTCTTTTATCTGACTTCTTAATACACATGCTAAGGATTTGGATCATTCTAATAAGAATATCTGAGGATTTGATAATATTCCAAGCAATGTTTTGGGTCAGATAACACTAAGTCTTACATTGGGACCTCGAACACTACCTCAACATGTCAAGTTATGCCTAATGATCTTAATTACAATATCTTGCTTGGAAGACCTTAGATTCATGATGTGCGCATAGTCCCTTAACTTTACATACAAAGGTTATATATACACATTCCCTATGAATCATAAACAATTTAAATATTGTCAAAATACAGAGCCTACACAACTATATTCCTCACATGGATTTTGCTACAACACCTATATAGTCTATTATTTAAAGCTCACATATGACTCCCATAGACAACTCGGGCGTACATTATAATAAATTTACTTATCTGTTTGCAATAAAATATTTCAAAATAATGGGCTACACAGGACAAGGCCTCGAAAACATGAACAAGGAATTCTTAATCCTATTGAGGCATTTGATCAAAAAGGCAAGGACTTGGATATAAGGATAGCATATCTAATGCTAAGTCTTCCCACCATGCTTCTCAGCATATAGTGTTTTTTCCACCTATTTCAAAGACAGACAATATGGTAAATCATATCTCCACACTCTATGTTGTGTACCCCGACCTTATTGATCATACCATTTTTACATATCTACTCACTTTTGACAAATTCTCCAACAATGAAGCGCTCCTAAAATTCTTAGGGCCATATGTTTATCTCCCTTCCTTATATCACAAGAATAAGTTTTCTCATTCCACAAATGCCCAGGCATACTTCGGTGAGAGTTCCGACATTCTAGATAATATCCCAACTGACACAGACGACACACTACCTACAACACCTTATGTTGTTGATCGATCTACATAACTTAACGAAGAAATGGTTGAATTAAATTATGGCACAAAAATTGATCCTTACATAATATTATTAGTTTTTTCCCTATGTAAACAATATGATGCAAATATTTGATGGATTTTAAAGGACTTCCTTGAAAATTTTGCTTGGTCCTATTCAGATATGCCATGCATCGATCCTTCAATCATAATACACATGATTACACTCTATCCAGATGCAAATCCAGTTAAACAAAATATAAAAAAATACATCCTAAGGTGGCTTTGTTAGTCAAAGATGAGATCCAACATCTCCTTGATGTAGGCTTCATTCGACTAGTTGCTCACCCTGAATGGGTATCCAACATTGTACCAATTGTTAAGCCTAATGGTCAAATTTGATGTTGATCTGAATCTAGAGATTTAAATAAAACATGTCATAAGGATGACTTTACCCTACCTAACATCGATATGATATCAGACTCCATAGTAGGATATGAGATGTTATCTTTCATGGATGGTTTCGCCGGTTATAATCAAATCAAGATAGTTGAAGAGGATCAATAAAAAATATCTTTTACCACACCATGGGGTACCTTTTGCTATATAATCTTGCCTTCTAAATTAAATAATGTTGGAACAACATACCAATGAACTATGGCCCACATTTTTCATGATCTAATTTATAAAAGAGTTGAAGACTACATTGATGACTTATAGCTAAATCAAAAGAGTCACAATGTCATGCAATTGATTTATGACAAATTTTTGAAAGGTTGAGACAATACAATGTATGAATCAATCCCAATAAATGCATCTTTGGTGTCACATCCGTTAAATTATTGGGCTTCATAATATCCCAATGCGATAGATCCAAATAAAGTCTAAGCTACAATGGATATGTCTCCTCCTACAAACTTAAAGCAACTTTGATCTTTACAAGGCAAAAACATGTAATCTCATATACAAGCAAAAATGTTTTACTTAGTGTATTTTGATTTCATTAAATATGGTATCAAAGCACTAGGCTCTACCCTAGGAATGTCTCGTGAAACGTTTGGAAACTTTTACTCGACTCAAGTTGTGTTCTTCAAGATGGTGAAAATGTGCAATGGTAGGATATAAAATTAGGGCAAATAAAAAAGAGGCAATATGAATGGTTGGGAAGGCTCAATGCCAAATAAAATAAACCTACCTCCACCACCATATCTTGATGAGATATTTACTAAGGTACATGGTTGTGTTGTTTCTATATTGAGGAGTAATTGATTTGTAGAAGGACAAGTGCCAATTGTCTGTTGTTGACTTGTATGGACAAGTTAAAGGATGGAATTTGGCATGTTATTATATTAAATATGCTCTAAATTTTGTTTTTGGATGTATATATATATATATATATATATATATATATATATATATATATATATATATATATATATATATAATTAAAATTTAAGCCCAAATCACAAGCATAACAAGTGAATTTCTATGCTCAACATCTGATCATTCCTCTACAAACTTCACAAGCTTCTAAGCCTCCTATAGTTCATGTGCATCATTTCAATAAAGATACACCTTTACTAACAAGTAAACTTGGAAGATATGGTAGGATGACCAATATGAATTGAAGTCTTGATGATCTATGGACTCAAATCCATTAATGAGGCTGTCAAGATAAATGAGAAATTGCCTCTTGAATATAAAAGGGTCAAAGATGACATAAAAATGAGGGAAGAATAAATTGAAACATGGAATGATATCCTAATGGAATTCAAAGACTTGGTTTTATAGATACTAATTTTATTATATCTAAAGGGATATTCAAATCCCATAAAGAAGATGCATCCTATGAATAGTTTGAAATTATAAGATGTAGGTCTGAGATGCTACAACTTGGTATGATGACTATGAGAAAATTTAAAATTAAGAATTCTGATGAAATCTTAATACACGAGACTTTATTGACAATATTCCTTGCACATTCTTGGATGATCAATCTCGGGTTATATATTCTAATGAGGTTAAATAACAATTCAACGAGTTGATAAAATATGATATCTCCAATTATGTCGTTTCTAGTGTTGAGGATGTATAAAGGTTGATCAAATTATTGAACTTGTGTGAAGAGTGTGAAAAGGTTATAATGAGTATGATAGACTTCCACATAATAATGTATATCGATAGTACATGTGGGAAATAAGAGCCAAATATCAAGGGTAAATTTTAGAGGTTAATATTTTCAATTTTATTAAAACTAGTTTTTGTCCTTTTGAAAATGGTTAATTGGGTTAACATATGCATTGACTCATTAGCCTAAATTTCATTCCATTTTCTTAATTCACATTTATAAACACATTATATAATATTTTTCCTCCAGCGTTTATATATGATCTAGCCATGGTTACTATGTGTTTAAGGGTCCTTATTACCATTAAATTTTTGAAAACTTTTATTATTATTTTTGAATAACCACTTATAATCTTAAATATTATATACAAATTTTACTAAGAATACATTAAAAATAAGGATTATCAGTGTTGTATATGTTTAGAATTAAAATTTAATTATATTTTAGAATTAAAGAGGTCACCCACAACCATTAAATTTTGAACTTACCGCAATATATGTGAGTGGAATTTAAGGATATCAATCATAGATATAAATTTAATCCAAAAGTGAGGGATGCATGACGCTTAAATGGATTTTAAAATGTGTTTAACATTTCCATTCCAAGCTATTAGAGTATATTGGGCAATGTAAAAGGCACGGTTTTCTAAGGAGCATAGGAGGCAACCACAATACATCTAAGATTTTGAAAAGAGCACATTTATTAGGGCATCTAGTGAGGAATTGGTTTTGAGGGCATATTACATAGTAAATGTTATAGTGCAAACATATATGGTTGAGGGGTTGCAAAATTAGGCATTATGTCATCATCTCTGTTGAGTATGCTTCCCTTTCACATATTACAACTTCAATTCTTTTGTTTTTAAGAAACCCTGCAGGTTGAAATTAATGCATTATGAATCAATGGCTTGGTAGATAAATCAAGGAGTAAAGCAGGTGGTCATTTTTTGGCATTTGACAAAAATCTCTTTTTCCATTTTTTAAAGATGGTTACCCATTCAATAAATCTTTCAATAATTTACATGGATGGAGAAGGCATAGGTCTTTTATTAATGATTTGAAGGTTGTATTGGTTCTAACAATATATATGATATATACATGCTTAACATAGCACTTGCAACCATAACATGTCATAAAAACCATTTTTAAAGAGTATGCAAAATCTGTAATAAAATAAATAATTATCAATTACATTTATTTAATGGCTTTATGTAACTAGGAAAATCATATGTGTAATGATATATGAGTCTTGATTGTCCCAAAAATCCACATAATATCTGAGAAAATTAAATTACTTATATAAAAAATAACAATATCTACTTGTTTTTAACTGTTTAGGATTAGAGGCTATGCTGGAGTTTGTAATTTGAGAACTTTCATGATTATTTCCATGTCAGCCTTTGTAGTCCATAGATAATGTAGTACCTCTTTTAACCAATCCTTTACATAAAATTTTGAGATTGAAACTAATATTAGCGGTGTATAGAAAATTGAGATTAGCATTGGGAGGTTTGTCTGGAATGTAAAACAAAGCTTATAATTTGTTGACCCCACGAGTGGAGAGTGCAAGGATACTTGAGAATATTGAGGCATGTAAACAATTCATTGTGTTTTAATATATTTTTTATGATTTTGTTTAAATAGATTAGTATGATGTATCTCACAAAATTACACTTTCAATTATACAAGGTATTTCCAAATGCATGCAAAGGGATGAAGTCTAAAAAGTTGAGAGGCAATGAAAGGGCACTTAAATGTGAGCTTGACATGTGTAAAATATATGCAAGGTTGAGGAAAACCATGTTTAGTTTAATAAAGATCTCTAACTTTATTTATACAAACATATTATATTAATATCCTATAATTTTTTAAATCTAATAGAGGCATGAGAGCCCATGTGCCCTGATTGATCTATAAAGACATCAAAACTAAACATGGTGAAATGGTCTTAGTGCATGGATATAATAGTTGAAGACATGTAGAAGAATTTATGAGGATCAATAAGAATGACATGTGGAAATTGCATGTTCACTTTTAAACTATAACAATCCTTATGCTATGTGAGTGATGTTTAATCACAAAATCTATCAATGTTATATAAACACAAAATTCATAAGAATGACATATGTGGAAATTGAATGTTCACTTCTAAGATACAACAATCCTTATATTATGTGAGTCATGTTTAATCACAAAATCCATCCATGAAATATATTGCATTATAAACAATCACAATAAGATATGCAATAGAAGAATTGTGTATTCTTTTTTTAAAATCCAAATATTAAAAAAACTATTAACCACTTAGTATTTTGAGAAAAATGATATATCACATGAAATTTGGAAGTTCAAGTATGTCTGTTTTTTTCAAACAAACAATACCTTTGATGCCATAACTTCAATAATAAATGTTTTTTGTGTGAATTAAAAAGAATGCATTAACATTGGATACAACTTTTTTTTATTGAGAAACATGACATTTTGAAAGTATTGCATCTAGATAAATATAGATAAATTAAAAAAATGGTTGGGATGCTGTGGAATAAACTATATGAGGAATAAATATTGATAAGATAAGAAATGGTTTAGGTTTCCTTACAACCTTATACCTTCCTTAAAAAAAGGATTAAACAGAGAAAACAAACTCTATATTATAATTAGATGCATTTATTGGCAATATGGTGATATCAATTAAATCGATGAAATCTATATTTATATGTAATGGCATAAATATTTCATATTTTATAATTTTTTATATTTTTTTTTAAGAATTTTTTTAATATAATAAATAGGTTCTTAAGATGATATATAATCCTCATTACTTGTATCACATGATAATTTTTCATGCTATTCAATTCTAGTTGTTGTCATGGAACAAGAGATTACTTCTCAAATAATGTTGTTTATTATCATCAATGCAAAAATAGTTAAATCTTCATGTGAATGACCAAGCTTCACCTCTTTACATTCAATTCTCAAGGAGGCAAATTTTGAAATTTAAGTGCAACATAAAACTATGAATAATGTAGGGTTCCAAACATCAAGTTCAATGTTGCAAATGTTCTACAATCACTTATTTACAACTTGGTAAATAGTTTTACAAATGGTTGAATCAAATTTATCTATCTAAATCTATTTTTTCCAAAGAGATATAGTGGTTTTACTTGCTTATGGGGTATTTACCTTTGTAAGTAGTGTACTAGACTATTTGTCCATGTTTTGTTAGGATATGTGAATATCCAAATGTATAGGTAAGATAATTTTTTAGTCAAGCACCTAAGACATGTGACCAAATCATGATGTCATCTTGATTGTTCTCAGAAATTGATTAAACCTTCATTTTCCCAAGAGATTAGGTTTAAGTCAACTATAATACATTTTGAAAATTTTCACAAGTTTGTTGCTTGTAAAAATGGATTGTTTACTTTTTCCTCATTATATTAACTACTAATTTTTATAGGTTGTCTGACCATGAATAAACAATCCATGTGTTGAAATGCTTTTATTTTTTATTTTCTATACCTTATATATCTTTTTTTTTAATTATTAATCACAAGTTTATAATTCACTCTATCTTGTTACACTCTGTTAGAAATGGAATATGACAAACATCATGGAGAAATTTTGTAATTGAAGAATTTATGGATTATTTTTTTCATGTTACAATAATTGTTTTGACCATCAGACATGCTATTATAGTGATTTGTTTGTTATGAAAAATAAACGATATCTAACACTCAAACGATGAATGCATGGAAAAACATTTAATATTTTTTAGATACACAAGATGGCAAATAAATATGATAAATGGCACAAGTTATAAAAAGCAACTATAAATAAATTCTATAACAATAAAAAAAATTGTATCTTATATCATAAATGAATGGTTATTTTAATATTTCTAGATATGTTCAAGGCATTTTTGTGGCTAGGATTTAGAAAACAAGTTCTACCAATTTACAACCTTTATTTTTTGGCATGAAGGTATTCTCTATTACATAAAATGAGCTCATGGTAAATTTTCAAAGAGCCAACAAGAGGAAAGATGTTACTTTGAGAATAAACAATTTAGAAGGGATAAGGGATGTTAATCTATCTTGATTTGACTATTACATCTAATTTCCTAGATAATTATGAGTTTTTTTTTAAGAGCCAATAAAATAGCCAATCAATTTACACTTGCATGGGGAAAAAATTAAAGATTATCTAATGTGATTGTATCTATCATCTAGGATTCACTAAGATATTATAGAAAATTTTATGGATCCATTTTTAAAATAATCCCTGCCAAATATACAAATGTTCCTAATGAAGCAGAAATAAAGGAAGCAATGAAGATATTGAGAGAGTGTAAATTGAGAACTGGTGAGAAAAGTAAGAAACCTATTGAAGTGATCTATGATGATGAGTCCCACCTTTCCAAAGATGACTCATCGATAAAATTTTCCACTTAATTGAATATGGGGTTACTATATAGGCTCTTTTGTTTTCAAAACATTCTCATAATCATAATATAAAGTGGATTTCATGTGATTTGGTTTTAAAAGTGAGTATTTATTTCAATTACTTTTATCTTCTAAGGTTATGAATACTTTATTCATTGAAAGATCAATTTTTTGGAAGTTAATGTAATTTTTTTGATTAAATATATATAATGACACTTTGTGCCATTTTAGATATTTAATTTTGGACTGGGGGTAGTTTTAGATGTCTTTTTACATTATTTTTAGGTACTTGTATGTTTATCAATTATTAGTTTATGTTAGGTTGTTTATTGGCACATATTTTCAATGTTTTGGGCCCCATATTCTTCCTCCACCACTTTTTTTTCTCTCCTCCTTAGTTTTATTTATAAATCCTTTGTTTTGAGTATTTTCTATCTTTTACCAAGACTATAGTAATATGGCCTTGGTTGTCATATCACTACATTCTTGGTCTTCTTTCTTTGTGTGTCCCTTTGACCCTTCATTTTTGTTCTCTAGTGTTTTTTTTTCATCCTTCATTAGATTTTTCTGCCCTTTATATGTCAACTTGAGCATTAATAAGTTTCTAATTTGAATTTAATAAGTCTTTAAATACACAGGTACATTAGTGCATATGGGACAATTGAATGATAAGTAAGAGTTCCAAGAAAAGTTTAAAATTTGAAAGAAAGAGCCTATCCTTTTATTGAAGAGATTAAATTGTAGTGTTTAGAAAAAAAAAAGATAAGAGTTTCAAGAAAAGTTTAAAATTTGAAAGAAAGAGCCTATCCTTTTATTGAAGAGACTAAATTGTAGTGTTTAGAAAAAAAATTGATTAGATGATTCACATTTCATTATGCCAATTATTCATGCTAGTGAAAATTCATATAAGAATTAGTGTTTGAATCCATGATTGCTTGTTGAATCGCATTGAGTTTTGGTTTCTAACTTGTCTAATAATAAGGGCATGATAGTAATGAAGAGATGACACATATCATTCAGTGAGTCCCTCATTTTTAAAGGTTTTGCATGGTGTTCTGATCCCATTATGGTTTCAAAGATTCAAAAAAAGATATCAATTTCCTAGTGACCTGAAACAAATTTTAGAAAAGAGGGGTTTTAAGAGCCCAGGAATAGATAAGTCTAGTTTTAAAAAATAATTATGAGAAAACATTGAAAACTTTACGATTTTGGTCAAACTCAATAATTTTGGTCTATAGTTCTAGCACTCTAAGAAGAGTTATTAGTTTTCTAAAAAAATTAGGGGTTTGTTCTTCTTGCTACGTGGACCTATTTCTAATTGATTTTAACCTCTAATCATCTATAAATTTGTGAAAATTTAATATTATTCTCATATCCATATAGTTGCACATTTCAAAAAAAATTAAGTATTCCACATGTAATTAGGTCTTATTTTTATTGTTATATTAGGTAATTCCATTTAGATGTGAAATTATGCATTATTTTAAGGGTATTTGTATTGCATGTTGATGTAAAACCACTTTCCCATGTTACAATCATTAATGAGAGGAAATACATGATTTGAGATTGGAGTTGTGTCATTCCAATTTTTTTCATGATGTTATCAATCTCAATATTTAATAATATATTAATTATTTTACACACACACACACACATGTTTATTGATGTTGATGGATGAGATCCCTATCTTTTCTTTATTTCTACATGCAAGCTAGACCCTGTGTTTATTTAGTATTGTAAGTAACTTTATTTTTCCTCTTTATATTTTCAATCACATGTGAAAACCCCGTACAATTTTGTCTATAAATTTGCAAATATTCCTTACCAATTTAGTTTTGGTTTTGAGTAAATTAAACTTACCTCTTAGAATATACGAGAGACTTTGTCCCATTCATTGTTATAAATTTTCATATTTTGTATCGTGAAATAATATTTAACCAAAATGTATATTATGTTTTAACTGATATTAGATTATTGCATGTCAATGTTGCATTATAGTATGTTGTAATCATTGTATTAGTCATTACTTTATCAAATATTTATTAGAGAATATTTTTCATATATTGTACTCAATATTACATTGTTATGCCAAAGCTTTATTAGGGCACATTTTTCATATCTTACAATCATTGCATTATTTTTCAAACAATTGATGTGCTTTATGTATGTTGCCATATTATGCACATAATATTTATTCAACATCAACCTAATCATTGTATTAGTATCAAATATGTCATTGCATTAGGTCCAACTAAACCATCTCATTAGGATATCTTCTAATAGTTACATTATTTTCTCAAACAATTGAAACTTGCAAAATGTGGGAGCATAGACAAAACATGCAAAAAAAATAGCATTATGGTATGATATGTTAGTAACTCTAACACATGTTTCTATTAATTCAAAGATAAATGAATGTTTAGTTTTTCAAACAACATTAAATTATAGGCTCTATTATAAGGATGTTCTCAAACTCTTTAAACTAACGAAGTCATATAGAAGATGCTTTAACCAAAAATAAAATGAATTCATGATATTCAAAACATTTTTTTTAGCAATAATGACTTATGGTACATAAACCTTAAGAAAAAAATAGACTAAAAAAACAATTTTGTGCTTTCCCAATAATTATTTTCGTTCATAGTTTTCTCAAAGAGCTTTAGGGCATCTTAAAAGAATGTGATTGAGCCTCCATGAAATGTCTGCAATAAGCGAGGGAAAAAAAACCATGTTTATGTAAACCTAAAATGGTCTAAAATATAAGGATCCTTTAAGATAGGGAAAGGAAGTAGACCATTTTATATCCAACATATATACAAAACATCAATAAAAAAAGGACTCCATGGTTATAGACAAGGGTCATGAACATATTGGGTTATAAGGGATCTAAAATGGGAATCTACATCAACAATAGTAAGCATGGAACCCAATTAGATCTAAGGTGTTAAAATCAAGAGCTAAAATGGTAATCAAGGATAGTAAAATTCCATTAGGATGTAACCATTGTATATACCTTATTTTCACTTATTGACAATTTCTATTCACAATGCTCATCGACACATTAATCTCCCTCATTGTACATCCTAAGGAGTACACCAAGATTGGAAATGGGCCTATTCATGGTGGTTTGTGAGAGTTTCCATCATGATCATTTGCTATTACTTCCTTTTTCATTCATGCCATTACATCAACTTGGTTTTCCTCTTATAGTTCATGTTCCCCATTTCCACTCTTCTTCTTGCTATTTACATGCCTCTTTCCAATGCCATTAGATTTAAAGATGATTTTTTAAGAGCCCCCTACTTTGCTGATGTCGTTGGCCAATATTATTATATTATGTGTCTACTGGTAATTTTTTATACCATCAACCAAGCCGATGATGGTGACCAAATTTGACTTCTGACTTTTAGGGTATGGAGCCATATTATATGGTTCCCCTTTGTCATTTATAAAAATAAAGTCATAAAATCACTCTTCTCACACATGAAAATCCACCTTAGTAAGAATAATAGGAGTTAGGGTAAAGGAGATTATACTTGAGGAAGACTTGTTTGTACAAGGGCTTGAATATATCAAGAAAAGAAGTTGAACCATAAATATACAACCAGTCTTTGGAGTCTCTAACTAAGGCATAATAAGGTATTATTCTTTTTTTCTTGACTTCACCTATGACCGTCTCTCAAATATTTCCACTTGAGCTAAGGGGGTGATTAAAGTGTTGACAAGTCAACCTTAGGTAAATTTTGTATCCCTACACTCTTTCTTTCAAACTTTGGTGGTTATATTGTATTGGTATGTTTATGTATTCCATGATTATATTAGCATATAGTTGTTATTAAATTTTAATGTTTGCATGCATTATATTTTAATTACACCTCATGGTTACCATCTAATAACATCCTTGCAACCCTTAGTTTAAATACCTCATGGTTACCACTTAATGGCAGTGTACATATTTTGATTACTTCTTACACCTATTTGTTAGTGTCTATTGACATTTTGGATCTATTTATTCCTACACTTACTATTGCTTGTATAGTCCCCTTTTATATCCCTTACAACTTCCTTTGATCACAACCCTTATCTTTATACCACAACCACTTTGTGGATTGACTTATTATTAATAAGTATGTTGGATCTAATATTGTCTTCTAGTTTTTCCTATATTAGAGGACCCTTATATTATTAACCATTTTTAGCCTACATACATTTTGGTTAACTTGACTTGATCCTTACCCCACACTTTGTTGGTTTGTCTTGACACGTTTATTTTTCTCACTTCTTAACGCTATCAATTTTTATAGCTTCTTAGCGTTACACTTTTTTTTCTTCCAATCATGTCACATTATTAAGGTTTTTATAGCGAGGATCAACCCATTTATATTCTACCTGGGTTACTTGTTGCTCCCTTTGATGCACACAATCGATAACACTTCGTCATGGTTTAATTTTTCTTGACCTACTCCAACCATCCAGTATAACATGGTCAAATATGCCCAAGAAGATCTTATTTTTAACAAATATAACATGGCCAAAAGATACCCAATCTAATCTTCCCATAGTTGATGAATATCTACAAGAAGATCTTTCTGTCTTTGATGAATATAAGATGGTAGAAGATCCTCGATATTATCTTTCCATCTTTAAGGAAGATCCCCAATATGATCTTCCCATATTTGATCAATATAACATGGCCAAATATCCTTAATATGGTCTTCCCATATTTGAAAAATATAACATGGATGAATATCCCCAAGATGGTCATCCTATCTTTGACAAAGATCCCAAATATGATATTTCTATATTTGATGAATATAGAATAGTTGAAGATCCACAAAATGATCTTTCCATCTGCGACGAATATCCACAAGAAGATTTTCTCATCTTTGATGAATATCCACAAGATGATATTCCAAAATTTGATGAAGAAATTTCTTGTGATTCATTCCAATATGATCCTTATTTTTTTCAATCTTATACTAGTAATGATGAAATTGAATTCATTGCTTATAACCCTCGTGTTATCCATCTCTTATAATACCCCACATTAGTCATCCAATTAATTTAAAATTATACCAAATATTACCTACAAATAAAAATCTCTAAAATCCAAGAAAATATTGGCATTGTTGGCCTAGTTGACGATGTTAATTTGTTTCCAAAAAATTATACTCCATAGGCAATGCAAATAACATTCCAAAAACCTCACAAGTAGCTATCTTCATTGGCCTTACTGATTTTATTAAAAAAATAACAAAATAATATGATGTTGTTGACCCAACCAATGGCATCCAAAAATATTCTTCACTCATTTTCACTAATAAAAAAATCAACCTTGATACCACTTCCACACACATTAGACAAATTAGTCAAGATAAATATGATATCAACAATAATAGTTATGAATTTTGCAATCCCTAATTTGACTCAAGTGATGAGATTACCATATAAATTTCAACCCTCCCAATAATCCACCCCTAAAAGGCCCTGGGTGGATAATTTAACAAATCTTGGCCCATACTCAAAAAACTCGATAATGATCATTTTTTTAAATTCTCACAAAAAATTTCAAAAAATATAACATTGTTAGCTTCGATGATGATGTTCAATTATAGACAAATAGTGCTAACATAATTGGCCAGGTCTATGATGTTTATAAATATCCTCCTAACATAATCATTCATGTTGATGATGTTTAGTTACAACGAACACATTCTAACGCCATCCACCATGCTAATGTCACTTAGTTATAGACAACGATTTCACATGCCAATGGTCAAGACGATGACATTTAGTCATCTTAAAAATAATCAAAATCCATTGACAAGGTCAATGATGTTCAATGCAGCACAAAATATTTCAATGTCATTAGCCCAACTGATGACATCAATAAAAATTTAGAAAATCCTTCCTCAACTCAAAACTTTACCTTAGATGCTATAATCACTGATATGAAAGAGATTAAAGGAACATTACCCTACCATACCTAAAAAAATTGAGTATTTAATGATTCATATCCTTCTGTTACTTCCCACTTTTAGGCATCTTATTATGCCCATCTTCATATCATATCATACTTTGCGGCATCACATGATCTCCATCCTCACAATCATAAAGAAGTAATAATCAAGAGTCTTATACCTAGTAAATACAAACAAATTCAACTTCAATAAATTTTCAAATACTAGTGTGCAATTTCTAAGAAAATACCATGTTGTAAGTATGTTCTATTTTCATACATTTAGTTAACTATTTGTATTATCATATTAACACTTATATATAGCCCTTTATCTTACTTCAAATTACTAATTTTAGAGTTTGATTTACTTATGCCTCTTAAACTAATTTAAATGCCTATCAGCTCCTACCTCTTACTCCCTTATTGTGTGCCTCTTAGATCCTGCCTCTTTGTTTCACCTCTTGGCTCCTACCTATTTTATAGTCTCTTTGTTTATTTCCACTTTATTGTGCCTTTGGACTCCTACTTACTACATTGCACCTCTGAAATCCCTCCTACATATTCATACCTCTTGGCTCTTGGCTCTTACCCTCTTATTATTATGCCCTAGACTCCTTCATACTTATACACCTCTTGGATTCTACTTCTTATATTCTAATTTATTTCATTTCTTAGCTCTCCATCCCTTATAATTACGCCTTTTTTTTAATCTTACTTACTACATCGTGCACTTTTTGGCTCTTACCTCCTATTATTATTCATATTGGCTCATACCTCCTATTTTTACACCTCTTGGCTTTCAGTTTTTGAGTTTCATTGTACTTTCTTGGGGAATCAACTAGGTATTTCTCACAAGCATCCACCAAACCTCTCTCTTTTTATCCTACTCTTAACCATAGTGAAGTGTTTATTAGAAAGATAAAGAAATGGTAGAGAGTGTTATTTTCTTTCCTAAACTCAATTATATTCCTCCTAGAAAAAACTATTGTAGTTTATCTACATGTCTCTTATTCAATTTTTTCTTCTCTTGTGATGAAATTATCAAGTTTTTCCAACATTGAATCACCTCTTTATAAAAACATTTTGACTAGGGAAACCTTCATCTCTTTATTGCACATATAGGCTCTTCATCACATGTTATGCCTCTTTTCTTCTACTCACTTTAGAATTACCTCTAGGCTCCCTCATTTCTTATATTCACACCTCTTGGCTCTATCACCTCTTATGTTTACACCTCATGGATTTATACCATTTATTTACATGACTCTTGGCTTTCATTATTTGAGTTGTGTTACAAGACCTTAGGGAATAAACTAAACATTCCTAAAAAATGTTAACTCTTATGATTATGCCTCTAAGATCCCTCTCACATATTATGCCTCTTGGATCTTACATCTCACTTTACCATCGCCTCTATGTTCCCTTTTTACCTTTATTACACCTCTTGGATTTTCCCTCCTATATCTTACCTCATGGACTCCTCTTACATTTTATGCCTTCAAGTTTCCTATTATATTTGTGTGCTTCTTGGCTCCTACATATTTTACTATGAATCTTGGATCTTTCCTACAAGTTGTGCCTCTGGGCTCATGTTTGATATTTTTATGCCTAATGGATTTGAGTTTTGAGATACACTGTAAAACCTTTGGGAATCAACTAGGCCTTCCTCAAAATCACCCTCCTCCTATAATACTGACTCCTTAGCTCTCTTTTTAAGTTGTAGCTTAATGTCTCTAAAAAATATAGTAAAATGGTCAAGATAGTTATTTTTTTCTCCTGAAGTTAGTTATATTCTTTGTGGCACAACTATTGTAGTCTATCTATGTATCTCTCATCCATATTTTACCCTTTTTTATAATGAAATTATCAAACATGTTTATCATTGTATCATTTCCTATATACACTTTTTTAGACTAGGGAAATCAAGTCATCTTGATGTTCATTCCTCTTTCACCTTATGCACACCTCATTATTATGCACATCAAGGTCAGATTAAATATTACATCCTTTCTTAAGGTGCAGGACTAGGATTTTTTAAGTATCTTTATTTCTAGGTTCTCCTCTTTAGTGTCTAGATGTAAGATCTCTTGTGTTTTCATCTTAAAGATACATTGAATGATCATCTGAATGTGTATGGAGGAGGAAATCAAAATATCCAAAAACATAAAAAGCCAAAATATCATAGCAAAAAAATCAAAAGGCAAAATAAAATCTCAAAATTCAAATCACACCAAAAGACATGATAAAATCATTGGGACATCCTATCCTAATTTAATCTCAAACTTGAGCATCAGTCTCATAGTAGAACTAGAGATCCATCAAAGTGCATTAGGTTAGTAGAATGGGATAAGATGCCTCATATGTATCATTCATGTTGCCTTCCTTTTTACACATGTACCAATCCTTGAAATTGATTGATGGCTTTGGTGGGGTCTTGAGGAACACAAAACATATTTTGCGAAGGTAGGCATTTTTAACTTTCACACATAGCCTTCTTAGTATAATCTATATAACTCACTAGTTATCTTGATCTTTAGAGTAGTTAAGCAAGGTTCTTAAAGCTTTCAATGTCAAAAACTCGTAGTCTTTCCAAACTAATTATAGTGGCTTGTCTCCAATTAATACCATGATTTTTTCTTAGTGGCACCCTATTTTCCTTCCCTTTATTATTTCCCCTTGATGGATACACTTATTTTAAATTCACACCCATTTGCTTTATCTCCTATTATTTATCTCTTTCAAACATTCTAGATTCACAAAAACATTAACATTTAAGGATTGTAGATAGTAAGACCAAGGAAATCAACTAGGCATTCCCTTTTAACTTCACATTCTTGAATAGAAGTTACATCTCTAAGTTTTTTCAGATGCTCTCTTGTTTATTGCCTTATTTTTCTTAGATTTTTCTTAGTTGTGTTTAAGATCTTGATCTTCTATCTATTTATTCTCTCTTGGATCGTCAGTACCTAATATAACTTTTACCTCATGGCTATCTAGCCCCATCTGTATTGTTTCACATTGCTATATTTTGGGTCATCTAAACCTAATAAATCATTTAACTCATGACTACTTCACTATATTTTTACCACCTTTTAGGTCATCTAGACCCAATCTAACCTTTACCTTGTAGTTATCCGACCCCATCCTATACCTCACACTATTTTATACTTTTAGGTATGTTGTACTTAATCTAGCCTTTACCTTATTGCTATGTATATCTATTCCCATCCTCCTTGAGAGTTTCATATAATTCTATTTTTAGACTCATTTGCATATTTTTTTATCCATGTAGTCTTGTATCATTAGGGTTACCATAAATAACTTTTGCACCTACCATGATCAAAACTAAGGTATTTTTATGTGTTCCACTTTGGTGAAAAGGTAAGTTAAGTATGTATATGTTAATTCTAGTTATTTCACTCATTTATTACAATTATTTATTGTATTTTGTGGTTCTATTTTCTTTTCCAAATGCATCATCCTACGTTGACATTATTGTGACATGTGATGAGCTTTGGTGGGGCATATATATACACATTATTTTTTCTTACTAATTATTTATCTTGCAAGATTTGTCATAAAATTAATATCCTTGAATATACGTCCTAAAGGGTAAACCGACATTGCGGTGGGTTGGTTTATTTTTGATTGTAAGAGTCCCTGATAATCATTTGCTTATATCTCCTTTATTCATGACATGTTATCAACTTATTTATCCTAAAAGGGTTCATGTTCCCCCATTCCACCCATCTTTTCCTATTTCTATGCTTCTCCCAAATGTAATTGATCCGGCCGATGATATTTTCTAGTGCCTCTCTTTGTCAATGTCATTATCAAGACCAATGAAGTACTATTTCTTTTGGACATTTTTCTACTTTATCGACCAGGTCAATGACACCGACTAAGTTTGAGTATTGATTTTTGGGGTTTTTACTTGTATTTATATGATTCCCTTTGTCATTTATTATAAGCAAGACATCTAATTTCACGCTATTTGTGCATGTAAATATACCTTAGTACAAAGAAGAGAAATTAGGAAAGAAGGAGCTCACACTTGAGGAAGATTTGTTTGCACATAGTTTTTGAAGATATCAAGAAGGTACATTACCAAAAAGGTACACCTAGTTTTTGGAGTTCCCAAATAAAGATACTTAAGTCTTATTCTTTCCATCTTGAGCTTCAACTACAACATCTTTCACAAAGTTCCACTTGAACTAAGGGAGAGATTGGTGTATTGAAAAGTTAACCCAAGGTAAGTGCTCCTACCCCTATACTCTTTCTTTTTATTACATTGGTGGATATATATTATTGGTATGTTATTGTCTTCCATACTTATATTAGCTTATGATTGTTAATATGTTATTTTATTTGCATTTCTTTTTCTTATGTTTACAATTTAATTTCTTCATGTTGCATCTCTTTGTTATCATTTAATGACATTCTATAGTTAGTTAAGTCTATGCATGCTCCTTATATGTGTGGATTCTCTTATTATATCCCCTTGTGACCTCTTTTTCACACAATCCTTTTCTATCACAATGTACTTCTTTGTGGAATGACGTATTGTATGTGCATTGGATCTAATATGATCTTTTACTTTTTCTATATTAAAAGATCTTTACATTGTTGATCTTATTTAATCTACATACATATTATATTTAAAATGCGAGAAATCATTAAACACAAATAGCATCTCATCAAAAATATGAAATATAATTTGAAATCCCTCAAAACTCTGACATAATAAAATGATGTTAATATTATTTACAACAATATGACAAGTATATATCTATAAGAACAATAATTATAATTTTAGTGGTATATAAATTAGTTATATCCTTATTTCAATTATTTTGTTATGCATGCAAGTTTAATGATATTCCTTCAAATAAAATTTGCTTAAATCGATTTTAAATAACCCATCTATAAATTAAATTTCCTTAAATCAATTACAAACAACCCATTTATAACTTAAATTTGACAGTTATTTATAGCACCTTTTAAAGCTATAAAAAATAAAAACTTGAAAAAAGATGTGTGCAATCATAAAAATAAAATATATTAATTGGTTGTTATAATTACATAAAACTTACATATTAATTAAAATCTAGAATTTTTGATAATTTTACATCAATATTAAAATCTCAATAAATAAATAATAATAATAATAAACAAATTTAATTATGTATTAAAAAAAATTACAATATTTATTTGGAATTTTTTTTAATTAAATACATTAAAAGCACTTGTACCCAATATAATTTTCTCTTCCTTGTTACATACCACTCTTATCTACTCCTGCATGCCTTATCATACCTTTTCCTCCTCTCTCAACCTACTAACGACCCTTTTTCTTTCTATTTATTTTTAGTTTTACCCAACTTATCCCTTGGGCTAATGTCACTAAACTTTCATAGTATTACCTTTTAAGGTTGAAAATTGTCCTCAGAAATTTCTAGGCTGATAATATTTACTTTTTATATTTGTATAATTATTATTTTATTTATATATATTTATTTATATTATATTTTTTTTATTTGTTATATTTTTGTAATAGCATCTACAATCTTAAATTTTTAGGGTTTTTTTTTTAAAATAGTAAAAATATAATAACGTTATAAGAGGTGATATAAGGATAAATTGAATATTATATTTGATAATATATATGTTATTTTTGGGTTATATAAATAAATTATAAATCTTTAAATAGATTTTGTTGTTCAATATATGGTGAAGCACATATGCCGAATCAAGAAGATATATTCAATATAACATAATTAGAAATGCAAATTCAATATTTTACATGCAAAATTTTCAATTTAATTTTTAATATATTTTCAGTTTGAAATTGCTAATCAATTTAAATTTATAAACTGAAGTTTTATAGAAAAATGTATAAATAATACATATGGTGAAAAGTAACATATTTTAAAATTCACACAACTATTATTTTAAAATCAACTATTACAATTTCACCTCAAGTTCCAAAATTTATGATATTCAATAAAACAAAACTGCAATTTAACAATCAAACATTTACTTACAAGAAACTATGAGTTACATATGCAATTCTTACTTGTCCTGTAAAAACAAAGATTAGAAGTCTACAAATAGATTTAAAAACATGTCATGTACCTTATTATTTGCATAATGGTCACATCACATACCACATTCTTTGCATCCAAATCACTTCATCACACCACATTCAACATTGAGGTTATCTAAAATATGGTTTTATTTCTTTCACACCTAACTCTAAATAAAACAAAGGATATACATGCAAGGTTAAATAATCAAGCAACATCAATTAACATTATGAACATTATAAATGAATGGTATTTAAATTGTAGTTATTAACGATATTGTGCATACACTATTCTTAACATCAATTTGATCAAATTAAATAAATTGGAGGGATCCAAAACGAGGTGTTATATGAAATATTTATGTAAAATTTAATGAACATTTATAGATCCTAAAATTTCGATGTATACTTTTACATTTTTAACCTCCAAATCTATTAATTTTGATGTTCAAACATTGAATTCTTAATTAAATTTTGAACTTAATTTTACAGTAATTCCTAAATATTAACAAATACAATATAAGATGAACAAATTTAAATAGTAAAAATAATAATTAAAGATATTAAATGGATATATAATAAATGGGAATCAATCAAAATTTGAAATTAAGTTAAATTGAGAAATTAAACTCAAGAACCAAGGAAACTTTAAACTCTCCCTACCCAAAACACATCTATTTTTTTTTAAAAGACATAACCCTCACCTTTTATAAGGCACCAACCATAAAATTATAGAGATAAAGTATAATAGAAGTTAGGGGATAATTATAAAAATTCCCTTCTCACTCTTTCCAACGCCATTTGTCCAATCAAGGTTACTTTATAAGTTATTAATATTTGGTTAGTTGTTGCAATGAATATTTGGCACCATGATAGATAATCTACACTATCATCCTTGAAAGTTTCCCTTCTCACTCTTTCCAACGCCATTTGTCCAATCAAAGTCACTTTATAAGTTATTAATATTTGGTTGGTTGTTGCAATAAATATTTGGCATCATGATAGATAATCTACACTACCATCCTTGAAAGTTCAAGGGTTTTTTAAATTGTAAATAAATCTCTTTGCACATGAAAAAACATTTTTTACTCATAGGAATTGTGGAGAGGTAGATAGTGTAAAGAATAAGGTGTGAAAGTTGTTACAGATTCTTTTATAGGAAAGAGAATATTGAAGAAAGTGGAAAATCCAACCCTCGCCTTTTCTTTACAAGTTGAATCTAGAAAATGATAAAGGATAAATTATCTAAAGAAACATTAAGGGTTAGTTTTTGAGAAATATCTCAAGTAATAAATCTAAAATCCATATATCTATTTATGGTACATAAGATGTGGAGAGTTGTTAAAGAAATGAATGATGTAAAGGTTATAGTCATTGAAAATTTGATGAAAGAAATGATTCTAGACTTTGAAAATCTATTAAGAGGAGAAATATGTTTGACATTGCATAGCTTATGAGGACCATGGGGATATAGAATACATGGTCTAGTGTGTAGGAGGTGAGTGTACTCATCACCAACACTTGATTCTAGACATCCTTAGAACTCTTATAGTATGGAAATATAATATTGCAAAAAAATTAAGGTAGAGCTCTCATCAGGTACCACTATATACACCTTTTTTATTATTGATGATTTCTCTTATAGGATTCATCGTCACATCAATCTACCTAATTGCATGTCCTAAGGATTGCACCGAGTTTCGGATGGGCCAATTCATGGTATTTTTGAAGATAATCCTTAATGATCATTTGTTTATATATCTTTCATCCATATCATTCCATCTATTTATCTAATCCTCTTATGGTTCTCGTTCCCCTATTATGTGTCTCTTCTTCATATTTAGGTGTTTCTAGCCGACATCATCGGCCTAGTTGATGATGTCCTAAAATGTTCCCCCTTGGCCAACACCTTCAATAGGGCTGACATAGTATTGTGTCTTCTAACACTTTTTATTGCTACATCGATCACATTGATGATGTCATTTAAGTTTGAGGAGTGACTTTTGGGTTTTAAGTCGTATTTATACGAATCTGCGTTGTCATTTCTCATAAACAAGACATGTAATTTCACTCTACTTGCACATGCAAATCCACCTTAATAAGAAGAAGAGAAATTAAGATCTTACACTTAAGGGACACTTGTTTGCACAACGTCTTTGAAGTTATCAAGAAGATAAGTTGAACCAACAAGGTCTGCCTTGTCTTTGGAGTCCCCAACTAAGGATCATTAGGTCTTATTTCCATCTTGAGTTTCACCTACAACATCTCATACAAATTTCTACTTGAGCCAAGGGGAAGATTGATAAGCCAAAAAATCAACCCAAAGTTAACATACATGATCCTATACTCTTTATATATTTACTTTGTTATGTATTTACTTTGGTGGATGTGTGTTATTAGTATGTTACTATCTGCCGTACTTATATTAGCTTAATCTAGTTGATATATTTTTATCTGATCTATTTATTTATAGCTCTTGGTTACAACCCTTTCGATTAGATACCTCTTGGTTACTGCCTAATATAATTATCTTTAATTTGATGACCTTGGCTTACATTTCTTAATTATTGAATACAAATAAGTCTATGCTCTTCATTTCCTTATTTAGACTTCCTAATAGATACCCTTACAATCTTAATTGTGCATGACCCTTGTCTATAGCCTTGTACCACTTTTTGGAATGGTTTGTTATATGTATATTTGTTCTAGTATGGTCTTCTACACTTTCCTATATTATAGGATCCTTATATTTTTTATCATATTTATCCCTATATACATTTTGGTAACCCTGACATGAATCTTACTCCACCAATGTGTTGAGTCATTTTCACGTTTTCTCTTTCATTAGCTTCTTACCTTTCCAATTTCTCAAGTATACTTTAATTTCCAAATTTATTTTCCTTCTCTCTTTATCAATCTTAAAGGTTATTTACTCATTCATAAATTGGAGTTTCTTAACACTCAAGGTGAAACCAACCAAAGTTACACCCCCTACCAAGGATTCTCTACCAAAAGCATTATTGATATGTCCATCACTAACACTAAGAGCACTTAAACTCCTTTTTCTTGCAATCATTCCTTCCCTAAGCAAATCCTTATAGCAATTATTTCAAAATGGCTATGACCAATACCAATAAGAGAAAATGTTGTCGTAATAATCCCACACTAAACATAAGATGTAGAGCCAAAAGAAACTTTCTTCCTCGTGAATTATTTGAATATGATAGTAAACAATATGATTAAAATGAGTACAACCCTCAAATACAAGTCCTCTTAAACCACCATCTCTAACATAGAGGAAAATTTCAAGAAGATATCCATACACTTATGGTTTCATTTTTTTCTTAACCCTTCTACATTCGGCTATCCTACAAGATTTGGGGCAAGCCAACCCATGATTGGCCCCATCCCTTCTTCCTCAACAATTCCAAACATGGCTACAAGCATGACCAGTGCTACTTTTAGTACCCCATCTCAAAACGTAAACAAAACACCCAATGCTTATCAAAGCACTAATCCACCTCTTAATGCTACCCAAACATCCCAATCAAATCAAAATGCTTCAACTAATCCCAACTTGATGGTCTTGAAAATATTGGAAAAAATGGCTCGCATGCAAACATTAATTTCCAACCAATTCATAAAAATACAAAACAACTTTTTTAAATGTACAATCGACATCAACAAAATTCAATGGGGAATGTTTAATCAATGTCCCCCCTCCCCCCTTAATGATGATGTTGTCATTGATACCTATCATCATAGCTTCAACTCCAAACAAAACATTAATGCAATCACACTAGGTGATTCTAAGAATGCAGATATTTCCCAACTCATTATGAGAAGCCCTTTTCGATCATCTCATCCTTCTGATTACCAAACTCATCACCATCTTAGCATTGAGGAGGTTAGAAGTAGACTTTTGAGACCTTCAACAATAAATATTGATCCCTCTCGCCAAAACTATAATGGTATGATACATAAAAGTGTTGTTGGTTTCACGCCAATTAGAGTAATTTGCATGAGAATTGTTATTCCCTTAAGCACTTTCGCATATAACTTATTACTTGGCCATGTTATTAACCATGATGTTATGGTAATAGAATGTTATCAAGCTTTCCCCAAAAATTCCCACACCATGAACATCATACGAAGCATGGTGCACTTCACCAAGCAAATGCTCACCTTTAAATCTATCAAAATACTCTACTGGATCATTCCAAAGAGAACACCAACAATGCAACTCAAATAAATGTCAGCGTATTACCACCACAACCTCAAAATTCATCTCTAGCTACTAATGCCATAGACAATACAATTAACCTTGATTCCTCAATACATGAGGAAATCCTATTTCATATGAATGGCATGAAGCATCTCATAGCCTGCGTTATTTGTATTTTTTCTATTTCACCAGGCGTGTTGATGATGTTCTTTGACCCTAAAAACACCATCGACCAGGGTGATGGTGTTATTTGTGTGTTTTATATTTCATCAACCTAGCTGATGATGTTCTTTAGACCTAAAAACACGATTGGCCTGGCTAATGATGTTGGACATAAATAAAAAATAAAAACTCAGATTCACCTGCTTCTGAGGCTAAATCTAAATATCATTCAACATTTTGTTTCTTAGTAAGGTCATTTACAATATAGTCTAGGTTTGAGGAATGGGATTCCTCAATTGCAATTGGAATCAAGTGACTTATGGAAAGCTATGAAAAATGTGACATAATTTCGCTATTGAGTGCAACCCAAATCAAATCCAAACATCTACTATTATGCAGGTGACATCGATCTCTTCATTTTAGTCATTAATTTCCAAAATAAGTTTGTTAATTACAGAAGGCCCTAACCCATCTTCCACAACACCTTTGCAACATCATCTCGGATGGTAAATTTTAAATAACTAGTCCGTTCGCATTGACTGCCATTAACATAGGTTTTTTAACACTCTTTTATGTGTTGTTGAGAGTTAATCCAAATGCAATCAACACTATTCAATGTGAACACACCATATGTTTACTTCAAGTGTCTCAAATAGTTTTGTGTGACAATTCATTGCAACAAAGACTACACTCTAAAATATTGCGTAACAAAGACTATACATACCTAACAATCATCGAATAATGTGTCTAAGAAAGTTCATAACAAACACTGCCACTATGTTTTATCTTTTTAGTGAAAAACTCCCAGAAGGAATGCAACTACAATAATGTAATCAATGCCATACCGAATCTCTCCATAAATAGTGAAATCAAAATGGAAGCACATAATGTTGGAGCACCAAAAAAAAATAGTGACAATCAATCCCTCCATATCCACAGTTGACTTTAAACTATATTATAAAACAATGAGCTCTATTAAATGATATTTTCAATCCTCGACTAAAATGCTTCTATATCAACCATTATACTTGTTTTAATTCTTTTGTAGGGCAGTCCAATATTATCATAATAGATTTTTATTTTCAATTAATGTTTATTAAGATGAGAACCACAAAGCTATTCTAACACGCCCAAAATGTTTTCAGTCATTTAACTGCGTTAAGAACCGAAAGCTTAGATTGTTAGATAAATCAATACATTTAAGACAATGTGTTTTGGATTATAAAGCTCTTCTTGTTACGTTTGATACTGGCTCAAAGTGCATGATGGCCTATTTATTGGTATAGTGCAATTTAATACATTGATAGAATTGTACCATTGGATTACCATCTCAAGCTCATTATTCCAATGTAAAGGATAATGTAATTTACTCTACTTTTGTGGGATCCAAAACAAGTCTCTAATATCTATAAGAAGAAACATGCCAAACAATTGGAGTGGGCTTGTCTACCTTAGAAATTTTGGGTGACTGGGAGACCAAGACTTGAAAATTGCAATTAACCTATCTTGATCAGCCATGGACGACATAACTTCTTTATTTTTCTTCGTTTTAAATAAATGCACCACAATTAGATTTTAGAAATTCAAGATAATGATCGGGTGGTGGTAAGTAAACACTTCCTCTTCAAATTGTATATTCCCCACCTTGTAGTGAATCACTTCCATTAGTCATGTTTTGAAAATATTTAGTAGAATCTTGAGTGAAATTCTCAAATAATACCCTAGATTAAAATCTTAAATGCAACCTTACATAAAAACATAGATTAATGTCAAGCTCATGTTGAAGTTGTGGAATTTTGACCAGCAATGGTTGCGACATGCATGTTGAGGCAAGTGGGATTGAAAGCGCAGTTATCGGTGTGGCCATATGTTGACTTGAAATAGCAAGTGACATTGATCGTCTAGGAATACCATAGGTCACATCTTGAATTTTCCGTGAGGGGAAGCTCATTCCACAACTTACACATCTCTAACACGATAGAGAATCGTGGTATATGATCAAAGAGCATTGTATAGAGCCTAATCCATTCATTTTATCTTCTTGTGTATTTGTGTATGTTCAAACTCTTGTCCTCTACACCTTTCATTGCTTCCAACTTCTCTACTTTTGTTTGCACCTGCAACTATCTTATTACATTTTTTGCTTGCACATATAAACTCATACCTTGCATTTCTAAGCTTTTCAATTGGGAGAAGAGGCACCCCAAATCACTTGTCATGAAGACCATATTTTTAACTTTAGTTGTTTTAACCCATGGCTTTTGGATGACAAAATTATTACTTCTTTGACCTACAAGAAGAGCAATCTCAGTGATGAAGAGGTGGGGCTATTAAAAACCTCTGATTTTCCAACAATATACTCATTATGTATTACCTTGGTCCTTACTCTTCCCACTAACATTTAAGTTGAAAATATAAATACAAAAGAATTAATACAAATTAAGACCAATGGCAGATGAACAAAATAAAAAATTAAGATGACAATGGAGAGGAGTTCTACAGAAACTTAACTTACAAAAAGACCTATCACCCAAATAATCATTACTTAATTGTTAATTTTATTAATAAACTTTCATGTTATACATGATGATTTTCTTGTATACATCCCATATACATCATTGATGATGATAATGTTTATTACACATTTGTGACAAACACAAAAGTTTGATTTAACTAGTACATGTAATAATTACTTAATACATATATTTCACCATTACCTCGTTGATTCTTTATATTGTTCTAGTTGACTATCAATCATTGTGATTAAATCAATTTGAGAGTTTATTTTTTATTACATCGCTACTTTTGTGTTCTGAACATAAAAAATGTTTATTGTGCAAAAAATATTTGATATTCACTTTTTTGTGTTACTGATTAAAAAATATTATTATTGACTTTATTAGTATTTTCAAATAAAACAAAATTTTACAATGTAATTAATTAAACTTATTTTATTAAAAAAATAAAATCAAACAATTATAATTTTATTTGTAACACCATAAACGAAATTAAAATACATATTGAATAAAAAACAAGTTATCTGTTGCAAATAACAATGCACAAATTCTAGCCAAAATTGGGATTGAATATTTTATCATTTGAAAATTTACATTCTGTATACATCACAAGTATATGATGCAAAAAAATCCCGCCATTTTGATAGAAAGATCCAGCCAAAAAGAGAAGTGAAAGAAGTGAACTGGTTTTCGAAACCGACATGTCAGATGCAATTTGCATTACCAAAAAAACAGAAGTTGCTACTAAATTTCTGATACTGAAAAATCTAGACTGTATGGCATCAGGGTGGTTGATGCAAAATGTGTTAGACGAAAAAAGTGCACCAAACAAATTTTTCCTTAAAATCAAGCCAAAATAAAAGGTGATTTTGACACAAGTTTATGTTAAATGGGTA
Organism: Torreya grandis; assembly: GCA_037957365.1. Classification (NCBI taxonomy): domain Eukaryota; kingdom Viridiplantae; phylum Streptophyta; class Pinopsida; order Cupressales; family Taxaceae; genus Torreya; species Torreya grandis. The sequence continues at coordinate 2,101,390 of JARHVA010000395.1, read as the reverse complement.
TAATGTACTTGTGACAGACCTGACGACGAGAGCGACTATACTCACCTGAATCTAGGATGATGTGGCACCTAAAAGCCTTATTCCACGTCTCTTACCTTTCCCAAAGAAGACAATCATGGGTGATATAGCAACAAGATAACCCCAAATCAGGGCACAAGGAATCTCTCCAAATGGGGTTTCCATTTTTCTACCTGCTTGTTTGCAAGACTATTAGTCTCTTGAATATGTTGTCAACGGTCATGTTACTAGACATGTTATCATTACAATGACGAATGAAAAATGGAAACATGAGTCAACGTCTATAAAATTCATCATCTACTATCTAGAAAGTGAAATTAATAGGTTAAATAAATGTTCTACCTTTAATTTCATTCAAAATTATTTATCGCCTGAGCAAATTATTATTATTAGGTGTTGCAGATAATCTCAATCAAAATTATTTCTACAAATTGCTCTCATTTCAGATAGATTATTTTTTGTACTGCCGAAAAGTTTTAACAATCGGCCTCAATAACAATAGAACAATCCTTGAGATTTTTCTCTCCAAGTTGTTTCTATGACGGCTAAACTTGCCTGCTTCATATCAGTCACTTTAAAGTTCTGCTTTGACATAAAGTTTTTAGTTCATATATTAAATAAAAATATATCATAATTTAGTGCAAAGAAGTGTTACACTTATGACTCCTAGGGCAGGCATGTGTGTTAGAATTCAAATAGAGGGTACGTATACGTTTATGCTCCAACGGACATGAGCTTGTTTGGAGGAACAAACCCTTAAGATAGGGGATTTGCAATGCTAACGGATATAGTTCTTTTACTGCATCGAATTTTAAAAAAAAATAGTTCTGTAAACAAATAGCACCATCAAATACGTACATGCAAGACTACAGACATGTTAAACATGTAGCATGTGGACATGGAATAATAATCCAACAAGGAAAATGCATACTCTACTAGTACTATTACCTAGCATTAATGTACATCCAGGCATACCATAAACAAGAAACAAGAAAATGGCTTTTATTGAGTGTGGCTGTCGCTATCCTTCTGAAACAAATGTAGGGAGCAAACTAAAAGCTAGAAGGTGATGTTTTTGAAGAAAAACATCACGTAAAAAGAAAAAGAATTGCATGAAGCTATTTTTAGGAAAAGAATCATGGCATGTTTGCTGCCATTGAATAAGACCTTCGCACTTCAAATAATCTTCTGAAACATGCTTACCTTGAGTATGTGAATGAGAAAAGAAGCTAGTGAAGTGAAAAGGAAAAGAGGCTGCGTGAGGAATTTCTTGCGAATTAGTATAAGTGAGCACAGGAATCTTCCACAATACAATACTACCTGACAAGAGCAACTTGTAGGATCTTCTCTTTCAGCTCTGCCACTGGTACATACATTACAAGCCCACCATTGAAATGGTTGGAACTACCTTCTTGAGCTGTATTTGGATCTTCTTTAGGACATATCGCTTCCAAAATCTTTCTTAGGTTTTCAAGTTTTACCTCAATCTTTCCCATTTTCTCCATCTCTGTCAAGTATGGATTGCTAGAATCATCTGGCTTTCTGATTTGTGGAATCGAATTGCTTTCTAACATGCATTCTCTGCTATTTTCAGAAATGGAAGGAGCAGATATTTTTAAAATTTTCATTTTTTTCTTCTTCAAAGCCATATAACGAGCATTTTTAAACCACATATGCACCTGCAACAAATGAGCAACTGTAGAAATATGAAGGGGAAGCATGAAGCAACTGAAACAACCCCATTTGAAAAGAACATATTTCTGCCTTCTATTATGAACAATAGACATACTACTAAGAAACTTAAGACTTGTATATTGAAATTCTAGGTGATAACTGACCTGACGATAAGGTATATCTAACTGCTTTGATAATGCCACTTTAGAAGGCATTGAAGGCAACTCATTCTCAGCAAATACTTGACGAAACTTCTATTACATGCACCCAAATAATTATCAGAAATTCCAAATCAACCATATAAATAACAAATATTAGATAAGCTGTTGTATTGGCTGAATGGATCATATTTACATACATTCAGAATCAATCTGTATAAGGAAAACACATTTTACATTATAGTAAAAAGAATATATTAAAACTAAAAGTGATTACAAAACTGAAAGTAAAGGAAAGGAAAGAAAATTAGTACCGCAACTGCATTAGCAGGCAATCTGCTCATAGATCTTTTGCCATCGGTCCTTGCAGGCATTCCCAAGGATTTTTTAATATCTTTTCTCCTATGCTTCCCTTTAATATTTCTGGAACTGTCTCCAACAGAAGGCAAAAGGCGTGCAGGCTCACTTTTCTTCTCTTTCTGCAGGTTCTTCCTGGGCCCCAAGTCACCTTGTCCCGCATGCTTAGTTTCATCAATCTTATCTCTGCTAGGCATTTCCTACATCCAAAAAAAAGTGCCAACATTGGTACTTGTCACAAATGAACTGAAAATATTCATGACATTGTTTTACCCAATATATAGAGATGTCCATTAGCATTGACACTTAGCTTATAGAACTTTAAAGTTGCAACAAGTTTCCTATGCCCTGAAGTTTCTTATGTCTTCACAAAGTTATTTAAAAGACCGTAGGTGACTACCAAGTAAAAGATATGCATTCCCTTGTGAAATATTTTATCACTATATCCAATACATTTTGCATTAAATTGTGGCAGTTATTTGCTCCATTGTTCATCTTCTTCCTCTATTAATTGTCTAAAACGTGGCAAAAGTCAATTTTTCAACCGTCGAGGATATTCCTTCAGTATATGTTTCCCATAGAGATAGAAACGTAGAATGATAATAACACCATCGTAGATCACAACCAATTCCCACATGCACTAATGCTCTGCAATCAAGACTACTTAACAAATAAAATATAACCACTCCACAACTTTTGCATCTAAAAATGCAGAATAATCTACCACAGCATTCATCTATAGTTATAATATAGAACATAGACGAGGGCTTTTAATATTTATCCAAGTAATTATCAAGCCATTAGCACAAACATCTACAATAAAAAACATGGGAGTACCTGACTAAGGTGATAGTGATTTGGGGGTTACAGCACCTGCTGTTTTGGTGGAGGGGACGGGTCGTTAAACATAAATGCTATGGCAGCTAAAACATCGGATGCAGCCTGGTATAATCATCGGTGCTTTACCGACAATTATTGTTTGGTTAAACTTTAACTTGACAAAACAACAAATTTTTACCATTTTGAATCGTATAATAGACTTCTGATAAGTATGGTAGATATCCTTGACAATGTTTACGAATAATATGTGTGTGCAACTGATAGGAAATGGGGAAAATTGTTTTTGAGGTTGTGACTAAACCACAAATTGATTGTGTGATATGACAATGAGTCCTTGATTTTAAGGAAAGAGTGTTTATGTGAATGTCTCAATTTATTTATTTTACCACTTAACTCCACAACTTCTGGATCTTATTTCAATGCAATGACACAAACATGAATATGAAAAGCATGATTACACAATCACAATGATGAAGACAACACACATCAATTCTACATACAAAAATATTACACTATGACATACACATAAGAAACGTGAACGATATGCTCTCCTTATTATTTTCTGAATTGATATTTTACTGAAGATAAATTATTTTTCTGTCTTCGTGCCTTTTGTATAGTCAGGAGCAGTTGGTTATTTATTTTTCCGTCTTAGCATCTTTTATATAGTCAGAAGCAGTTGGTCAATATTTCTGTCTTTGTGTCTTTATATAGTCAGGAGCAGTTAGTTGACTGTTGCAACGCTTTGCCAACTCCCCCATTTAATCCATGAATAAATATTGTGGGCCCAAAAACATACTCTATTTTCACAATTAAGAATAGGTTATGGACTATATCTATCCCTCCTCCGTTTAATTCTTGAGTACCTTGTTTATGGTTCAAACACTGAGCAACGATGAAGGCAATCCTCGGTAGACATAAAGTTGTGTCATGATGAATATGTTTGAAGCTAGAAGCCAGCGGTGCAGAAAATAATGACTGGGTGCTTGAAACTGTAAGTGCTGAAAATAAAACTGCAGGATTAGACACTGGAATCATAGACACGAAAGGCATGATGCAAGTTGGCTACTCAATGGTAATAAACCTTGAAGAAAGAATTGTTGGCCATTTTTTGGCCTACATACCAAAATTTTGCCAAAGTGTGAGAGGGTGGGCATTCAAGCAAGACTTCGGGTTTTACACAGCAAAAGACTTCGGGTTTTTGGAAGGAGAAGTCTTCGGGTTTTACAAGAGACACAACTTATTTCACTTTATGAGTAATCAGCAGTTGAAACCCCTCAGCAGAAGTAATCCAGGTTGGAAAATCTAAATTACTCTTGACAGTGCAAATCGAGTTTTGAGAAGTGCTTTGCTTATGAAAGTTTTATCAGCAGAAGTAATCCAAGTTGGAAAACCCGAATTACTCTTGACGGTGCAAATCGGGTTTTGAGAAATGCTTTGCTAATGCAAGTTTTATCAGTAGAAGTAATTCGGGTTTAGAAACCAAAGTTACTCAGGATAGTGCATTTCAGGTTCTCAGGGTGAATGACTTATCTCTTTTATAAGTAACAAGCAATGAAGAATCCGAAGTAGGTGCCAATGAAGAATCTGAAGTTGCAGACATTGAAGAACAAACAAATAGACTCGGACAAAAAGCCCAAAGGAATTCCTTCGGACAATTTGTCCGACGGAATTCCTTCGAAAAAGTTCAAAAGACAAGTCAAAATATTCGAATGACACTTCCATAAAATCCGAAAGGCAGAAAAAGACAAATCAAAAAACCCAAAGGGCAATGTACCCTTCGGAAGAGACGTTTCCAAAAAACTCAGGTGCCCTTCAAAAAACCCGGGTGCCTTTTTCTTAAGGGTTATTCAACAGGAAGGGGTTGTATAAAAACCCAAAGCGCAGTTGCCCTTCGGAAGGGTCGTTTGCAAAAAACCCGAAGGGCAGGTACCCTTCAGGAAGGCTCATTTCAAGATCGACAGGGACGTTTGCGAAAAACCCAAAGGGCACCTGTCCTTCGGGAAGGTCCATCTGGCAAGTTTAAAGGCTTTTACAAAAAGCCCGAAGGGCCCCTGCCTTCGGGAAAGGACTAAGACAGGAAGCAAGAAGGGCCATCTTTGGAAAGCATGGAGACAAATCCCGCGGACAAAAGAAAATGGAAAGAACAAAAGCCCGAAATAAATAATTGATAAAGACCCAAGATGAATGAACAGAAAAATACACAGGGAAATAACCAAGGAAAAATACACAAGAAAATCACGGATATTTGTCCAGACAGGGATGAACAGAAAAGCCGAGGACCAAGTCAGCACCGGAAGAATAAACTCATGGATTTCACGTATGGGAAAACAAAGGAAAGATTCGTGGAAAAGACAAATACAGACGGTAAACATGCCTAAATAGTCCGAGAATACAAGAGCATGCAAACAACCATGAACAGGAATGGACACGTCCGGATTTGACCGTTCTAGCACGCCACCTTCAATTCTTAAACAGAGTCTCGCTTTGAATGAGGACTCGAGTAATGGAACATTGGAAAGCTTAAACAAAATAAATTCCATTCACGCACTCTCGTTTGTCTCAAAGCTTGAAATGTTCCGGCGGTTCAAACATAATTCTTAATTTGGCATTTGCGTTGATTTCATGCAAAGGGGAGACTTTCAAACGTTCCAACAGTTCGAGTGGATTTGACTACTCTTGTTTTGGAGTTGACTAGTTTTCAAGTCAAGACATCTATTCGTAGATTTAATGCATCCAAAGCTTGTCTTCTTCTTCTATTTTTAATGCCAAGGGGTTTTCCATGCAAAGTCAGAGACAAGAGAAGACAAAATTATGAAAGCTCGGTTATCTTGGTATAACAAAAGTTTGACTCGGGTTAATCCAAGTGGATCTTCTTTTATTTTTAAATGCCACCTCTTGGCTGTAATATTCTTTTTTTTATATAAGTTGGCTTTCCAGCTTTTGATTTTGATCCCTTTTTTGGCAAGAAATCTTCTGCCAAAGATTGTGCTGTAACCTTTTTCAGAATCAATAAGAGGATTCTGTTTTTTCAATTTCAAGCGACTAGTATAAAGTACTTTTGTTATTGATTCGCCTAAATGATAGATTTTCTTTCTTCCTTGTCAAATATGGATTCATACCTAGTTACTAACTACTCATTTATGCAGGTCACGTTCTGTGTTTGAACGTCTTTTGTTGAGTTTATAGTGGATATTGGTCGTTGTTTAATGCCTTTCATCAGGTCTATTTTTCTAATTCCCTCAAGCTTAGATCATTAGATTAAACCTTTTCGTGAAATACTTGTGTATTGATTAATTGGATTTGAAGTTTTGCCTCTTTCTTCCTTGAATTAGTGTTCTCAGAAGCTCGATTTGAGTGGATCAAGCAAATTAGGTGTATCACCATTTAAGCTAGGATTTCCTTTCAAGTTATTTCTTCCCTTTTCCCTAGGCAGTTTATAGCGTAGAAGTTGAGATCCTCATAGATACATCTTATAGGAATCAGTCTTCTCTGAAGGTTCTTCTCATTATTGAGGCACCCACTCTCATGAGAAGATCCCATTGTTTTAACTGGAGCGAGGATCAGTCATTTCAGCACGTCTTCGATCAGGGTGCAACTCCAGGGTGACAACAATAATCCTTTCAGAATTGTTGCCCTGTTGGTTATTGCAGTGATGCCCCTGGTAGAAAAGAGGAGAAATCGTCATATCTTGCTTTTTGGAAAGTAAATCATTTGTCATTTTTTCCAATTTGAAGCAAATGTATAGACCTATTGGCCTACAGGGAATGTTGCATAGAAATGGATACTCTATCCTATATAGATACAGCCAATTTTCAATACCCCCAAATGGCAAATACAAATATGGTTGGATACAACATTTATACACACACACACACACATATCAAAAGATTATATATATATATATATACACACAGTTTTTTTCATATTTTATTTTATACAATTCAAGTTTTTTATTTATTTATACTTTTTGTGATGTGATAGATATATTTTCTTAGAACAATATTATTTTTTTGATGTTTCATTTTTCTTTCCAGTTTTTGTATGATTTTTTATAACCCAGCTATAATATTTTTGGAGCTAGAGACCAGCGGTGTAGAAATTAATAACTGAGTGCTTGAAACTGGAATTGCTGAAAATAAAACTGCAGGATCGGACACTGGAACCGTAGACGTGAAAGGCATAACACTGATTGGCTCCTCAACATATATAATAAACCTTGAGAAATAATCCTTTCAGACCTGCTGTACTGTTGGTTATTGCACTTGCACCCCTGGTAGAAAAGGAGGAAAATCATCATATCTTGCTTTTTGGGTAAGAAAAACATAAGTCATTTCTCGCAATTTGAAGCAAATGTATAGATCTATTGGCCTACAGGCAGTGTTGCATAGAAATGGATACAATATCCTATACGGATATGGCCAATTTTCAAGAACCCCAGATACAAAGATGGATGGATAAAACATTTATAAACACACACACATACCAAAAGATATAGAATATAACATAATATATACTGTTCTTTTTATATTTTGTTTCATCAAATTCATTTTATAAGTTATATTTTTTGTGATTTAATATATATAGATATATTTTCTTCAAACAAAATTATTATTTTTTTAATGTTCAATTTTTCTTTGTAGTTTTTAAATGAATTTTTATAATCGTACTAGATATGGCTCCGAACATCCTGATACTGTATCCAGACATTTCGGATACATCCTAGATATGGGGTTCTGTATTTGGATGCATCTGGATAGATTATTCGGGCTGTATTGTATCTGTATTGTGAGTAGGAAAGTAGATCCATTGCATACAAGTTTTCTTGACAACCTGGCTTTTATTTAAAGTGCAACTCGTGGAGATACCTAGTTGTATAACATTCCACTCCCTTATTATGTAACAATAAAAAGCATACACGGATGACTTGTTGAATGCATCAACTTTGCAAAGATGTATGAATAGACAATATAACTTTTGTTGACTCCCTAAAGAAGGTAGTGAAGGTGATTGTGTTGACTTTCAAGGGAGGGACATGAAAGAGGCTTAGATAGGTAGGCTTCCATTAAAAGCAACTCCAAATGCCTGGGTAATGGCTCAACGTGGATGGTTGTCTACGTGAGATTGGTGGTGTAGGAAGGTCCCTATCTCTACAAGAGTGACGGCAATTTGATGGAGCCTTGAAAGTATGGAAGGTTGTCTATGCAATCCCATACGTGCTGGCAAGACTCTACCTATAGAGCAATGCAGTGATGACAACATAAAAGAGTGAGCAAGACTAGATCTGGCTTGATCAAGATTTCGAAGCTGATACAAAGTTTCACTTCTAGAAGTTAAAACTTCAAAAAAAATTGGCAATTGTGGTCCAATATTACATTTGGAAACATTTATTTAAGGGTGTGCTTTTAACATGTAAAATATAAATAAGAATAGGATCACAGCTTTTGTTAATCATGTAACCCAAGTGACATATAATATTGTAGCTAGAGGCTAGATGATTAAACCACCATAACCACGTGTTGCTCAATGAAAATGTGATGTGGGCATGACGTTAGCTAGGGAGTGTGATGTAGATGGTATCCCCTATGTTGTTTTGGTACTGGTGCGGGTACGTTTTGGAAACGTGGAAACGCCATTTTTCAAAAAACCTTGATTTGGAAATGCGTGGGTACGTCCATACATTTTATTTTATATATATATATAAACAATGCATATTACTCATTTTTTTAGTAATACACTTGAAAATACATAGTGTGAAAATATTTGTCTATAAAAGATAAAACACTTCAAAATATATAGTATTCATTCATTCATTACTTCAAAGACAAAATGTACATTCAAATCTAGAATAAATCATCTAGATTGCCCTCAAAATCATTAATGCCACTCCCACTATTTTTCAACTTTATCATTTACTAACGCTTTCTCTCATAGGGGTTCGCCAGTGCATTGAATCTCCCAGAGTGTATGCCTTAAGGGGTGCACAGGGAATGCAGTGGGATCAGCTTGCAGCACTTTGCAAGAGATGTTTTCATACTATTCTATCATACCTACATCCCTTCATGCAGGGTTCATACCTCCTATGATGTCTCTTTGAAATCTTGAAACCCTGAAATATGGCTAAAGTCTGAAACCCTGGAATTTGACTAGGTTGAAATATGATAGGATCCTCCAAAACCTAGAATTTGCATTATGGCTCCTAGAGGTCCGAAACCACTCTCAAACATCATTAAAGTATATAAATAAAATATAACTTAAAGTATAAGATTCTTATACTTAAATTACTGTCTGGTTCAGGGAGGTTTTACATTTTTTTTTTAAATTTTTTGTTGACTTTGACTATTTTGTCCTATCAGAAATGCCCGCGTACGTCATGCAAATGTACCGTACGTTTAAGAGACATACTCGAGCATGTCTAGTGTGTTTTCGGGGTGTATCCGAAGCATTTCCATACCGGAAACATTTCCAGGGGGGAATGTGGGGGTGGGAGAGGAAGGGGTAGGGTTGGCATTTCCCGCAACACAGGGTATCCCATATCGAGCTAGCCATATGTATTGTAGAAATGAATATGATTTTATATTATCTCCAACATAATGTGTCATCAATTAATGAGCATCTCATTAACCTAACAACACCATGCATTTGAAAAAAAACACAAGCAAGAATATAGGTATAGCTCGAGGTGCCAACAACAAGTACATTCAATTAATGGGCACTTGGATAACCTTGCTTGTAGATCTGTGCAAAGATATGCAACTTGTAAGCATAATAGTGTGACTCCTCATTTCTACAAAAATGAATCCAAATAAAGACTCAACCAAGCTCACAAAGACTTGCGAGTTAGGACAAAGAGACACTGTCACCTAAAGCAAATGCTCAATGACTCATACATATGGGAAAAACATTTTTTTTATTTCCTTCACTTTTGCTACATAGGAGGGCAGGTACAAATAAGAGGCATCAAGCTATAAAATCCATTTTTTATTGGTTGTTGGTGGATATGGGATTAAATCATGGCTATAGGCAACTGTAACAATTCTTGTTTGCTCACTGGACTATTTTCCTCACATTTTCACCAATGGGAAAGGTTTAAAGCTCATTTTCAACCAATATTTACCGTAGGAATTGAGTGAGAACCTATTCTCGCTAATCAAAAGATCTTATTTTTGCATATTGAAAGTATTTCACAGGAATTGCAGCATTCTAGTTTTTAAGAACTCAGCCCCACCTATGTCCTTGGAAATCCTACAATCCAATTCACCTTATCTTCGCCCTCACAGAAAATGCATCCCTGCTTGTGTCTTTGTGAAAACTACATTCCAGTTGGTATCACTACAGTCTACTAACAGAATTGCAGTATGTTGTGTCCTCTCGAATAAATCACAAAGATCATTAACAAATAAACTACCAAACAACATATAGAAGAGGATAAGGAAATTGAACCAAATCCGTTAATCTGCTATGTAACTCTCTAAGACAGTAAACATAAAGATATTGTCTTGTTCAACATGGTGCACATAGCTAGAAAACTTGTTGTAAGAGCATCCAAGGGTACAAGCGATTTTGCATCAACCAAAACAATTAGGGGTGTGTTCATGTGGATTAGCTATCCCTTTCGTCATTTTGGTATAATAGAAGTTGATCCAAAAGAAGATTTAACACTCCAACACTTCAAAGGCATCAAGCATATTAGAGAAGATCAGTTTCAAGCAGCAACATGGTTCCAAGTGAGTTGGTTGTGTTACTCAATCAGTAGAATGCAAGAAGTGGCTGCATCCATTGAAGGCCTAATGGTGATAGGTTTTGGGGCAAAGCCAAAAAGAGCATGAAATACACCTACAAACCAAAATTTGATTGCAGATTTGGATTCTCCTCAAAAAGCTATGCACTTTCAAAAACAAGGCATCTCATTTTGAGTCCGTATGCAAACGATATGGTATTCCAAAGTTGCAGGGTTTTGCACTGCGATGAAACCGTTGGTGTGGATTTGCAAGGCTTAACTAGCAATTACAATACCGCCAAGGAGGTTTCGTAACCACCGGTCTGCATTAACGGGTGGTTTTGAAACTGTCACACTGTAGTAAGTGGCAACTTCGTCTAAGAGAAATGTCAAAAGAAAGTAATTGTCCAGAATGATGAATTCTTAGTTGCTAAATGTTTTCAAGATGCTTGGGAATTTTGAGACACTCCAAGAAAGATCTGAAACAGTCAAGGGAGTAGCTTCAAGGGAAAAGAGAGAGAACTTGTGGGGTGAATTCTCCAAGAAGAGAAGTGGGAGTGGGAGAGTGAACTAGTTTGTTTAGGAACTATGTATAGGTTGAATCTTCTATGTAATGTTTCAATAGGCTATTAAAGAAATTGAGTGTGTATGTGTAATCAAATCTCTGTAATATTCTCTTGGAATTCAATAAAGAGGGTGTATTTGGTTTAGAGTATAAATTCCTATGTCTGTGTGTCTATTGGAGAGTGAGTGTAAGTCTAGGTTGGGGAGTAAGGCAACCATTAATTTGGTCCCTTCATTTCCGTCTACATCTAATGGTATTACAGCAAGGTTGCTCCTTGTTGAGTTGAGTATGTGAGGTTCTAGTGGGTTTGTTGCAGGTGTGAGAGAAGCCCTACAATTGCAAAGAGTTGTGTGAGGAGTAGAAATGGCACAAAGAGGAGGAAGAGCACAAAGAGTAGTAGAATTGACAAAGATGTTGAGAGGAATCTATTATCCCTGTTTTTGGCACCACTCTCTTTTTCTGAAACTTCGAATGTACTTAGACATTCTGTCGCATTGATGACCTAGGGTCATGACATCTAAAAATGTTTATGGATCTATTATGCCTATTTTTGGCACCCCTCTTTTTCTAAAACTTCGAATGTACTTAGACATTTTGTCGTACTGATGACTTAGGGTCATGACATCTAAAATTGGTTGTGGGGATCTAAGTCATCTGCTTTCATTTTGAATATGAATTCTTATGTGAAATAATCATTAATGATTGTCGCATTTAATGAAATTCTTACTCGAATGTTAACAAGTCATTTTGAAAGCATAAGTGGTGACTAATGAGAATACATTCAGTATTTATATGATTAAGATATGCAGACTAATAGTTGTTTGTGATTTGACTTGGTTGAGCAGCGACAGTTGCGAGCTTTCGTTTTGTCTATTTTCAGTTATAAATGGTACAATTTATCCGTTGGATTTGATATATATGAAGGGATCACATTATCTGGTTTATTTGCATGGGTTAGTGAAAGGTATGAAGATACATATTCAAATTTCTTGTGCAGATTTTGCATATAGATTCATTGGTTTGGTTTTCAAAATCAGAAGGGTTTAATGGGCAGGATTGATAAAGTTGATTATGTTATTAACACCATATTCAATCCATGTATGGAATAGATGACTATTGTCTAGAGTCAATGATTATAAGGACACGTGTTTGTTTGAAAACCTAAATGCATATACTAGAACTTTATTGATTGCCTAAAGTTTTATATGAGTACCTAGTCCTAAATGTTAAATCTAAAGGATCGAGTTACAAGGTGATATGGTTATCACGACATAAATTGCTAAGTTGATTATGTGGAGGGTTTATGGTATATGATGATACACTTAAACTACAATTGAAACCATGGTTCGAAGTCAAGTTTGAATTTAAATCAAATATTGTGGCGGTGCCACCATTGAGGTTTCGAATAAAGTGAAGTTAGTGCTTGATGCGGATTTTTGTGCGGGGATTTATTTGGGATCTGTTATAAGCCTGGAGTTCACATTTCATTGAATATTGAGGTACTTGCATTAGTTTTGACATGTTGGCAGAATATTTGGAAGGGAATTTAGTGATTACTAAATTGGTGATGATGTGTTTAGCTAGGTTGAACCATTAAACTAGTCGGTGATAGAGTTAACAACTAATTAAAATCAGACACGTAGATGTGAGTTGTTAATTGAGCTTGAAAAATACAAAAAGGTGGTTATTTTGCATTTGGTTAGTCATTTTGCAAGCTTTCAGGGGGAAGCAAAGCTCTGCTAGTGGAAGAAAAGAAAGATTGAGTTTGGAAGAGCTTTGTGAATCTGGTTTTGTTTGCAAAAGTAAGGTATGTCGGCCATATCACAGTTATTGTTTTCATGGAAAAATCGCAACTGGTTTGACTACTCAAATGATAATATCGACAAATTCATTTCTATTTTGCTTACATGGCATTATGAGATGGAACTATAAAAGTTTGTATGTATCTAAAGTTGTTTTCAAATAGTTATAACTTCATATGAGTTGAGTTTTAGACTCTGGTTTTGTGAAAAGAAGATGCATGCCGAGTATTGTTGTGTTCGGTTGGAAAATATTTAGAAACTTGAAGGTTTTCAATGATATCAGTTTTTGGGTTTCAGGATTTGTATCTACAATAAGATGATAGCTTGGTGGCATGTCAAAATCCTTTGGTTTTGTTGATATCTGAAATATCCCTTTTAGGGTAAACTAAGAATGTTGATTTATTTTGGGAAAGGGTACTCAGATTTCCTTTAGAAGAAATAAATTCAAAACCCCGTTTGTAAAATAAATTCAAAACCCTCTTGAATCTGTTCGTTAATATCACATAGTAATAGCTGAGCCACAAGATATGTCTTTCACCAAGATAATCAAATAATCGAATGAATAGAACAATGCATGCAATAGGATTTTCAACCATATACAAGTGCCCTTTTTATTTTAGTTAAATGCATTCGTAGAAACCCTTCTAAAAATACTTATGGAAAGTGCCCCACTACTGATTACAATTAACTGGATCAAAGCCTTCTAAAATTACACAAATATCAATTATTACAAATAGTAAATACCACTTTTTGTCCTTATTTTCTGCGCTGGAATGATCATACTATATGGTTGCCCTGCAAGTGTGATGTATGGCAACTGAATAAATCTCTGAACCTGCTAGTTGTTCCCAATGGCTGTGAATTGCCCTTGAAGGGCCACGTTTCCCTCAAAATGTGTGCACCTTGTTTTTAAGGCTTCGTATGAAACAATGGAAGGATCGCCCAACACTGGATGACCCCCTGGTGGTTATGTTCTGTCCTAAAACCCTCATGCCAACCCTAGATATGTGGCACCTTGGTAGAATATGCCTTTAATGTTGATTTCTCCTGAAACTGGTAACAAATATGTGATTCCCTAGTGGAATCCTTAATTGGGTTCGAGGGATTTTACTCCTTTTGCCTGTAAATCTGAGGGTTTTTGTCCTCGGATAAATTGCAGAAGTAGCAAGCTTTTCCTTTGGAAAAAGGGTTTTGGTTTTGTTCGGGTGATTTTTAATAATCCCTCTCTTCTTTACCCAATTCTTTTCAATATTCACTTTTTCATTCCAATCCTAACTTAAACAATTTTTCTTTTAATTAAATAGTCACCCCTTTCCAACTAATGAATATTTATTTTTTGCCCATGTATCCAATATTTACTTTTAGCCCCATTTAATAATAATAAATTGTCATTTTTCAAAGTTATAACTTAAAATATATTTTTGGACAACTTAATAAATTATTAATATATTATTCCCCTTAGCCCACGGGAAATAAAAATTAGCTTTGGGTCCTCAATTTAATTAATTCAAAAAAAGGGACATTACAGTCCGCCCTTCCCAAAATTGTTTGCCCTCAAGCAATCCCTGAACCATCCTGCAAATCCCGGATCCCAAACCAATCTTTCGGTCTCTTCCATTCCTTTTGGTGATGTAGTTGGGTTCTATTGCGCTACTCGGATATAATTAGGAATTTGACGCCCTACACTAGGTGATGCTTCTCCAATTGTATCAGTAAGTGAATCATCTAAATTTTTTCCCATGATAGTTGCATCCTGAATCAATTGGGACATCAAAATAGTTTGAGAACCATCCCCGTCTTCAACTTGGAAATCAATGTCTTGACTAGACCACTCTACCACTTCAACTGTTGTCCTTCCCAACAAGAAATTGGATCCCATATTTCTGATTGCATTCCCAAGTTTTGATCTTTTTACTGTTGCATTTATAGCACTGCTGCAAAAATCAGACTTGTCCCTGACTGTTTCTCCTAAAGTAGACCCATTTTCAACTATGTTGTTGACTGATAAATCAGTCCTGGCTGAATTTACAGCCTTCTTACCACCTGTCAACATGTCCACTGCTGAAAAATCATGCCCTGTTGTAACCATTATTTTTTATTTCCATTCAACAGTGACATTTTCAAGTTGCTTTGCTTGTTGATCTTCAATGTTTGCTTTATATAAGGGATTTATGTGCTCTTTACTAGAGTGGTAACTTTTACCATTTCTCCTTCTTGGAAAGGAGTTGCTATAACATCATATAAAGGATTTAGGCATCATTTGCTAAAAGTGGTGACGTTTACCTATGCATCCTTTCTCACATTAAATTCCATACCTTCCACTTGCATGTGGATTCCTCCAAGATTTGTTTTCTTCCCATTTCATGCAACTAAATTTTTTTTAATTTTTCATGCTCCTCCCTCATAATTTCTTCCCCTTGAGGTTCTGATGTATCCAACACTTTCCCTGGTTCTATGGTCTTCTTTTCTAGCTCTTTTGAGTCTTCATCTGACATGTCCTCATAGTGCACTTGTCCACTTCTTGTCTTCATCAATTTCATAAAGTCTAGCAAAGATATTTTTTTCTGAATCTTTGCTGGAAAAGCTCTATATTTAGCATAGCTGGCAATAACATCAACCACCATAGTTCTCCGAAAATAACACAATGATTCACAGGTTATGCGTCAGATAGTATCTGCAAAATATACATTCTCCCCAACAAGGAAGTAAAATAAAAGCTTTGATACCACTGAAATATCCCTTTCAGGATAAAATAAGAATGCTGATTTATTTTGGAAAAGGGTACTCAGATTTCTCTTGGAAGAAATAAATTCAAAACCCCTTTTTTAAAATAAATTTAAAACCGTCTTAAATCTATTTGTTAATATCAAAGAGTAATAGCTTGGGCACAAGATATGTCTTTCACCACAATGATCCCTTCCCTATTCCCTTTACTGATATGGTGCTTGAAGCCGTCACAGGGCATCAAGTCTACTCATTCACAAATGGTTTTAGTGGATATCACCAAATTTCCATTGCAGTTGAAGATCTTCCAAAGACGACTTTTGCAATACATCTAATAATATCTAGCAAAGAGGCGAAAGGAGGTGTTGAGAGAGTGTTAAATGCATGATTAGTCAAAGAAGGATGTTTCTGAGAGGCGTATGGACGTTCTAAGGTGTTATAGAATGTGATAGAAGAGTGAAAAAAGCATCACAAGACGCTGAATGGTGGAGAGGCTAGATAGAAGAGTTCTAGTATGCAAATAAAGCATGACAGCCACTAAAAGAGCTGTGAGCAAAACTTTGGCATGAATGTAACTGCAGTTTTCTGAAAAAACAAAACGCCCAGCGGAGAAAAAGGGTGCCATTTTACACCAAGGAAGCCATTTATTCTGTAGGTTTGTATCTTTTTTTGTTATTGTGAACATCACAAGAGGTCACTACAGTAATGATTCAATCTGAAATTCATTTGGAAGAAATGTCTAAGCAAAAGTGTTTGTCTGAGAAGGGCACAAACTTGCAAAAGTGCGCTACTACATTGCATTACTGCATACACGTTCTTTTTGATTGGTTGATTAAACTAACTTCATTTTAAACCAAAGTTTAGTTACAAATTTAGGTCCAAAAAAAATATTTTAAAAGTTTATTCAAATTAAACTTTTTTATTTTGCCTTGGTAACTTGAAATTTCCCTGAAAAACTGCATGGTTAATTCCACTGCTGGAAAACTATAACCCAAACAGTTGTATTTTTGCCACATTGTCCGTCTTTCAGTTCTTGTCCGCATGCCAAAAAAGAATTGCAAAAGGATGTGTAAAACTTGAAATTTAATTGCTTCCATTTTTTAAGGGAATTTTAGGGAAACTGATTAATTAAATTTCTCATAAACTATAAGAATTTTTTTGCTAAAAATAGTCAATATTCAATTTTATGATAGAACCCATGTGCAAAATAATTTTTTTTTAAAGTCGTTATAGTTTTTCTTATTTAATTGTTTTAGTAAAACACCAAGTCATAATAGCTAGTTTACAACCCCTATTATTGCTAGATTCACAAAAATTGGAAAGCAAAAACTTTAGTTTCTAGTCATAAGATACTTATAAAATGTGAGTATCAAAATATAGATCAAATTGTACTCGATAAAAAAAACTAGACCAGATGTTTTGAAACTTGATGACTATGATAAATGTCATCGAGAAGCTTTGATGTTAAAATTTTCAGTAGTTGATAATTTGATGTCAGTAGTTAGAAATGTGACTATTGCATCAAAATTATGGAAACATCTTAGAACAAAATATCAAGCTTTTGAAGTCGGTACAGTATTATATTTAAAGAATTTGTTTTTCACTAAGATGCAAGAAGGTGGGTCCATGTATGAGTATTTATTGCAGTTGAAAGACATGTGATCAATTAAAAGCGATGGAAAACTTGTGCATAAGCAAGACTTAATTGTTCTTGTCATGCAGAATTTGTCATCATCATATGATTCCTTTGTGGAGTCATTGCATATGATCGCAGAGACATAAGACACTAGATTTTGAGCAGTTGTCCACACTTTTCATGCAGAAGGAAAGATGACAGGGACATTCAATTGCTTCAACATCATTTACAAACAGTGCATTCTTGGCACCATCAGAAGGTAAGGGAACAAAGGTCGACAAACAAGGATTCTTCAAAAACCAATGTAAGTGCATAAAAAAAAATCAAATGGAAATGTTTTTATTGTAAGCAACGAAAACATTTTAAGAAAGATTGTCACAAGCAACAAGAAGATATGACTAATGCAAACAAGAAATCTAGACATGTTCATGTCGCAAAAGAAGCAGAAGGGGAAGCATCTACTGAATTTGCTTTTGCAGTATCACATGAGCAATCCAATGAGTCTCGCACTTAGTGTTTCAACTCATGAGCATCATAACACTACACGCATCATCAAGTTTGGTATGTAAAATTCGTTGAGGATACTAGAAGTAATAAAACTATTTCCTTAAGTGATAGATGGACACATAATATTAAAGGATGTAGGGCTGTGCAAATCATGTTGAATAATGAGTACAAATACACATTTGCTAATGTTAAATATGTCCCTGATATGAACAAGAATCTTTTATCCATCAGTGAAATCACAAGAAACAAACTAGTAGTAAAGTTTGAAAGAAACAAATGTAAAGTAGCTACACTCGATGAAATAGTTGCTATTGGTATAAGGGAAATGGGTCTGTATAAACTTGTAGATCCTAAACTAGTATAACAATATGCTTTAGCAATAGTTGAACAGACTCGTACTCTTTAGAAAGAAAGATATAGTCATCTTAGTTACTAGTAGTTGAATATCTTGAGTAAGAATCAAATGGTGAATGGACTTCCATCCATTCAAAACAATCAAGATGCTCGTGTAGGGTGTCAGTTGAGTAAACAAATAAGGAAACCTTTTCCTATTGGTAAAGCATGGAGAGCAAAAAATGTGTTAGATTTGGTACATAGATCTTCATAGTCCTATGAAAACTAACATTGTATCCAGAGTTCTTATGTCTTGTTGATAGTAGATGATTGTTCTTGGAAAATGTGGGTGTATTTTCTAAAGAAAAAACAGAGAGTTTTGCTAACTTGTTGGATGGAAAGCACTAGTTGAAAATCAAACAAGTAAAAAAGTCAAAACCTTTAGATCTGATAATGGTGGAGAATTTGTCTCCAAGCAGTTCAATGCATACTGCACACAAGTAGTATACAACTCCTTACACTCCATAGAAAAATGTAGTGGAAAGGAGAAACAGAGCTATCATGGAGATGGCATGTTGTATGGTGCAAAATTTATATCCTTTTAGTACTGGACAAAAGTTGTCAATACTATGATGTTCATCTTAAATAGGAGTCCTTGTAAAGTTGTGCAAAATAATACTCAAAAAGAAGCATGGACAAGACGAAAACCTAATGTAAGTGATTTCTGTATTTTTGGTTGTATTGTTTTTGCATTGATTCCTACAGAGAAAAGGAGTGGTTTAGATGCAAAGAGTAAGAAATACATGTTTGTTGTCTACAGTGAAAATTCCAAAGCATATAGGTTACTAGGTATCTCTACAAATAAAGCGATTGTAAATAGAGATGTCAAAATAGATGAGAAAATTTCATATTTCTCAAAGGATGGTATTATAGCACATTGCAAGATGATTGGCAAGATGAGCTTCCAACATCATTGGAAGGTAGTCTGCCAAATTTGGAAAACAAGTGATACATAATCCTAAGCAAGTAAATTATGATCTCAATTCAATTGTTTCACAAATTTTTGAGCCAAGTATTAATGCAAATGCTAAATGAAACCCTAAATGGAAATTTGCCATGAAGGTGGATTATAATGCATTAATAAAAAATGGTACTTGTGTTTTGTCTGATCTACCCCAACATAAGAAATCCACTGGTTGCAAATGGATTTATAAAGTAAAATGTAAATCAAATGGTTCTTTAAATAAGTATAAAGTCCATATTGTTGCTAAAGGATATGCATAGGAAGGAGTAGATTATGAAAAAATTTTGCTCCTACAGCAAAAAAAGTATTCAATATATTTATTTCTATTGTTGCTCAGTTTGATTGGCAAGTATATTAGATGGATGTAAAGAGTGCGTTCTTGAACGAAGACTTAAGAGGAAGAGGTGTACAAGGTATAGCCACAAGGATTTCAGATTCCTGGAAAAAAGCATCTGGTTTGCAAGTTAGTAAAATCCTTGTATGAACTCGAGCAGGCTCCTCAAGCGTGGAAATTTCAAAATTGATAAATATCTTAGAGAGTGGTTTTAAAAGATGTGATGCAAAATCTACTCTCTATGTTAAATTGATTGGTAATGGCATAGTGATTCTAGTTGTATATGTTGATGATCTTGCCATCATTGCAAGCAGCACTGATTTGATTAAACAAGTGAAAGCCAATATTCGTTCTTTGTTTGAAATGATTGATCTAGGTTTGCTTCAATATTGTCTAGGTGTAGAGTTTTTGCAGTGTTACAATTTTGGTTATATAATTTTTGTATCCCAAACAAAATATATCAAATCCTTGTTGGAAAAACTCAAAATGCATGATTTTAATCCAACAACTACACCTATAGAAGTTGGGACAAAACTCTCAACTAACATTGATTCACCACTAGTCAATGAAACAGTGTATCGACAATTTGTAAGTAGTTTGATTTATCTTAGTACTACTAGACCAGATTTGTGTTTTGCAGTGAGTTATATTTCTCACTTCATGGCTAAACCACATGAAGAACAGTGGCAAGTTTCAAAATGGATTCTTAGATATGTCAAAGGCACTCTTGATTTTGGCATTTTATATAAGCAATATGTTGATTTTGAGCTAACAATGTACTGACTTAGATTGGGCAGTATCAATTGAGTCTAGAAACTCTACAATAGTTATGTTTTCACTCTTGGCACAGAAGCATTTTCATGGCAGAGTGAGCTTCAAAGATCAATTGAGTCCAGAAACTCTACAATAGTTATGTTTTCACTCTTGGCACAGAAGCATTTTCATGGCAGAGTGAGCTTCAAAGTACAGTTGCATTGTCTTCTTGTCTTCTACTGAAGCGAAGTACAAAGTAGTTGTTAGTGTAGGTCGCGAGTTGATGTGGATTCAATCTGTATTGGAGGATCTTCAACTTGATTCATCAGCACCCACACCTATCTTCTGCGACAACCAGAGTGTACTAAAGTTGGTGAAGAATCCAATTTTATGTGCCAAGACTAAGCACATTGAGGTTCATCACCACTACATCTGACGGTTAATAATGAAAACATGTCTTTAATATTGTCTTGCATCTGAACAACCCACTGATATTATGACCAAAACTTTGTGTAAAGACAAATTTGTAAAATTCTGAGATAAACTTGGACTTGTTTCAGGTTCAGTCATTAAGGGAGGGTATTAAAATAATTAACTTATTGTTGTAAATAGTTTGTGTATCAACAAACTATAGTTCTTTGGTTATTGTTGTTGTACGGGTCAAGCCTATCTATAGCTTCATGTCCATTTGTTGTTATACCTACCTTGTTTCTAGGAGTTGTTATAGGGTTTATATGTGAGCCTCTCCAATAATAAGTATCGCAAATTCTTGATTCTTTTTTGTACATGAATTATTTTAAGCACTTTTCTCCAAAGTAATTGTTACAACATTCAAGGACTTCATGATTTTTTGGAAGTATACCAGGGTGATTGGGGAGTTTTCTTTATTCAAAAAAACCTGCCTAAGCTACAATTAATGATGGAAAGATGTCGTGCACTACGAATTGCCTTGAATTTAAATAAATGTCTGTTTTCACACCATTTGGCGTACTACTTGGACATGTGATTTGCAACGAAAGGATTTTGGTTGACCAAGCAAAAATCATAGTAATAGTGGGGCTTAAACCACCGACCAACTCGTCAGATGTGAGATCATTTCTAGGTCATACTAAATATTATAGCAAGTTCATTTGTGGCCACATAGCCATTTCAGCCCCAGTGAAACAATTATTTCACAAGGGCAATAAGTTTGAATGGATTCTTGAATCCCACAAATCCGCAATAGAGTTGAAGTAGAAGTTAGTCACAACACTAATTTTAGTATTCCTAGATTGGAACAAAACGTTTCATGTTCGTGTTGATGCATTTGGTTCAACAATTGGAGCCATACTATCGCAGCCAAGAGGACGCCTAGATCACCCCATTCATTTCGCAAGTTGCAAGTTGTCTACTGCTGAGAAAAACTACACCACAATAGAGCAAGAAGCTCTGGCAAAGCTCTTTGCACTTCAAAAGTTCTAGCATTACTTGTTGGCTACTCCTTTGAGTTTTTCATAGATCACCAAGCATTGCAATAATTTGTTAGTAAACCAATGTTGGGAGGTATAATTTCAAGGTGACTAACGCTCTTTCAAGAATTCTAGTTTAAAATCAATGCAAAGCCAAGAAGGGAAAATGTCGGACCAAACAATCTTAGCCACATTCAAATGGGGGAAAAGATAGAAGAATTGCAAGACGAATCTCCCAATGTGCACCTATTCAAAGTAAGTGCAATCCCTAAACACCTTGAAAAAATCGCAATCTTTCTCCAATATGATACATTTCCTTCACATTTGCAAAACACAATAAAAAACAACTTGTCGCACATGCTTTACCTTTGAGCATCATCAATGGATTCCTCTATAAGCTAGGTAAAGACGATGTCCTTCGTAGAGTCGCCTTGGAACATGAAAGGCCACAAGTGTTAGAAAAAACACATCAAGGAGTTGCGGGAGGACAATTCGCAAGCGAATTGACTGCAAGGAGATATTACAAAGTGCATTGTGGTGGCCAACATTATTTTAAAATGCACACAGAGTTGCGAAACAATGCGACGTATGCCAAAGTATATAAAAACCAATCAAAGGGATAAGATACCTTTGATTCGAGTTTTCGTTGCACAACCATTCAAGCAATGAGGTATTGATTTCATGGGGAAAGATTCAAATTCTTAGGCATTTCTTTTACCTTTGATAATTCCCCCTCTGAGCTATGACAATATGTGTTAAGAGAGTTGAAAATAAAATTTCCTGCTATATAACCAAGCTTTTATCTCTCGCAAGAAAGCTTCAAATCTATACTAAAATTATTTGCCACTCATATCTATGAGTCTCCTTGTTGTGTACCATCGAATGCATCCTATGGTAAGCTTGCTAAATTTCTAGGAGATTTTATTTGGACTAATGCTAAGCAAACTAGAGGTTTCCATAGAGTGGCATGGGATGTTTATTGCCTCCCATATCTTGGCCCACATACAAGTGACATGAGTATGTCGCCACAAACAAAGCTAGCGGCCATACGCAAGGGATATAAAGATGTCGCAAACAAGGGACATAAAGCTTCATGGAGGAGGAGGTTGTATACTTGGGTTTTGTGGTATTCCTAGAGAGATTGATGATGGACATAAAGAATGTGCATGTGATAGTGGAGTGCATCACCAGGAGCACATTTGAGGCGCAAAGTTTTCATGATTTAGAAAGCTTTTACAGGAATTTCATTAGGAACTTCAGTGATTTGCATGTAGCAATCACAAAAGTGTTGAGAGAAGATTCCAAGGCATTTGTTTGGGCGGAAGAAGCCAAGTGCAGCTTCCAAGAGTTATAATTGCAATCTATTGCCAGGGATAATATAACTGCAACAAAGTGTTTCATTAAATGGGTTGAGGTAGTTGCGACTCCAAGTTGTAGTGCAAAGCATGCTATCAAATTTTTGTATGAAAATATTATAGTAAGGTTGGATGTCCACAGAAATTAATAAGTGATAGAGGAACGCATTTTCTAAACAACACTATCAAAAGCTTAACAAAAGAATTCATAATTTCAGACCAAAACAATACAGTGTATCATACTCAGGGAAATGGTCAAGCAAAGGCATTCAATAAGGTTTTGGAAAAGATGCTTACTAAGATCTCTAATGTACAAAGAAATGAATGGGAAAATTGCATCCCAGTAATCTTGTGGGCCTACAGAACAAATTATAAGCATGCAACTAGATACACTCCACTCCAACTAGTCTATGGAATAGAAGTTGCGATGCGAATGGAGTACCTTATACCCAGCCTGCAAATTACAATGATAACACGGTTGGGTGATAGAGAGTCCTTACAACAACACTTGTTGGAGCTAAGCCGCATGGAAGAAATAAAGTGATTGGCAAATTGGAATTAGGAGGTCCATAAGCAAAGTAAAAAAGCATGGCACAAACACGATCACCGATCTAAGAGTTCCAACCTGAACAAATGGTCTTGTTATATGAAAGCAAAATTTGGAGCACATCCAGCAAATTAGCTGGAAAGGTCCTTATATAATTCATCAATTATCTGAGCAAGACACTATTGTACTGAGAGATCTGCAAGGAAATATTCTCCCAAGAAGCATAAATAGTAGTAAACTCAAGCCCTACCGCTGATGATCTCAATCAAGCAAGCATTGCACAAATAAGTATTGTATAGAACAAAGTAGAGTAGGATTTACTTCTGTTTTCTTTTTGCAGGTTTGGTAGTAGTAGAAGATAGAACTAGGAGAGCGTAACATAATTACAATCCCAAAAAGAGCATATTTTGTGAACATGTAGTTAATGTTAAAAAGAGGAAAGTATTTGAAAATAGAATGACAATGTGTCACATTCTTCATGTCAAAATAAAACCGCAAAATTGGCCATGTGTCAACTCATAAACGACTCCTAGATTTAAGACATATGCAAGACGCACAAGCTAGATCAACGGGTTGGCACAAGTTAGGGGCAAGATTTTTTCATAAAAAGAAGGGATACCTATGCAACTCAAACTTCGCAAATTTGGTAAATTTGAAATTTTCTCTTTGTGCTAAACAACAACTATATGAAAAAATGACGTGATTGTCTAGATTTGCTAACAACATGCTTCATGAAAGAGCAAACACACCAATTAACACTTAGAAGACAAAACGGCCACACAACAAGTCCTTGTCCCATTGACTGAGACTGAAAAGGAGGAGATGGGAATTGGTTTGGCATTACGAGAAGCACAATGAAGCGACACTAAGCCCTACGAATTCATTGATGCAACAAACACAAAGTGGTTTTCTCAACCACAAGGAGTACTTGCCCTCCCCAACGCACTGCAAGGATCAGATGTTGAACAGTTGTAAGATTGCCTATTTTTGGCTAGCACGATGAGTTAATGATGAGCCTTCTAAGCAGATACAATGAGGAAGCTATTTTTCTGTCACCAAAGGTGATGAGTTACATCAATGTGAATACCATCGTGCAAGCAATGGGGTTGTCAGTGAGAGGAAACTCACTTCACACCTACAAGTCAAAGAATCCTCCCATCTATCCAAAATTCGAGATTGTTTAAATGCCAAAACAACCGAAGGAGTTCCCATCACACAAGTTACCAACGCACTGGTAAGGGTTCTTACAAAATGCATCCTGCACCAGTAGTGACAAACCACAAAAGGCGCAAGTAGGTAACAAAGGGCATAATTGATATTGCACACCATATGGTAAGGTTGGGAGAGAGATTTAATTGCCCTAACTTTCTCGCATCAAAGCTCAAAACAAATATAGAAAAGCTATTCGCTAGCACAACCCAATCATTTCAGTACCAATTTTTGTTACTCTTGCTTTGGTTTACGCAATGGATGTCTTTTGAGAGGAAAATCGCTCCTAATGTTGATTACTGGTCAGAGAATGCATTCCCTAACCTAATAGGGCTGTGAAATTGACAACACTACCTATAAGTTGAAAATTTTGCACGATGGTGATTGCAAATTCAAGACATGATATCAGCTAATCCACGCATGCCCAAGGATGAGCTGAAATATCTCAAGCCTATTGCAACTGTTACCAAGCTCCACAATGGAGTACAAATCAAAATTCATGATCTACAGATCCCGCCAATGGTACCCCTTCCCTTCTACATTGACATCTACATGGAACAAGAAGTTTCTCGCAAAAGAACTTGGTTGTACAGAGCATTCAACTATTGCAATCCATGCCACCTATAGCCGGGCAGCCACAACCTTAACCATGAGCCCAAACACAGGCTCAACCTCGGGCACAACCACAACAGTCGACCTCAACAACAAAAGGGATGCCAACCAAGTGTGAGGCACCTGTTGAACAACCAACTCCACTGCCATCCAAGAGAACCTGCAAAACAACACCCTAGCTAAGTGACCCACAGATGCCCACCATTGTAGCCGAGTATGATCTTGAACCTTTCGGAGTCACTCCAGAAGAAGTCCATTAGGTGCTGATTGACGATGTCAAAAATGACACATGAAGAAAAGGAGAAATATTTTTTCTTTTGGAAGATTGTTCGAACATGTCAAGTTCGAAACGAAGACCCATTTGTTCTATTGGTACAAATTCCTCCACCACCCGAATCCATCGCAATTGACACGGTCACACAAGAGGAACATGTGAAGCATAGAGTATAAGATTTGCTCCAAGAAGAGGCATCAAGTTCGAGGTGGCAAGCACAAGCAGACACCACCACACAAGACCCAAGCGTAGCCAAAGAAATAACACAAGAGACTAAACTCAACCTAAAAGACCTAGTGACACCTCTCTCTATTGAAAGTAGTGAAGAAGCCAGGGTGGAAGCCAGTCCCTTCAGACCGCTAGCAAGAAAACTCGCAAACTAGGAGTTGAATGACCACACCTCGAAATCGTCGAACGAATGGAAACATTCGCACTTCTAGAAATCACAGTCAAGGAAGCCCAAATGGGAGTTCAAACACAGGGGACTTGTGCAAAGGCTCGCCAAAAGAAAAGTCTAGTCCCACCAGTTGCAAGACCTAAGCCCATTGTCCCTAAGCACCAAACTACAACATCTGTGCAACCTAGTCCTACCATGCGTCCATCACCTGAAAGTCACCCCTCCATCTTCCCCACCTTTTTCACCTTGATCCCCTACCTGTGCACAAGGGAATCATTCCAACCTATAAGCTAGTACATTATTGGATATAGGTGCACAACAAGAACAAGCACATGTTGTTCAACCCTCTCACCATCCTGATCAACCGCACCTGCAAGGCCCAGCAGAGGAGTAGTTGACTTCAGACACTGTGAAGACCAGGACAGAGGAAGATAAAGCAATCGAGGAGAAGGCTCGGAAAGAGAAGGACGACTTAATCGAACAATAAAATAAGGTTGCCAAACAAACGGCGAAGGATAAAGTGAAGCAAGAGCAGGAAGTGCAATAGAAGGTTGAGGCACAAAAAACAGCCAAAGAAGCCGAGGATAAACGTCTTGAGGACCTGCAAATGTAGGAAGAAGTAAATAAGAAAGTTGCAAAGGAACAAGCAGCAATAGCCGTCGCTAACAAAGCAAGAAAAGACAAAGAAGAACAAGAAAAGCAAAAAAAGAACAAGTGTAGAAGGAGAAAGAATAAGCAAAGAGGAAGAAGAACAAGAAGGTTGTGAAACATACACAAATTACATAGGAAAACTTGCGCCAAGCGCAAGTAACATTGGGCCAAGGTATGCCAACGTAGAACTTGTAGCAATAGGGAGCAAAAACAACACAACCAAAAACATGTGAAGCCCAAGCACAACCATCAAGGACCTTCATAGGCCCCGGTTCAGCACAAGGGGGTTCACAAGAAGAAAACTCGCAAGGCCAAGAGGACAATGACAAGATCTGGTGGATGGATATCCAAGTTACAAGTGCCAAGTGCACAACTCTCACCTTGCCTCTGGCACCCATTCGACAACCACCAATGGCACCTCCGATTTCCACAACTCAAATCGCAATAACTGTTGCAGCTCAAGAAGTTGCCTTGGATGTTGCACAATTTCCTTTGGAAAAGCAAATAAAAGGTGCCACTACATTTCATACTTACATTATGTAAAAGGCAAGCGAGATCCAACAAGATAACAACCAGTTGCAACAAGAAAATGTGAAGTTGCATGAGCGCTTTACAACAGCTGGAAAGATAATTGATGATAAATGCCCGACATTGGTACAGCAAGTCCTAGGTGACCAAGGAATGTCTGACTCAAGTAGTTCATCAATTGCATCACCAAACTCACACAAGACTAGGCAACAACACAATGCCTGCAACAAATCAAAGCTCAAGTGCAAAAGCTTTGTAGTGAAAACAAGGCAATGTTCGAGTTGCTGGAGGAATATGAGCAAGTCATGAATATAGTTGCACACCAAGCCATACAACTTTCACAGTAGTTACTCAATTGGAAGGCCTAACTTTGGGATGCATGGAAAAACATCATATCTGACTTGATACAAGCAAATCAAAGGCAATCATGGAAAGTCAAGCGTCAGCGATTCAAATGAACAATGCTCTACAAGAATCAATTTTGTTGAGAGACAATGTTATGAGCAGAATGCGAACATGGGAGTTGGAGATGTTGTGCAGCACATTCGCAAGGGTGCAGATGCAACGTTATGTGGAACGAATGGAACAAATTATGCAGGATATAGAGCAAAAAGTTGCATGGATTGGACGCTTATTGTAACTAGGAGCAATGATAATGTTCAAGCAATCATGCAAAGTCAAGTGCATTTATGCATGCTATTCAACATGATCAAGGATGCACTCAAAGATTGGACCAATTACAAGCATGATTTAGGCAGCCTTGTAAATTTGGTCCAGGACATCAAGGATGAACCAAAATACATCCCACCTATGAAGCTCATCAAGCTACCACATGCAAAGAAGGTGACTCAAGGGTTGTAGCTACAACATCTTTCTCCACCACAGCTTCCTCAGCAACAAGGTCTTGGCACAATGGCTTCCACAACATCATTAATGGTTGTGTAGTCTTCTTTGTCGAATCCTCTTGCAACCACATACTTAGTGCCACCTCCATCGTAGGAAGGTATTGCATTTTACACAATTTTGATCAATTTTTGGCTCGACAACAATTTTGTGGGCAGAAAGCTTTGCGAGCAAAGCCAGGAAGGTTGAAAACTCGTAAAGGGCAGCCTTTTGGTTACGTCGTCCTGTTGAAAACTTGTAAAAGGCGTTATGGTGGTATGCTACTTAGTTGCAAACATGAAAGGACAAATAAGTAGTAAGCGAGAAGTGAAAACCGATAAACGAACCTTTAAGCGAAACTGCGACCAACGATTCTTCCAATAGTAATAAGGCAGAACTCACCGCAATTCCATTGTTGATAGAAATTAGATGCAACTATTTAGGTCTGGGAATATGCTTGTAGAAGAGTGTGAAGTGTACTTCACACATATTTTGTATAAATGTGAACATGCGAGATATGCCAAGTTTGTATATTTTGTATAAGTGGTCATATAAGTCAATGTAACTATTAGAATATGGAACATCTACCTTGAATTGAGAAAAGGAAATGAAAGATAAAGGAAGTGAAGAGTCATGTTCTTTTCAAAGTCTCTATATACCTAGCAAGGATAGAAGAATATGGTTAGCTCTCTTAAATAGTTTCTAATTCAATATAAGTCTATTTTTTTTTAATAGTTAAACTTGTTGTCTGATCTACGTCGGGTTTCTTTGCGAACTAATGTATCCTCGTACTTTCTATTAATATAAGTTTTGTCTATCTGATGAACATGGTGTGTGAATGAACTTAATGTAAATCCGTTGATCTATGCAATGTTCTATCCATAGCTAACATTGAGAAAGTTAAAATAGTTTTGTGCAATCTGTTTTAGTTCTATTTTGGTTTAAATTCTTAACATTTGGTGAGTTTCGTTGTAACCTATAAGACTACAACAATTAGCATGTCCTCATGAGGAAAACCACGGAATGTTGCTAACACCGAGTAAAAGTGCCAGATGATTTACTTTTCTTTTAACCGTAGTTGCATATTTAATTGTCAGACATTTTTTTTATTTTGCTTGCATAGTCAAAACACAAATGAAATATCAGTTTTGACCATAGTTTAAAAACTTGTATTCGGAAGTTATTCAGCAGCACAAAATTTCGACCCGTACTCGAGACTCGGCAACTTTATCGCTACTTTAAAAAATATATAAATTCATAAGATAAACTGAAATACTCAAGACCGACAGAAATAAAATAGTCTTATGTCATATGTCTTATGTCATAAAATAGTAGACCCGTCATAAAAAACAATAAATAGAACCCTGGAAACCATGAACCATTTGATGAATCGCAACCTGTTGTATAAACTGCTTAGACTGTCATAAAATAGCAATTAAATAGAGGATTCATCACCGTTTGATCGTCATTACAGTTTATGTCTCATGCCATTAAATAAACTCTATTCTTATGGCATATGTTGTTGGGTGTAACAATAACCTTTGTTACAGTCTGCTGAAAGTTTAAAACCTTGAAAGCTCAAGCCCCATACCAGTGGGCAGCAAGCAGTTCACTCAACATTGTTTGAGCCTCGAGGTCAAACGGCAATGAATCCTAAAATGGCAAGCATTTGCAAGCATAGAAGTGAGTCGAGTCAAAACCCACATTTTATTATTGTAGTTCAAGCTCAAACGACGATGAATCCTCAGTCAAAGCAGTAACGCAATTTATAACAGCAATAACAAATGCAAAGCCAAAAATCGCGATGAAAAGAAATGCAAATCACTTTTTTTTTTTAACTTTCCTCATGTTAATCCTATATACCCTAGTCAAGGTCGAGTAGTGACTTGAAAACCACAGTTAATAGCAAGTAACCACGGTTAGTTACTAGTCGTTAACCGTTGATTTTTTAGTACTAACCGGCCCACAAAAAGTTCAATGGTTATCCGTTTGTCCCAAAAAATGGGGTTTTTGCAGTTACCCACGGGTTTTAATACAAAGGTTTTGACACAATTTTCTTGTTGAGTGCATAGCAAACGCAGTTATTTTACAAACTGGGGTAACTTGTAGAGGTGACGTTAAGAGTTCAAGTCTCATACTATTCTTTGTACATGCACTTTCAATATCATGCTAAGTATGAGTTGTGTATGAGTATTGAAAAGTCTATGCTAAGTGCACAATTAGATAAATTGGTATAACACATGCAAAAGGGGATTTTGTCCACCAACAGGTCTCAAGATCAAACTTATGTAGTGGTCATTATAATTATAATTTTGCATTTTAAGTAATAAGGACGTCTTCGGAGCAACAAGCATTGTAATAAGGATCTACTAGATGGTAAAGGCAAAGCCTCTGTAGTATACCTATTTTTCTGGGTTTGTAATTTTTTTGTGTCAACATGGCTAAAATAGTAAGCCTTATCTTAGAAGCAGGGAAATCAACACCTAAAAATTATAAAGAATGGAGCATGAACATGGAAAATACACTAGTTTTTAGTGATCTTTTGGAATTGGTGAAAACCCAACTAACACCTCCTATTGAAGCTGCAAAATTGTTTGAGTTTCAAAAACGAGATAAGCGAGTACTTGCACTATTGAAATCTCCTTGCTTTGCACTAGTCGTCATTCACATAGAAGTCATTAAATCTGAGGCCTAGAAAGCTTGGAAAGCACTCAAAGACTCATATGACAAACAACTAGCATTTAAGAAAATTTATCTCCTAATGCAGGTGTTGAACATTAAACTTCGTGATAATGAAAAATATTTTTAGTACATATTTAGGATGAAAAGCATAAAACAGGAATACAGTATTACGGGTGGCAAAATTGATAATGATATGTTAATCTCTATTATTTTGAATGGGCTCAACACAAATTATACAAACTTTTTGAAAATGTTGCAACTCAATGATAAATTTAATAATGAAACACTTGATTCTATATGTGAGTTGCTTACTCAACATCAACGTCAATTCGCTAAGAACAATAGTAGTAAGCCTACAGAAGATGTTTATTTTACAAGGGCAGGAAAACAAAAAGTAGAGAATAAACATGAGACAATACAACATTCTCCACACTCATCCAAACACAAACATAAGCATAAGCATAAGATTTATCCTCAGCCACATGATTGGTCAAGTGACTCTTCCTTGTCTACCAGTACTAGCAATCACAAGTCATCTTCAAAAAAAATAAAAATGCTATAGTTGTGACAGTTTAGGACACTGTTGAAGTATGCACTTCTAGAAAACAGAGACACAAGCATAACAAGAAGGCAAAAGCACATTATGTTACTAACTTTAGTGGAGCATCTTCTTACTACTCTAGTGGAGCTTCTTCTAGCTACTATACATCATCATCTGAACAAGAAGCATCCTACATGATCGATGCCTATGGTCTTCATGGACCTAACAACATCTTCTAAGAGGCAAAGATCCACCCATCTTGAGTTTGTTGCTAACTCTAAGATCGGGTTTATGCTATAGTAGCATTTTTTAATAGTATTTTGTTGTTTCTTCTATAAAATTTTAGTTTTTGACTTCTTTGATGTCATTGATGAGGGGCAGACCAGGTAGTTTGATTATGTTTTTCGCTGCAAAAACTTCTCACCTCTCACCTGATTGGGTGTGGGGGGAGGCGGGGGTGCGGGGATGAAGGGGCGGGATACTTTATTGGTCTTTGACCAGTCGTCAGTGATCATACAAGCTAATAGGGGTTGCTAGCACCAATAAGTTGAGCAAAGGGAGCAAAGTGAGGTCAGCGTTGTTGGGCATCAAGGTAGATGTGTCGTACAAAGGTACTAAATAGTCATTGAGACACGGATTAATGTAGTTGAGCATTCCCACGATGGTGCTTATACTGCAATATGGGTATGGATGGTCAAAGGGGATGAGCATGCCCAGCAGGATGTTCATCATTCATGTCACGATTTGCGGCTATGCTTTGCGAAGCAACATAGGTTGATTAGTACCAGGATGTACAAAGTGTTCATTTGCAGGCTATGGCAAAGACTATTGGATGACTTCATAGTCATATGCTCTGGATCATCTTCTAGACTCCTTTGGATCAAGGGGGGTTTGTTGGGTTTATTATCCAAATGTTTAAAAATGTTAGTTTGTTTATTACGGAACATGCATCGCTTTGAGACACCCCCTTTTTATTTAAATTAGTATTAGAAGGTAATTAATTGTGTAAGTGGTTAGTTATACGTGTGTATTTAATTGGGCCTGTTGGATTGTTGCGTTTTGTGTGTGAACTACATCTCGAAAGCTTATTTAAACTCATCGGATAAGATAATAGACATGGGTGCATGCAATAAAATGTTGAACAAGATTTATCTTATCTACCATGTAATATTGTCACGTCATTCCTCTTGTCTGAAGACCTAACATAGGCAAAGCAGTGGAAATAGTCTGTTTATTTTATCTACTGGCAGTTTCAAAAGCGTACATCATTTCTCTTGTCTGAATACCTAACATAGGCAAAGCAGTCGAAATAGTTTGTTTATTTTATCTACCGGCAATTTCAAAACCAACACTTTTGAAACTGCCACTCTACATTATGCTGTGATTTCATCACCATGTAAGAAATACCCTATTTAGAACCCTATTGCTGACTGAAACCAGATTTGTTCTAGTTGGATGATGAAGAGGACTGATTTTCTTGATTCCTATGGATCATACAAACTATTGATAAAACAGAAATGCTTTTCCTTCCTAGATTACTCTATGGATTTGTCCATGCTTGTGCCAATGCTCTTAGCACACTATTAGTAGGAAAATTCTGCGCATACTTAAGTTTTAGAACTCATTATAGATAGGAATAGTACGTATCATATTTGGCGTTAAAGCGCTAACATGATCCAAGCAATTAATATTTGGTATCAGACAAACATGATCCTAGCAATAAATATTTGGTATCAAACAAGCATGATTTATGTTTGTAACCATAACCAAGTGTCCTTGAGATAGCTAATCTTGTGCAATATCCTCAAAACAAACTTAAATTTGGATCAATAAACCTAAAATCTATTTGGTCACTTTTAAAATGTTTGTTGGCACTTTCCTCCTTAAAACAAACTCCGTTAATTCTTACCTTTTGTACCCTCTCCTCTCCCACCTTGTCTATTTCTCAATGCACAATAAATGTTGCACAAAACTAGAACTTGTGATTGACTTCCAAAGATGCAACAAATGTTCTCAATCCTCAACTTTTGCCACCTGAACCTTTTAATGCTATGCCTGATAATCATAAATTAGAAGGCAAGTTCGGTGCTAGGAAATAGCAGACTTTTTCTTGTTTACTAGCATAAGAAGAACAAATTCCAACCTAGACTTGTTGAAGCCCACGAATGAATTACCAGAAATATAATTAAGTGATCAAAATGGTTGTTGGGACTAACTTCTAAGCCATCAAATATCTCAATAATTGGTGTTATAATTAAGTTTTCATAGCTAGAACTACGGTTCCAAGAATTTGGATTACCATATTTTTTTATAATTGTGGTTATTTTATCTTCTTAAAGTTGTCACCGGGATGATAGATTTAGCATATTATTCTTGAGTCCCTTTTACAAACTTAAGTATTCCACATTTTGGATCCCCTGTACAAATTGTATCATAGAAAATTGAACTTGGTCTGTGTTAACACGCATAGTGAATCATAGGTCTTGTATCCTTTTAAATCAGCTACTAATATGTTAAGGAATAATGAAAAACACCATTGATAGCGAAAAAACCCAAGTCTGATACATTTATACGAGAATTTTATCTGCCAATAAAGAGACCAAACTTTCACAATATTTACCTTTCTATTCTTGAGAGCCATGTATCGTGCATTTTTGAACCACATATGGACCTGTACAAGAGCAAAAAAAACATAAGCATAAAACAATGAATAACCCTCATTCAAACAGTGAAGATTGCCATAAAAGACAGGCTAACTGGAAGCACTGCTAAACTAAGTAGCTACTGTTTAGACACCAAATGGAGTCAATCTCAAGAAAAGTGAACTCAATGCAGAACCAACCTTTCGAAATGTGAGACCAAGCTGCCGTGATAGGTTCTCCTTATGGGACTTTGAAGGTAGCTCATTTTCGGTAAAAACATTGCGAAGCATCTGTCATGCAAATAAATTTGCATTAATGCTAATATTTCTTGAGTACCAGAAATTCTACTTATATAATATGCTACCAGAACAGTGAAGATGCACAATGCTACCAGAACAGTAAAGATGCACATTAAAAAGTAGTTTAGAACCTAATAATAATATCTGCACTAGCACACACTAGAGGAAACATAACTGACATCTGAAGTTCCACCGAAGAAAACCAAATTACTTGATTTCACATAAAACTTGCAGCCTTACGAGAGAAAAAAACTGCAAAAATGTAAGCTAGATAGAAAATGTAATATCAATAATTGGGGCATCTGCACACCCAAGATGGATTCACATCTGTAAATCCAGCTGATAAAAGACAACTAGACAAGAGGTCAAGTGAGTTCTCTGTATTAGGTTGATAAGAAAATGATAAAAGATAATATAACTTTACTTCACTCAAAGGAAAGGTAACCCTAAGTACATTATAACATAAACTTCACTAATCTAAACATAACATGACTCTCTAATACATTATTGCATGAACCATAGGCCTAGGAAAAAAATAGGGCGTAATATACTCCTAACACCATCCTTAAAAGGTTTTGTCCACAAAGATGGTAAATAATCCATAGTAAAGAGAGTGCAACCTAGAGTAGCGCTAGGATGGGTGACCTCCAAAGAATGTCCCAATGCAACAACATTTTGGACCATAAATTTTAATACCATGGAGGCATGCAGTAAGGATGGAACCCAAGACCACTATATCACAAAATAATATTCTAACCAATGCACCCTATGAATGGGGGCTTTTTTTATTCCTCAAGCCCCTTTGCATTTTATGTTTTAAATTGCAAGCAACATGGGAGGTTTGGTTGCTTCCTCATAGACTCCTCATTTTCCAATGTTACATCCTCGACCGGCAAACCCTTCCACTTCACCTTGAAAATTTGGACCACCCTGTTCTGCAAATTCTTCACATCTACCAATATCACCTCAGTCTGAAAAATGACTTTTCCCTCCTCATCTGTGACAAACAACTCTGTCTGCAGAACTACATGCAGACCTACCTTCTTCCTCCATGATACATTGAAAACATCATGGATCTTCCCTCTATTTGGGATGTCTAATGCACATATGCCACCTCTCCAACGTTTGCTTTTACCCTGAAATTTCATCTTCCTCTTCTCTTTCAAGGTTTATTGCTTATATGGTTGTAGGCAAACAAAAACCGTGTCCCCTACTGCAGATTTCTGGTCACTATAATTCTAGCCATCATATTGCTTCATTCATTTTGCAAACAAAGTCCAATTTTCCATCAAAAGAGAGAGAATATTCTACATTTGTTGAAGTGAGCCAAACTGCTACAGGAACCTTGGCCCTTTGGATGACACAATCCATGGGAGATGGGAGTTCATATCCATATAGATCCTTAAAAGGGCTCGTCTTCATGGTTGAGTGGTATGTCCTATTATACCAGTACTCTACCAAATACAACCATTCCACCCATTTTCTATGTATGCCACATGTATACATCCTCAGATAACCTTCAATGCATTTGTTTAGTACTTTTGTCTGCCCATCAATTTGAGGGTGGTATGCAACATAGTATATATATTCGCCAAGTATTCGATGAGTCTACGAATAATCACAATTTTTTCTTCCCGGCAAGTTTTTTCACTTATACTCGTGAGTCTTAGATTGACGAGTTTTGGCGAGTTCTACGCAAGTACTCGCCACGAGTACCTAACGAGTACTGAGCACATACTCGCCATACGTGGTCCAGACGCATTTTAACAGTCCAAACGTAGAAAAAAAACAGAAAAAAACACTGAAGAGGG
The DNA here is from genome assembly GCA_037957365.1 of Torreya grandis. Lineage (NCBI taxonomy): Eukaryota > Viridiplantae > Streptophyta > Pinopsida > Cupressales > Taxaceae > Torreya > Torreya grandis. The sequence continues at coordinate 2,065,067 of JARHVA010000395.1, read as the reverse complement.
CCAGAGGAGCCTAAACCAGCCAGTATATCGATAAAATAAACATTTAAGTTTTCTTATACTTTAAATTATATTTTATATATATACTTTCAGGATGTTTGAGAGTGGTTTCAGACCTCTAGGAGCTATAATGCAAATTGTAGGTTTTGGAGGATCCTATCATACTTCAAACTTGGTCATATTTCAGCGTTTCAAGAATTCGGACTTAGTCATATTGCAAGGTTTCAAGATTTAAGAGAGAAATCATAGGAGGTATGAAGGCTGCATGAAGGGATGTAGGTATGATAGAATAGTATGAGAACATCTCTCACAAAGTGCCATGAGCCGATCCCACCCCATTATCAGTGCACTCTCTAAGGCATGCACTCAAGAAGATTTGATGCATCAACAAGCTTCTACAAGATAAAGCGTCAGTATAAAACCAAAAAATACCAGTGTATACATATGCCCCACCCAAAGCTCATCACGTGTCACAATAGTGTAACATGGGATGGTGCTTTGAAAAAAATACATATCAACACAAAAGCATAAAGGAAATGCTGATAGAAATGACGATGCAATTTCATACTCTATTTGTATTCAAATTTGATGACATTTTACAGACTCATTTGATACATTTTGTAACTGTAATTTGTACAAATATTATTTTTTTTTTAATAAATTAAGTATTTTTTTAAGTTGTCGAGTATTTGCCAAGTCAAAATTTTTTTGGTCTGGTCTACCGAGTCCAAGTCGAGGCTGAGTATGCAAACTATATTATGAAGTACTCATGTTGAATGTCACCTCAGTGAGCCAGGATGATTCCTTACTAGAAATGTCTTTGGAATGTGGTCCCTATCACAAATGATACGCTGAGGGATCCCACACAACTTTTAAAAAATTGAAAATACAACCTAGAAACTATAGAAGCATTGAAGGCAGCCTTTGTTATGGGAATGAAATGAGCATACCTTGTCAATCAACCCACAATAACAAATATGTGATCAAAGATCTGAAGCTTCCATTGTCCACAATATTGCTAGAAAAAAATTGGGAAAACAACTGTATAAGGGTTTTTACCATCAACATTTTGGACCACTCAAATGGTCCCTCATCAAAATAGATTGTAAATGGAAATTTGACTAAGAACTCTAGTCATGCACATGATGCCATAGGGACTCACTCAGAATTATTAAATGTAATTAACCTATTACAAAAAAAAACCTAAATTGTGACTAGACAATACAAATTAGTGTAACTAGTTGTAAAATAATATATAGTTGTGATAGCCAATTAAATACAATCATAGTGCAGATTTCTAAATCCTTTCACAATCTACCATGATGATGGACCACTTGGGTGGTCCAAAATGTTGATGAGAAAAAAACCTTGCATAGTTGTTTCCCACAAAAAAATTTGGCAAATATTTGATCCTTACCTTCTGCCTGTGAAAGACTGTAGATGAATAACATGAACACCACCTCCCACTTCTGATTGGGGATAGCATTTGGCTGAAGAAGTTTTGGAGGTGGAGAACTCCACTTTGTTGCATTCACAGGTGTCACACTCAACCACAAACATGAGAATATCGTATTTAATGTTTTGCAAATGGAAAATGGTACTTATGTAGTAGACTCAGATTGGCACTTAAGATGGAGAGGATTCATATGAAAGAAGATAAATAGAATGACACCCTCCAACATTGGGAGGGTATTGCCCATGCATGGGGGGATATATGGTTGTTTAAATACCCTGATAAGGATTTTGCAGATGCTTTGACTGAGAGGGCAGATCGTAATTGGGATGAGTTGCATGATACTCAACTTATACGTTTTTCTGGAAGGGTATGTCTGTGGAGGAGTATATAGACAAGTTTCAAGTTCTGGAAACCAAGGCCAATCTTCCCTCAAGTCCAGTGCATAATTTCTGATTGGAGATAGCATGAAGAAGTCTTGGACATGGAGCACTCCACTTTTGCGTTGACGGGTGCCACACTCAACCACAAACTTGAGAATATCATATTTTATGTTTGGCAAATGGAAGATGGTACTTATGCAGTAAACTCAGATTGGCACTTAAGATGGAGAGGATTCATACAAAAGAAGATAAATTGAATGTCACCCTCCAACATTTGGACGATATTGCCCATACATGGGGAGGCATGTGGGGGTTTAAATACCCTGATAAGGATTTTGCAGGTGCAATGACTGAGAGGGCAGATCGTAATTGGGATAGGTTGTATGATACTCAACTTATACATTTTTCTAGAAGGGTATGTCTGTGGAGGAGTATATAGACAAGTTTCAAGTTCTGGAAGCCAAGGCCAATCTCCCCTCAAGTCCAAAGCAAAAATTCTGAGTGGGGATAGCATTTGCTGCGTTGACAGGTGTCACACTCAACCACAAACTTGAGAATATCATATTTCATATTTTGCAAATGGAAGATGGTACTTATGTATTAAACTCAGATTGGCACTTGAGATGGAGAGGATTCATATGAAAGAAGATAAATTGAATGTCACCCTCCAACATTTGGACGATATTGCCCATACATAGGGGGATATATGGGTGTTTAAATACCCTGATAAGGATTTTGCAGATGCATTGACTGAGGAGCAAATTGTAATTGGGATAAGTTTTATGAATGTCAGCTTATACATTTTTCTAGAAAGGTATGTTTGTGGAGGAGTATATAGACAAGTTTCAAGTTTTGGAAGCCAAGGCCAATCTTCCCTCAATTCCAATGCAAAAGATATACATCTACAACCTATGAGCTGAGCTTTGAACAGAAGTATGATTTAAACCAGCCTCATTGGAAAAAGTAATGATTTTAACTACGAGGGTAGAAAAACATATCAAGGCCCTAAGAAAGAACATTGTGGGAACTACTAATAAATCCTTTACATTTTATAGGAAGGGTAAGGAAATGAGCAATCTCGAGTCTCTCTAAATATTCTAACTCCCAAATTGCAAACCTGTCATAAGTGTCCCCAACCTTGGTGTAAGGGCCGTGTTTGTAACCCCAAAAACTTCTACATGCTGAAGATGTGTTTCCATCCAAGTCTTAGCGACCCAATAATGGTGACACCTTTGAACAGCCCAAGAATGAATGTGAACCTGAATACCAAGTTACAGGGGGTTAGGAACAAAGTAACCATCAATTTCTCTTGCTGCCATGAGACGGTTAGACAATCTTGACACCATTAAATTTTTTTCCCATATTAATAAGACTAGAGTTTTAGAAATGGTAGACCCTGGTAACATTTTGGACAAGAATCAATTCCGTAGATTAGATTTTGAACTAGACAATCTGAAAGCTACCCAATCCGAGTCCCATGCCACAAGAATATTGACAGTTTAGGCATGGTGCACAATGTTGAACTCACAATAGTTGATTACACCCTAAGGACAAGTTTTATGCAATGGATGTTGGAGAAGGGGATGTTGTTTTGGGCATCCACTGATTGTATTCACTCTTGATGAACTCCAACAACCATCAAGAAAGGTTCCTCCCCTTTAGGCAAGGGTGTCATGAGTGTACCATTTGATCCTTACCCCCAAAGGAGATCAAGTTTGTTGACTCTAGTCAAAGGGCTAAAATTTTGAAGAAATACCATTTTGCATTTATGGCTCATCATATGGCATGGATACTAATGCAATCAAGGATAGGGGGTCCAATGAAAGACAGTCCTGTCCTTGCAACCTTTAAGCAAACGCACACATGTCACAAAGAATATGAGATTGGAAACCAAAAAACACTTTCATTGATCTATCTTGAGGAGATACAAAGATTATAGACACTACACACTTACTCACTCTTCCTAAGACTACAACACAAAAGAAGAACAACACACAAAAATCCCTTCATGGGCTGAACACTTATCTTTGCTCCTGTATGCTTCATGTCCAAGCACCTACACTCACTTGGAAAGTCTCCTCCAACTCCAGCCTGACCACTCCAAAACCTTTCCTTGCCTTTTCTGCCTCGTGGAGTGACTCTTGGAGTCCCTGTTGATCTTGAAAGTGCTCAAAATGGATATTCGAACGTTTTTGGGCAGTTACAGGAGTGTACAACTGTCACAGACGAAACCGCTGCTTAATGCAATGCAGTGGTTTCGTAACCATCGGTTAATGAAAACCTGCATTATCGGGTGACTTTGTCATGAGCAGAGAACTCCCTACCCCCATTACTGAAACGCAAGGAGCCTATTGAAGTGCTTAGAGATCCGTAGATTGTCTTCATGCTAATTGGTCTCAGAGGAGTGCAAAAACTGAAGATCTTTTTGGGTGATGCAAGATTATTTGATTGCCCGGATGCTTCTGCATCAGATACGAATCCCTCTAATCAACAAGCTCATATCCCTCATATATGAAATTTACTCCATAAATAGCAGGAAGTATTTCAAGTGCTACCAAAGAGTTTCCACCAGATACGGAATTGGAGCATATAATTGAGATAGACCTTACAAATGTGCCTAAAGTAGTTCGCACATGCATGTATGGACACTTTCAAAACTAAAAAATTTGAGTGATTGGTGCATGAACCATTGGAGACGAATTATTGCCCCTAGTAAGAGCCACTATGTTGCAACTTGCACCTATTGTCTAGCCAGCATGAAAGATGGATCTTATCACCTTTGTGTCTATCTCAATGCTTTGAATCACATTAAAATTAAGAACAAATTCTCAATGCCCATGATTGATGATATGTTGGATGAGCTCAATGAGACCAAGTATTTTCCAAGATTGATCTCAAGTCAGGCTAATATCATCTCCTAATATGATTGCAGCTTTCCGATATAAAAAGAAAATAAATCTGCAAAAAAGTAAGCTAAATAGAAAATGTAACAATAAAAATGGGGACATGCACTATTGAGAAGGATTCACGCTACAAACCCGGATGAGAAAACATGTGATGACTCTCTATATTAGATTGATAGAAAAATGAGAAGAGATACAAATCTTACAGTTTTCCCTCAACTTACATTCAATGGGAAGGAAAACCCAGAAAACCCTAATTACGTTATAACACAAAATTTACTAAACTAAACATAATATGACCCCTAATACATTATTACATAAACCATAGGCCAAAGGACAAAATAGGCCATAATATACTTCCATCATTGTTGTGTCTAGGTACACAACAAAAAAAAGGAAGGCAAATGTCCAACAATCAAGAATGGCATATGTAATAATTGTCACAATTCCTAGTACCCTAGCAATCAAAGGAAAGAAAAATATTGTACCTCTGAAATCACATTGTGATTCTCTTAAAACAAGATATTTATAGACAGATAAAGTGATATTGTGACCTAACATTCAAAGATGCAAACAATTCTGGTTTACTTCAAAAGCATTTCCATTGAAACAAACAACGTAATCAGAACTTTCAACCAAGAGAAGATTAGAGGTCTTTGAATTCTGAAAGCCTCCTTTTAGATTCTTGCACCAGAGGGAAATACATATTGAGCCAGCAAAACTCCTTGAGAAAATAATATCAATGCAAAGCTGCCTTAGCATTTAAAAGGATAGCCAAAAAAAGGTAAAATGACATTCGATAATTCATCACTTAAGATTCTAAAGTTTGACTAGCAATATAATATCAGTTCTTAGTGGTATAGATCCTCTATAACTGAAACCCGCAGTCATAGTCCTACTAGATAAACAAGAAAATTGAGTACTCCATTAATCTCGAAGGGAATCCTCAAGAAATGAAATACCAAAAATAACATCCTAACTGAAGCTTATGCTAATGTATATAGTAAAAAATTTATTTAAATTTTAAATAATTTAATATAGCATACCAACATTGTGTGCATGAGAGAGAAACAAAGAAAATATACTAACATCTAAAAATGACCAAAAAAACTCAATACGACTCACAACTACAACACATAATAATTACAAGACGAGTGCCAAAAGCATCTGCCACCTAAGAAAGCAAAAAAAGAATAATTCCAAAGAAAAGTGTAAACCCTGAAAAAATGCAAGACAAAATCTACAAAAACACAATCCCTATGAAATACAAGAAAGGGAGATGAGCTACACCCGCAAGAGAGAAAGCAAACAAGGCATGTGTGCACAAGACTGTATCTATTGCTCTACAACTGAGAATCTAGTATGGTGATTGGGTGTCAGATATGTCAGATCTTACAAATAAGTAAAGCATTTAAACAAACTCAATATGGATGGTAAAAGGCCACTTTACAGTTTAACTTGCGAAATCTCAAACAAATAGATCCAAAAAATAGGTCATATGCTTTGTAAATTACAAGTCCCAAAAATTTCTTTTGTTAGGCAGCTAAGTACAGTTCCAGTACCTCAACTGCTTTAGCTGGCAGTCTAATAATACGTTTTTTATCATGCGTACTACCAGCTGAACGTACTCCCCCAATCTCCTCTCCCTTGTTACAAGAATTTTTTTTAGCTTCCACAGCAGGATCCTTTGCAGCATCTGTATCAGGCTGCTTTCCTCTTCTTCGTCTCCTGCTGGGCCCCCAGTCTTCATCTTCACTAAGTTCGTTTTCATTAGATTCATCTTTTCCAAACATTTCCTGCAAGAATAAATAAAGTATATAACGATATTTTTACCACATTTTCATAAAACTAAATTTGAAGCTCAAACCATACTTTTGCTCTTTCAAAACAGGAACTGGCTGTATTTGTTGCACATTCCTCATGTCACATAAATGAATATAAGTACTAAATGAAGTATTAACCAATCAAATCCCCATAAGAAACTTAACCTGTAGGTGAGAAACAGATCGGGGAAAGAAATAGAAACAAGACAATTTTATTTATTGAGAGCATAAAATACAATTTTAGATTATAAACTAGCATACATATCTTATAGATAAATCTATGTAAAATATACCAATAGATATCATTCTCAAGGCACCTATTTTTGAATTGTGAGTGCCTCGAGAATGATATCTATCGATGTATTTTACATAGATTTATCTACGATATGTATGCTGGTTATATTCTATTGTATCATTTTTGATGTCAAATATTTATTATCTTGAAATTTAAGTTACTATAATTTTAATTATTATTAATTTTATATTTTGATCTCATTTTTAATGTCAAATATTTGTCCTTTTAGAAATTAAAGGGATAATATCATCTCTTGAATGAAGAGATTGACATAAATTAATATATGAAAAGTTGCAAGAAAATTCTCAGTTCTTGATATCCAGAGAAATCAAGCATTTCATTTTCATTTTCTTAGATATTAAATCCAACATTCCTCAATTAATAAGGAAAAGAGACAAAACATTAATATAAAATAAGTGTTAAATCGAACGAAGTTTATTATGATTGTGATTGTATTCCGCGTTTGGATATGTTGTACAATTTTATAAGTTATTTTGGACCTCGCTATTTTCTTTGATTTTGTTTGTTTTTTATAATGTGGACTTTACATGAATTAAATAATTACAAACTTAAATAAATAAATAAATTCTTTTATTTTAAAGTAAATAAAATTACCACAATAACAAATATAATTCACCTACCATATATTTCATGATGGTAAATAAATAAATAAATTCTTTTTTATTTTAATGTAAATAAAATTACCACAATAACAAATATAAAATAAATAATTATATTCTTTTATTTTAAAGTAAATAAAATTACCACAACAACAAATATAATTCACTTATCATATATTCCAACGTGATGAATAAATAAATTCTTTTATTTTAAAGTAAAAAAATTACCACAATAATAAATATAAAATAAATAAATAAATAATTTTATTTTAAAGTAAATGAAATTACCACAATAACAAATATAATTCACCTATCATATATCCCAACATGATAAATATATAATTAAAATTCTTTAGTTTGTAAATAAAATTATTAAAAAAAAATTATAATTCAACTGTCGTGTTATTAAATAATTACGGGTTAATAAATAAATAAATTAAAAATGTATGTAGGTTTTTGATAATGTCGGCTCTCAAATAATTAAATGTTAACACACACACACACACCATTACACAAAATTACTCCCTGGCTGCCACTGTAGGAACACCTGCCGGTGTAATTAAGCTTTAAGATTGATAGTCCAACAAGTCAGTGCAGATAGAAGATTGAGGGAACACAAAGTTACTTCTTTGTATTTCTCTTCAAATAATAAATTTCTTCATTAATATAAAACAGAACGACCAAGCCATCCCCCTATGCATCAATTAAGGATAAAAATGCCTGCCAAATTCTATCCTCTTTAAACAACACTTAATAAATAAGGTTAAACATGATACTCGTTTAAATTCATGATAAAGTCTTGACAAATTATGCAGCATGACAACTTGGAAAAACACAAATGAAATATTAACGCAACTTATGTAGCAAAACAACTTGGGAAAAACTCAAATGTAATACAAAAGCACCCAAATCCCTAGTCCATGTTGAAGATACATAATGTTGTACTGGCCTCACATTGATTCTTAACATGTTTCTTTGACATGAATTTGCCACTCTCATCCAACCTCCTCTCCCTTCCCCATCCTCTATCCTAATGTTCACTCGGGAAAAATCTATTTAATCTATGATGTGACTTTTATTATTAATTTCTATACTTTATTTCAAGATAACCTTTGTGAAGTGTCTATTAGATGTGGAGGATGTTTCGAGCATAATAAGGATGTAGAGGTTTAGTACAAAACAAAAAAAAAAAAAAAAAAAAAAAAATGTTTTTTTTTAATTTGGTCTTGGTCATTTGTAGGATATTTCTAGGTATTTCAATTTAATTATGTTAGATAAATAACATTTGGCTTGATGATTTTTTCCAAGGGTCTTCTACACGATGCAACTTCTGGTCATAACTTTTAATCCCCTGCACAATGCAACCTCTCTGCTGCACTATGTAACCTCTGGACATAACTTTTTAATTGAAGGCACCTATGCACACATGCATGCGCACGCACACACGCTCGTGCCCACGCCCACACCCACACGTGCATACATTGCTACTGTTTTGTTTACAGCACAATAGATAGGCGTTACACAATATTTCATATTATGTTTATTATGTATGACATCTATTTCTACTATTGGCATATATCAACAGTATTAAATATATTCACATTATATTGTTACTTAAGTGGGTCCTAGGAGAAGCCCATGAGCATCCTTGTGTTGCCAATGCCATTTCCTTCTTTGCTGCCAATTCTTGATCGGATTTAGGTTGCATCACCTCCTCCAGTGCTTTTTCCATTCATTTCTGCCAATACACTTCTTTTGCCTTAGTCAACCTCCCTCTATGATGTTTCTCATGGAAAGGATGTGAGTTAGCTCCAAGTGGTCAATTCCTTATCTTCCTGCACCAGTGCCTTTAGGTGGTGTTGGGGCAAAGAGGCCATTGGGGCATCACTAACCAAATGATAAATGAATCCATCCTACTCCAAACGAATTTTGTTAATATCTCCATGCATCTCTTCCACCGAGTGTTGCCATGCCACCGCTTCTCCCTCAGCGTTCTTCAAGCATACTTCAATTTTGTTCAAAGCTACATTATCAATTTGTCCCCCTTTGTGCCCTCGGGTATCTGTTTGGGACATACCTAGTCCAATTACGAGTTTGGTTCACCCTACGTACGCCCAAGACGGTCTGGGTTTAGCCAAGTCTTACTAAAGGTCTCGGGCATACCAGAACCCAAACCATCCCAAGCCTACTCGAACCATCCTAGGAATACCCAAACCACCTCGTGCTTACCTAAGGTGAACCAAACACAAACCCATTTAATTTTGCCTTTTCTTTAATTTTATTTTCCACAATTTGAATCGAAGTAATGAAAAAACACTTTAAAAACCCTAGATGCTGATAAAACTCAAAAAGATAACACAAAACAACACACTTATCTCTCATTTGCTCATTTAGAGTTGAAACTTCATCAACCAAAGTTCCAAATACAGTGTTATCATATTCCTACTCCAATATGAGTGCCCATTCACTGCCAAAGTGATTGAGGAGCTTGAAAGGCGGAGGATTCTTGGATCGAAGGTAAGTGTAAACACCCTAATTTGGTCAAGCAACCACGAGTACTATGTCTTTTGTTTCTCTTTCAAACAAAGGTCTTAGTGATGGTTATAGTCCCTGTTCACAGTCATCTTGAGTCTTTTTTATCTTTCTTGTGCCTTACTTTTCTTTTTTCGACACTCCTAGCAGTCACAGGTCACCTTTTCTCAGTCATAGGGGCCCCTAGCCTGTCATCCCTCATTTTTGCCCTATTCTAAGCCTTAGGACATTCGTGCCTCTTTCAGGACAGTAGCGCCACATGGCGCTACTGTCTACTTGTGGCTTTAGTGTCCGACAGGCCCTTTCACCCATGTTTGAATCCTAACCCCTCTGTGACCCTTCTCTTATGTTTTTTATATATTCTTCATAACTTGTCAACCAGCAAACAAGGTATTATATTCAAAACAAATATCCTCCTATATAAGGAGCCTCACACGGTATTTTACATCTAGCACTTACTATTTTGGCACTTATTTACATAAAATCAACCAATAGTACAGCTCAAATACTTTGCATACTACTCAACTTTCACACCTACATATTTGCATGCTTGATCAAAGAGGGGCCTAGGCAAGATTCATTCTAACATACCGTGCAAGTTGATGGTGCATGTTCCCTAAGGAAGAACTACATGCGATCTGAGACCCCTAGCATCAAGATTAATGTAGGCAACACCCAGGACAATAGGGTTTCTACTTCACATGATTGTAACATCCCACAACCTAGTTTTTCCTTTCTTTTTGCATTTGATTAGTTCATTGTTTCATGTGTGCAGGTATTCATTAGAGTTTTGGGGAATATTCAGCCAAAAAAGTGACACAGATGAGCTCCCGCGCAACACAAAATCACCTACAGGACCTCTAGAAATTCTCGCAGCTTCCTTGAAAGTTACAGACAATGACTACAGAAATGACATTAGCATCAGAATTGGACACTAGCACCACATGGCGCTACTTTCTTAATAGAGGCGCTACTATCCGGAGCCAAATCTCGAAAAACAGTCAAAAGACAAAAGATTCATGTGTCTACTCAACTGTTTCCAGTACCTTGATCGGCGAAAAACTCTGTGTATATCCCGATTTCATTTTCTCCTTGCGCTTACAATTTTTGGAGAGTTCCATAGAATCAATAATTTTGAATCTTATTCCAAATTAGCAACAGACTCAGCGCTTTAATCTAGCTTAGGATTTACATGGTAAAACCCTAAAAGGTTAAAACATTTGGTGAACCTGACTTACTTCGAATGTGGCTTCAAAACCGTAATTTTCCTTAAGGTTTACATTCTCTAAAATTTAGTACATTAAATTAGAGTTACAAAAATTTGATTTTCTGATTTTTTGGCTTAACCTAGATAATTTAATTAATCTTAAATTCGGGTTTTATTTATTTGATTTAATTTAAAACTTGCAACACAACCCTAAAATCAAAACCATAGATCCACATACTAGATATAGAGATGAGTTAACCTTTTAGGGTTTTACTATATAATCCTAAGCTAGATTAAAGCGCTGGGTCTATTGCTAATCTGGAATAAAATTAAAATTTATTGATTCTATGGAACTTTCTAAAAATAGTAAGCACAAGGAGAAAAGGAACTTATTTGGATACACAGAGTTTTTCGCGGATTAGGGTATTGAAAACCGCTGAACAGACACAAAGGAATCTTTCATCTTTTCACTATTTTTCTAGATCTAGCTCCAAACAGTAGCTCCCTCTTAAGATAGTAGCACCATGTGGCGTTAGTGTCCAATTTTAGGTCTAATGTCCTTTTTGCAGTGATTGTTTATAACCTTCAAGGAAGTTGCAGGAGTTTCTAGAGGTCCTATAAGTGATTTTGTGTCACGCGGGAGCTTGTTTGTGTCTCTGTTTTGGTTGAATATTCTCCAAAACCCTAATGAATACTTGTACACATGAAACAATGAACTAATCAAATGTAAGAGGAAAGGAAAAACTGAGTTGTGAGATGTTACAATCACGCAGAGCAAAACCCCTATTGTCCTAGCCCCTACCTAGATTAACCTCAATGTTAGGGGTTTCGAATTACATGTAGTTCTCCCTTAGGGAATGTGCACCATCAACTTGCACGGTATGCTAAAATGAATTTCGCCTAGGCCCTTCTTTAATCAAGCATGCAAATATCTAGGTGTGAAAGCTAAGTAGTATGAAAAGTATTTGAGCAGTACTATTGGTTGATTTTATATAAATAAGTGCCAAAATAGTAAGTGTTAAATGTAAAATGCCTTGTGAGGAGGCTCCTTATATAGGAGGATCTTTGTTTTGAATATAATACCTTGTTCGTTGGCCGACAAGTCGTGAAAAATATATAAAAAAATAAGAGAAGGGTCATGGAGGGGTTAGGACTCAAACACACGTGAAAGGGCCCATCAAACACTGAAGCCACAAGTGGACATTAATGTGACACTATTGCCCTGAAAGTGGCGTTAATGTCTTAAGGCTCAGAACAGAGCAAACATCAGGGATGATAGGCTAGGGGCACCTGGGATTGGGTAAAGATGACCTATGACTGTTGGGGGTGTCCAAAACAGGGAAAATAAGACATAAGAAAGACCAAAAGACTCAAGATGACCATGCGAACAACGACTATAACGATCACTAAGACTCTTATGTGAAAGAGCAACAAAACACATATTACTTGTGGTTGTTTGACCAAATTTGGTTGTTTACATTTGCCCCCCCTTTTATTCTAATAATGCAATGAAATGAAAGTATTAGAGTAAAAGAAAATGGAAATGCATACCTGTGTGAATGTAATTTGGATTTGGCCCACTTCTTGGCTAGAGAAGTGGATAATAACTGGAGTGTAACAAGGGAAAAAACATGTGGCGAATACCCCGTGTACTAAAACTGAATGTATGGAGAAACAAGGCTCGCTTGCTCCCACTTTGAATCTTGAGTAATGTAAACTGAATGTGTGTAGAGACAAGGCTCGCTTGCCCCCACTCTGAATCTGATCAAAGTAAATTGAATGTGTGAAGAGACAAGGCTCACTTGCCCCCACTCTGAATCTAAGTGATGTAAACTAAATGTGCGAAAAAACAAGGCTCGCTTGCCCCCACTCTGAATCTAAGTAATGTAAATTGGGTCTGAGGTAATGCTATGGATCAACCATTGCAGACAATCCTATGACCCAAACTGGTGAAAACCCGGTAACAATACTGGTGACGTTACCAAGTGTACCCTGGTAAATCTAAAAATGGGAAATAAGAACGTGCGCTCAACATCGTGCCCCCTAACCTTGATATATGAGCGATGTAGTTATGTATCAGAATATCTAAACAAACTAGTATACTTGTGTCAAAGTTGTACATCTGTGTAGGGTGTATATATGAATACCTGTGTAAAACCACCTGTACAAACCTATGTAGACCTATGCATCCGTATATCGTGAATTTGAATGCCTATGTAAACCTGTGTAGACCCGTGTGTCTGAAAATCTGTGACTCCAGATGCTTATGTAAACCTACGTAGACTTGTGCGTCTGTATATCTAAAATTATGTGAAAATCTGTGTAAACCTATGTAGACCTGTGAGTTTGTATATCTGAAAATCTAACTCTGAATGCATGTGTAACCCTGTGTAGACCGGTGTGTATAAATCTGAAAATCTGTGACTCTGGATGTCTGAAGCAATCTATGCATATGCAACCAAAAGTGGTAAGGATCGATTGTGCTGGTATTACTTGGAAGTTGTGATGTTGTATTAGGTTTGAATAATGAATTGATTGTGTCGGAGTTGATGATTTAGTGTGTAGTTGAATAGGTATTTAGTATGTTGTATTGTTAATATAATGTGATTGTTTTTTGTCGTTTTGCATGTTTGAAAATGACAAAAGGATTGGTTTTACCAATATGGGACATAGCATATCGTTATCAAGTCCCAAATGCAAGAAACAGTTCACAAATCGGAGCTACGGTTCTCGAGATATAGCAATAACAAGAGAGTTGTGCTAATTAGTGAAATTGGTTTGCATGGGTACTCTTAATAAGATGGCATTGGGTAAGTTATGACTTCAACAAGCCATTTTGAATCATTGACAATTTATTTGCATCATTTGAGTGGAAAGAATTTTGTGTCTGGGAGAGAGAAACATGCCAAGGAGACAAGCTACTAGTTTGTCGCACTATGAGGAGGTCGAGGCACGAATTCAGATCGGGGAAGAGGTTCCCTTGGTAAGGGACTCAGAGTTTTCCCGTGTTTATCATTTTTGTTAGCTTCTTTATTGTTTTTGCTGGAAAATCACTGTTTTAGGGCTATTTTGGAGAAGCTGGCACTAGTGTCCCATTCAGGGTGCTACTGTCCAAATCCTGGCATTACTCTCCTCTAGGCAGCGCCAATGTCCAGTAGGCCCAAGATGTGATGCTTCACATGGTTGATTGATTTTTTATGCCTGTTGTTTGTTGGTTTTAATTTTTGTTTTATCGATGTCAAATTTGGGTGTAATTTTGTAAGTTGATGCCCGTATGAGGGACTTTCGTACGAGTAAGATGATGGAGACTATACGGGATTTGCCCTTCTCTGATGAGGAGATAGAGGTGCTCGAGAGAACAGGCCTGCAATATGTTGCTTTCCTGGAGCCTATACCTTGGGATAAGCATATGATCATTGCATTATGTAAGAGGTAGAATGCAGACACATGTTATGGCTACCTACGAGGGAGATGACTGTGACATTGGAGGATGTATATCAAATCCTACGGTTGTTGATCTCTAGGCAATGGGCTATATTACAGGGGGCTACTAGTCCTCGAGTTATACAGCGGGAATCTAGGTACTTCTCTGCCATGGTGGTGGGAACTGATCGAACAAGGAGTCAGAGTGACATTGTTGACCATGATTGTGATGGCCGATGTTCCACGATTGTGGAAATTTCTAGTTGTGTTGTTGTCGTCATATGTTGTTGTGGATGGGAGTGGTGTCTCGATCTCTTACAAGATGCACGAGATAGTGCAGGACATTGAGCATCATGGCACCATGTATTCTTGGGGTCGTACCATGTTGGTTTATTTATACAGGGACTTGTGTCGCTTTACATAGGAGATGAGTGATGGGAGTATCGGTGCATCAACACTATTACACTACTGGGCATACGAGCACATAGCTATGAGTAGGCCAGTGGCAGATCTATGGGATAGATGGGCTCATCCATAGGTATTTGCAGAAAGATGGACTAGGATGGGCATGCACCGAGGAGTACTACATATTGTCGACAGTTACTGGACAGTTTGAGAGCAGAGGATATCATCTAGAGACCCTACAGGGGCTATCAGGGTTGCCCTGAGGATGGCTCACAGTTGAGGCAGATTCGAGTTTGTTGTTGGATACATGATTGTTGAGAGAATGTATACAAGCGGTTTCAGTATGAGAGGTGACCTGACAGTTCAGTATTGTACAGGATGTGCCCCCAACACCTATGGTGTGGTTGAGGAGTTCTCGGGCTCTTCCGAGGCCAGGTAGTAGGTCGAGGCCATCGATTGCTAAGCTAGCTCCTATGCCATTGACAAAGCGTGGTCCTGAGATTGAGGTACCGGATGTGGACAATGTTGAAGTGACTGAGGCCTACGCGACCTAGTGGAGTGAGCACATATGGGCACCTCAATTTCCGAGGTGGGATGATCGTTGATGAGGTATTAATGTAGAGCCCTTGAGGGTTGATGATGGTAAGTTAGTTTGTTTGTATGTTCTGTGTAAAGTTGATTACGTGTTTTTATATAATAGGATTCTTATAAATTGTATGGATACTTGCAGGGGTAGAAGATGACGAGTATTGGGAGGTTACCATTGAGTCGGTGTTGTGTGAGTTGACACGACATATCCTAGATGATGTCGTGGATGATGGATTGGTGGAGAGGGCCGCCAATGTTGTTAGGGTGCATGCTCATTTGTTTGATCGAGTAGCAATAGGGACTGCAACATTCAGGGGAGCAACAACAAATAGAGATGAGTTACGTGCAGAACTACAGAGGGTTAATCTCACTGAAGTCGTATCTAGGTCGTCTACTATACGACTACTAGCCCCACCTAGAACATCAGGAGAGGGCATGGTATGCCTCTACAACTCTGCACATAACTCATCTCTATTTGTTGCTACTCGCCTGAGTATCGTAGTTGCTATTGTCGTCCGATCAAACCAATAGACATGCACCCCAACAACATTGATGGCCCTCTCCACCAATTCATCATCCACGGCATCATATGAAATATGCCGTGTCAACTCACGCAGCGCCGACTCAATGGTGAACTCCCAATACTCGTCATCTCCTGCACCTGCAAGTATCCATACACTTCATAAGAATCCTATTATATAAAAACACATAATCAACTTTACACAGATCATACAAAAAAATTATCTAATTTACCATCAACAACCCTCAAGGGCTCTACATCTAGTACCTCATTTGCGACCATCCCACCTCTCGGGAATAGGGGTGCCCATTTGTGCTCACTCCACCAAGCCACGTAGGCCTCAGTCACTCCCACATTGTCCACATCCGATACCTCGATCTCAAGATCACGATCAATCAACAACATAGGAGCTAGCTCAGCAATTGATGGCCTCAGCCTACTACTTGGCCTCGCAAGAGCCCGAGAACTCCTCAACCACACCACAGTCGTTGGGGGCACATCCTGTACAATAGCAAACAATTAGGTCACCCTCTCCTAAAACCGCTTGTATACATCATCCCAGCAATCATGTATCCAATAACAAACCCGAATCTGCCTCAACTATGTGTTATCCTCAGGCCACCCTTGATAGCCCCTATAGGGTCTCCAGATGATATCCTCTACTCTCAAACAGTCTAGTAACTGCTGACAATATGTAGTACTCCTCAGTGCATGCCCTATCCTAGTCCATCTCTCTGCAAATACTTGCAGATGAGCCCATCCATCCCATGGATGTGCCACTGGCCTACTCACAGCTATGTGCTCATATGCCCAACAACGTAATAATGTCGACCCACCGATACCCCCACCACTCATCTCATGTGTAAAGCAATACAGGGCCTTGTATAAATGAGCCAGCATGGTACGACCCCAAGATTACACAATGCCATGATGCTCATTGCCTTACACTATCTCGTACATCCTGTAAGAGATCGAGACACCACTCCCATCCACAACAACAAATGACGACAATAGCACAGCTAGAAATTTTCACAATTGCAGAACATCGGCCATTACAATCATGGTCAACAATATGTCACTCTAACTACTGTGCGATGAGTCCCCGCTGCCATGGCAAAGAAGTACCTAAATTCCCATTGTATAGCTCGAGGACTAGTAGCAACCTGTAATATAGCTCATTGCTTAAAGATCGACAACCACCGGATCCGATATACATCCTCCAATGTCACAATCGTCTCACTCGTAAGTAGCCAAAACATACATGTGTCTACATCTCACCTCTCACATAATGCAGTGATCATATGTTTATCCCACGACATAGGATCCAAGAAAACAACATATTGCAAGCCTACTCTCGAGCACCTCTATCTTCGCATCAAACAAGGGCAAACCCCACATAGTCTCCATCATCTTGCCTGTACGGAACTCCCTCATACGAGCATCAACCTGCAAAATTACAACCAAATCTGACATCATTAAAACTAAAACTAAAACCATCAAACAACAACAGGCATCAGAAATCAATCAACCATGCTAAGCATCACATCTTGGGCCTACTGGACACTAGTGTTGCCCAAAGGACAGTAGTGCTAGACAATAGCGCCACACTCTGGATAGTAGCACCAAGATCTGGACAGTAGCGCCCAGAATGGGACATTAGCTCCAACTTCTCCAAAACAGCCTTAGAACAATCCTTTTCCATAAAATATATTAAAGATACTAATGCGCCAATTTCGCTAATTAATACAACTCTCTTGTTATTGCCATATCTCGAGAATCATAGCTCCAATTCACGAACCGTTTCTCGCACATGGGACTTGACAGCAATACGCTTTGTCCCATATTAATTAAACCAATCCCCTCATCATTATCAAACCTACAAAACAACAAAAAACAATCACATTATATTGACAATACAACCGACCAAGCATCTATCCAACTACACACTAAATTATCAACTCCGACACAATCAATACGTTAATCAAACCCAAAACATCACAACTGCCAAATAACACCAGCACAATCGATCCTTACCACTTTTGGTTACATATCCTCATCACAGTCTCGGCTCTCTCACTAAAAAAGGGGGCAAATATGCATTAGATTGTTTCAGACATACAGAGTTACATTTAGATATACAGACACACAGGGCTACACAGGAATTTAGATGCACATATTTTCAGACACAAGACTACACAGGGATTCAAATGCACATATTTTCAAATATATATACACACACAGGTCTACACAGGTTTACACAAGCATACAGAGTCACAGATTTTCAGATATACAGACACATGGGTCTACACAAGTTTACATAGGCATTCAGAGTCAGATTTTCAAATATATAGACACACGGCTTTACACAGGGTTACATAGGCATTCAGAGTCAGATTTTCAGATATACAAATGCACAGGTTTACGTAGATTTTCACAGGGTTTTGGATATACAAACGCATGGGTTTACACAAGACTACACAAGCATTCAGATTCACAAATTTTCAGATATACGGACGCACAAGTCTACATAAGTTTGCATAGCCTTTACACAAGAATTCAGATATACACTCTACATGAATAAATAGCTTTGACATAGATATCCCAATTTATTCGGATACACAGTTGCATCGCTCAGATATCAGGATTAGGGGGCATGATGCAGAGCACACGTTCTTAGTCCCCATTTTCAAATTTATCAGGTTACACTTAGTATCGTCACTAGGTTTTCATCAGTTTGGGTCACAGGACCATCTATAGCGGTTGATCCATATTTTCACACCAGACCTAGTTTACATTACTCAGATTCAGAGTGGAGGCAAACGAGCCTTGTTTCTCCACGCATTTAGTTTACCTACTCACTTTCAATACAAGGGGCATTCACACCATATGCTTCCCTTCACATGTTACACTCCAATTTTTATCCACTTCTCTGGTCAATAAGTGGGCCAAATCTAGATTACATTCACACGGGTAAGTACAGAGACGCATTTCTATTTTCTTTTACTCTAGTACTTTCATTTCATTGCATTACTAGAATAAAACGAGGGCAACTGTAAACACCCTAATTTGGTCAAGCAACCACAAGTACTGTCTTTTGTTGCTCTTTCACACAAGGGTTTTAGTGATGGTTATAGTCCTTGTTCGCATGGTCATCTTGAGTCTTTTTTATTTTTCTTGTGCCTTACTTTCCCTGTTTTCGACACTCCCAGCAATAACAAGTCACCTTTTCCCAGTCGTAGGGGCCCCTAGACTGTCATCCCTAGTTTTTGCTCTAATTTGAGCCTTAGGACATTAGTGCCACTTTCAGGACATTAGTGCCACTTTCAGGACAGTAGTGCCACTTTCAGGACAGTAGTGCCACATGACGCTAGTGTCCACTTGTGGCTTCAGTGTCTGTCAGGTCCTTTCACCCATGTTTAAGTCCTAACCCCTCTGTGACCCTTCTCTTATGTTTTTTACATCTTTTTCATGACTTGTTGGCCAGCGAACAAGGTATTATATTCAAAACAAAGATCCTCCTATATAAGGAGCCTCACAAGGCATTTTACATCTAACACTTACTATTTTGGCACTTATTTACATAAAATCAACCAATAGTACAACTCAAATACTCTGCATACTATTTAGCTTTCACACCTAGACATTTGCATGCTTGATCAAAGAAGGGCCTAGGCGAAATTCATTCTAGCATATCGTGCAAGTTGATGGTGCACGTTCCCTAAGGGAAAACTACATGCGATCTGAGACCCCTAGCATTGGGGTTAATGTAGGCAGTGGCCAGCGCAACAAGGGTTCTGCTCCGGGCGATCGTAACATCCCACAACCCAATTTCATGTGTGCAGGTATTGATTAGGGTTTTGGAGAATATTCAACCAAAACAGTGACATAGACGAGCTCCCATGCGACATAGGATCACCTCCATGACCTCCAAAAACTCCCGCAATTTCCCTGAAAGTTACAGACATTCACTACAGAGAGGACATTAGCGCCAAAATTGAACACTAAAGCCACATGACGCTACTGTCCTAAGAGGGACACTACTGTCCTAAGATTGGCGCTACTGTTCGGAACCAGATCTTGAAAAATAATGAAAAGACGAAAGATTCCTCTATGTCTGCTCAGTTGTTTATAGTACCTTGATTCGCGAAAAAATGTGTATATCCAGATAAGTTCATTTTCTCCTTGCACTTATTATTTTTGGAAAGTCCTACAGAATCAATAATTTCCAATCTTATTCCAAATTAGCAACAGACCCAACCATTTAATCTAGCTTAGGATTTACATGGTAAAACCTAAAAAATTAAAACAATAAGCTTTTATTGTTTTTTAGTATTTGGTTTCATATTGTTTTCAATCTTCACATCCTTTCTTGCTTTCTTTTTCCCTTTTTTTTTTTTTTTGTCATTTATTTAAAAAGTACATGTAGGCTATGCCTAGGGTTTTCTTTTTTCATTTTGCATAAGGCTAAAATTGTGTTGCTTTTTAAACTTGTAGCTATAGGCATTCAAATGGGAGCAAGTGGTAACTCCGCAGGGCAACCCCAATTCAAAACTAATATGTAGCCACTTTGGAAGTATGTCACAATGCTAAAGTAGGTTCCAGGTGGTGCAAATTATATTTAGGTATGTAATGGTTGCAATCTTAGACAGACTAGCTCAAACAATCGGATAAAAGCCCATTTGTGTGCAAACCTAGCGAGGGCATCAATGCTTGTTTAGGGAAGAAGGATGCATCGATGCCAACGTCAATAATAATAGGGTAAATCAAATACAAAGAATAAGCAGATGCAATGGTTGCCTTGATATAAAGTCATTCTTTGGCAAAAAAAGATCTTGATCAAGGAAACCACACGTTTCCCCATCTCCTACCAGTTCCCCAGTTGTAAATCATCCTTTTTTGGCAACACCCTCCACACACGAAGAGGATTCTCGTCTTGCATGCAAAATAACAAAAGGACCATTGTAAAAGTCATTTCAAAACGAGTATAGAGATATCACTAATGAGCTCATCATGCGATATGTGTATGCCAATGCCATGTCCTTCCTTTAATGTTATCAAGTTACCATATTCGCAGGTTATGGTGTGAGGGGTCAACGAGGCCCCCAAAACACTACAAAGGTCCAAGTTATGAGAAGCTCCAAACCCCCTGATTGATAAAGGAAAAAAACCTATAGAGGATTCATTGCAGTCCATTAGGGATTCATAGGCCAAAATGAGGGTGCCCATCATTTCTAATGAATGGGAAGATGCTATAAATTGGCCTTTGATTAATGTCCTTGTAGTGTGCCATAATGGGACAATGTTTTTAAAATTCATTGAATGTGAAGGGCGTGTTAAGAATGCCCAATTCGTCGCCAACATCCTCTTTGAAGCCACTAAGGTAGTGGGGCCTCAAAACATTGTCAAGGACATAACAAACAATGCTAACAAATTGCAAAGCCGCAAGTATGTAGATGGAGACTAGGTATGGACACATATTTTGGACACACCTTGTGTTGTCCACTAAAGCAACCCACTGTTGCAAAAGTTGGGCAAGAAAATCAAGTATCAAACGAATGTACGCTGAGGCCGAAGAGATCCTCAATCTGTCATGAACCATCTCATGATGCAGGCCATCTTTAGGACGTTCTCGAAGTTGGAGCTATTGAAGGTATGTGAAATTTTTTATTTTTTTTAATTTATTAGTTTTGATTTATAATTTAAATAATTAATTTTACATCATCTACTTTGTTTTTTAAATTTAAAATTTAAAAAACAAAGTAGAGAATGTTGTAACAATGTAACTTGTAGCCATCAAGGGGAAATGCAAGAGAAGCAAGTTGGTTGCATTTTGAGGACGTCCAATGGCCAGTTCTTAGCTACATCCTCTTCCTTTCCCTCTCGAACCTCGAACAGTCCTCTCCTCCATACAAAAAGCCCTCGACCCCTGGCCAGTCGGGCAAGCGCACACAAAGAGTTGATGGTAGGTTGGTGGAGGAATGGATTCGGCAAGGTCTTTCCCCAACGGATATTAATGTCATCCTCAAGGATCCCCCTCGATCTCTACCCCTACTATAGGAATTGGGGGGGTGTGCCTCCTTCACCTCAGAGGTAGGCTTCATCCTCACAACTTGGGGTAACTCGCAGGAATTTATCGCTCAAGGGGATAAAATTCTAACACATTTTGAGAACACAAAGTAAGACTATGGTGGACTACTCGCCCCTCCTGGCCTCAAAAAAGAACAAGGTTCCAATTGCTCTCCCACTCCTTGTTTGATTTCCCTCTTTTTTTTTCTACTACAAGTCTTTTTGGTTTGTTGATGAGTTGATTATTATTGCTTGTTAAATGAATTGTTCTCCCTAGATGGCTCAATCACCTCCTAGTGTTGTTTTCTCATATTATAAAGTCTATTTTCAAGTTGTAGTAGTTATGTCACCTCTGCCTTCTCTTTTGTTAACAATGCACTTTCAATAAAGTTTCATACAGGGGAGGGCCCCAATAGAATCCCTTAATCAATCAAAAAACAATGTCACTTGTAGAATTCTGAACATTTTTTAATATTTTTTGTTTCAATTTCCTACTAGGTTGTTAAGACTCAATCCGTCTCACACACAATCATCTTGAGACAACTTGTGAAGGTGCGAGATGCACTTTGCAACATGGTTATCAACAACCTTTGGAATGTATGGAGGCAATCGAAAACTGAAAGAACCCATAAAGGGAAGAAGTTGATCCTAGATGACTAGTGATGGGCTCGTGTAGATTACTTGTTTAGTTTCACTAAGCCCATCATGAATATGGTTCAAATTATTGGCCTGGATCAGCGAAGGTTGGCAGAGATCTATGATGGCATCAACTCAATGATTGAGAACTTAAAGGCCATTATAAATGCAAAAGTTTAATATCTTGAGGAAAGTCTTTCCAAACAAGTGCAATCATATCTTATTAATCAGTTGAACAAAATGACCACCCCGCTGCATTTTCCTGTCTTTGCATTGACTACTAGATTCTAAAGCACCAAGATCTTTTCTTTGCCTAGGAGAGTGCCACTATAAAAGGATGTTGAAGTCAGTGAAGGGTATAAGATAGTGTTCACTAGGCTCTTCCCTGACACTGAGGTAGAAGATGTGGCTATGAGCGAGTTTTGGAAATTTCATAACCTCCACAGGTCACAGCCTTGGCTTTTTTTGGGACAAGTTACGTGGTGGTACCTCCATGGCCAAGGACCCATGCACCTACAATATCCTTCAATCAAAACCTTATCATGCGTAAGTTTTTTATGTTTTAACTCCCAACTTTAGTTTTGTTTTGAATTTTAAATTTAAGTTTACTTTTATAAATTTTAATTTTGCATTGATTTTGCCTTATATATTGCGAGTTTATCTTCATCTAGGTGAAACAAGAGCACATATACCTTTATCCACTCAATTATTTGTAACAAGCTGGCAGCAAAAAAGGCATAGGAGTTGGTCT
Organism: Torreya grandis; assembly: GCA_037957365.1. Lineage (NCBI taxonomy): Eukaryota > Viridiplantae > Streptophyta > Pinopsida > Cupressales > Taxaceae > Torreya > Torreya grandis. The sequence continues at coordinate 2,041,465 of JARHVA010000395.1, read as the reverse complement.
ATGTGCATTCCAACTTGCACCTTCTATCGCACAAATAGGAGTACAAGGAAGGGGCAATGAAGCATTGGGATGTAGACCCAAAGCTTGCTAACTTGGATGCTTCCATTTCCCACCGTTTATTACTCGACATAGCGACTTCGTAGGCTTCACAGGACCCACATAGCATAGCTAGTTGGAGTTCCAATGGAAGTGTTTGTGCTTGTTGAGCCACATAATGATGTTCATGCTGATGCTCTTGATGAAGAGCAATATGACAATCAATACTCATTTTGTGAAGGTTTTTGGAATCAAATGTGTAGTAAACATTTGCTCTGGGATTTCAAACCTCTCTACATGATCCATTATCAAGGAAAGGTATGAAGCCAATGCTTGCCACAATAGATGAGATTTAGTATTCTTAAATAAGCCGATGGAAAAGAGGAAGGAGGTAAATGATTGAAGAAAGGTCGGCGCAGAGAGACAAAAAAGGAGAGAGAAGAAGAAAACAAAAGTAGGATGAAAGGGGGGACTAACCGAAAAAAGATTGATTTAATGAATTGAATTAAATTAATCATTGAACTAATTGACTTATTAACAATAGTCTAAACTATTGATTAATAAGTCATTTATAAATGACTTATTAATCAATAGTTTAGACTATTGTTAATAAGTCAATTAGTTCAATGATTAATTTAATTCAATTCATAATCAATCTTTATCGGTTAGTCCCCTAATCCCCTGCCTCATCCTCCTACTTTTGTTTTATTTTTTCTCTCCTTTCTCTCTCTAAGACAACCTTTCTTCAATCCATTACATCCTTTCTCTTTTCCATAGGTTTATTTAAGAATATTAAATCCCCTCCATTATGGCAAGCATTGGCTTCATACCGTTCCTTGATGATGGGAACTATAAAGAGGCCTAAAACGTCAAAACAAATTTGTCACTCCAAAACAAAAATATATTTTTTTTTAATAATTTAATATTTATCATGACATTTAGCATTCAGTTAACATTACCAATTTAAGAGTAGTTTTTGTGTTTTTTTTTTATTCTATGCATATTATGTGGCTACTTCCTCTTTGTTGGGATAGAATATTTATATTTTTTATTGTTTATAAAAAAAATGTAAGGTTGTACCCAAGCTGTACATGGAATGTAAAAAATCATTGTATTGGTGAACTCGATTCACCGTACCCGAACCTGTACCCAAAATGAACCAGCTACTTAGGTTCAAGGCAGTGATGGGCACCGATATGGGTACAATAGATGTCTTCTTAATGAGAAAGTATGAAATCAAACCCTGAAGCTTCCTTCTTTTAGTGAGTTTCTTCAAATTAAAACGCAACACTTGTTAAAGGATAGCCTGGAGTAGAGTCCTTCAAATTCAAGTTCAAGTGCGACGATGACCTTGGAGTTTCCTTAAACAATCAAGTAGCGAACATTGAGATATTTTACTATTTTCAGAGCTTTAACTACTCCTATCGCCTTGGCCACATTGTTAGTCTACCCACCTAGGTTAATGGAAGAGGCCCCAAAAAAGACTCCAACCTCATTTTGAATCAGGCCCCTAGCTCCCACTGGGCCTGGACTCCCCCAAACAGTGCCACGAAACGTAAGTTTGCACAAGCCAACGGTTGTTGGCAACCATTTATATAATTAATGCACGGGTTAGTTAAAAAATTATTGATATCATGCAAAAATGTGTATTTTTTAATTACATAAAATCTCTAAACTAAAAATTTGCATCCATGTAATAAAAACTATTTATAAAATGCGAACAACAATAATAGTAATATCACCAACTTCATATAAACTTTAAAACCTAAATTATACCCAATATAATCTATAGATTAAAAGCCATAATCTCTCTATCATGTGAGTATGCCTTTCTAAAGATAGCTGCTGCCAGTGTTGGGACACGAGAAAGGAAGTGCATACTTGAATGGAATAACATCCTTCGCCACAAGCACTCGTCCTAGAATGCAGCTGGGGTGTTTAATATATGAAGTCATATACAATGGTATGGCATTTAGATTTAGGGTTTTGTTGTTCTCAATCAAGTTTTATTGTGTTTTAGGTTTTAATTTGCAGTCATGTTTTTTAAATTAAAGATATTATATCTTCAAAGTACAAACAAGTTAATCAAATAGGTCCGAATCAAACCTATCTGGTTCAGACTTCCTAAAAACTTCAGGTCAGACCAAGTATCAACCATGTTCCGCCAAACCTAGTAACTATGCTCATTCCTTTGTCCCCATAGTGTAGCAGTAGAAAGTTTTCTAAATGCACCAATGCGAAAGGAAATAACTATGTTCTGAATTCTTAGATGTTGAGTAGGAAGAAGGGCACTTGTCGCTTTGAAGTCTAAAGCCCAATTTCAACCTAACACACGAACTCCCATAAAGTTTTGAAGAGCGAAGATGGCTGGCATACACTAGAGAAGAGCTAAATTTGTCAGAAGCTATAATAGACTACAGCTTACTGGTATGCAGTTTACATTCAAAATACTTGTAAATAATAAAACTACTTGCAGTCACTTCCCACTGCTGGATAAATGAAAACTAACTTCTGTCTAAAGTATTGAAGGGTTACCAAGGAGCTATCTTCATTTGCAACTAAAGGGAAAAATTCTAGCGCCAAGCAATCAACAACATATTAGAGAGGTCAACCGTAGACCGACTGATTTCTGATATTGAGCAAGAAGCACTGAGCTTATGCTTTATAACACCCTGAATCTTCAAAAGAAAGTCTTACAACACAGCTAAGTAAAGTATAAATTGAATTGTTACATAGAGCACAACTGATATTCTTTCTTGCTTTTAAATATTAAAAAGTAGCAATTTCGGCTTTATACTTACATCATTCAACTTCTTATAATCAACATCTTTCCTTTGTCGTCGCCCTGAAACTGGAAAGTCTGGACCACCATTCTCATCAGAATCCAAACAAATTTGGGCATCTTCTTTTTCCTCATCATTGTCTGTGCACCTCTTCTTTCCCTTAGAGATGTATCCATTTAGATCATCTGTTAAAGAGGCTTCTGATTCACTGTCACTTGCGTCTGAAGATTCTGAGCTTCCACATGAACTTTCAGAATTATTTATATCATTCTCATAGCCTGTTTCATTTCTATTCTCTTGTTTCTCTGGATCATAATCATCATCTTCTGAGTCGTCAGATGGCCATTCTTCACCAATTTCAACAGACATTTTTTCACCATTAGCATCTTTAGCTGCCTCTCCGAAAATTTCCTAAACATATGAAAAATGTATTCACAAAATTCAGAAAACAATCAAAACCTAACTACAGAATACAAACATACATACATATAATACAGATTATATTACATACAAATTACAAATCCTTATGCTTAGAACATGCACAGCAATCTTACAAATCTGTTTCTATGCTACTCACCTCCCAGCCATTTTCAACTGTAAACTGTGTGCCTAAATGAGCATTGATAGCTTCTAGCGCCTCCTGCTTACATTCACAAACTTTACAAAGCCAACCCTGATCTCCAGGAGGAACTGAGAAAAACAAAAATGCTCATCAATGATTCACCTTTACTAAAAAGTCGTCAACTAAACCCTAGCCAAATATCATCCAAGGATAAGCCATTTCCAGAAATACTTGGCATCTTCTATCACTTAAAATGCTATGGAACTTAAGTCTAAAGCACGCATCTATGAAGCAATAATTCTTATAATGCTAGAATTCATAATTTTTGCAACGAGCTTAAAAGCAATAATCAAAGGAATAACTAATTAATAAAATAACTGAAATAAGATTAATAAAGTCAGTTAATCACCATAGATGTAATTAAACAATTGTCATGAAAAAACTACAATAATAACTCACAAATGGAAGCACACGAGATAGCCTGCCATAAAGTACGCATATTACAGTAACAAAACAAATAACAACATTCTCAGAGTCAATTACATATCAATAATCGGAATAATTTGACTTACGTTGTCTATGTTCTTCTTTAAAATAGCGACCCTATGCTTACCATACTAACTTCAATTGCTTTTGAAGGTCTTGTCATATTTTATAATAATAGGAGTTTCAGTTGCTAGATAAACAATTCATTAAACATGCAAATTCGTCAAAACTTACTCAGAATTGGAACAAATAAAAAAAATCAGATCAGTATCTTTGAAACAAATTCAAAAACACATTCAGCCGTTGTTGAGACAAAAGAAAATTAACTTACTATTCTCAGTAGCCAAAGGTGGATCCAGACACTTCTGATGAAAGCCACGATTGCAAGCTCCATCACATAATATTATGTCATTGTCTGGGGCAGTATCTTGCATTTTGCATTTTGCACAAAAAATCTGTGAATCAAATAATGGAAAAAGGGTCGTATATGACAGACGTCTCTGAAACCAGAATCAAGGATGGATTGTAAACAATAATATATTTGTTCCTTATGGAAAACTCGTGCTACTGTTCCTTCTAACGCACGACATCATGAAGAAATAAAGAATATCCTTGACAATGGAAGAATAATATCCAATTTGTATTTCTACATACATGTTCAAAGCAAGATCGCACCCTACATACATATTCAAAGCAAGGTCAGACCCTACATACATGTTCATGAAATACACGTCCTTCTGGATCAACAACAGCATCAGCAATACGTGCTTCTGATCCTAGCAGATCGAGCTGATGCACAGCTTCACGAATACCAAGTTTGCATTTCAGAATCTGGTTTTTGGCCCTCTGCAGTTCCTTCTCCGGCCTGATCTTTTCCCGACTGAAAAACAAATGTTCCACAAAATCACTCCAGAAGCACCATTCATGAGTTCATAATTGCATGTTATTGCATAAATGAAGCATTAACATAAAGGTGAATGTGAAAGAAGCATGAACATCATGATACAGGTGATTTTAAAAAAGTATACGTTCATAATGAGTAAAAGACACAAAGAAATACAGCATTAATATTATTTTCCTGGATAATACATGTAGTCAATCAACCTGGAGGTAGGTACACGCTCAAAAGTATTTACAAGTTTGCACAAGATATTCTTACCCTATATTGGCAAACAAACTAGCTTGTGAAGAGACCAAATTGGCAACTTTGGCCTCTAATCTTGCAAATCAGACCTCATATTCAGCCTCTGCTCTTGCTCCCATGGTTGTAAGAAAACATTTTACATTTTTGTTCCAATTTCAGGTTCATAATGCTCCAATTCTCCTTTCCCCCAACCTTTTCCTTGCCGAGTCAAAGACATACACTCCTCTTATGCTCCCACAATAAGAAGAGAAGAACTATGATACTAAATGTGATTTGTAATTGCCCAAACCATGACTGAATCAATTCACTAACACATTCTTTATAATGTTTAAATGTTGTCAAAAGAAATGAGTTCAATTGGTAAATCACTAGGGCTTTCACAGTGGAGACTCAGGCTCAAATGCCCGGGAGACACCACCCCAACAAATCAAAAAGAAGTTTAAATGTTGATTATGATTCATATGATTGAAGCTACTGTAAACGCAGCTAAAATCGCTAAATTTAGTGCTCAACTTACATCTCTTATGCATGTAGCAATGAAAACCAAATGCAATTAAATACAAAAAAGACATTCACACATAATTTATGTGCACTAGAGACACCAAGTTTGTGTGGATAAACCCTATAGGGGAAGAAAATTCCATGTGAAAAGTATGGCAGTTTTATTTCCTCGTATAATATTATGTCATACAAAGAATTTTCTCTCTTTTAAGTGCGGTAGCACTTGTAAAAAAACTCTAGTTTGCTTCAGCGCCATACCTTGCTCTGCCCTGCTGATCCTTGCTCATTTTCATCTCTAGGACTGGAAAAGGTGCCAAAAGAGCAGTGTAGCTGTAAAACTGAATGTCTTTGTAGAGAAAAAAATAATGATTTGGGTATCTGTCAATTACATTCTAAAACATGTTTCAACCGTAGACTTCTTGCATCCCATGGAATATTTTTCCACCTTTAAATGAACCCCTCACAATTTTCTACCTTTTCATTTTTGTTGGCACAAACCTTAGGCAGTGCAAATGCAATGACAGTTTTTTTTTAATCTGCCAGGTGGATCATGATGCTAACATCATCTTGACTTCAACCATAGATGTATCTTGGGATTTAGAGTGATCTAATATTTATTGTTTTCGCGTTGTCAATAATCTGCCAGGTGGATCATGATGCTAACATCATCTTGTTTCCAACCATAGATGTATCTTGGGGTTTAGAGGGATCTGATATTTATTGTTTTCACATTGTCAATTAGACTCCTGCGAATGAGAGGCATTTTCCACTTCTCATCTCTGAACTTGTGACTAAACAATGATCTATTATAGATCAATTATGTTCTTTCTTTCGAATTACTTGACCAGGAGATCCACAAGGTGTGTAAGGTTGTATCTTGCACACTTTAATGAATCGTTGTATCTTGCACACTTTAATGAATCGCATGATTTGGTTCTCTATCTCAACACTTGATGGTTGTAGTGTAGTATGGTAGCCCATTAGGAAGCTTATATCTTGGCGCAAGATCAATAGAATGTTGGATAGACCTTAAAGAGGGAAGTCCTTTTGGCTCCCCAAAAACATCAAAATATGCATTAATAAGAGATTTGATTGTTGAGGATGGGAACTTGTCAACCTTACCTTTACTTAGCTTCCCAAATGTTACACAAAAATATTAGTGCAACTTGACATGTCTGGCCACTTGCATACTAGAGAGCAAAGGAGGAAACGATAAGATTGTAAATTTCACCATCCTTAAGCATCCAATAGGTCTTATGGGAGCAACCGAAGAAAACCTTGTGACTCTGCATATAAGGAGTTCCAAGTACCAAGTTGTACAAACCCTAGATAAATAAATTAGATAATATAAATATATTAATGTCCAACAAATGACCACAAAAGTAGGTCAAAGGGACTTCAGAGTACAAAAGGTGTCAAAGCAAAGCGGGAAAACCAAACGGTTTCCCACAGAGAACACAAAGTGTAAAGAGAAACAATACAACAAAGAGCGAGAGCAAACAAAAAGGAAAGAGGCGAAGAACAACCCACAGACAACGACCCCAACCAAACAGAGAGGTGGGAAAGTACAATATGAGAGACGAACCAGGAGAATCAATGAGAAAGGTCCATCGAGTAGTGGACCCAACTCTCCTAACATCTAAGGCCGTCGAAAAGAAACTCAAAATAAATGGATAATTAGTGGAGGAGGAGGTGGAGTGTCCGGTCTATCTTGTGTGCTGCTATCTAGAACGAGTAGATCATCGTGACAATCTGGTGGATCTAGTCTGACTCCTGGGGCTGAGACTACAATGGTTATGATGATGAGATCCCCCAGATCCACACTGATCTTGAGTGTGAAGTTGTGTTGATGTCGGTTTGGTGCTTAGTGCCTCTCCCAGAAGGTAGCACTGTAAGAAAAGTAATTTGTTGGATAAACTATGGTCTAGTAGGGCCCTGAATCATGAGGTCACGAAGTCTGAGGGCCTCCTACTTATATAGACCCAGACATCTCTGGTCTTCATATCTAAAGAAGACAGAGAGTTTGGGTCTCCTTGAAAAGGCAGTGGAGCCTCCCTCTGATCTCATAATAGATGGGCAACGGAAGATGAAGTGTTCTTCTGTCTCGACCTCCTGAAGGCTGCATAACTGACAGATCCTGTCTATTGGATCCATCTAGTGATCTATCTCAATCCGAAGCCTATGGGAACCCACTCTAAACTGTCCAAGGGGAATACGGAGAGCATGCATCCAATGGCGGAAAGTGTACTAAGGATGGACAATAATCCCGTCCCTCAGTTCCAAGAAGTGCTCCACATAAAAAGCCATCTTTGGGCGTACCCCCCCAACAGAGGTTAACCCAAGTGGTATGAATAAATTGTCTGTAAATATCCTCCTTGATAATCTTGCTCATCTCCTGTCTAGTAGGTAGAAGGTGGCTCGGAGCGTCCAAAGAGTACTTAAACGGAGGGAGACGATCCATCCTAATCCTCACAGAACCTAAGAGATCTAAGACCCCAGTGTACCAACATTGAACCCAGCCAGGAGGGCCATAACAAGTAATAGCCTCTGAGGAATAATAAGCTAAGTACAAGTATCTGTCACGAACCTTCATTGAGTCGGCAAAGCTCCGGATGCAATGCAAGAAAGAGATCAAATCATATATAGTCTCCAATCTAAAGGGGCAGGCCCCAAACTCTGCAAGGATGATGTGTTGGGGAACAGTTTGTTTGCACCTAATGATGCGGCGGAGAAGAAGTGTTTGGACTCTATCAACCGAAGCCCAATCAGACCCAAGCAAAGAGGGTCTCCAAACCACGGACCCATAGAGAACAATAGGCCTGATAAGGGTGTCCACGAGGGACATCTTGGAAGAGACGTCCTGAAAATGGTGTCAAAAACAATGTCTCTCAAGGAGGGCTAAAGAACCGTACTTGTTGATTCGAAGTTAGAGGGATGTCACAAACAACGGTGTCTTGGAATGGATTGATGAATATCATCAAGCACTTATTGAACACGTGAGTTTTCCCTCTTTTTACCCATTCCAACAAGTATAACTGTCAATGTGTTGTAGTTGGAAATTGATGTTCATCCACCAACTTTTGTAAAATCCAGTCTAGCTGCCATGGTAAAACATAGGCTTCACCAACCTCTCTTTCACGTCAAGATTACGAGTAAATAGAGATTCTAGATTGTTGGTAGAATAGTCATTGACCATGAGGACAAGTTGAGGATCAGAAACATCAAGATTAAATATTTGAAGCTCTAAATCCCCAGCGTACAACATTTGCTCAGATAGAAGGGCATTTTCCTCCTTTGATTGAAACACAAAAAAATATTTCATAGAATGGCTAGTGCACTCCTAATAAGCACAACACATCTCTATATTATAAAATGGGGCCAAACTCTTAGTGCAGGTAGTTTGGGAACAATTTCATTCTTCGACGATGAGTTGGCACAGTTAAAGGAGTTACCAAGCTCAAAAGTAGTTTTCTTATCCCAGGACCAGAAAGAATTGTTGGTCTTCAAAGGTTGCCTCGGTTGTTTGGCTTCCACCATCAAAGCAAGCCAGAATACATGCTCTAAGGAAGTGATAGAGAATATCTTTAATCCCTTTAGGAGATGAGAAAATAGTCGTGAGATGAATTTGATGAGGACAACTTCATCAAAGTCTTATACCTCTAACTTTTGATAAAGATGTGATTGAACTAGTCACTGTATTGCTGGGCCGAATATCCAAATTCTTGATGGTGTAGCCATCAATCCAACATCTTTTCTTTGTAGCCAACAAGGTAAACCTGCTTCCTAATAGTCTCTTCAAATACTATCTAGCTGTCCATGATGTTGAAATGTGTAGCTCGTATGTCTTTATTGTGCCCTAGAGATTAGTACACAATATTTACTTTATGAAAATATCACTTTTAGTGATTTTTGGGGGTTCTTACCTTTTTGGAGCGATTGCTAAATGTTAAGAGACTTAATCTAACTAGGAAGTTGCATCATTAGACATAGATTAAGGCTTGGAGTTATTAATTAAAAACGTTATAGTGATTAGAGCATTATTTATCTAAATTGCCCACTAGGAGGAGAAAGTGGGCATTCCCTCATTTACTTTAGTTAAATTCAATCCGACTCACAGTCAATGAGTGCACGTGGACTGACCCCGTTGGAGTGATTTGGCATGCATTAGTGATCTAGAGTTTGTTGGAAAAATTGTCATTGATGTCAAAGGAATTGTAATGGATATGAAAGGAAATGTCAAAGGAATTATAACGGATATGAACGGAAATGTCAAAAGAATTATAACGGTTATGAACAGAAATGTCGAACGGCATTGTTGCCGAAAGTGAATGGAAGTGTCAAAAAATCAATGGAAATATCAATGGAATTGTCGATGTAAATGTCAACGGTCACATCTTTTGGTGAAGAGGTGCTTCTTGGATGGGACACCTCCTTTTTGAAAAGCCTTTGAAAGTTATATAAGGTGAAAGGATGTTGGAGAAAAATAAAAAGATATGATTCTTTCTATTATATACAAGGAAAAGTAGAGGAAGAAGAGGGAGAAGAGTGAAACTTGATTGTGCCATCATTTGTTGACAAAGCAACAATGAGAAGGTGAAAATTGTTTGAGATCAGTGCCTCAGAATAGAAAGATCGGTGTCTCTCACTAAGTCAGTGCTTAGCAGTAAAGTTGGTGCTTCAATTCAAAGAGATCGGTGTCTCTTGCTAAGTTGGTGTTTGGCATTGGGGATTGGTGTCTCCAAGTAAGTTGGTGCCTACAAAACTTTTGTAAAAAGAATTACTAATCTTATGGTTGGATTTGGACAGTAGATCTAAGCAGCTTTTTAAGTGTGGTTTTTACCCACCAAGGGTTTTCCACGAAAATTATGTGTTGTTATAAATAAATTTGGGCAAAGTTCAAAATCTACAAACTCATCAAAGAAAGTAAATACAGAGAAGCCAAAGAGCTATGCGGATGCACTTAAGAGGTTTGTGAATATAGAAAGCAAAAAGAAGACAGAGCATGTGAAGGAGCATGTCAATCCTCATAGAGAAAACAAAGGTAAGAACATCCCTGTTAGAGATCTCATAAGATCATTTCCGTCAAGGAAGAACAATGTAATCATGTATACAAGCTACTTTGATGGCTATTGTTACTCTTGAAATAAATTTGGTCATAGAGCAATAGAGTGTAATGCACATGCAAGAAATGAATATGCATGGAACTATGGAAAAGGCACTTATGGAGTTTCCAATAGAAACTATAACTCATTTGCCCCGCTATTGAATTACAATAAGAATAATACTATATGTTATAATTCTAACAACTATGGACATATAGCACAATTCCGTAGGAGTGTTTTCATAGAAACCCCTAAACAAAACAAGAAGGTGAATACCCCAGTTATAAAGAAAAAAGAATCTACAAAAATATGGAGAGAGAAGCAAGAGGAAGTTAATCAAAAAAAGGAAAACTATATGCTTGTTCAAATAGCATTTCATGCACAAGACAAAGGGCCGTAGTGGTATATCGACAATGGGTGTTCAAGCCAAATGACAAGTGATAAAAGCAAATTTCTCACTTTAAAGAAAATGAGTGAAGCTACAGTAATGTTGGGGATAATGCTACAGCTAGGATTGTCGGAAAAGGTACCCTCAGCCTTGATAATGGAAAGACAAAAACTGAAAATGTTTTGTACATTTAAGGGTTGAAGCATAACCTATTGAGTGTCAGCCAAATGTGTGATCAAGGACACACGCTCACATTTTATGCTCAAGGCTACGAGATCAGGAGAGCAAACACAAGAAAAATAGTTGCAGATGCAAACAGAACATCAAATAATCTATACATAATGAAGTAAAAGGAGAGGAATACTACATGAGTCAAGTTGATGAAAGTTGGCTATGGCGTAAAAGAATAAGCCATATGAATTTTGACAATTTAGTGAAAATCAACACTAAGAATGCCGTAAGAGACATGTCGAAAATCACAAAACCTTCATACAGTATTTGTAAGCAATGTCAACATGGGAAGCAAACACGAACAAGTTTCAGATCAAAAGAGTACTCGACAATCAAGCCATTGGAATTGATCCATACAGATCTGTGTGGACCCACAAGAATGCAAAGCATACAAAATGAGAGTTATTTTATGCTACTTATTGATGATTATTCTAGAATGACATGGGTTGCCTTTCTAAAAGAGAAATCCGAGGCGTTCGAAAAGTTTAAAGCTTTTAAAGCTTTGGTTGAAAATGAAATGGATCTAAAGATCAAATGCTTAAGGTCATATCGAGGGGGTGAGTTCCTTTCAAATGAATTCAATGAATTATGTGAAGAGCATGGAATAAAGAGACATTTCTCAACCGCTAGGACTCCACAACAAAACGGAGTTGTAGAGAGAAAGTATCGATCTATGCAAGAAACGGCAAGAACAATGCTAAATGAATCCAAGCATTTAGATAGATATTGGAGAGAGGCAATCAACAATGCAGTTTACATCTTGAACAGAGGACAAATCAGGGAAAACAATAGTAAAACACCCTATGAGTTGTGGAAAGGTAGACCAGCTTTGGTCAAATACTTCAAAGTGTTTGGAAGCAAATGCTACATCAAAAGAGATGATGTAGACTTGGAGAAGTTTGAATCAATAGCCGATGAAGGTATTTTTCTTGGTTATTCCTCAAAGAGTAAAGCCTATAGATGCTGTAATAAAAAGCTACAAACATTTGTAGAGAGTGCTAGTGTTAGAATTTATGAAACTAGGCCTAAACAAGTGAGTGTACCAATTAATATTCATTCAGAAGAATCAGACACCAGCAATGCACAAAAGTCCAGGCACCGACCAAGTGCCCTGCCCAAGGGCTCGTGGCTCTCCCTCCTTCAGAAAAATTGCAATGGCCCTGACGCTAACCAAGTGCCCTCTGCAAGGGCTTTTGTCCTTCATATGCGCCCTTTTTCGGAAAATTGTAGCGCACCCGGGTTTTTTGCAGGGGTCCTATTACTTCGAATTTTTGCAAGCTTTGACTTCTCTCTTGGATTTCTTCGGACTTTTGTCCGAAGGAATTATTCCTTGGGCCTTGCTTGCTTTTGACGGACCTTTGTTTGGCTGCAGGTGTTTTTCTTTGTAACTCTCCGAAGTATTCCTTCGAGCAAAAAGTCCAAAGGAAATACTTCCTTTGCTGCAGGCTCTTTCCTTATTCCCTTTGCTGCAGGCTCTTTGGGTCGCTATAAATATGCATTTAGGCTTAATTGATCTTTGCAAAGAACCTTTTCATTATTGAGTACCCGAAACTGATTCACAAGACAAAATGGTACCCACGAGACCATCTTCCAAATAGTAAGGTTGACAATTTGTAAGGTTGACAATTTTGCCTTGTGGGGCAAAAACGTCAACAATAACCATTGGGAATGTGACCCAACCATATTGATCTTTTACCACGACATCTATGAACCAACCTAGCTACTCTGCCCGGAGTGGGTTAAAGAAAGGCATTCCAAGAGTTCAATAAAATTGTAGCTCTCGCTCACTAAAGATTGGGAATAAGTAGTTTCTCTTTAGGAGCCTCATACATCACTGCAGCTCTGATGCATAGTACTACCTTTCAGAGATGTTAACAAGTCACCTACTACCTTTACGAGTGTGAGATATGTATCTACTATTTCTAGGAAACTATCTTTCATAGACATCCCCTTTCAAGCAAGAGTACCTCAAAAGCAAATGGTTTTCATTATATTACTTCTCGTTTCATCCATGTGAATTCTCATTTGGACAGAAGTACACTTTTAATTTCAATGCTACTCAAAGACCTAGAAGGCCTACTAACTCTTAAAAATAAGGTAAAACCATATCGACATTTGATAAACACGATCAAGACAGAATTCCTGTCTTTTTCAACTCTCCAAGAGATAGCGCAATCTCAAACAATGGGAGAGATATGTCAACAAATGTAGTTGTTTCTTGTGATTCATAACCAGTTTTACCATATCATTGCCCTAGATCATGAAGGAGAATCCAATGACATTAGGTTCAATATGTCAATCTTTAGAATGTCTTGAGGGACAACCATAAAACACACAAAACAAAGTAAGAAAAAAGAGAAATTATTTAAATACCCATAAATATCCAAAAATATCAATTGGAGTCTAGCACGTGCAATTATAATAAAAATGTGCTAGGGTACAAAGAACCCTAGGTTCTAGAAAACACTATACACTATAACAATAAGCATGTTATAAGTAAACAGGAATATGGGGGAAACCCAAAGTGAGAACCCCAAAATATATAAACCATGTACAAGCACAAATAGTCATGTGAAGGACAAACCCCTCAATGGAGCACAAAGTTGATAAAGACAAAAGTTGGAGCTGGAGGCCAAGGCCAGAAAACAGCACTACTACACAACTTAGAAAATCTTGGTCCGGAAGAACCCACAAAATTATCATTCACCACCATGAAAGGTCCAATGCAAGGTCTAATAATATGATATATCCCTTCTATTCTCTATTGAAACCAAAGAAGGAAAGAGAACAAAGAAGTTATGTCACCAAAAACTGACTTTGCACACTCTTCATCAGCCTATGTTATATAGATTTACAAGGATGAAGATGAGTGTCAGATAAGGCCAAGCTCACGCACACTTCCCAAGAATCGGACATGCAAAAACAAAGCGATTAGACTATCTTACATGCGCTAGAGAAGGGCTCCAATGAACTACGATAAGTGGAGGCAAGATAATTACACCGATAGCAATAAAAAAAATATCATTATCAGAGCAATTCTCATTGTTTCCTCATAGCTGCCAAGATGAGATGAGAAAAAGGGATTTTGCAAAGAATGGAGTGCATGCAAACCACAAACAGTGATGATGGAGTACCACAGTGGATAGAATCTAAATATCGAATGAGAGGACTTGGAACAACTGGACATGATATATCTTGGAAACTGAAATGCTTTGTTGATGCCAAAAGGATCTCATATGAAGATTCAAGCTCCCAGAATTAACTATTTGCATGGAAGAAGATCTCCATACTGAGGAGGTACAATTGTAGTGTTGTGAGGGTTTAATTCAAGGTGATTAACTCTATCATAAGTGGAGTCATTGACTACAAAGTCGCTAGGTATCATCCTTGCTTAAAAAGAAGATGTTAACACTAAACTTGTGAAAATTCCATGTTGGAGTTCTAAAGAAGCTCACTTCGGATCAGGGCTCGTTGTTAACTAAGAGATGGGATGAGCAATGAGAGATGCATGGAATTCATCATCAATTTGCTTGATGGTTGGTTGTCACGAAGAAGAAGAGTGGGGTTAACGTTAAAGAGATGGGAATAGGCTCAACATGGTCCATACGGTCCTGTCCTAAGAATGTAACTACTAGGGAGGGAGAAAGGTTGGGAAGGGTAATTCCTCACAAGTAGAACCTACTGTAGAAGAAATGTACTACAAACAATTTCTTCATAGTCTACAGCTAACACTTTGAGGAGTGCATTATGCCTTGTGCTTAGGATGGTGAGGATCTTGTAAGATGGTAACAAAAAAGAAACATGAATTTCATTGAGGATTGTAGGAAGTGAAGACGATGTGTTTGGTTCTTACACAAAGCCAAGTTGCTAGGTGGATCTGCAGATGCCCTAGAATTGTCAAGTTGGCACTCAAGTAGTATTGTTAGGAGAGGAGATTTTATGGAGATGTCAAATGATTGTGCCCCTTGTTTATCAACTGTTGGAGAAGTCAGGGTTCTAGATCACACCTGAGGGGCTTTCAGGGCTGCCAAAAAAGATTCTTGAAAATATTTCAAAATAAAACAACAATAACAAAATAAAGAAAGCAAAAGCAATTTTTCTTGCCTTTTTGGCACCTTGTATTTTTGGCTTTTTCCCTTGCTTTTATAGTCTTTTTACTGTGTTGCAAGAAACCCCCCCCCCCCGTTTCCTGTCCAGAAACATTTCTGGGACGGAAACGTCCGGGAAGACTCAAATAGTATATATATATAATAAACATTTAAGTTTAAGTTTACATTAAATAGGGATATCTCAATGTAACTTATACTTTTAAGTTATATTTTATATATATACTTTCAAGATGTTTGAGAGCGTTTTCCGACCTTGAGGAGCTATAATGCAAATTCTAGGTTTTGGAAGATCCTATCATGTTTCAGAATTAGTCAGATTTCAGAGTGTCAGGATTTCAAACTTAGCCATATTTTAGGGTTTCAAGATTTCAAGGAGACATCATAGGAGGTATGAAGGTTGCATGAGGGGATGTAGGTATGATAGAATAGTATGAGAACATCTCTCGTAAAGTTCCACAAACTGATCCCACCCCATTCCCGATGCACCCTTGAAGGCATGCACTCAAGAATCTTTGATGCACCGGAGAGTCCCTACAAACTAGATGATTTATAATCAGTAAATGATAAAGTTGAAAAATAGCAGGAGTGGCATTCATGATTTTGAGGACAATCTAGATGATTTTTTCCAAATTTGAATGTACATTTTGTCTTTGAAGTAATGAATGAATGAATGCTATATATTTTTAAGAGTTTTGTCTTTTATAAACTAAAAAAGAGTATTATGCATTGCCTATATATATATAGTATGGACGTTTCCACGGTGTTTCCGAATCAAGGGTTTTTGAAAATTGGCGTTTCCACGTTTCGGAAACGTTTATGTTTCCATTTCCGTTTCCAGACAACCCAGCCTTTTTATTTACAAGTTATAGAGACAGGATACGATGCTATACACCCCCGATCATATCTTTCTTAGATATCAGTTCTATGAGTAAGGGGAACAACTCAGAACAGACCAAAATCAAATCTGTTGTAAGAACATGGGTGTAGAGTATGCAATACGTATATTAAAGGCTGGAAGAACAGGATGAGATCAGTATTTAAAAAACTCTCAATTTGAAAGGGCCTGAGTGTCAAGCTCTAATACCAATTGATATATTCCTTCTATCCTCATTGCTGAAAACAAAAGAAAGAAAACGTAACAGCAAGGAGAACAAAGGAGACATGCCACCAAAAATTAATCATGTGCACTCTTCACTAGAATAAGTTAAATAGATTTACAAGGATATGGCTGGATACGTGCAAAGTGCCATGGGATTGGGTATACAAAAACACCTCAGTTAGTCTAACTTACATGCACACAAGAAGGGCTCTAGTGAAGTTGACCAAATGTACATGTTGGATAATTCCAATCATGATACTTACAAGAAAGGAAATCACAACGAAAGTGAATCTCATCATGATATGAATATCAATGGGGGAAACAAGAGAAAATAAATAAAGCAAGCAATGAAGAAATTACAATATTCTGACTTATTTTGATCTGAGGCTCAGGCTTGGGGTTAATAGTGAAAGATTTATACCACCGGTGACCCAAGCACCCTATCCCAAAAAGATAATTCAGCTCTAAATTTTCTCTCATCCCCATAAAAAAGTTTACAAGTTCAACCATCCCTACCGTCCAACAACCTGCCAAATCCACTAACCTTGAAAGTTTTTTCAAAGCTAAATTTTTTGTGAGACATAAATAAGAAAAATAGGCATTAACAGAGCAAATATCGTATATATTTACTATTACAAAAGTTGGTCTCCTTTGGCTTCAACTTTTAAGATGAAACTTTAATCTCATGACAGAGGAATCTTTGTTAAATGTCGTGCATCCTGATGTCGGGAGATATAGATATCGCAGCTAGAGGTCCACAACAGTAGACTAAAGCTAATAAATGGAAGTACAGAGAAAATCCTCCAATGAATTGTTGAGTATTGTCATTGATGTCAAAGGTGCATCTTGCATGAGGTTGATGTCTTTGAGAGAGTGTGCCTAGTTGGCAATGTGTTGATGTGACAAGGGGCATTAATGGAGTGTTATCATTAAAGGATGTTGTCATGAAAGAGCATTTGAAGGCAAAAGAGAGAATTTGAAGGCAACTAATGCCTTATGGTTGCATGAAGGTACAAGTCTTTGAGTAGCCTAAGCCTAGTCATAGCATGAAGAGACCTCGTGAGAAGGTATGAGAATGGTAGCTTGGTGAGATGAGTGCACACAAGGATGAGTGGTTGTATGAGGTTGCTTGAGCATGTATTTGAGGCATTGAAGCACTCATGAGAATTTCAAGGTGAGCCTCCAGGGGTAGGGCATTCAGACCAAGTCTACACCTAGACCACTCCTAGACCCTGCCTGGCCTAATGAGGAATCATGATCTATTGTCAAGGCATGAAAAGGATGTATGGCAGTGTTTAAGCATGAGAGAGGTTGCTTGAGTATGTGAGTAAAGTGGAGAGTGCATGGAAAGAGGCATGAAGGTCAGTTTTAAGGCCTAATGTGTTTTGCAGGTCAAGGTCTAGAGAGCAAAGAGAGAGAGTGTGGCCTAATGAAGGGTCATGATCAAATTTCAAGGTGTTTGAACTCATGTAAGCATTGTCATAGGTGAGGTATGTTGTTTCAAGTTTGTTCATGCAGTTTGAGGTCATAATGTGAAGGACAAGGCATGAAAAGTTGTTTGGGGGTCTCTCGAGTGCTCAAAATGAAAGGTTCTCAACCCGAGAAGAATTTTCTTGTGCTCAATAGCTCGCCAAACCTTTGCATGGGAACATAAGTAGTTCATGGTAGATGAGGACGGGTCCTAGCTCAAAATTTCAAACATTAGTTTTTGGATTGAGGGGCTATGCTTTATGAACGATCGTTAAGAGTGGAAACATGTTTAAACCATCTTAGAACCCTAATAAGGACCCGATGTTGAAGATGTTGATCAAAGGTACCCGGAATGAATTGGTATGCTCAGGGAAGCTATTGGACCTTGTACTGAACTCTCCCTATTACCTCCAGGTGGTATTGGTTAGAGAGAGGAGAGAGAAAATATTGAGTTATAGGCTTGTTTCTAAAGAAATTGTTAGAGAAGTCAAAAGTTGCATTGATCATAGTAAGCAAATGGATGGAGGAAAAAAGTAGACTCATGTTCCATGTCCATGAAGGTTCCTGGACAGGTTCTAGTCATCAAGTGTGCTAAACCGATCATCAAGTTAGCCAGTCGCTAACAGACCTAATGGTGCAAACAGTGAAAAACCCAGGCAGCAGTGAAAAGATGAAGTGGAATGTGTTTTCATGATAAAATGATGAAACCAAGTGCATGGAGATGTTGTTTGAGACTGGTATGTTTCATTCATGCTTGTTAGAGAGCTTGAAAGTCAGGTATAGTGGTGAAAATGATGAAGCCAAAATGGCTTGTCTGACTCAGTGAGGTATGTGTGTAGTGAGATCAACAAATTGGTCTATAAGACCAATAGTTGCCACTAAACCATATGATGATAATATTTGAGACAGTTTGGAGATGTCAAAGGATCATGTTCATGCATTCGAAGTCATTGAAAATGTCTATACAAGTGTTGGATGTCTAAGTCACCATGACTGTGTTTTGAGGTAATTTGGCAGTTTTGAGTGAGTGAGTTGCAAAGGTGTTTCTGAGGCTCTATGTCCTGAATTGAAGTGTCTAATGCATATGGTGATATTGTTGAGGTCATGTAGGTTTATGTATAAGTGATCTATTGTCATGGTTGTATGGCTAAATGATGTGTTATCTTCAGTTGTTCAAGACAGGGTTTTTTGTGTGTTCAAAGGCCTAATGTGAACAGTGCTAATGAAGTGTTTCAAGTGGTGGTTGAACCTGAAAAGTGTTATGGAGCTCAAAGGATGTTGGCTAAGGTCTATTTGATTTGTGCATGAAAGAATCTTGACATCTATGGACGTGAAAGGTGTTCCAAAGGATCAAATGGTAATGTATTACTAGACAGACCTAATGGAATTAGGTCTTCATGAGACCTAAGAAGGATTTGGTCTATTTGAGTAATGACCGACCTAATGTAATGATTGATTCTTACTTGTAACGTGTTCTAAGGCCTATTGTGTGGCCAATCTAAGTGGGCAAGTGTGGGTTGCCGACCAAGAGGTGTATGAGCAAGAAGCTTGTATAAGAACAAGGCCTTTTAGGCCTAACTAGCTAGTAAGTGGATTATATAGAGGAGCGAATGAGATAGAAGATCCTTGAGGGGAAGGTCTTATAGACCATCTGAGGAGTGTAGAGGATCTGTCATGAATATCTAACAGGGGGTCTAAGTATGAAGATCAAGGTCATATGACCTAATTAGTGTTGAAGAGAGCTAGTTGAGCGAAGAGGCCTAGAAGACAGTTTGAGAGGGATAAGAGAGTAAAACGCTGAAGGTGGTCATCATCAGTTGGTTGAGAAACATAGTGCTCTGAAGGTGATCAAAACATTCAGGTGGCTGAGTTGGTGCTAAGTCATCTAGGGGGTTGGTGTCGTCTTGCAAGTGGGTGCTTGTTAAAGCCTAGTCAAGTGGGTGCTTGGCTACTAGGGGTTGATGCTTCACTAAACTTGGTTTTTGTCTTATAGGACTGTAGTCCATTTGCAAAGATCTGTGGTTTTTCTTCCTCTTGAGGGTTTCCCACATATGTGATGTGTTCTTGTGTTTCATGTTTATGTGAATAGTTGCTTATGCTTGCTAAATCTATATGTTTGTTTGAATGGTTTGTGATTGGTTAAGTATAATTGAAACAAACTTTCTGATGACTGATTCACCCCCCCAGTGGTTGTGCTTCCAACGATTGATATCGGCCTGGTCCTTTGAAGCAAGCCTAACAGCTTGAAGGTGATCCTAAGAAGCACAAGATGTCTAGTGATCAAGAAGACAACATATATGATGAAGTCTACTATAACAGTGAAGGAGAAGTTGAAGTAGTCCTTGAAGCTAAGCTCATAAGTGCTCTAGATGATTTGAAGCATCAAAATAAGAGGAAGCATGAGTTGCGATCTATGATCAAGGATATTAAGGAACAGATTTGCACCTTGAAGAGTGACTGGGTCAAAGAAGCCAAAAGGGATGAGAAGATCATTAAGGATCTCAGGAATCAATTAAACGATGTCAATATAAAGTTCAGATCAAAAGAAGTTGAGTATGATCAGTTGAAGATAGAGCTAGATTCTTTGAAGGTTGAGCATGAGCGACTCATAGATAAAATGAGCAAGTTTGAGAAAGAACATAAGAATCCAGAACAAGTTAAGAGCACCAACATGAAAGTCAACATGAAAAGACCAATCAGGCAGCGCAATGCAATGAGGTATTCCAATTCTTTCAATGGTTGTTTTGTTTGTCATATCTTTGGTCATAGAGCAAGTGATTGTAGAACAATCTCAAGGGATGAGTTATCATGGGACCATGGGAGGAGTGATCAATCAAGAGGACTTAACAAAGTATATGGAGCTTCTAAAGTGTATAAGAAGGTTCAAACATTGATGTGGAAGCCAAATAATGTCAGGATTGATCATATTGAGCCCAAGAGTCAAGATGAATTATTTGCTGAGGAACAAAAAATTAAAAAGGAATCTATGCTAGCTCATATTGCATTTCACATTCAAGATGAAAGCATAAAATGGTATATAAATAGTGGTTGCTCAAGCCACATGACATGAGACAAAAACAAGTTTATCTCATTGAAGAAGAATGTTGCAGGAACAGTGAGATTTGGAAACAACACAACTCTCAATATAGTTCGCAAGGGTGTCTTGAGTTTGGACAATGGGAAGCCCAAGACAGAAAATGCGTTGTATGTGGAAGGTTTGAAACATAACCTACTTAGTGTAAGTCAAATGTGCAACCAAGGACACACACTAACCTTTCATAACAAAGGGTGTGAGATAAAGAGAGCCAAATCAGGGAAGCTAATTGTCAATGCTAAGAGACTAAGAACAATCTATATGCCTTGAATGAGATTAAGAAGAGATGCTTTATGAGCAAAATGGATGAAAGTTGGCTATAACACAGAAGGTTGAGTCACCTAAACTTTGACAATCTGGTCAAGATAAACACTAAGAAATATGTGAAAAACATGCCTAAGATCACCAAACCTACAAACATACTTTGCAAGGCATGTCAACATGGTAAGCAGACTAGAAGAAGGTTTAAGTCCAAGGAGTACTCTACTACAAGACCCTTGCAGTTAATACACACTGATCTCTGTGGGCCTATAAGAATCCAAAGCATTCAAGAAGATAGCTACTTCATGTTACTCATAGATGACTACACAAGAATGACTTGGATAGCATTTTTGAAAGAAAAGTCAGAAGCTCTTAATAAGTTCAAGGCATTCAAGGTCCGTGAGAAAAATGGGAAGATCAAGTGCCTAAGATCTGACAGAGGAGGAGCGTTTTGGTTTAGTGAGTTTGATGACTTCTGTGAAGTTCATGGAATAAGGAGACAGTTCTCAGCAACTATGACACCTCAGCGAAATGGGGTGGTGGAAAGAAAGAATAGGACAATTCAAGAGATGGCAAGAACTATGTTAAATGAGTCTAGATTATATGATGGATATTGGAGAGAGGCAGTGAACACTGCGATCTGCATTTTGAATAGAGGACAGATAAGGACTAAAGGCAACAAGACTCGTTATGAACTGTGGAAAGGCAAACCTGCTAATGTGGAACACTTTATAGTGTTTGGGAGCAAATGTTTCATCAAAAGAGATGATGAAAACTTAGAAAATTTTGATTTCAAATCTGATGAAGGTATATTCTTAGGATATTCATCAATGAGCTCAACCTATAGATGTTATAACAAGAGGTTACAAAATATAGTGGAAAGCATCAATGTAAAGATTGATTAGACAAGAAAATCACACTCACAGTCAAAAAATACATTAGAGAATTTGGACTTCAAAAATGAAGAGGAAACTATAGAGGTTGATGAGGAAGAAGCAGCTGAGGAAAGACAAGACTCAAAAGGCATATTAAGACAAATTCAAAGAGATCATCTTGAATCACAAATCATTGGCAACAAGGATGCAAGGGTGCAAACAAGGAGAAGATTGATAAGTAACCTAAATCAAGAGAATGTTGCTCTATTGTCCAAGATTGAACATAAGAACCTTGTAGAAGAAAGCAAAGACAAGTTTTGGATAGGTGTTATGAATGAGGAATTAGACCAAATAGAGAAGAATGAGACTTGGGAACTGTAGACACATAAAAGTGGCCACCAATGACCTTCAACCAGGGTATTGACCAATTTCTATCAAAATACACAATTTGGTCTAAAAACACTAAAACGTATTAAAAGCTTTGAAAATGCCATGTTCAAGTGCTGATTTTGGCCAGAGTATCACTAAATGAGGCAATGCAATTTATGAAACAGCTAACTTTGATCAAATCATTTCGAATCAAAATGACATTTTCACACCTAGGTGCTCTTGATTGCTCTTTTCTACCAAATTTCTTGCACAAGACACGTGTTTTTGTTATTTTGTGTTGGCAACATCCTAAATGGGATAACAAATCCAAAGCATATAAAATCGTTTTTCAATTCCAATTCAGTCAAATTTTTTAGCCAATAATACGACATTCTGACCGGTTTGATTAATTTGTGCACCAATTGCCAAGATTTGCATCAAAGTTGATTAATCATGTTTAAGGCTAATCAATATGAATTAAGAGCTTAAGTTAATTTTTCATGAAACTTGTTGAATATTTCTTTTTGGAAATTGATATTGAATAACTGCATCATCAAATGACATCATTTTTTGGGAAGACATCCCTAAGCCAGAAATGCACAAAATATCAAGATTATGGGTCTCTCATGCCTCTTTAATGCCTCCTTATCCTAAATATTTGTGGGGATATTTATAGATTTAATTACATAATTGGATTTATTCATGGCCACACATCTCAATCTTGAGATGGATGGTCATGGTTGATCCTGAACCATTTTAAAAATCTATAAATAGAAGAGCCATGAACATCATTTTAAAGCTATCTTGGTGTATACTTATAATGCACAAATAATTTCAAAGGCCATTGCAATTAGTGTTATAATGCCAAATTGTTGATCCAAGCCAAAGCCATCGCAAAAATGCCAAGGAGAAGAGGAGATAGCCAAGCCTCTTTTGATAAAGACTCATTGAGCACAAACCAAGCAAGCAACTTCAACAAGTTATTTGGAGCATCCAAGGAAGGTGAAGGGTTTCTTTGTCTTTCCATTCTAATTGTGTTTCTCATTTGGTTTTGTTATTATGCTCCCCCTTGAGACAGGCTTAGAGTGTTATCTTAATGTGTTCTTTGTTTGGATTTGATTTCATTCACTAACACCATACTAATCTCCCCCTACTGCAATCCTATCTACACAAGAACTAGTTCCTAGGCCTAAAGACAAAAATGTCATTGGCACAAAATGGGTGTTTAAAAACAAGTTGAATGAAGATGGAGAAGTCACTAGGAATAAGGCTAGATTGGTATGCAAGGGATATAAACAAGTTGAAGGGATACACTTTGAGTAAACCTTTGCACCAGTGGCAAGATTGGAGGCCATCAGATTGTTTCTATCATATGTAGGATTCAAAGGGTTCAAGGTGTACCAGATGGCTATCAAATCTGCCTTTTTGAATGGAAACTTGGAAGAAGTATACATAGAGCAACTTGAGGGGTTCTCACTATCAAGTGACAAGGACTATGTTTGCAAATTGAAAAACGCTCTTTATGATCCAAAGCAAGCTCCTGGAGCTTGGTATGCCAGGTTGGACAGGTATTTGTTGGATCAAATATTCAAAAGAGGAGTTGCAAATAGTAATTTTTACATAAACATAAAAGATGACCATCAATTGATAGTTGTTGTCTATGTGGATGACATCATCTTTGGTGCAAACAATGAGAATATAACCAAGGCCTTTGCAGAGGTGATGAAGAAAGAGTTTGAGATGTCCATGCTGGGAGAACTATCATTCTTTCTTAGATTGCAAATCACTCAGTCTGACAAAGGTATATTCATTTCACAAGCCAAATACATAAGAGAGATGTTGAAGAAGTTTGAGATGGAAGATTGCAAGGCAGTTAGTACACCTATGATCACAAGATGTAAGTTAAGCAAGGAAGATGAGTCTTCAAATGTCAATCAAACATCATATAGGTCAATGATTGGAAGTTTGTTATACACCACTGCCTCTAGACCTGACATCATGCAAGCAATAGGTTTTGTGGGAAGGTTATAAGCAGATCCAAAAAAAAAATCATCTGCAAGCAGTCAAAAGAATACTCAAGTATCTCAAGGGGACTGTGGAGTTTGAGTTGCGGTATCCAAGGAGCAAGGAGTTCAATTTGACAACCTATATAGATATACACTGGGCAGGAAGCCTAGATGACAGCAAGAGTACTAGTGGAGGAGCTTTCTTCTTAGGTGAGTGCCTAATTTCATGAATAAGCAAGAAGCAACCATCAATAGCATTATCCACTTGTTAGGTTGAGTATATTGCAGCAGCTTTATGTCGCACTCAAGTCCTATGTATGAGACAGATCTTAAAAAACTACAAGGTGGAGTATGATGGTCCTAGCCCTATCTATTGTGACAATACAAGTGCTATAAGCGTTTCAAAGAACCCTGACATGCACTTAAGGACTAAGCACATCCCTATCACGTATCATTTCCTAAGACAGCAAGTAAACAAAGTGTCAAACTTGAATATGTTTCTACACATGATCAAATTGCAGACATTTTGACCAAGCCACTTCCAAAAGCAACATTTGAACACCTAAGACAGGAATTGGGTGCAATTCCTGTTCCTAGCAATCACTAAAGAAGTCAAGTGCTTAGGGGGAGCTAATCAGGTGGTTCATTAGCTCCAAGTCTAGGAAAGTAGTGCTGAGAAAGTATGCATAGAGATTGGGGGAGCATGTTTGTATGATGGCTCATAAACTCATAATAATGTATGTTGAGTGTTTTAGTTGCAAGGAGTGTGATCTAAAGAGTTGCAGACATCACTTTATCATTTATGTCAAAGGGGGTGAAAGTTCAGAATGAGGGAGAAGTTTTTGAGAGTGGTTGTCATCAATGACAACGGGAGAGATTGTTGAGTATTGTCATTAATGTCAAAGGTGCATCTTGCATGAGGTTGATGTCTTTGAGAGAGTGTGCCTAGTTGGCAGTGTATTGATGTGACAAGGGGCATTGATGAAGTGTTATCACTGAAGGATGTTGTCATGAAAGAGAATGTGAAGGCAAAAGAAAGAATTTGAAGGCAACTAATGCCTTATGGTTGCATGAAGGAACAGGGATTTGAGTAACCTAAGCCTAGTCATGGCATGAAGAGACCTTGTGAAAATATGAGCATGGTAGTTTGGTGAGATGAGTAGACACAGGGATAAGTGGTTGTATGAGGTTGCTTGAGCATGTATTTGAGGCATTGGAGCACTCATGAGAGTCTCAAAGTGAGCCTACAAGGGTAGGACATTCAGAGCAAGTCTGCACCTAGACCCTGCATAGCCTAATGAGGTATCATGATCTGTTGTCAAGGCATGAGAAGGATGTATGGCAGTGTTTAAGCATGAGAGAGGTTGCTTGAGTATGTAAGTTGTGTTGACCATTTTTTGCCCAACAGGCCAAAATCGGTCCCCCTTTTCCCTTGTTATTCGAAGCCAGTCAATTTCAGGTTGCACTAGTTCAACGCGCTAGTTCAACACTTCGGCTGGTTCAACGCGTTGGTTCAATGCCTTGGTTCATTTCACTTGGTTCAACGTTTAAGTTCATCTGCAGGTTCGTCGGCTTGGTTCAACAGGCTCGGCGCGCAGCGTTGAACCGTTGAACCAGTTCAACGGATTGGTTCAATTGTTTAGTTCAACGCTTTGGTTCAATCTCTTCGGTTCAATGGACGGTTCAACAAAGAGATTCAGCGAACAATTCAGAAGGGCTCGGCGTGCAGCGTTGAACCATTTTTGGTTCAACGAATCGGTTCAAAGGCTTAGTTCAACAGGCTCGGCGCGCAGTGATTGAACCGATTGAACCGTTGAACCAATTTTGGTTCAATGGGTTGGTTCAACGGTTTGGTTCAAGGGTGTATCCTACAGCCGAAGGGCAGCGATGGGTTCAAATGCCCTTGCGGATGGCAGTTCAAGGTCTAAAAGCCCTTGCGGAGGGCAAGCACTTCAAAGGAAAGGCAACCGAAGGGTAAGTTCGGATTTTTGTTTAAGGCCGAATTCTTTTGGACTTTCTGTCCGAAGGAATTCTTTCGGACAAAAGGCCCGAAGGAATTCAAGGGAAGCACAATCCAAAGAGGCCGCCAACGCAGGGAGAAGTCAAAGAGCCCGACAGAAAGGACAAAGCGACCAATTCCCGTGGGCTTTTTGTCCGCGGGAAAAAAGCCCGAAGCACAAAAGACAAGCGGAAAAAAAGCCGCAGGAAAGACCCGATGACCTTTTGCCGAAGATGGTGACGTCCCGAAAGCCGTCAAATTTAAGCAGACGAACTAGCCGTTGGGTGACGGCCGCGCGAACGTCAAATTTAACACAGTGGAATAGCTGTTTGCTTTTGAATTAAAAGAGCGACAACCATGGAAAAAGCCCAAGGAACATAGCGACCCACCAGAAGATCGCCCCTGAGGGCTGAAAGAGCAGGAAGAAGACAAGGAGCCGAAACGACAAAGCATTCAAGTGGCAAAGGGAAGGTGAGTTATTTCCAGATGAGCGGCGCAGCCTGTTTTCTCCAACTGGCATTGATGATGGGACAAACTGCAGTCTGTTTGCAAAAAAGAGGCGCAGCCATGTTCTTACATTAATGTTTGAACGCCAAAGTCAATTTGGGCAATTGTGCAGCATGGTTCCAGCAGGCCTCTTCTGAAGAATGACATCATTAATAGTGGTTTCCTCTTCCCAAGGTTCAGAACGCACATGGGCCACTTGTAGAAATGAGCGCCAAAATCTTTCCCAGGAGGCGCTAAGTTTTCTTCCTCTTCCTATATATTGTAAAATTTCTCATTTGAAAAGGATCGACTCTTAGCCTTAAGGCAAAACTCTGCCCAAAAATCTCTCGGGCTTGTAAGGCAGAGTTCTGCCAAAATTTTACCTTGAATCGAAACATAGCATTTTTACCTCCATTCTGAGTTTTGCATCTTTAGTATGTGTCTATGCCTTGATTCTGTGTTAAGTCATTTTCTTAATGCTTTTGCACAATGATTTCAGCATGTCTGGTGCATTTTTTTGAGTTTCCTTTTACAAGTCTGTCAGAAGTGTCCCTAGAGGAGTATAGGTGAAGTGGATAAGCTGTTGCAGTGTCTCAGAACGCCTCTGGTAGTTATTTCCTCCCTGTATCTCCACGGACCCCTGACTCACTGATGCAGAAGGTTTTCTCGTGTCAGATGAAGTGTATGGGAGCTTGTTCTCAATGGAAAGTGTATGTTTGGCAGAGTAGATCAACATTTTCTGGGGTATCACCTTTTCTTTTCGTAGGCTTAGGTTCTGTTTTCAGCATCTCTTTCTCTCTTTTCATCCCCCCCCTTTTTAAATTATTTGTTAGCAGTAGGAGAAACAAGGCCTAAATGATACATCAAAGGGAGCTAGCCCTTATCTAGAGACTCTCCCCTCCAGCTTCGCCGGTCCCACAGGGGAGAGGGGAGTTTCCATTGTTGCGTGTGGAAAGGCAGGAGCTCGGCGTCCTGCCCACGGGTGCAATCCACTGCGTCAACAAGTTGGAGAGTGCATGGAAAGAGGCATGAAGGTCAATTTTAAGGCCTAATGTGTTTTGCAAGTCAAAGTCTAGAGAGCAAAGAGAGAGAGTGTGGCCTAATGAAGGGTCGTGATCAAATTTCAAGGTATTTGAACTCATGTAAGTATCGTCAGAGGTGACGTATGCTGTTTCAAGTTTGTTCATACAGTTTGAAGTCATAATGTGAAGGACAAGGCATGAAAAGTTGTTTGGAGCTCTCGAGTGCTCAGAACGAAGGGTTCTCAACCCGAAAAGGATTTTCTTGTGCTCATTAACTCGTCAAACCTTTGCATGGGAACCTAAGCAATTCATGGTAGATGGAGAAGGGTCCTAGCTCAAAATTCCAAACATTAATTTTTGGATTGAGAGGCTATGCTTTATGAATGATTGTTAAGAGTGGAAACAAGTTTAAACCATCTTACAACCCTAATAAGTACCCGATGTTGAAAATGTTGATCAAAAGTGCCGAGAATGGATTGGTATGCTCAGGTACGCTATTGGAACTTGTAAAGGACTCTCCCAGGTACCTCTAGGTGGTATTGGTTAGAGAGAGAGGAGAGAAAATGTTGAATTACAAGTTTGTTTCTAAAGAAGTTGTAGAAGTCAAAAGTTGCATTGAACATAGTAAGCAAATGGATGGAGGAAGAAGGTAGAGACTCATGTTCCATGTCCATAAAGGTTTCTGGATAGGTTCTAGTCCTCAAGTGTGCTAAACCGATCATCCAAGTTAGCCAGTTGCTAACAGGCCTAATGGTGCAAACAGTGAAAAACCCAAGCAACAGTGAGAAGATGAATTGGAATGTGTTTTCATGATAGAATGATGAAACCAAGTGCATGGAAATGTTGTTTGAGACTGGTATGTTTCATTCATGCTTGGTAGAGAGCTTGGAAGTTAGGTACAGTGGTGAAAATGATGAAGCAAAAATGGCTTCTCTGACTCAGTATGTGTGTGAAGTATAGTCGCCACTAGACCATATGATGATTATATTTGAAGATGGTCTGGAGATGTCAGAGGCTCATGTTCATGCATTGGAAGTCATTGAAAATGTCTATACAAGGGTTGGAGGTCTAAGTCAACATGACAGTATTTTGAGGTAATCTGGCCATTCTGAGTGAGTTGCAGAGGTGTTTTTGAGGCTCTATGCCCTAAGTTGAAATGGCTAATGCATATGGTGATATTGTTGAGGTCATGTCGGTTCTGTATAAGTGATTTATTGTCATGGTTGTATGGCTAAATGATGTGTTATCTTCAGTTGTTCAAGATAGACTATTTTGTGTGTTCAAAGGCCTAATGTGAAAAATGCTAATGAAGTGTTTCAACTGGTAGTTGCACCTAAAAAGTGTTATGGAGCTCAAAGGATGTTGGTGAAGGTCTATTTGAGTTGTGTATGAAAGAATCTTGACGTCTATGGAGGTGAAAGGTGTTCTAAGGGATCAAATGGTAACGTATTACTAGACAAACCTAATGGAATTAGGTCTCCATGAGACCTAAGAAGGATTTGGTCTATTTGAGTAATGACCGACCTAATCTAATGATTGATTCTTACTTGTAATGTGTTCTAAGGCCTATTGTGTGGCCAATCTAAGTGGGCAAGTGTGGGTGGCTGAACAAGAGGTGTATGAGCAAGAAGCTTGTATAAGAAGAAGGCCTTTTAGGCCTAACTAGCTAGTAAGTGGATTATATAGAGGAGCGAATGAGATAGAAGATCCTTGAAGGGAAGGTCTTATAGGCCATCTGAGGAGTGTAGAGGATCTGTCATGAATATCTAACAGGAGGTCTAAGTATGAAGATCAAGGTCATATGACCTAATCAGTGTTGAAGAGACCTAGTCGAGCGAAGAGGCCTAGAAGACAGTTTGAAAAAGATAAGAGTGTGAAGAGCTGAAGAGGTGGTCATCATCAATTGGTTGAGCAACATAGTTAGCTAAAGATGATCAAAACATTCAAGTGACTGAATCGGTGTTGAGTCATCTAGGGGGTTGGTGCCTCTTTGCAAATGGGTGCTTGCTAAAGCCTAGTCAAGTGGGTGTTTGGCTAGTTGGGGTTGGTGCTCCATGTGGAGTTGGTGATTCACTAAACTTGGTTTTTGTCTTATATGACTGTAGTCCATTTGCAAATATCTGTGGGTTTTATTCCCCTTGAAGGTTTCCCACATATGTGATATGTTCTTCTATTTCATGCTGATGTGGATAGTTGCTTATGCTTGCTAGATCTATATGTTTGTTTGAATGGTTCGTGATTGCTTAAGTGTAATTGAAAGAAAGGTTTTGATGACTGATTCACCCTTCCCCCCCTCTCAATCACTGTGCTTCAAACATGAATAGGAATTTTGAAGAGATTTATGGACATAATCATCTCCCAATAGAGGTGAGGACAAAACTTGGAGTTTATGCTTTCAGGAATATTACTAAAATTGTGGTCTCTATTTGCTACACTTAAGAAAAATTTACTTGTTAAGGAACTACCTGCCGTAATTAACACAGCTGTTTTTACATAAATGTGTACAAAGGAATATATCAAGACCTATTAGAAGATAAAAGTACCATGTTACTCTTCCAATTGATGGTTTGGAAGTCAAACAATTCTCATGTAAGATAAAGCTACTGCAATCTGAGTATGGTTAGAAACCAGCTGCTAGTGATTGCTTTATATGAGACCTATGAAAGTCCTTGCTACCAAGCCACCAAGCCTGACAGAACATACTAGTTATAGCTCCAAGAATGGTATATTGGATTCTAGATTGGGTGATGAAGTTCTTGATACTATATCTAACAAGAACTATGAAGGACTCAGAAATTTGAAGGAGTAACAGTAACTAATAAGTATGTCACTCAAGCCAATGCCTTAAGAATTATATTCTTTATTCAAAACAATAAAGAATATATCCTGAGACTCCAACCTCGCTACTCTTCAGGCTTATCGAGTGTTACCTTGTATCTCTCCCTCCTCCTATAGAGGTTGATATGAGTTGACCTCAACCCAAAATAAATGATACAAATGTTTATTGTGACTATCACCAAGGCCCTAGGCATTCTATGAACAAATGTTTTACCTTGAATCATAAGATCCAAAACCTCGTCAATGACCAAAAGATTGCATTTGATGATACTCTAAAGGAATCAAGTTCCCAACTTGATGATCACCAAAAACAAAAAATATTTAAAAATCCTTTGCAAGATCATTATAAGAATGATACAGAAGTAAATATGGTATAAAATTCATATACTTTTCCATATCCTTTTCTATGTTGTATCTCAAGGGCCCCATACACTTACAAAAGGTGACCCGTAATTCTCGAAGGTTTACTTTCTTTCTTAGGGTTTACATTTTTTTGGTAAATCCTCTTTTTTCCTTTCTCAGGAAGGAGATGATCTAGGGACTTCTTTTAATGCTATCATTGTTGCCAGTTGGCCATACTTTTAAGTCCCATTGACCAATTTTGGAATTTCAATACAGTAATTGTTTAATACTCTTTCTTTCTTAAAGTACAAAATGCATGTAGCACAAAGTAATTATGCAATGAATTTTTGTATATTTGCAGCAAATTTTTGGCTTTAGAGCATATAGTTTTGAAGAAGTTGAAAGACATAAAGTAAGCAAAATACAAAGTGATCAAATCATTTCCAACAAAGGTGTTATTAAACATTGTCACAAATGTTGGTGATCAGGAAAAATCTAAACGTGTGAAGCACAAACAATAAAGCTATAATGTTATGAGCCTGATTGAATTATGAGTTACCTATTCGTATGGCATCTATATATTTGATTCCCTACCATATTGTATTCATTATCCTATCTTTACATTTTATTTTTATTTTCATTTTTTTGATAAGTAAAAAGTATTAATGTAAATATTACAAATTACATCTTGCTTTTACACCAAGTCTCTAGCTTTCTCAAAAAAGCCTACTTTTCTTTATTTGTTTTTTGCTTTTTTGTCCCGGCTTCGCATGCTTTCATATAATAACGTTCATAATTTTTGCATGATGCTGCTTTTATTATTTTAGTTTTTCTATTAACAAGCACGCATGTCTGTTTGTTACATCTTAAAACTGTTTTCTACATCTTAAACTGTTTTTAAAGCTCTACAAAACATGCATGCCTACTTTTTT
Organism: Torreya grandis; assembly: GCA_037957365.1. Lineage (NCBI taxonomy): Eukaryota > Viridiplantae > Streptophyta > Pinopsida > Cupressales > Taxaceae > Torreya > Torreya grandis. The sequence goes on along the minus strand of JARHVA010000395.1, from coordinate 2,009,330 downwards.
ACAGGGAATTCCAAATTCTAAGCTGATTGAAAAAATTCTACCATCAACCGTATGCTTGAGACTTTTTTTGCCCCTAAGCTTATTGGAATCATTTGATGCTGCAATTCATGTACTTCTTTAGAACTTGGAAGGCAAAAATAATTGAGAAGGAAAGGGACTTCTACATTTCTATTTTCACTTTATACCATTTTTGCGCACTCTTTTAAGGGGGCATCTTGTTTTTCTGAAAGATTACACATTGAATCCACAGGTTCATGCACGCTTTGACATTCTTCTACTTCTTTTGAAGAACAAGGTTGATCTCCATCAAAAGTTTCCTTCTCTTGACTGCAAGGTGCAATATAATAATGCTCCCCTTGAACACCCTTCCACCAGGGGCCTACTTTTATTTTCGTTGCACCATCTGAAAATATTTATTAAAAGACAATATTTCTTTTTGACTTCTTTTGGAATTGATTCTTTATGCGTAAGCATTCCTTATCAGAAGGGAGAATATTTCCTTTTGACTTCTTTTAGATTTGATTCTTTATGCATGGGCTGAATAATCTAAATAACCATATTCAAAGCATTGCTTGCATCTAAAAGCAATGTTTTCATCATCCACTTTTTGGGTTATTTTTGAACCCCCCCAAACCAAGGCAAAATTAGCAGGGAGGCCTTTGCTTATATCCACCTCCGCACATATGCAAGCACACGTTGTCTTGAATTTACTCTTTGTTGACTTGTTCAGGGACATGAATTTCCCAATAGCATTTCCAATGTGTGCAAAGGTCCAAGGTGTGCAAAAATATAGAGGAAAATTTGGCAAACAGCAAGGCAACAAGCATGTGTTTTTGCAGAAAAAAAAAAATACTTTGTAAAAAACTACATAGCCGGATATGCCCCCTCAGGGCCAGGGAGCATGGGAGCAACGCTCCCAGATACGGAAACGTGGGGGGAGCGTTGGGGATACGCCTACGGAGAGTCCCTAGGCTGCGGAAACTCCCGGATACGTCTATGTGACGTATCCGGGTGTTTCCGCAGCCCAGGTACACTATCTGGGCGTATCCCCACGCTCCTGGACATTAAAACATTTTTTTTTTTTTTTCAATTTCGCCCAATGAAAAGTCAAACATGGACTTAAAAATACAATCAAAAACAAACTAAAGTGGATGCCCAACCCTAAAAGCAGCACTCATACTCATTTTATCAAAAGCTGCATGAAATTCTTTTCAGGGGCTCCGCCCCCGGGCAGGGGGGCTTAAACAGCGCCCCCTGCAACCCCCCTCATGTCAGATGGCTTGTCGTACCACAAATAATATTGCCAAGGGGATTACAAGATGTCACACCATTACAATTGTTGGAGGTTTGGATATTCACTTCACCTCCTAACACATTGCACATTTGTTCACTCTTGATCACTCTTGGACTTCAAAATACAGCTGTGGACATCATATGGAAGTTCTTATTTAGCTCATTTTGTTTCCTCTATGCATATTATGTGGTTAATTTTTCTTCTATGGCTATATTTTTATATTTTATATATATATTTTTGTATTGTCGTATCCAAATGTATCCAAACCCCAAAAAAAAAATCCCCGTATCCAATTCTCGTACCCGTATCTGTATCGTCAACCTAGGTAAAAAATAAAAATTCAAAATGAATAAAAAATGTCCAAACAGATACGATAGATTCAGTATATCCAAAAAATCCGGATCCAAAGGATTTGACTCAGATCTGACAAGATTTGGTTACTACAATAAAAATCACAATGAAAAACCCTCGAGTACAAGGGTAAATTTCCACTTCATCTAAAATGAGAGGCGGCCTATTTTGGCCTATCCACTCACTCAAAGCAAGAAGAGTGAGCCAAAAACCATTAAACCTACAGATTAATCCTTTCTCATTAAGGAAAGAAGAAAAAATGGGCGTCTCTTCACTTTTTGAATAAATAAAAAGGAGAAAAGATACTTTGTAAACAATTAATACCTGCCTACGTTTAGGAAAGGAAGCATTACTTTATCCATAAAAAAATGGATCCAAGGAGGGCCCTAGTTCATGAAGAAAACGAGATTGTTTATGATGCATTTGTCTCCATCTTTCAATCCCACAAAGGACCTTCCCAGAGCAATTCTTGTATGGGTATAACTCCCTCTTCTCCCCAGCAAAAATTAGCGCAAATCTTACCTGAGGGAAATAAGATCGAAGATAAGAGAATACATCATTGCCTCGTAAGTTCACTAGAAATCCATGGGTTCTGAACTATGCAAGGATATACATAAACTTAGATTTGGGCAAGCCCTTGCCAAATAGAATAATCCTAGAAAAGGGATGAATTGAAAGGGAACAACCATTAGACCACGAAAACATCCCTTACATATGTCGTTATGAAAATTGACTAGTAATTGTATGCAATACAAAGACCAACCCATATAAATGACAAATAAGCTTTGTACAATTTATACATATGAAAAATCATAAGTCGCTTCCCTTAACAATTACTTGACAAAAACTTGCTTTAAAAAAATTGAAAGAAATGGATATATATAACAAACCCAAACTACTAACAACTCTAAAAAATAAGAACTAACTACCCAAATGTCAGCTAATATGACAAATGTTATAATGACTCAAGTAACTACTCATGAGAAAATTTCAAACAAGAAGACTAACTAGATGACTTAACTCTCTCGGAGACTCAAGTTATGATGATGTAGAATATGAATATCCGCAATTACAATTATTCTCAATTACATAAGATAATTTATAAACTATAGGAAATAATACTATCTTATGTACCATGTTATCTACCCTCTATGAATCCCTATCATTCCTCCCAACAATAGAAACATTGGACTTCAATGCTCTCAAAAGGGAACGAAAAATCTGAAACATCTGTTGCTGAGAAATCCATTGGCCCTGAGCTGGAAGCTAACCTTGTTTCGCAACAAGATATGGAGTAGTAGAACCCTGGTGGGTCTAGCGAGTTTTTGTGTCAAAAATGCGATCTTCATCCAGCAAAAACTAAAAGCTTGGAACAACATCTATTATATAACGGATAGGAATCTCAGACTCCAATGTTGGGTCATAGTAGTACTTGAGGAGATCAACATTGACGACATCATGAATACCCAACTATGTCGAAATATCTAGGCAGAAGGCATTCTCAGATATCTGCTAGATAATAGTAGAAGGTCCATACCTCAGAGGTTTGACCTTACTATGTGTCTTCTCCTGAAAACAATGTTTGTCTAAGTATAGCCAAACTTAATCGCCACCCTGAAAATCACAAGGAACATGACAACAATTCTTGAGTTGTTTCTGTTTTACTTGTGTATATTAAAAAATTTGAACCATTTTACACTAAAGAGACTGTAAACGTTGAATGTGGGAGTGTGCTCTACATTGCTCTTTCTCCATATGCTGTGTAGTTGGAAGAGACAAAGATAAAGGAAACTCATATGAAACCAAAGGCTGAAAACCAAGGCAAACCTCAAAAGATGAATGACATGTAGAAGAATGTACTACCTGATTGTATGCATGCTCAATGTGGGTGAAGCTTGGAATCTACTTTGTTAGAGATGTGGACTGATAATGCAAAGACTTTGTACAAGAGTGTGGTTGACGACTTCGGTCAGACCATATGGTTGTGGATGAAAAGCAATGGAAAAGTTGAGAGAGACTTGCAAAATGTTCCACAAAGAATGCCAAAAGTGGAAAACATGAGTCACAGTCAAAAACAATGCTAACAGGAAGATTAAAGAACGCCATACTAAGTCAAATAACAACTAAGCCAAGTCACTAGCAGAAATGGTCTTGCATCATGGAATGAACTTCACCATCTTGCTGAACCGATCGATAACCAGAAAAACACAATCATGGTATTGAAATGTCATAGGAAAACCACTCACTAGATCCATGGAAATGATTTCCCAAGGATGAGAAGGAATGGCCAAAGGAATACCCAAGCCCAATTCCTGTTGGCTGGTTTGGAACGACAACAAACTGCATAGCACCTCAAGAAGTAAAGAACATCATGCTGCATATGAGGCCAGTAGAAGAAACAGTGTTGATAATGGAGAGTCTTATGCTTGTCGAACCAACCACCATAGAGAGTAGTGTCCCTCTTTCAAAAGAGAAGTGCGGTGATCCTGGGGCGCACACAACTTATTAAATTTATACAATAACCCTTCATTAAGTGGAAATCTTGAAAGGGTGCTTGATTTGAAGAAGTTGGTTGCTGAAAACTTTGTGTAGACTTTCCAAAATTAGTATCAGCTACGTATTGAGAAATCCAAGTCTAGAAATCAAGGTGTCAAATGATGACAACAGTCAAGGTGAATTGTAGGAGGGCAACTCAAACAATCAACAACTGTGTTGGTAGTGTCCTCTTTGTACTTGATGACCAAATGGAACTGAAGTAAAAAGGATGCCCACTTCATGTGACTTGCTGGTTCAATTTTGTTTTGTGACTGAAAGCACTAAAGAGGCAAGTATTTTGAATTCACAGTGGTTTCCTTCTATGTTGCCGCATAGAACGAATTTTATCTAAAAAATTGAAATTAGCTGAATACCAAATATGCCCAAAAATCATTGAAATTGGTTAAAATTCTTTGAAATTCGTTAAAATACGTTGAAATTTGTTAAAATTTTCGGTAAAATTTGTTGAAGTTCATTGTAGTTCATTCTTCTTTTTTGAATAATTATTCTAAAAAACATGTATAATATTTCTTTTAACCGAATTCAATCAAGAATTTAATGACGGATTTTTTTGGTAACAAATCTTTTACAAATTTTATTCTCCACGAATTTGAATGAGGCAACTTAGACTTCCTTGCCAAGAAGATAGTATCTCCAGTATTTGATGGCAGATTTTTTTAGCAACGAATCTTTTATGAATTTTATTCTCCACGAATTTGAATGTGGCAACTTAGGTTTCCTTGCCAAAAAGATAGTATCTCCAGTATTTGACTGACTGGACCAAGGCATACAATTCCTAATCATAAGTGGAGTAGTGTTAGTTGGCTGTAGAAAACTTTTATGAATGATAGGCTATTGGATGACCATTCTGTATCAAAAATTCTCTGAATGCAAACTACAAAGCATTCGTCTCAAGCTCAAAAGGCTGTGAAAAATCAGGTAATCCCAGAACAGGTGCAGAACGAAGATTGTGCTTCAATGTGGATAATGCATGTGATTATTTTTTGTCCACTGATGAGAGATAACGGTCTTTGTCAACTGATGCAAAGGCAAGGCAATATCCAAATGCGCAAGGATGAACTTGCAGTAGAAGTTTGTAAGACCAAATAAACTTCACAACTGTGTGATTGTAGTAGTTGGCCATTTGAAAAGAACTTCAATGTTTGCAGGATCTACTTAAATGCCATGATCATTAATGACAAAACAAAATAACAGAGGAATGTTTGACCAAAAGAACATTTTAATAGGTTTGCATACAATTTGTTCTTTTGACTTAAGCCTAGAACCTATGTTGCAGGAATCACCCCCCCCACGATTCCTGCCTTGTAAATCGTCCCGGAGGCTTCTCTAGGTACCAGGGACGTCTCTGGCAGCAAAAAAAAACTCAGGCGATGGAAAACTTAAAAAAAACAGTCAGATATTAAAAAAACAGTTTGAATAATAAAAAATTAAACCCTAAACTGCTTCTAAAACCAATAAGTAAGGCCGCCTTCATTATCACAACACACAAAAAAGAGTTGGCAGCTCTAAAGCAAAAATAATCTCAGTTTGCAGCAGCGCAGTTGGGAGGATTTTTTTATTGCAAGTTTGCAAGTAGAAGTGTAGAACTTAGAAGTTGCTTGTCAAGGGAGGAGCTAGGGAGGATTTTCAGTTTGCAAGGAGGAATCGTTTGTGGAGGCAGCCAATGGCACATTGCAAGGAGGAGGGATTTGTGAAGGCAGTCATTGTTTGAAGAGGTATTTTTCATTTCTTCCAGATATATATTTTTTTTTCCATTTCATTTGTGTATATTAGTATACTAACACCTAAATAGTAAATTCTAACCCTATTTCAAAGACTTAATTTTTATTTATTTATTTATTTAGTTAATTAGTTGTTTAATATTTAATATTTATTTTTTAAATTTTGAAATACTATGTTCAGTTTTTTTAATCTAAACTCTAACCCTAACTTCTACGTATGCTCTTCTCTCGCGCATTATGCAATCCTGAAACTCAGAAATAGAGTAAGTCGTAATAAATTTTTTTTTTTAATTTAAGTAAATATTAAAAAATTTAATTTTAAAAAAAAATCAAATGTATACTTTCAGTTTCTTTATCTGACCCTAACTTTTGTGTATGTTCTCTCGTGCATTATGCGATCTTGACAATCAAAAACAAAGTTAGCCGTTATGAATTTATTTTTTTAATTTTTATGCAAAATTAAAAAAAATTAAAATGTATTATTATAATTTATTTTTTTACTTGGTTCTAATTTGATAATATCCTAACGTTGTGTATGCTCTCACCTTGCACCATTTAGGTGATCCTAGGGATCAAAAGCAAATTAGGATATCTATGGCATCCACTTCAACTTCAGGGAGAGGGCACGATGAAGCAAACTGAGATGAAGCCTCCATTCCAGTGAAATATAAACCTGCTTCTCCTCTTTAGAAACATGTGACAATACTCGAGAACATTGTTGGTGGTGGTACTCATTTGTGGGTATGCAATGATTGTCATACCATATACAAGTACTCTTATACTCAAGTCAAAACTCATTTGACCGATTATGGACTCATGGGGATCAAAAAATGTGACCAAATTCCCAAGTCATGAATGGTTGAGTACATGAAAGAGCAAGAACAAGCAGATGCATCAGTCGCTTCAAAAGTCCGATCTAAAACAATACCTCTCCAAAAAAACAGAGCAAGAAGACCACCAACACCTCCATCTACAAGTCATCATTTCATTCAAAGTCAAACTCAAGCTCAGTCACATGCAATTTTCTTGGATGATGAAGCAAACACCACTTCACGAAAAAAACTAAAGAGACCATTGGAAAAAGCATTCAATGTTGAAAAGAGGGACATAGTTGATGAGTTGATTGCTCGAAGCATTTATGCATGTGGGTTTCCCTTCAATGTTTTGAGGTCACCTTATTGGCAACAAATGCTAAAAGCATTCAATGAAGCTCCTCAATGTAACAAAGGCCCTAATTATGAGAAGGTCCGCACCACACTTTTTGCCAAAGAAGTAGAATATATTCACACTTCTTTGCAGCCAATTAGAGATTTGTGGAAGGATTTAGGAGTGTCCATTATCTCAAATGGATGGAAAGATGCTAAAAATAGACCCTTGATCAATGTTGTTACAATATGTCCTAAAGGGGCAATGTCCCTGAAGGCAGTGGATTGTGAGAGCAAAGTGAAAGATACTCAATTTATCGCAGACATTCTGATAGAGGCTATTGAGTCTGTGGGCCCCCAACATGTCCAAGTCATCACAGACAATGCAAAGAATTGCAAAGCAGTTGGGTTGATTGTAGAGGGCAGATACGAGCACATATTTTGGACACCTTGTTTTGTCCACTCCCTGAATTTGATGCTGCAAAAATTTGGCAAAATCAAGTGGATAGAGCAAGTTTATGCAGAGACCAATGACATTCAGGTATTTGTCACAAATTATCACGTCTCAAGTCATCTTTAAAAAATTCTCAAGGTTGGAGTTGTTGAAGGTAAGAGAACAAAATCTTAATTTTGAAGTTCTTATTTTTGAATTTGAAGTTCTAATAATTAATTCTAATTGTTTAACAACATTTGGACAATCAAACTTATAAGTCTTAATTTCTTTTTGTAGAGTGTTGAGACTAGATTTGTCTCTCACACGTTCGTCTTGAGATGACTTGTGAAGCTAAGAGAGGCACTGAGCAGTATGGTGATTAGCAATGTTTGGAGTGTGTGGAGGCAAGCAAGCACCACCGGCATTAAAAGAGCCAATAAGATCAAAGCATTGATCCTTGATGATAACTGGAAGACCAAGACTGACTATGTACTTAGTTTTATAGAGCTTATTCTATCTATGATCCCATTTACAGGTACAAATGCAACTTGCATGGGAGAGGTTTATGATGGGATTGACTCCATGCTTAAAAGTATGAGAGAGATCATACAAAGGAAAGAGCAAGATCCAGAAGAAACATTTTATAATGAAATCAAATCTTTGGTCATGAAGAGGTGGAATAAAATGACCACCCCATTGCATCTCCTCGTTTATGCTCTCAAACCGAAGTATTATAGCAATGAAATACTTCGACTACCTAATAGGCAACCACCATACGATGATGTAGAGGTTGCAAATGGATCTAGGCAAGCATTCAAAAGGTTTTTCTCTAATCCATTTGTAGCTATTGTAGTCCGCAATGAAATGGGTATGTTTGTAGCTTCAGAAGACAGCATGGGATAAGTTGAGGCTCTCTTTGACAAATCCAGTTTGACTCCAATCAAATGGTGGTATGTACATGGCCATGATGCCAAGTACCTACGACCTATTGTAATCAAATTTCTCTCACAGGTATTCAATTTTAATTTAATCAACAAAATTATTCTGATTTAGATCATATCCTAGAGATCTTCAAAAGCTTTGACACTTATATTGAGAAGACATAGGGAAAAAATATCAAAGAATATTCAGAGGTTATGGTTGTAGATTAATTCTTTCAATCAAATACATTCTGTATATTACATTTCTTTGTTGTAAACGACTCTGGGCACTTGTGGTACACATTTAGACATCAAGGGAAGCTTCGTTGGTGCTAGGAGGGCTTTAGTTAGATCTTTGTGAATTTACAGAGTCTTTGCTAATTTTGGTGTGTTTTGATCAAAGATTGGTGTAGTCCTTGCATATTTGCGCTTCTTTAAGCATAATTGTGTAAATATCATCGATCTTTATGGTCTTAGACCAATCTTTGTACTTTCTTTAGCCAAAGATCGATATTCTTTGAATATCCATGCATTCGTGCAAAGGTAGTTCATGCTTTGTGTATTCCCCGCATTTAAGGTTAGTGATAGCAATGTTAAGTTATTATTTATTAACATATATTTAAATATTTTTTTTACATTCTTACCAATTTCAAATTTGAAAATTCTAACAATTAACAACCTTTTTTTGTGATAGGTGGCTAGTAATTCTTTAGCGGAGCAGAATTGGAGTACATATGGCTTTATCCACTCTGCTAAAAGAAACAAGTTGGCATCCAAGAAGGCCGAGGATTTGGTATTTGTGCATTCCAATTTGCGCCTCCTTTCACACAAGTCTAAGGACTATATGTGAAGGCCTAACAAACCTTGGGATATCCTTCCAAAGAATACAAATTTGGATGCCTCTGCATCTTCTATAGCCCAACTTTCATTACTTGGTTTAAATGATGACAATCAAGAGAGTTCTACACAAGGGTTGGAGAGTGGAGCTGGTGGGAGTGGAGCTAGTGGGTGTGGTCCCAGTGGTCCAAGTTTAGCTAGTGCAAGTGGCATTCATGATTATGAGGACAATCCGGATCTAAATAATTTATTCATGTAGATTTGAATGTATTTGCAATGTCTACTTTGAACTTTTTGAAGCAATGAATGAACAAACACTATAAATTTTGAAATTTTCAAGTGTTTTACTAAAAAAATGAGTAATATGCATTGTTTATATATGTGTGTGTGTGTGTGTACAGACATACCCACACGACGTATCCAAATCAAGGTTTTTAAAAAATGACATACCCACACCCAATACGTACCCGTACCCATACCCATATCCAAACAACAAAACCTAGAACACGTTCCAACTATTAGAAATGTACCTATCAAGTGTTAGAGAAAATAAGAATATCATCTAAATAGATGATTACAAATTGGTCAAGCCAATGTCTAAATACATCATTCATCAATCACATTAAAGTGATTAGTACATTTGTGAGGCCAAAAGGCATCACTAACCACTTAAAAAGACCCATCTTGGTCTTGAAAGTTATCTCCCATGTGTCCCCAACTTGAACTCAGTCTTGATGATATCCACTTTTAATATCAATTTAAGAGAAGTATTTGACTCTTTAAAGTTGATCTAGTAGGTCATCAATTCGTGATAATGGATAGCAATTCATTATTGTGATCTTGTTTAATGCACAAATATCAATACATAGATGTCAAGTTCTAGATTTTTTAATCATAAGCAAAATTGGAAATACACAAGGAGATGAACTAGGTTTTATGAAACCTTTATCTGATGATTATGAATTTGCCTTTTAATTTCACTTTGTAGCATAAAGTGGCAATCCAATGGTGCATTAGGAAGAGGACCTGCTGGAAGAAGATCAATTCTTACATTTGTCTTTTAATTTCGCCACTTTGTAGTATAATTTGATCATGCAATGGTGCATTAGGAAGAGGAACAACTAGAAGAAGATCAAATTTATTGCTTTATCAAGAGGTGGTGTCTTAGGTTCTTGAAAGCCATATGAATATAACTGCAACAATTTATCAAGACATACACCTTGAGTAGTGATTTTTGTTGTAGTTGAATTAGATTGTGGCCTAATAAATATCAATGCCAATTCTAATGCTTGATTCACTGCTTTAAATGTTTGTTTGCAACTTAATAGTGCATTTGTTGTTGTAATAATGCACCTGATTAGATGTGTTTTTGTAAGCATCATTGTGTGTTTTCCTGTCATATTGGTACGGTTTAACAAGCAAAATGCCACAACAATCCATAAAGGTCACATCACAAGTGACCTTGTCCACAAGCTTAAGACCAAAAACAAAGGACACGGTGCATGTGTACATGATCTTTGAGGATAAATGACTATCCTTCCAACCAAGTGAATATGGATGAGAATGAGGGTCAATGGGCAATTGTAGTTTATCAACTACAGATCTAGCTATTAAATTCTTCTAAAAGCCTTTATCAATGATAAAATTGATTGAAAAACCAAGTGTGAGATATGCCCTAGTGACAGACAAATTGTCATGATTTTATTGAATTGTTTGATAATGATGCATCAACGTACCCTTGTTAAGCCAACCATTAAACCCATGGTAGGTTTTATCTTACCCTAAAGTCTCAATGAAAACATCCTTTGGTTCCTCATTAGAAGATTGTACGATTAATGCCTTCTTTAACTTAAAACATTCAAACTTATCATATCCCTTCTTTTTACAATAGTTACAAATAATGTCAAATTTGTGATCATGAGATGGAGAATGATGGGCATGAGAAGAAGGAGAAGATGAGGAGGAGGAAGGTCATTTCCTTGTTGATGATAAAGAACAACACTGTGAAGCCGTTTATTTGGGGTTGTTGGAAGAAGTTGAAGGACGAAACCCCTTAAACCATGCAACAAGCTTCTCTTCAGCTAGTTGTGTTTGATTGAAAGCAACATCAAGAATCTCAATATGAGTATATTTCAACTCAAGAAATAGGTATGATTGTAGACCACTCTTGAATTTGAGAATGAGGGATGCAACGTCTTCTTGTACCTTGAGCAATATCCTCAAAAAGTCGAACCAATAAATGTAGTCCTATACTAACATTTGAATTTCTTGACACAACCAAAGTCATTTGATGCTCAAATCTTGCTCATAATGCAATGGATAAAATGCCTCCTTAATGGCTTGGACAAGCTCTAACCAGGTGTTCAGAGGATTCTGGATAGCCGGTCATTCAATGGTGAGGACCTTAACAACACCGGGGAGCTTCAAAATTGCAAATGAAACATTGTCGATGGCATCAATTTCAGTATACTTCAACCAAGTCTCCATGTCAAGAATCCAAATATCAAGAACCTTTGGGTGGCGTAAGCCATCGTAGACTTTGACTTCACATTTTGCCTTTGGAGGGGAAGGACCGTGGTAATGTCATTGAACTTGATAGATAAATTGTTCACCACAATGGCAACCTCAAGGACCCTCTTCTACAAAATTTGTGTTCGCCATGTTGCTGGCTAAAACCAACAAGAGAGAGGAAACCTATCACATGAGATAAAATACATGCTAAAATTGCAAAAGTGGAGTGTATAGTGCAGAAGTGCTTTGAACAAGCTTTCCAACTACTATTCTACACCAAAAACTAAGTCCGTACAAAGAAAAGAAAAAAAACATTTTCACCATCCACGTGTTAGGATAAAAAGAACTAAAATTTTAATTTTTATAAACTTTATAAAAAAATATTCATTTAGAAAGAATATTCATGAGAACATTCGAATGAGAATTTTTCTTTGATATTTGTACTTCGTACTATATGAATACGTATATGAGACTATAAAAAAAGTACAAGTATTCACATTGATTGTTACATGCACACACAACAAAATAAAAAAGAAATGCATAAAACTACAAGAATGGTGCACAAAATCATGCACAACAAACAATCATACACAACAATTACTACATATGCGGAAAATAGTAGAAGGTATTGTGCACGGTATGCACAACATTCTTTCTCGAAATGCATGCCAAACATGCAACCTACAATTGCCCTGTACAAGGAAATGTGAAAACTTTGAAGGGTTATAACTTGAGCCTTGTGAGTCCATTTTGGACGAATGAAAGGCTATCAACTAAATCAGCTGCTCCAAATGCAATGTTGCTATTGGAATTAGCCCAGATTTTTTCTTAAAAAATTTTCAAAAATAAACCTCTAAAAGCCCAAACCCTAAATGGATCAGAAAGTGCTCTGATACCAATGTTATGGAAACTAACTGGCAATTGTACATAATGCAAAGACTAACACATAAATGAGAAATAAATTTTGCACAATAGATACATACAAAAATCACAAGTTGCTTCCAATGACAATTAATTGACAAAAACTTGCTTACAAATGACTAAAAAACATGCATATAAATAGCAAAACCAAGCTACTAACAATTCCCTAGAAAATAGGAACTAACACCACAAGTATCATCTAATATGACAAAGTGTCATAGTGACTCAAGTAACTACTCAAAAGAATGTTTCAACTAGATCACTTAATTCACTAGGAGACTAGGTCATGATGATGTGGAATATAAATATCAATTACAATTATTGTCAATTACATAAGATGAATTACAAACTATAGAAAATTATACTATCCTATGTATTGTGTTATGTACCCTCTTTGAATCATCATCATATGTAGAAACTGTCATAATCATGGACATCTAACAAGAATTTGCCTCACCCTGGAACATCAAAATATGCAAGAACAAGTCGAAGTGGATCAAAAGAACAAGTAGATACCATCCTAGAATTCCTTAGCACCTACAAGAAAAAAGCAACCAAACAAACAAATAGTTTATCATCAACCTCAAAATGCATCGTAGTTTCAAAAAGCTTGCATCAGGAAAGGGAAAGGGAAAACAAGTCAATAAACCTAGATTTCTTTCAAAAATACATTCACTGCCCTTGCTGATACAAATGTGGAGGATATGGAAGACATCCAAGAAGAGGAATGAAAGTCCATGGAACTCCAAAAGGAAAGCACTCTCACAACTGCTCAAAATAAATATAATCATCTCAAGGGAACCGAAGGCTTCATACAGTTTAGATATGACCATAGTTACCAAGTTCAAAAATCCGAATCTGTTCGGGAGGGCAAACAATCCAAAAAGTTTGAAAAAGTTTGGAAAATTTCAATTCAAAATATTATATATATATTAAAATTTTGAATTCAAAATTGAAAATTTTAATATATAATATTTTGAATTCAAAATTTTAATATATATATATATAATATTTTGAATTGAAATTTTCCAAACTTTTTCAAACTTTTTGGATTGTTTGCCCTCCCAAACCCGTATCTAAACTGTATATATATATATATATATATATATATATATATACACACACACCAAATAATGAGCATAAATTTAACACTTGCAAAATTGAGAAATACATGAGTTTCAAATTTGAATTGCATTAAAAGATAGAAAAACATCCATAGTTTAGAGCCTAAAGATTGAAATTGAAATGAAACTTATCATTTAAACATCTACAACATCAAAACTTGCTTCAATATCAAACCTTGCTTCAAAATCAAAACTAGCACTAGCACCAGCACCATCATCTAATCCTCTATCAACACTATCAATATTTCCCTGATCACCTTCGAAGGATGGCTCTCCACGATAAGGATTGCCATCTTCTTTTGAAAGATTGTGTTCAAGCAATCTTAAATTGATACGAACAAACACAAGCTCTGAGAGCTTTTTGGCTCCTAGTCAGTTCCTCTTGTTAGTGTGGATCATATCATGCATACTCCAATTTCTTTTACATTCAAAAGCACTTGCACATTGCATATGAACACGCACGACACGCTTTTGTAACTCTAGAGTAGAAGACCCATAAGTTTGCCACCATAAATGGGAATTCATACTGCCAATGTCTTCTTGTGCTTCCTTGAGAAAACATGCCCTCTTGGTTCTTAAATGTAGTCGATTGCCTTCTCACCCTTGAATTTTCATTTTCATCACAAACCAACATGTCTATTGTTGCCAAGATACCATTCTTTGTCTCTTCATCTGAATCACAATCCACATTTATTAACTTAGGATTTAAATAGCAACATGTTGCATGTATAAGTCGATGTAACATATCCCATCGAATGTCCACAATGTCCCAAATACATTGAACTTCATCAACATCATCAGCTAGTACTTTTTTTATTTGTTCTTTTGCTTGGTCCCTGCCCTCATATACAAACCCAATGCAAGGTTTCATGCCATCAGCCAATTTCAACAACTGGACAAATGACTCAAACACCTTTACGGTATTCTCAATGCCCTCCCAAAATGAACTTTCTAAGATAATTCTCTCAGTATATTTTACAAGGCTTTCCTTAGAAAGCTTAGATTGTGCCCATTCTTCACTAACCACGACTCTTCTCAACATTGTCTTCTCCTCCACCTCCCTTTGCAAATGATAAAATTATAAGCAATTTTTGTTTCGGCAAGAGAGAGAAGTTCACACTTTGCAAATGAGCGATATGGACTTAAGGTCAAGTAGTGATTAAGTATAAACTTGGAAATTTGTTTCCCTTCTCTCACAACACCATCTACCCACTCAAACTTTGGAAGATCTTCAAACAAAATATCCAAAACATGAGTTGCACATAAAGTCCAAAACAAATGAGGAAACCTGTCCATTAGTGTTGAGGAAGAGCTTTTCACAACAAAAGGCATCTTGCAAGGGATTTAAAAGCGAACGTGTAAAGCCCGAGACATAGACAACCTACAAGGAGAGCATCTAAGATGGGGAGCAAATATCCTAACATCTTAAATCAAAGAAATTTTCAATGAGGTCATCCAAAATGGCTTTTCGACAGTGAACAACCAGCCTAACCATACCTCTATTTAAGAGCAAATAGGTAAATAGCCCTTCAAATTACCAAACTAGAACGCAATATTAGTAGTTGAGCGGAGGAAAATGGAAAGAGGGCAACGGAACAAGCAGGTTTTAGGCTCACACACACTACTATTGATCATTGTATAGCGCTTAGACACCTAGTTGAAAAGGTTTGGCATAAAAAAGGGATGCATATTGTTGCTTTGTAGACTTTTAAAAGGCATTTAACACAATACCAAGGCGCAAACTATGGTGCAGAATGGAAGAGTTAGAGGATCCAACACACTACAAGACAACGGTTCACAAATTGTATGTGCAAGTCAAGGCTAAAATCAAAATGCAGGCAAGGTTGTCTGAATGTTTCGGGAGTGATATAGACATCAAACGAGGCTGCCCTCTATCCCCAAATCTATTTGGGCTATACATTGATAAGCTAGAAAATTGGATAAACGAATTCGGAAGGTAGGAGTCCACTTGGATAAATATGTGATGAAACTTCTACTTTATGCCGATGACCTAATTCTTATGGCAAAGACAATCCAAGATTTAAGAGACCATCTCCAAGCTCTAGAGAACTTTTGTTAACATCGACAAAACCAAAATTATGATTTTCTTAGTGAAAAGGAAGGAACAACACCCCGAGTTTCATTTTGTAGGCGGGTCCCTTGAAATGGTGTCAGAATACAAGTATCTCA
The DNA here is from genome assembly GCA_037957365.1 of Torreya grandis. Lineage (NCBI taxonomy): Eukaryota > Viridiplantae > Streptophyta > Pinopsida > Cupressales > Taxaceae > Torreya > Torreya grandis. The sequence continues at coordinate 1,993,327 of JARHVA010000395.1, read as the reverse complement.
ACCTCGACTTTCACAGCAAGCTCAGTTAGGATACTTGCAGAATGAAAAGAATACAAGGTAGCTAGAAAGCTCTTTATGCACTTCAAAACAAATGCAATAATGCTGAGTTATGGGACTAGAAGAACACCAGGGTCTTATTTTGATTCCTTGTCGCACCAATGGTATTTTATGGTTGTAATGTGTGGGCTAGTGGAACAACAAGTTTAAAGTGGAAGCAAATAGAACAGATCCAAAAGCATCTTATCACAAACAATTTTAGAATTAAGGATTCAATTCCCTATGGAAACATCCTTGCCAAAATAGGTACTTTTCCTTTAGAGGCAACAGCTATGACCAAGACATTATGTTACTTAAAAAACAAAAAACATGCAGAGTAACAAGTGGCCTAGTGCTACAAGAGACGAAGATCTGCATAGGAGGAAGAACACTTGGATGAAGCAGAACCACAAATGGATAAGTAGATGGGATATCAACTTAACTGAATGCCCAAACCATAACAAAGACATAAAAAATTATGTGAATGAAAAGTTTAGAATGGTAATGTGGAGGAAGGAAACAAGCAAAAAAAGGTAACACTGTATTTCAAAGTTCAACCCGACTTATGAACATAGTGAAAAAGTATATATTAGGGTTGGAATTAAATGGAGGGAAAGGATCCTCTTGCCCAACTGAGAACCAACTCTCATAGGCTCAGATGCGAGATAGGCAGATGGAAGACTCATAAGGAATAGTGGGAAAAGAGGGTTTGTGTTTTTTGCACTATAAGGGCAATTGAAACGGAGGTCCACTTCATCCTTAAATGTCCTCGATATACAAACACACAAGCCAAGTATGTGAAAACTTTAAGAGTTAGCTTTATTGTAGAAATATTTGAGGAAAAATGAATAAAAGGGTTGGGGGAGATGTTATCTCAAATCAACAAAAGCCGGAGCAGCGTTCTAAAAGATACCAAGGGTCTCGGGAATCTAAATGGTTGAAGCAATGAGTGTAATCGATGGTCCCAGAGACCATTCAATCTCGTAGACGTCATTAAAACCATTTCATTTCATGTTGCTTTACAATTTGCTACATTATCTATAATAACTTGGACAACATATACTTCTCCAATATCTAGATGGAGAATTCAATGCATTTGAATTTGAAATTTGTAGTCTTTACATCATTGTTTGTACCAATATTTTTTTATAAACATATCACCTTTAGGGCATTGAGTCAAAATATTGTAGGGAAGCCTTTTCTTTGTATTAAACCCATCACTTACTACAATGCAACTTGATTTTTTAAGTTCTTTTTCATTTTATCTAGTTCACTAAATATGGATGTCACCTCTTCTTCTAGAAAAAATGGTTCTCAATGCTTCAAAAGATAACATACACCCTTTCTCGAAATTGGCAATCCCATCCACCATTGCTTTTGTATGTAGATTTTGAACAACATTGAAAGGAATGGCATTGTCTTAAAAAACCAAGCCACCAATCTATCTCATGTTTTTTTTGCAACATCCACATAGTTTTCAAAGAAGGTTGGGACATCTAATGTCCACTTTGGCTTGCTTGGGTAATCACTGGGGAAGGCATTGAGCTAGTAAAGGAGCCAATATGTGTCATATTACATTATAATTAGCTTTCTTTAAAGATTCAAAAACTAATGCAAGTCTCTTCTTTTCAATTTGCTCCAAATTTGACTTACAAATAGTGCATATACTTTATTTTATGTCACTATTGGGCAAAGCTTCACATCTAGGCCTCCAATATAATGGTGCCAAACACTTGTTATAGTCCCTATGATATTTGAGTCACAAAGAGTACATTCCATGTGTCTGGGATTAGCGTCTCATTGGATAATGTATTTCATTTCAAGTGGATGACTTGCCATGACAATAAGTTGTCCTTTCTAGCCTCACAAAAGTTTTACAAACATTTTGTTATACACATTTTTAAAAAATTATAATATAAACTATAAACTATAAAAATAATTTTTTAGTTTAATTAACTTATATAAAATGAAATTATACAATTTATTTTTAGGAAATAAATCATAATTTTATTAAATTTAGCTTTATCATATATTATAAACAAATAATTTACTCATAACTTATAACAAAATTTAAACTTAAAAAACTTAAAAAGAATGAGAAACCATCTACAATTTACTTGCAAATCATATTTATTATTATTAGATTTAATATATATTACAAACAAATAATTTATTTGTAATTTTTAATAACATTGAAATTTAAAAAACTTATAAAAACTAAATAAAATTATTATAAGTTAAATAACCTATATAAAAAAAACATCAAAATAAAATTGATAAAATATTAAAATAAATTAATTAATAAAATTAAAATCACAATTTTATTAATTTTAATTTGTTTGTAATATATAATAAAATTTTAATTTAATTTTTTTGTAAAAACTTGAAAAAATTATAAACTAATTAAAATTAATAGAAACTAAATAGTAGAAAATAAATATTATAAATTTATAATTAGTATTAAATAAATATTATGAATTTATAACCTAAATACTAGACTTTGAAACTAAAATCAAAATGAAATAAAATAGCATGACTTATCTATGGCCAGATTTATTTAACAAAAACTCTCAAAACTAAGCTTTACAGCCAGATTTATTTAAAAACTCTTCTAAGCTTTAAGGCCAGATTTTTTTGTGATGATTCAGGTCGGGAATTTATATATAAATAAATTTTGAAATGCACTTACAAGTCTACAATTCAATCAAAAATAAGGAAATAAGTATACAAATTCAAAGTTCAATGATAGACAATCTAAATACACTAATAAATACCGAGTCAAACAAGTATTGCAATTCTTATGCTCACAAAACAGATTTCAAAATCAATATTCCTAAGTACAACAGTGGTTATAAAAAACTTTAGGGCATCGCAACTTTAGCAGATTAATTTTGTCAGATATAACAAATTGAAATACAAATACGAATCTCAACCAAAAAAAAAATCATAAATTAGTACAGTTTCATGAAGAGAAGCATCGGAGTGGAAGTAATAATGATATAAAAATCAGTGATACAAAGAGTTCAAATAGTTTTGATTTTGATGCAATCAGTCAGCTCAGCAAGAGGTTCAATCAAGAGTATCACAAACAGCTGTAACCAGAATTTTTCATCCCCAAACCCTTGGAATTCAAGGGTATATCAAGTAGAAGAAAGTTATGGTCCTTACTGACTCTAGAAACACCCATGAATTTATTGACTAGTTGTCAACTAGATTTCTGCTTTACTTTTTTTGTCCCGCAAAGAACTTTGATGTTACAGTCACTGATGGTGCAGCAAATAATTGTCAAGGCAAATGTTATAAGGATCAATTGACTATTCAGGATTATACATGTCAAAGGACTTTCTATGCATTACCCATGACATGGGTTGACATGGTATAGGGTGTTGACTGGTTTCAAGAGTCGGATACAATTTCGATGAAACTACAAATCCATTTCATCAGTTTAATTGGGAAGGTCAACAACACACACTTAAGCGATTCAGATCCCCACCAACCAAGCTTGTATCATTCAATAGAATAGATAAGATTATTCCAGAAAGTGGACCATAATTTACAGCCAGAAACTAAGGTTATGTTAATCAAGTTGTTTCGAGGAAAAAGAATGCACAAAGAGAAGCCGTATCTTGGGAAATCAAATTTATATGAATATGCATTCTTCCCTCCTCATGCTTTGAGGGTAAGCATCTCAAGCAGTCGGGACTTGTTATGAGCCTATTTACATTATTAATTACCCATTTGTATGGTTGTGCCACTTGGCACATACCCTTTCTATTCATATATGTATACCCCTTGGCATATATGTTATATTTGATGCCCTGCCATATTGTTCTCATCATCTTATCTCCACATTTCATATTTTATTAATTTAACATTTATTCCATATATTTCGCAGAGTCTATGTTTGTTGTATATCAGAAAAGCCTAACTAGATATTTAGGATTTTGAAATGTAATTCATCTTTTTTGCACCAGCTTCTTTAAGAATGAAGCTTTATAGAGTTCTCTACACCCTCAACACAATTAGTAAGAGGCTAAGTGGACCTTTAAAAGTCTCTTCAGTCCTCGACACAATTTCTAAATGTCTTATTAAACCTTTATAATATAACTCTTTTCAGACATCAAAAAATGCACAGAAGACTGAGCTAACCATTAAATTTGGAGGAAACTTTAAAAACAATCGAAACACTATACATATTAAGAATCAAAACAGAAGTATATGGAGTCCTCTATCTTCCACCCAAAAGCATTCTCAGCAGATGGATACAAAATCAATTAGGGAGTCTAGTTTTCCCTCCGGCCTCCAAGTTTTTTAGAAAATGAAAAACGAGGTTCTGATTGGATTCATATTTAATTAGGTAGGTCTTTTGAGGCTTCCAAATTGTCTGACCACTTGCTCAGGCATTCAAACCTCTAAAGTTAAGTTTCAACTACCCAGTTTGTGCTGCAGTACCATGATGACTCTCTGGTTTTCAGGGTTCGTGCACATTTCACTTGATGTTTATGGAAAAACAATTTAATAATTCTAAGCTATGGCTTCCTTCCATTCCAAAAATACATATTTCATCTGTCTTTTGAAGGCTCTGCTAGGAGCGCAGAAAATTGGTGGAAAACACTTCAGGAATAGGAACTTAAATGACCCAAATTGATGTAGTGTTAAAATGACAGCGGATTAAGTTCACACAAGAGAACCTATCAACCAGAAATTCAGAGACTGGGATGGAGAATATTACCTTAGTTCTGGCAAGTAAGATTTGTCCAAATAGGACTAGCTTGTAGCCTCAAAATTTATAATGTGGCAATAGAATATTTACCTAACAATTAAAATAACTAAAGAAGTACTAAAAAAATAAGATATTGTGCCATTGTAATGGATTTCAAACACTCCTCTAGTTAGAGGTGTGTCATAATAAAGGCGTGTACCAATAAAGAACTAGGTCCTACCTGCAGAAATGTTTGCATCAGAGATGCGCTATATTATTTGTTAATATAAGTAAGCAATTACTCTCATGTACATAAAAAAATTAATGCCTCTCTACTAAGATTCATTAAGAAAGTTTTGAAGGCCTTGCTTCGTATTTATGCAGAGAATAGAGAAGTTCTGTTTAACAAACCTCTGGCCTTTCCAGCCCTCGCCAGAATATGCATCAATAAGGGTCTGCTCCAATTTCATTTTGATGAAGAGATATTTGATCCTTCTATTTACACGCAATACTTCATCCAATGGAACATTTTGTGCCTTCTTTTTCTGCTTTCTCATCCGCCGCTTCCTCTTCATCCCCCCTGTATTACTTGTTCCCTCAGCTTTTCCCTTCATCATGTTTTTAGTATCACTCTTCCATTTTGACATTCTAGTCTTTCTTTGCTGTGAGTGTTCAAGTTTTCCTGCAGAAGAAGATAAAGCAGAACCCTTTCTCGGTCTTTTCTGACTGTCATTCTTAATCAAATTTAATTTTGAGGCCTTCTGCAAAGTCCTTTTAACTAACTTCCCAGCCACATCATTGGCATTTGTCTTTTTACTAGTGCTTGGACATTTTTTCTCTTCTACATTGGAAACATTTCTCAATTCGGATGATTTTCCTGTCCTTTTCTTAGTAAGAATTGAGGCAATAATTTGTGCATGTGACCGTGGTTTTCTTTCCCTCATCCCCTCAGATATAATAGCAGATTTATTGGCCTTCTGCAACAGAGATTTAGACCTTAGCGTTGATGGCTTATTTGATGAAGCTTGTTTGTTTTTGACTGATCCAGAAGAGCTTTTCCCAGCCCTGGCCATCTTATTTTCTCCAAAGATCCAAATACTTGGAAATTAATGTCACCAAATCTGTAATCTGTAAGGCGAAATAGAACTCTTCAAAATGCCTACACATTAAAATCACCCAACACACCCAGGTGTAAGATAACAATCATAATCTAAGCGGTACATATTGAGGCCAACAAAATTACAAAGGAAAGGGCCTAGTGAACTTGCACAATAAACAAACTGTGGATGTCTTGAAACTCGAAACTGAACTGCCTGGAATTGTGGTAAACTGTTGAAGTGTTACCTATGGATTCGGCAAATGTCCAAAAAGATACATCAAATCCCAGTATATAGAGATTAAAGGCCACCAATGAAAAGAAAAAAGAAAGAGAGGAAATGAACAAAGAAACCTCAAAAAACCCAGGACCCCTTACTCAGGGTTGACAATGACTTGAAAACATCCAGGAATTCAACAGGTGGTCTCAATGTCTACAGCCTACAGGTTATATTGATCCAAAAAATTATCATCTAATTTCTTTTCCAAAATAGAAAGGAAGAACCAGTGCTCAAAGAACCTCAAAACCAGCAAATTCGGACAGCCCACTACTTAAAACCTAAATGTTACACCCAAAGTGATTGAAAAGGGAAATAAATACCAACGGCAACGAAGTTTAAGACTCGCAATTGAGAAATCTACACCCTCTCAAATGATCCAACACCTGCAGATGAAGCAAATCAAAACACCTGCCGACTCGAAACAATGAATAAGAAACCCTGTAATAATCGCTCCCATTAACAACATACGCACCACTGGATTAAAAAAACTGAAGTTGAAAATACAATTAAAGTAGTCGAATACCTTCTAGGCCTGCGAACTGAAGCCGCCTTAAACATGTCCCAACCAACAGAGCAGTATGAGCAACTAATCTTCAAAATGGACACGGGGACCAAATTGAGGTTTCTACAACTGATAACCATACAAACACACCCTCAAAATTACACTAAACCGACAAGTTAAGGTCATCCCAAAACTGGAAGCATCGGAACCTAAATTAGGTCACCCTGAGAATGGACAATCTCATTTTTTGGGGGGAGGGAGCGGGGAAATTGCCTAAGTACAACATGGACAGCGATCTGACACCATCCACACAAGTTGCAGTGAAATTCACATAAAATAAGCGAGCATTGATTTGAGAAAATACCAGATATAACATAACAGCATTCCACATCGCTGGCTGGAAGTAAAGCTCCAGTTGTGTTTTTATGCAGTGGGAGAACTTGTCAGCTGAGTGGTTCCTCCCCTCCTCCATCATCACTCCCACGCAGTGATCAAATTTGAAGGGCCAGTCCTAATTTCAACGTGCAGGGCATACACTCGTCCAATCCTTCACTATGAATTGTGATGAAGAGTGAACAGGTATTTACATTTTATTTGAAATATTGTTTTATAGAAAGAAGAGTCTTATAAAATATTTTTATTTTTATCCTTAATAAATTTAAAAATTAAGTATTAGATTTATATTTTTTAAATAAAATTTTTACTTGAGCAAAATTTGAAATAAACAAAATTTTGTTTTCATTAAATCCTAAGTTCAAATTTTGGATCGTTTGTAAATGTTTTATGTACTTGATACAAATTTAAAGAAATAACAACCCAGTGTTAAAATGGTTTTGGTTGTATTTTCATTTATTAAATTTCAAAATCTCCATTATTTCAAAATGCATGCACCCTGTTTAATAAAGTTGAAAGTTTTCTTAAATAAAAATAATTAATTGATTAAATGCCACAACATGTGTTTGAATCTTTTCTAACAGTGTTAATAATTTGAATAAAAACGGATATATTAGAAAGGAAATTAAACAAGTTTATGTAAACATATTTCCATTTAAGAAGACCGTCATGTGTGCAAAGAACATATAGATTATTGGTCTAGTAGAAGAGGCTTTCGAGCTTTTATATGCTTCCATGTATCATAAATAGTATTCCAATCTACTTCATTTAGAGCACGAGGTACACAGAGGGAAAGAAACATTAACATTTTCAATATATTACTAGATTTATCATTATTATTTATATTGTTTAACTTTGAAAAACATCTTTTATAAACTGTTGTGCTCACTAGAATAATAATAATAGCTTGTCTTAGCCGCATCAAGCATGGAAACTCTTCAAACTATCAGGGTTGCCCCCACATAGATCCCAAACTCAAAACATAGGTTTCTGGGGGTACGATTTATAAATGGTACAAAATAAATCATCCATTTCACCTAAACATTTGATAGTATTCATGATAGGTGAGTTCCCATCACTAATTTTTTCACATAAATATGTTAACCATATTTTTGTTTAACAGATTATCATCTATCTCTTTGTAATAATGATGAGGCTTGAAAAAACTTAGCAACTTAAATATAGGTAAATTTGTGTACAATATATCTAGAGAATCAATAACCTTCACTATAAAACTTATCTAATACAATGCAATCATCTAGTGTCCATAATCTTTGTGAGTGATCCGGGTGACAATTCGGGTGGTATAACAAGCACCAAGATGTGACGGTACAATGGTCCGCGGCTGACGAAGTGGTTGTTGTAAGGCCCCAGAGCGAGCAGCTGGTAGACCAAGTAGGGCTACGCGTAGCTTTGTATTGTTTTAAATCTTGGACGCCGAATTGTCGGGTGACAGTTAATTCCTCAAATTTTGTATTGTTTTCATTCTTGGAAGTCACATTGTTGGTGACAGTTATTTTCTCGAGCCATTATGTCCTCGAGCGTTGTATTATTTTAATTCAGGGACGTCAATTTGTTGGCGACAACTATTTCTCTCGAGCCACTCAGTCTTAAATCGTCACCTGTTAATTTTGGTTCAACGACCAATTAGTTCAACACGCTTGCTTCAAAAGATCAAAAAGACTTAGCCAAATAATAAAGAATGAACTGATTGAACCATTGAACTAAAAGGTTCAACGAGTTCACAGGTTCCAAGGTTCAACTAGTACGATGAAGATCAAAGAGCTTAGAAAGAACAAGGAAGCAATGGGCAGAGGAAGAATCAATGAATCGATTGAACCTTGAACCGAAAGAGTTCAAAGTTCAATGGTTCATAGGTTCAAAAAAGTTCAAAGGCAGCCTCAGTCAAAGGAAAAAGCAGCAAACAAGTGGTTCAACAGAGGGTTCAACCAAGGAGAAGAGAAGCGATTGAACCAATAAGCAATGGAACAAAAGAGACAGAATGAACCAATGAACTTTCATAGGTTCAACAGGTTCAAAGTTCAACGTGGTTCAAGCAGCTGGCGACCATTGACGGTCCTGTAGATGTCAAATTTAAAGGGAATATCCGTGAAAATTCAAATAAAATGCAAAATTTAAAGGAAGAATCGAGCAATTAAATAAAAAGAGAGCCTGAAGATTTAAATTGCTACAGGTGAGAGAAGATCGACGCAAAGGACCAAAAATATTTTCAAAAGAGTTATTTCTAGTAGGTGGAACAATGGATCAAGTAGACTTAGACTTTTGAGCACACCAAATCAAGGACACAAGCCTGTTTTTCTTCCATAAAGTAATGGCAAAATTAGATGGCTGCACAGGCATCAAAAAAAGGACCAGACAATCCATACTAGGAAGAGACATATTATAGGAATGGACAAGCCACAGTTATGGCAATACATTATTCCCAGCATGGTCCCCCTCAGACAAAAACTAAAGGCGCATTAAAGACATTGACTGCAGTATGAGTCGTCCCATGGGAAAGAACGCCAAGCCTTGCGTAGTTGTTATAAAGTTGTAATTTCTCTCATTTGTAAGGGAGACTTTTCATTTTTACAAGAGCGAAACTCTGCCCAGTTGAAAGAAGAATACTGAGACTTTGAGCTCATATTGTAATTTCATTTCATTTTATTTGAATGAAAAAGCAACTTGTTTGCAGACTTTGTGTTGTGTTGGCTTGTATCATTTTAGAAGATTGTTCTTATGTCTATCTTCTGAATGTGTTCTTATTTATTTAATTTGACAAGCAGAATTAGTGAAGGTAATAAGGGAGGTGTCATGAAGCCAACTGTGAGAAGACTTTGTGCTTTCACAATTGTTTTCAGCGTGTGTTCTTCTTTTCTTTCTGTGTTGAGGATTCTGAGATGACTTTGTGCCCCCATTATCCTTTGTGTTATACTCTTTGGGCAGTTGAGGTGGAAACTTTGTGTTCTATTTCATCCTGTTGGTTATTGCGCCCTTTGTCACCAGTTACTTTCACTACCTGAAAGAAAATCCTGATGTTCCCTGCAAGAACACTTCTGAAAGAAGAGAAGTGCCTTCAGTGTTTCCACTAAGATTTTTCTCCTTTGTGTGTTAACATCATCTCTGAAAGAAGAGAGATGGATGACGTATTCTGCCCCTAAGTGTTATTTTTTGCTTATTTATATATAATATATAACGCTGCATATTTAATAAGGAACCTCCCCTTGATGAGAGGAGAGATTTGTCCCCATTGGATGTGGTAAACCTGTAACTTTGGACGACCAATCTCCCTATGTTGTGGTGATAGGAACTATTTTGCTCACCAATTAGCTGGTCAACAAAATATTCACCCAACAATTTTTGGCGACTTCGCTGGGGATGAACATGCAGTCTGAAGCCTCAAGTTTTAGATTGAAGCAGTTCCTTCCCTTATCCATTATATAGACTCTAACGACTCTATTCTGTGTCTTACCCATTATCTTTATAGCCTTACCATTTTCCACCATCTCCTTTATTTTATTTAGTTTACAAAACTAGAGCTGCTGGAAAAGAGTGCACAGTTTGAAGCCTCAAGCTGAAGCAGGGCCAGTTCTTTTCCATTTTTGTTCTGCAATCTGGCCACTCCACCCAGATTTGTTATCCCTATTTTTTATAATTAAATCATGGTAGTTTGAGGCCCCTAGAGTAACTCTTTTGGCCCACTCAACTTGACTCCACCTCTACATGAGCTTCCACACAGTTCAAGGAAGAATTTACCCAAATTCTTTGGTGATGGGAAAGTTCATCCTAATGAACACATTACCACTTTCAGCATAGTCTGTGGCATAATGGGGGGTGGAATTTGAAGACATAGCAGTTAGGCTATTCGTGGAGACACTACAAAGCACTGCTGCAAACTATTTCTACCACCTGCAGGCTAGATCAGTGACTGACTGGGATACACTTAAAGACAAATTTGAAGCTAGATTCAAGCCTGCAAAAGATGTGCATGCCTTGTTGGCCCAGCTCACACAGATGAAGAAGGAGCCCCATTAAACTATGAGGGACTTCATTGCTAGGTTCGACAAGCTGAGGCACAAGATTTCCATGGTCGCCCAATCGACACCTCAAAATCTCAAGTGTTTCTTCATCAACTCACAGCTGCCTGAAGTGAGTTTCTTGCTGAGACGGGCTAGACACATAGACCTTGCCACTACTCAAGACTTGGCTAATGAGGTAGAAGATGACCTTATCTTAGCTGGAAAGATAAGAAGAGATCCAAATAGAGGTAAATCTTCTCCTTCTTCTGAATTCTTCGCTTCAGCCACCACTGATCCAATGGTGCAGAAGATAGCAAATGAATTGCTGGTCCTCAGAAGACAAATGGCCCAAGTTATGTCTGCTTCTCCTAATCGGGATATGCCAAGGAGGACATTTCAGAACTAGGCATACTAAGCCAATGCTGCTAGGAATCAAGGGCAGCCAAATCATCTTCCTCCCTCGTAGAGGAACCTTGCCCTTGAAGTGCCTCCAAACAACTCAGCAGTTGGATATCTTAAAGCTGAATCAAATTTCTCATTCCAGCCTGAGTTGAACCCTGAAGATGACGCTAATCTCTTCAGTGAGGATGAAGAAGAATTAGCTGGCGACTCCCATATTAGTTTCCTGAACTTTCAGGATGAACCCAAAAGAGAAGGTAATGCAGCTGAGGGGTCATATGTTGTATTCACTCGATCCAAGAATCAATCAACTCAACAAGCTGATAAGGAGAAAGTAGAGGAGCGACCTCAACCAACAGTTTCAATTGTTAAGCGAGGATCCACTCTTCTTTTCGAGCCAAAGGACCCGATGATTGCGAGAAAGGTAAGTACCCCAAATGCCCCTATGCCTTCTACTTCAAATTCGTAGTCCAGTCCTCCCCCTTTCATAAATCAAAAGGATGAACTCTCATCCTCTGCTCCTGGCTCATTCTAGGCATTTGACATAATTGACCATATAAAGAAAACCAAAATTCAAATGTCTAAATTTGAGTTCTTACAGTCCAATCCTGAGCAATTGGACAAGTTGGTTTAATGTGTCAAGAACCAAACCATCCCTGCAAGACAAGAGGTTAAGAAAGTAACTCATGCTCCCCTAAGGAACATGCCCATCCCAAACAATCTTGTCATTACCCCTCCTGTTGCCCCTAGGAAAATAGATCTTTTATATGTTTCCTTATTGATAAATGGTCACCAACTCAACAATTGCATCATTGATTCTAGGGATTCAGACAATGTCATGCCTACTAAAGTGGTAAAATCTCTAGGTCTCACACTAACCAAGACATTTGGGAGATGTTTCTCCATGGAGAACAAACAAGTGCCACTATTGGGGCAAATTAAAGACGCCCAATTTGCATTTGTTGCCTTTCCAGACAAGCGAATCAAGATGACTGTCCTAGTGGCTGATGTCTTAGCATCATATGGCATCCTTCTTGGGCAGAACTTTTGCAAGGATGTTGGAGGGGAATTAAGCATGGACTTGTCTCAGGCAAGAATCCCTGTGAAAGGTGTAATGCAGAGGTTGCTCCCTGAGAAGGAGGCAAAATATGTTGTTATTCAGACATCAAGGCCTGAAGCTCAAATTTTGTTTGAGTCTTTAGGCAGGGGTAGTTATTTTCTATCTACTGAAGACATTCATGTTTCAGTAGATGAAAATCTTATAGGTGACGATCTAGGAATTGGTTCAGACGGAACAACACCAAGTATGCCTGATAGTGCCAATCATTGGCAGGTGTTGAATGGGAACAAATCATATGCTATACTGAACCAAAAGAGCAACCAATTATGGTAATAGACTATGTTGTTGCACATCAAAATCAAGAAAAGGAACTATTTGCCAAGAGAGCAAAGATTTGTGGTTTTTTGATTAAAAGTCAAGTCTTGCTGTGGGGCAAGACAAGAAAACTAAAGCAAGGACACAGAAAATTGGTTTTCTGGTGGAGAGTTCCATTCACCCATCACCGATTCTTGGGAGAAAATGGCTTCTTGCTAGTTTATCAGCACAGAGCACCATTTTCACTAGCTCTCAGGGGGCAGCATCTGAAGTACTTCAATTTTTGAAGTACCAAATAAGTTCACCTGTACAAATGTATATTTGTATAGTCTTTGTTTCTGCTTTGTGTTATTCATTTTTATTTTTTGGAGCGTTTTTTTTGGGTAGCATGACTCCGTAGCCCAATGGCACACTTCAAGGCACGGGAGATTTTGGTTTTTACTTCCCTCAGCTATTCCAAGTTCTCATCTAAAGGAAGTTCCCCAACTGGAGCCAACTGTTGTACTCAAAAATAGACTTCTCATTTTTGGGACAACCTATGAACTATTTTGGTTCATCGGGACCAAAATCATCTCTCCCTTTTTTTTAAAAATCGTTCAGAGCATTCAGGTTCTTCATTTTTCAAAGCTTTTCAAGAAATCTACAGACTCAACATGCTTGAAATTAGCAAGGTCAATAGGTTCAAAGGCTTCTGCAGGCGAGTTCAATAAAAAAAGCCAGTTTCCAGCACTTAGTCATTTTCAAGAATGGTTTAGCACCTTGGTTCAATCAAAAATGTCTATCGATGAGCATCTAAGCAAGGATTGAACCATTGAACCGTTGAACCTTGAACCATTTTGGTTCAACGAGTTCAATGGGTTCAAAGGTTCGACATCTTTAGTAAGAGCTAAGCGCATTTGTCAAAGGTTCAAAATTCAAAGTTTAACCATTTTGAGGTTCCACGGCTCCAAACACTCAACGAGTTTCAAAGGCTTGAACCGTTGAACCATTTTGGTTCAATGACCAATTGGTTCAATGCGCTTGGTTCAAAAGATCAAAAAGACTTAGCCAAATAACGAAGAATGAACCGATTAAACCATTGAACCGTTGAATTAAAAGGTTCAACGAGTTCACATGTTCAAAGGTTCAACCAGTACGATGAAGATCAAAGAGCTTAGAAAGAACAAGGAAGTAATGGGTAGAGGAAGAATCAATGAATCGATTGAACCTTGAATCGAAAGAGTTCAAAGTTCAATGGTTCATAGGTTCAAAAAAGTTTAAAGGCAGCCTCAGTCAAAGGAAAAAGAAGCAAACAAGTGGTTCAATGGATGGTTCAACCAAGGAGCGGAGAAGCGATTGAACCAAGAAGAGATGGAATAAAAGAGACATAATGAACCAATGAACCAATGAACTTTCATAGGTTCAATGGGTTCAAGGTTCAACGTGGTTCAAGCAGCTGGCGACCATTAACGGTCCCGTGGACGTCAAATTTAAAGGGAATATCCGTGGAAATTCAAATAAAGCACATAATTTAAAGGAAGAATCATATGATTAAATAAAAAGAGAGCTTCAAGATTTAAATTGCTACAAGGGAGAGAAGATTGACGCCAAGGACCATAAATATTTTCAAAAGAGTTATTTCCAGTAGGTGGAATAGTGGATCAAGTAAACTTAGACTTTTGAGCGCACCAAATCAAAGATGCAAGCCTATTTTTCTTTCATAAAGTAATGGCAAAATTAGACCGCTGTGTAGGCATCAAAAAAAGGACCAGACAGTCCATACTAGGAAGAGACATATTAGAGGAATGGATACGCCATAGTTATGGTAATACACTTTTCCCAGCATGGTCCCCCTCAAACAAACACTGAAGGTGCATTGAAGACGTTGACTGCAGTATGAATCATCCCATGGGAAAGAACGCCAAGCCTTGTGTAGTTGCTATAAAGTTGTAATTTCTCTCATTTGTAAGGGAGACTTTTCATTTTTACAAGAGCGAAACTCTGCCCATTTGAAAGAAGAATACTGAGACTTTGAGCTCATATTGTAATTTCATTTCATTTTATTTGAATGAGAAAGCAAGTTGTTTGCAGACTTTGTGTTGTGTTGGCTTGTATCGTTTTAGAAGATTGTTCTTATGTCTATCTTCTGAATGTGTTCTTATTTATTTAATTTGACAAGCAAAATTAGTGAAGGTAATAAGGGAGGTGTCTTAAAGCCAAATGTGGGAAGACTTTGTGCTTTCACAATTATTTTCAACGTGTGTTTTTCTTTTTTTTTTGTGTTGAGGATTCTGGGATGACTTTGTGCCCCCATTATCCTTTGTGTTATACTCTTTGGGAAGTTGAGGTGGAAACTTTGTGTTCTATTTCATCTTGCTAGTTACTGCGCCCTTTGTCACCAGTTACTTTCACTACCTGAAAGAAAATCCTGTTGTTCCCTGCAAGAACACTTCTGAAAGAAGAGAAGTGCCTTCAGTGTTTCCACTGAGATTTTTCTCCTTTGTGTGTTAACATCATCTCTGAAAGAAGAGAGATGGATGACGTATTCTGCCCCTGAGTGTTATTTTCTGCTTATTTATATATAATATATAGCGCTGCATATTTAATAGGGAACCTCCCCTTGATGAGAGAAGAGATTTGTCCCCATTGGATGTGGTAAACCTGCAACTTTGGATGACCAATCTCCCTATGCTATGGTGATAGGAACTATTTTGCTCACCAGTTTGCTGGTGGACAAAATATTCACCCAATAGTTTTTGGCGACTCTACTGGGGATGAACGTGCAGTCTGAAGCCTCAATTTTCAAATTGAAGCATTTCCTTCCCTTTTCCATTATATAGACTCTGGTGACTCTGTTATGTGTCTTACCCATTATCATTATAGCCTTACCATTTTCCTCTATCTCCTTTATTTTATCTGGTCTGCAAAGCTAGAGCTACTGGAAAAAAGTGCGTAGTTTGAAGCCTCAAGCTGAAGAAGGGCCAATTCTTTTCCATTTTTGTTCTGCAATTTGGCCACTCCACCCATATTTGTTATCCCTATTTTTAGTAATTAAATTATGGCAGTTCGAGGCCCCTGGGGTAACTCTTTTGGCCCACTCAACTTGACTCCACCTCTGCATGAGCTTCCACGCAGTTCAAGGAAGAATTTCCCCAAATTCTTTGGTGATGGAAAAGTTCATCTTGATGAACAAATTACCGCTTTCAACATAGCCTGTGGCGTAATATGGGTGGAATTTAAAGACATAGTAGTCAGGCTATTCGTGGAAACACTACAAGGCGCTGCTGCAGACTGGTTCTACCACCTGCAGGCTAGATTAGTGATCGACTGGGATATACTTAAAGACAAATTTAAAGCCAGGTTCAAGCCTGCAGAAGATGTGCATGCCTTGCTAGCCCAGCTCACACAGATGAAGAAGGAGCCCTATGAACCTATGAGGGACTTCATTGCTAGGTTCGACAAGATGAGGCACAAGATTTCCATGGTCGCCCAACTGACACCTTAGAATCTCAAGTGTTTCTTCATCAACTCACAGTTGCCTGAAGTGAGTTTCTTGCTGAGACGGGCTAGACACATAGACCTTGTCACTGCTCAAGACTTGGCTACTGAGGTAGAAGATGACCTTATCTTGGCTGGAAAGATAAGAAGAGATCCAAACATAGGTAAATCATCTCCTTCTGAATACTTCCCTTCAGCCACCACTGATCCAATGGTGTAGAAGTTAGCAAATGAATTGTTGGTCCTTAGAATACAAATGGCCCAAGTTATGTCTACTTCTCCTAATCGAGATATGCCAAAGACATTTCAAAATCAGGCATATCAAGGCAATGCTACCAGGAATCAAGGTCAGCCAAATCATCTTCCTCCCTCACAGAGGAACCTTGTCCTTGAAGTGCTTCTAAACAACTCAGCAGTTGGATATCTTGAAGTTGAATCGAATTTCTCATTCCAACCTAAGTTGAACCCTGATGATGACGTTAATCTCTTCACTGAGGATGAAGAAGAATTAGCTGGGGACTCCCATATCAGTTTCTTAAACTATCAGGATGAACCCAAAAGAGAAGGCAATGCAACTGAGGTGTCATATGTTGTATTCACCCAGTCCAAGAATCAATCAACTCAACAAGCTGATAAGAAAAAAGCAGAGGAGCGGCCTCAACCAACGGTTTGAATTGCTAAGTGGGGATCCACTCTTCCTTTTCAACCAAAGGACTTGGTGATTGTGAGAAAGGTAAGTACCCCAAATGCCCCTATGCCTTCTACTTCAAATTCACAGTCCAGTCCTCCCCCTTTCATAAATCAAAAGGATGAACTCCCATCCTCTGCTCTTGGCTCATTCCAAGCATTTGACATAATTGACCATATAAAGAAAACTAAAATTCAAATTTCTCAATTTGAGTTCTTACAGTCCAATCCTAAACAATTGGACAAGTTGGTTCAATGTGTCAAGAACCAAACCGTCGTTGCAAGACAAGAGGTTAAAAAAGTAACTCATGCTCCCCTAAGGAACATGCCCATCCCAAACAATCTTGTCATTACCCCTCCTGCTGCCCCTGGGAAAATAGAGCCTTTCTATGTTTCCCTATTGATAAATGGTCACCAGCTCAACAATTGCATCATTGAATGTCATGCCTGCTAAAGTGGCAGAATCTCTGGGTCTCACACTGACTAAGACAATTGGGAGATGTTTCTCCATGGAAAACAAACAAGTGCCACTACTCGGGCAAATTAAAGACGCCCAATTTGCATTTGTTGCATTTTCAAACAAGTGAATCAAGATGACTATCCTAGTGGCCGACGTCCCAGCATCATAGTGCCAATCATTGGCAGGTGTTGAATGGGAATAATCAAATCATGTGCTGGACTGAACCAAAAGAGCAACCAATTATGGTAATGGACAATGTTGCTGCGCATCAAAATTAGGAAAAGGGACTCTTTGCTAAGAGAGCAAAGATTCGTGGTTTGCGGATTAAAAGTCAAGTCTTGTTGTGGGGCAAGAGGAGAAAACCAAAGCAAGGACACAGAAAATTGGTTTCCTCATGGAGAGTTCCATTTACCCATCACCGATTCTTGGGAGAAAATGCCTTCTTGCTAGTTTATCAGGGCAAAGCACCATTTTCACTGCCTCCCAAGGGGAAGCATTTGAAGTACTTTAATTTTTTAAGTACCAGATAAGTTCACCTGTACATATGTATATTTGTATTGTCTTTGTTTCTACTTTGTGTTGTTTGTTTTCATTGTTTGGTGCCTTTCTTTTTGAGTAGCATGACTCTGTAGCCTAATGACACACTTCAAGGCACTAGAGATTCTAGTTTTTACTCCCCTTAGCTGTTCCAAGTTTTCATCTGAAGGAAGTTCCCCAACTGGAGCCAGCTGTTGTCCCCAAAAATAGACTTCTCATTTTTGGGACAACCTATGAACTATTTTGGTTCATCGGGACCAAAATCATCTGTCCCTTTTTTTTAAAATTGTCCTGAGCATTTGGGTTCTTCATTTTTCAAAGCTTTTCAAGAAATCTACAGACTCAACATGCTTGAAATTAGCAAGGTCAACAGGTTCAAAGGCTTCTGCAGGTGAGTTCAATAAAAAAAGCCAGTTTCCAGCACTTAGTCATTTTCAAGAATGGTTCAACACCTTGGTTCAATCAAAAATGTCCATCGATGAGCATCTAAGTAAGGATTGAACCATTGAACTGTTGAACCTTGAACCATTTTGGTTCAACGAGTTCAATGGGTTCAAAGGTTCAACATCATCAGTAAGAGCTAAGCGCATTTGTCAAAGGTTCAAAGTTCAACCATTTCGAGGTTCCACAGCTCCGAACACTCAACGAGTTTCAAAGGCTTGAACCGTTGAACCTTGAACCATTTTGGTTCAACGACTAATTGGTTCAATGCGCTTGGTTCAAAAGATCAAAAAGACTTAGCGAAATAATGAAGAATGAACCGATTGAACCATTTAATCGTTGAACTAAAAGGTTCAACTAGTACGATGAAGATCAAAGAGCTTAGAAAGAACAAGGAAGTAATGGGCAGAGGAAGAATCAATGAACCGATTGAACCTTGAACTAAAAGAGTTCAAATTTCAATGGTTCATATGTTCAAAAAAAGTTTAAAGGCAGCCTCAATCAAAGGAAAAAGCAACAAACAAGTGGTTCAACCAAGGAGCAAAGAAGCCATTGAACTAAGAAGTGATGGAACAAAAGAGACAGAATGAACCAATGAAACAATGAACTTTCATAGGTTCAACGTGGTTTAAGCAGCTGGCAACCATTGACGGTCCCGTGGACGTCAAATTTAGAGGGAATATCCATAGAAATTCAAATAAAGCATGAAATTTAAAGGAAGAATCAAGCGATTAAATAAAAAGAGAGCCTGAAGATTTAAATTGCTACAAGGGAGAGAAGATCGACGCAAAGGACCAGAAATATTTTCAAAAGAGTTATTTCCAGTAGGTGGAAGAGTGGATCAAGTAGACTTAGACTTTTGAGCGCACCAAATCAAGGACGCAAGCATGTTTTTCTTCCATAATGTAATGGCAAAATTGGATGGCTATGCAGGCATAAAAAAAAGGACTAGACAGTCCATACTAGGAAGAGATATATTAGAGGAATGGACACACCATAGTTATGGCAATGCACTGTTCCCAACATGGTCCCCCTTACACAAAAACTGAAGGCACATTGAAGATGTTGACTACAGTATGAGCCATCCCATGGGAAAGAACGCCAAGCCTTGCGTAGTTGCTATAAAGTTGTAATTTCTCTCATTTGTGAGGGAGACTTTTCATTTTTACAAGAGCAAAACTCTACCCAGTTGAAAGAAGAATACTGAGACTTTGAACTCAGATTGTAATTTTATTTCATTTTATTTGAATGAGAAAGCAAGTTGTTTGCAAAATTTGTGTTGTGTTGGCTTGTATCATTTTAGAATATTGTTCTTATGTTTATCTTCTGAATGTGTTCTTATTTATTTAATTTGACAAGCATAATTATTGAAGGTAATAAGGGAGGTGTCCTGAGGCCAAATGTGGGAAGACTTTGTGCTTTCACAATTGTTTTCAGCATGTGTTCTTCTTTTCTTTCTGTGTTGAGGATTCTGGGATGACTTTGTGCCCCCATTATCCTTTGTGTTATACTCTTTGGGTAGTTGAGGTGGAAACTTTGTGTTATGTTTCATCATGTTGGTTACTGCGCCCTTTGTCCCCAGTTACTTTCACTACCTGAAAGAAAATCCTGTTGTTCCCTGCAAGAACACTTCTAAAAGAAGAGAAGTGCCTTCAGTGTTTCCACTAGGATTTTTCTCCTTTGTGTGTTAACATCATCTCTTAAAAAAGAGAGATGGATGATGTATTCTGCCCCTGAGTGTTATTTTTTGCTTATTTATATATAATATATAGCGTTGCATATTTAATAGGGAACCTCCCTTGATGAGAGGAGAGATTTGTCCCCATTAGACGTGGTAAACCTGCAACTTTGGATGACCAATCTCCCTATGCTGTGGTGATAGGAACTATTTTTCTCACCAGTTAGCTGGTCGACAAAATATTCACCCAACAGTTTTTGGCGACTTCGCTGGGGATGAACGTGCAGTCTGAAGCCTTGAGTTTCAAATTAAAGCAGTTCCTTCCCTTATCAATTATATAGACTCTGGTGACTCCGTTCTGTGTCTTACCCATTATCATTATAGCCTTACCATTTTCCTCCATCTCCTTTATTTTATTTGGTCTGCAAAACCACAACTGCTGGAAAAGAGTGCGCAGTTTGAAGCTTCAAGCTGAAGCAAGGCTAGTTCTTTTCCATTTTTGTTTTGCAATCTGACCACTCCACCTAGATTTGTTATCCCTATTTTTTATTTTTAAATCATGGCAATTCAAGGCACCTGGGGTAACTCTTTAGGCCCACTCAACTTGACTCCACCTCTGCATGAGCTTTCACGTAGTTCAAGGAAGAATTTTTCCAAATTCTTTGGTGATAGGAAAGTTAATCTTAATGAACACATTATCGCTTTCAGCATAGCCTATGGCATAATAGGGGTGGAATTTCAATATATAACAGTCAGGCTATTCATGGAGACACTACAAGGCACTACTACAGACTGGTTCTACCACCTATAGGCTGGATCAACGACCGACTAGGATACACTTAAAGACAAATTTGAAGCTCGATTCAAGCCTACAGAAGATACACATGCCTTACTGGCCCAACTTACACAGATGAAGAAGGAGCCCCATGAACCTATGATGGACTTCATTGTCAGGTTCAAAAAGTTGAGGCACAGGATTCCCATGGTCACCCAGTCGACACCTTAAAATCTCGAGTGTTTCTTCATCAACTCACAACTATCTAAAGTGAGTTTCTTGCTGAGACGGGCTAGACACATAGACCTTGCCGCTGCTCAAGACTTGGCTACTGAGGTAGAAGATGACCTTATCTTGGCTGGAAAGATAAGAAGAGATCCAAACAGAGGTAAATCTTCTCCTTCTTCTGAATACTCCCCTTTAGCCACCACTGATCCAATGGTGCAGAAGTTAGCAAATGAATTGCTGGTCTTCAAAAGATAAATGGCCCAAGTTATGTCTGCTTCTCCTAATCAAGGTATGCCAAGGAGGATATTTCAAAATCAGGCATACCAAGGCAATGCTGCCAAGAATCAAGGGCAGCCATATCGTCTTCCTCCCCCATAGAGGAACCTTACCCTTGAAGCACCTCCAAACAACTCAGTAGTTGGATATCTTGAAGTTGAATCGGATTTCTCATTTTAGCCTGAGTTGAACCCTGAAGCTGACGTTAATCTCTTCACTGAGGATGAAGAAGAATTAGTTGGCAACTCCCATATTGGTTTCTTAAACTATCAAGATGAACCCAGAAGAGAAGGCAATACAGCTGAGGGGTCATATGCTGTATTCACCCAATCCAAGAATCAATCAGCTCAACAAGCTGATAAAGAGAAAGTAGAGAAGCGACCTCAACCAACAGTTTTAATTGCTAAGCGGGGATCCACTCTTCCTTTCTAGCCAAAAGACCCGATGAATGTGAGAAAAGTAAGTACCCCAAATGCCCCTATGCCTTCTACTTCAAATTCACAGTCCAGTCCTCCCCCTTTCATAAATCAAAAGGATGAACTCCCATCCTCTGCTCTTAGCTCATTCTAGGAATTTGACATAATTGACCATATAAAGAAAACCAAAATTCAAATGTCTGAATTTGAGTTCCTGCAGTCCAATCCTGAGCAATTGGAGAAGTTGGTTCAATGTGTCAAGAACCAAACCGTCCCTGCAAGACAAGAGGTTAAGAAAATAACTCATGCTCCCCCAAGGAACATGCCCATCCCAAACAATCTTGTCATTACCCCTCTGCTACCCCTTGGAAAATTGAGCCTTTCTATGTTTCTCTGTTGATAAATGGTCACCAGCTCAATAATTGCATCATTGATTTCGAGGCTTCAGACAATGTCATGCCTACTAAAGTGGCAGAATCTCTGGGTCTCACACTGACCAAGACATTTGGGAGATGTTTCTCCATGGAGAACAAACAAGTGCCACTGTTGGGGCAAATTAAAGATGCCCAATTTGCATTTGCTGCCTTTCTAGACAAGCGAATCAAGATGACTATTCTAGTGGCTAACATCCCAACATCATATGGCATCCTTCTTGGGCCAAAATTTTGCAAGGATGTTGGAGGAGAATTAAGCATGGACTTGTCTCAGGGAAGAATCCCTATGAAAGGTGTAATGCAGAGATTGCTTCCAGAGAAGGAGGCAAAATATGTCGTTACTTAGACATCAAGGTCTGAAGCTGAAATTTTGTTTGAGTCTTCAGGCAGGGGTAATTATTTTCTGTCTACTGAATACATTCATGTTTTAGTAGATGAAAATCATATAGGTGATGATCTAGGAATTGGTTCAGACGGAACAACACCACGTATGCCTGATAGTGCCAATCATTGGCAGGTGTTGAATGGGAATAATCAAATCATGTGCTGGACTGAACCAAAAGAGCAACCAATTATGGTAATGGACAATGTTGCTGCGCATCAAAATCAGGAAAAGGGACTCTTTGCTAAGAGAGCAAAGATTCGTGGTTTGCGGATTAAAAGTCAAGTCTTGTTGTGGGGCAAGAGGAGAAAACCAAAGCGAGGACACAAAAAATTGGTTTTCTCATGGAGAGTTCCATTCACCCATCACCGATTCTTGGGAGAAAATGCCTTCTTGCTAGTTTATCAGGGCAAAGCACCATTTTCACTGCCTCTCAAGGGGAAGCATTTGAAGTACTTTAATTTTTGAAGTACTAGATAAGTTCACCTGTACATATGTATATTTGTATTGTCTTTGTTTCTACTTTGTGTTGTTTGTTTTCATTGTTTGGTGCCTTTCTTTTTGAGTAGCATGACTCTTTAGCCTAATGACACACTTCAAGGCACTAGAGATTCTAGTTTTTACTCCCCTCAGTTGTTCCAAGTTTTCATCTGAAGGAAGTTCCCCAACTGGAGCCAGCTGTTGTCCCCAAAAATAGACTTCTCATTTTTGGGACAACCTATGAACTATTTTGGTTCATCGGGACCAAAATCATCTCTCCCTTTTTAAAAAAATTGTTCTGAGCGTTTGGGTTCATTTTTCAAAGCTTTTCTAGAAATCTATGGATTCAACATGCTTGAAATTAGCAGGTTCAAAGGCTTCTACAGGTGAGTTTAATCAAAAGAACTAGTTTCCAGCACTTAGTCATTTTCAGGAATGGTTTAACACCTTGGTTCAATAAACAATGTCCACCGACAAGCATCTAAGCAAGGATTGAACCATTGAATCGTTGAACCTTGAAACATTTTGGTTTAGTGGGTTCAATAGGTTCAAAGGGTCGATGTCATCAACAAGAGCTAAGCGCATTTGTCAAAGGTTCAAAGTTCAACCATTCAGAGGTTCCACGACTTCAAACACTTAACGAGTTTCAAAGGCTTGAAATGCTGAACCATTTTGGTTCATCGGTTCAACGAGTTCAATGACTAATTGGTTCAATGCGCTTGGTTCAAAAGATCAAAAAGACTTAGCCAAATAACGAAGAATGAATCGATTGAACCATTGAACCATTGAACTAAAGGTTCAACGAGTTCACAGGTTCAAAGGTTCAACCAGTACGATGAAGATCAAAGAGCTTAGAAAGAACAAAGAAGCAATGAGTAGAGGAAGAATCAATGAATCGATTGAACCTTGAACCGAAAGAGTTCAAAGTTCAATGGTTCATAGGTTCAAAAAAGTTCAAAGGCAGCCTCAGTCAAAGGAAAAAGGAACAAACAAGTGGTTCAACAGATGGTTCAACCAAGGAGCAGAGAAGCGATTGAACCAAGAAGCGATGGAATAAAAGAGACAGAATGAACCAATGAACCAATGAACTTTCATAAGTTCAACGGGTTCAAGGTTCAATGTGGTTCAAGCAGATGGTGACTATTGACGGTCCTGTGGATGTCAAATTTAAAGGGAATATCCGTGGAAATTCAAATAAAGTGCAAAATTTAAAGGAAGAATCAAGCAATTAAATAAAAAGAGAGCCCAAAGATTTAAATTGCTATAGGGGAGAGAAGATCGACGCAAAGGACCAAAAATATTTTCAAAAGAGTTATTTCCAGTAGGTGGAATAGTGGATCAAGTATTCTTAGACTTCTGAGTGCACCAAATCAGGGATGCAAGCCTGTTTTTCTTCCATAAAGTAATGGTAAAATGGGATGGTTGCATAGGCATAAAAAAAAGGACCAGACAGTCCATACTAGGAAGAGACATATTAGAGTAATGGACAGGCCATAGTTATGGTAATACACTATTCCCAGCTTGGTCCCCCGCAGACAAAAATTGAAGGTGCATTGAAGACGTTGACTGCAGTATGAGCCATCCCATGGGAAAGAATGCCAAGCCTTGCATAGTTGCTATAAAGTTGTAATTTCTCTCGTTTGTAAGGGAGACTTTTCAGTTTTACAAGAGCGAAACTCTGCCCAGTTGAAAGAATAATACTGAGACTTTGAGCTCAGATTGTAATTTCATTTCATTTTATTTGAATAAGAAAGCAAGTTGTTTGCAGACTTTGTGCTATGTTGGCTTGTATCATTTTAGAAGATTATTTTTATGTCTATCTTCTAAATGTGTTCTTATTTATTTAATTTGACAAGCATAATTAGTGAAGGTAATAAGGGAGGTGTCCTGAAGCCAACTGTGGGAAGACTTTGTGCTTTCACAATTGTTTTCAGCGTGTGTTCTTCTTTTCTTTCTGTGTTGAGGATTTTGGGACGACTTTGTGCCCCCATTATCCTTTGTGTTATACTCTTTGGGAAGTTGAGGTGGAAACTTTGTGTTCTGTTTCATCTTGTTGGTTACTGCACCCTTTATCACCAGTTACTTTTACTACCTGAAAGAAAATCTTGTTGTTCCCTGCAAGAACACTTCTGAAAGAAGAGAAGTGCCTTCAGTGTTTCCACTAGGATTTTTCTCCTTTGTGTGTTAACATCATCTCTTAAAGAAGAGAGATGGATGATGTATTCTACCCCTGAGTGTTATTTTCTGCTTATTTATATATAATATATAGTGCTGCATATTTAATAAGGAACCTCCCCTTGATGAGAGGAGAGATTTGTCCCCATTGGATGTGGTAAACCTGCAACTTTGGATGACCAATCTCCCTATGCTATGGTGATAGGAACTATTTTGCTCACCAGTTAGTTGGTCGACAAAATATTCACCCAACAATATGTTAGAATCTTTTCTCTTTCTTACCTTTCAAGGAAGACTTATTAATTATATATTAATTATTATAAATCTTAACATTGTCTTGTTACAATTTCATGTCTTTATAACGAAATAAAATAACTTATTATTATTCCTTAAGCCAAGTCCACGTAAGAAGTAGACATTCCTTAAGCACATCATGCCTCCATGAAATAGCCATTGGAATACAAAACATTTTAAGAACTTAACCATTTACAAACTGGTTTGCTAAATTATCTTTAACATTTGTATAAGATTTGAATCACTTTAATTGAATCTTAGTTATAATTGTTCAACCCATCAATTCCAAAATATACAAGGTTATGCCAAAAAAGTCATGTCATTTCAAACAATGATATAATGATTTCCAAAAAAGATTGTCTTCAATATATAATCCTTAAGAGGGTATTAACTTTAGACACTTTTTAAGTTCTTTGAAAGAACCCTAAATATAGAGTCAATTTAACAATTGCAGCTCTTTAAAATAGGTCTCATGTTTTTTGTGTTCAAATGAAGACTTTACACAAGGGTAATAAAATGCCAATCAACACATATTGCCTTTGATTAAGTAATATCCTGATACAACTTTAATAAGCATGATGATCAAACAATTATAAAGTTATTCAAAGTAATCTTAAAAACAAAATTCACAAGCAATCATTAATTACTTCACTATACAAGTAACGCAATGCCATCCACAATAGTTAGAAGACTAATAAAATAAAATAGTAGCGTGAACTTTGAAAAGCTTCATGAACACACATCCATGAAAGATAATAATAAAATGATTTATTCTAATTATTCCAAGAACTACTTCAACATAATCAATAGGTAACACATCGAGGTTCAAATAAGAGTCTACATAAATCAAACATTCAATTCACACAATATAAAACTAATGAATGAATTAGTTTAGCTCATGTAATTGTAAGTTCACATTATCCATACATCATAAATATAATATTTTTATTAGATAAGGTGAATAGGCAGGTTTTGAAGGGCTCTTGCAACCACTAACATATCAGAAGGAGTAATAATGAGGGTTTTGAAAGATGGTCTTACAACCAAGAGATTTTAGAGGATCCCACAAATTTTACAAGGCACGACAAGAGATTTTTTAGGCTCTCACAACCAAAACAAGCACAACTAGAGGGTTTGGAGGATCCCACAACCTTGGTAGGTAAAACAATAAGAGGGTTTTAAGGGTCCCACAACTATTACAACAAGAGGGTTTGAAGGATCCCACAACCTTAGTACAAACTAATTCCCAGTGAAACTTGAAGAACAAATTCCCTTCAATAAAAAATCATGTAATGTAGAACAAGAGCCTATTTGAATTATAATGGGACAAATACCCTTTAGCAAAGTGTCCTCTATTGTAGAGTAAGAGTCTATTAGAAGCAATAGGTCTTCTATTGATCTTATGCATCTTGGATCTTCCACACAACCACCATTTATCTTAGACACAACAAGAGGGCTTCCCCTACCTCGGAGCCTAATAGATGCTAAAGCACAACAAGAAGCTATCCAAATCCCTCCTAAACCCAGGCTATAGATTCTATAACATCCTGACATAACCCTATAAAATAGAGTACTTCTTGTATTTTGGTGAACCTTATGGACTCCTCCATCATCCATAAAAGTATAATAGGTTAAATTATGGAGTCCTCTAACATCCATGTTAACCAAAAATGCAAGGTAAAGGGCTCATCTAACACCCACCATAGCCTTATAAAAATAAGGTGCAAATGAAATGAAAGGGTTAAAAGCCAATCTAGTTTTGCAAGCTCCTACGCCAACCAGTATTCCTAATGTGGAAATTATTATCTCCATGGGAGATAACAACAATAAAATTTTGATTTTCAAGATCAACATCTGTAAAGGCCCTTGCATCCTCCCTTCTAGCCATTGTGTATTACATATATAGGTTTCATCCTGTCAATTGGGAATTCAGCATGTCATTATTTGTATAAGCTCCCACTACCAGCCATTGAAGGATACTAGCATACTCAACAGCCTATAATGAAGCCTTGCGTACTAGTGCATTGAAAGACTAGGTCCCCCAAATATTCCCAACCTTAGCTATCCATTGCATGATCCCTTTAGAACCAATAGTCTTTAGCCTCCTTAAGCTTTTCCTATGCACTGCATCCTCTTCATCCTCATATTCATCGTATTCTTCCACCAAACCAGGAGGTTCTCACCCATGATCATTTTCAAATCCCCTTCCCCCACTCCTCTCCATTTTCAAATCATAAATATAAATGACCACCTAATGAATTATTTGATATTTCAAAGATTAACTTTAATTTGAATTATACACTAACCTAATTATGCAAGTTATCACATAATTGATAACATTAATACAATTAATTAAGTTAATTATACATTAATGAATCAACTCATTTTACAATCAACTAATAAAATAATTAAACCAAAAGAAGTACAATAAACAATCTTATACACACAATCCAATGTTATAAATGTCCACCTCTCCAATCCCAGTGAGTTTAACCATAAGTGTCCCTAGACCACCCCATCCATCAATTGGATGTAATTCCTGCGAGATGAGAGAAGTGAGCAATGTAACAATAACTACTCAGTTATACCATCAAACCCAATTGAGGAAAACATTCAAACAACATTTTTTACATTTATGGTCAACAACACTAACACCTTTGTAGTTATTCCAACTACTAGAATTCATTTTAGAGCATTCTAAGATTAAATATTAAGAGTGCAATCCATGGCGTTGCACCTGCAAGCCCCAATGCATCATTAGGGTTTAACACCTAAAATAAATGTAATTGTATTAAAACTAATAACCCCAAATACAAATAGTATCCTCTAAATATTTCATCAAAGTAAAATGAACTTAAATGACTCAAATAACTTTTGAGAAATAAACTAAATCATATACTCAAAAATAACATTATAAAACCTTAATGAAAATTTATCAAACTTACAATAGTCTAATAATGACATCAAAACTCAACACAAGTTCTCATGCAAGGCAACATCGTCATGCAACCAATGAAAATAAATTCAATCGTACTAATCAAATAAAACAACATTGAATATATTTAAAGTGCCAACTCAATGTTGACCAACAGGGTCAGTGAAAAATCATGGTAAAAAGATTCTAAAGTCATTATCAATAACCAATAATGATAATAATAATAATAGAACCCATACATACAAATGTTTGAAGTCAAATAATTGAAAATCATGATGTTTTTAAATCATAAGGATAATCCATTTGATCCAAGTCAAATAATTATGACTAAGAATAAAATCAAAAGACCATTCAAGGTTTCCTTAATAGATTCAAAAACCTTCATAATGAAATAAATTCATAGTCGGCTCATACGACTTCAATTTATATATAATACAATAATAATAAAACATTATTTTATGAAAACCCTAAGGAACTCATCCCTTGAAAAACCTTAAATTTTTCTTTGTTTTCTTCTATGATTGTAGCTTAAGAAATACATAGGTTTGGTTTTGTTAGGAAAGACAACCCAATTAAAAACTCAAATTATAAAGCTAGGGTTTCCAACTCATATCCAGGCTTTCAAAAACAATAAGAAACCATAATACAATGTGCACAGTCATAGCCATAAATGGCATTAAAAATAATAATGATCACCTGTAAAATAAAAAGAAGTTCGACCTAACATGCATATAGAAATCACAACCAATATGCTTCATTTGAACCATCACGGTTGCCATTTACATTGTAATGAAAACAAATTCAAAACTCATAAAACAAACGAAAAACCTAAAGGGTTTAATTCATACAAACAAGCCATTCGATCATTTTCTTACAAGCTACATAATAGTAGAATGATTGCATGTTTTTCCAACAAAAACCCAATCCATACTAGCAAGGCTGAACTATAAAATAACTCAAATTTTTAAATACAATACTTACTTGAACATAAGTCAAAAGAATGCAAAATAATGGTGATTTTAATTCTTTTCCTTGCCTTCACAAACTTTCAACCTTTCACACCTCGAATGCAAAGACTAGTTGTCCCATTTAAGCCAACTTCTACTAACAAAGAACTCCACAAAAAATCTCACATGGCCAAAAATATAAATGAATCACTATTATTCTAACTCTGAACAAAGCTCATGCATCTAACTACATTCATATTTCCCTTGCCCTTCGTGCCCAAATTCTAATAGAGTTTCTCCAAGCATAGGTATTCCAAAAGACAAAGCAAAATGAACATGCAAAAACCCTAATAAGTTTGGAAGAGTCTCAACCCACTTGTATCAAATGGTAAACTAATGCCAGAACCCAAAGTTACAAATAAAACCCAACACTTCAACTAATGTCATGCCCATGGTGGGTTGTGGCCCCCAATTACCTAACCAAAGCAAATTCAATCCAAAACTTAGTCTTCAAAAGCATTGAATGCCATATGAGTTTGAAACAACAAAAAAGACTTCCAAACAATTAAACATAAGCCAAAGACTAATTCAAAACATTAAAATGCCTTTGAACCATACAATGTTTATCGCCTTTAATGCCAAAGTGAAATAGGACTATGACTAGAATGTCACTCAAGATTCCAACAAAAGTCATGATTTTGACAAGTCAAATAACACCAAACACCGATACAATGTATAAGACCAAGAATCAATACGCAAGGTGAATAATATGAGGAATAAGATAATCAAGTAATGGAAAATAATACAGTTGAAAAGACTAAATCATTTTAATAAAGCTGGCAAAGTCAAAGAGTCAAAATCAATAGAGTAAAGTAATGATTGAACAAGAAGTCAAAACTGACTAATGACCAATTTAGAAATGAAAACGGACTTAAAAATGATAAACACTCAATGTTATAAATCAATTATATAAAAAATGACTCAAATCAATGTAAAGTCAAAGCTCAATATTTGAAATTTTAAATTCAGTGTTTATTTTTGTTCACTTGTTTGGCCTCACCTGACTGCCCAGAGTCACATCCAACCTAACTCATATATGGTACCTATAGTCATAACAGACCATCAACAATATATGTACTATATAAGAGTAATAAATGTAATAACAACATTAAATGTAATAATATAACTGAAGTGAATAATGAATCAGTAACTCATTAAGCATGAAATATCCAATGATGTAATGAAAATCATATCAAATAACTATCTCAACAATATTCAAAATAGATCGAACATAGATCACATAACTGTATCACAACAGTAATCCAAACAATTATATCCTAAATAGTTCATAACCAAAACCATGTCAAGAAGGGAAATAAATGTAGTCAAATAGGGTCATGATATATAGCATAGAGTGTAAGGTTCCTATAGGTGATTGGTAGTGACTTGAAAGGGATTAATCTCATAACTAGAATGCAGGTGTGCAAAATTGGAAACAAATAATTATTTGGAGATGCACAAGTCACAAAGAATAAGTACAGGTTAAGATCAACATTTTTAAGTTTTAAATACCATATTTTAGTGTCTATAAATGCCCCCATTTAATTATAATAGCACTATTAGCTATCCAAATAACACCCAATAGAGGTTAGATTAATTCGAGTCTGACCCATACTTGGACTAACATGAGAATAGTCTAAGGCTATGGAATGCCTATAATTAGACCAGACCTTTAGGATTTTTTATGAGGCTAGCTCCTCAAATTTTATAATTTGGACATTTACTTCTAAAACCTAAAAATTGGTTGGGGTGAAAAGAGTTAAGAAGTTTTCACAATGTAAAACCTATTCTTATATGTGGTGATGCACCAAGAATTTATCAGATCCACTCTTGAACTCAAACTCTTTAACACACTAATGGATTATGAAAGAAGCTAATGCAATGCTTACTATAGTTTCTATGCAAAAATATTTCATATAGAGTTCATTTTGATGCACTCAGACTAGGGAACAATGAAAATTAGGTCTAGTTGAAGACACTTAAATTTGGTTGTCCACTATATATTTGAGAGATCAATGCCAAGACACATTATATGACCTGCAAAGAAAGGTCTTAGCACTTAAGTTGAGCTTGGACATGCAAAAGGAAAATAACAATCACATTTACATATTAATCAAACATAAAACACTAAATACATATTAGCAAATGGCTACAAAACACTATATTCACTACTCTAGAAGGTGTCAAATACAATTTTGGTAGAGCCTAGTCATCCCAGCCTGAGGGATGCAAAATAATAGATCAAAGGCTATATTTATAGAATAAAAGAAGCAAGAGAGAGAGAGAGTTTTTACACTTAAAATATAATCAAATGATTTTAAATCCATTTGAAAAGTTGTTACAACTGCCTCTGTAAAGCAAGCTCACTCAAACCCTTCTTGATTGATCTAGGTCACTCCAATCCATTGCATCATTACATTATTCTCTCAATGATGCTCTATGGTGGTTGCAACAACATGATCAAGTTGTTTTTACTTTGTCCCGATGCGAAATCTCTCATGACTGGTTTGTTAATGCATGCTAAAGTGGAGAGAGGAGTCACTTTCATGCAGTTGGCTCTGGTGACTATCATTGGAGTTTACATGTCTGCCTTTGTTTTCCATGCCATCTACCACTTGTTACTCATTATGAGGACCAGATCCTCATACATTAAAATTGACAGAGTTACAACATCTATACTTTGAGTGGTGGTTCATCGAGTCATGACGAGAAGTCCCTACCATATCTCATTTATATGCCTTTACAGAGTCATAATGACACTATCTAATCCCAAAATATCCACTCTCAGCCCAATCTAGATCATGCTCGAGCTTAGTTCCACTCATTCTTGTTCACTTTGGTAAAAAACTGACCCTTTGACCTCCATCTAAGACTTTTAGGCTCACATTCATTTGATTTACCATCTAAAACTAACTTGGATCATTGACCCCTTGACTCATTTTGTTTTTTTTATCTGCCTGATGTGATTGAATGTGAGCCATAGATCCTTTGCCAGGACTCACGCACGTGTGCCACTTGTCAATCATGCCTTTTCACTCAAGGTTCACTAACTCCTTTACTTGCTCACGTGTCGTTGATCTTGAATCCATGATTGAATGTGATCCATTGATCCATTTGGGCCCATTATCCTATGTTTTCTTGCTTGCTATTAGATTTGATCTAAACACGCAAGATTTGGTCACTTGTTAAGCCTTCATTCAGTCACTGACTCCTTTGATGATTTTTTAATGCAAATGGATATTTCATGAGGCCCAAAATTGACATATGTGCAAATTTCCTTAGATTTTCAAATCCAAGCGACTATTTGTAGGGGCCCAAACTTGACATCTATGTAAATGTCCTTACATTTTCAAATCCAAGTGACTATTTGTAGGGGCCCAAACTTGATGCCTACATGACCATCACTGAGAAATTTGAACTTCAATGGTCATTTATAGTGGCTTGTATTTAACATCTACATACTCGTTAATTGACATCTTTAGGAATGGCAATGACATCTACACGATCGTCACTCTGCTTCCCGCGTATTTTTCTTGCAATAAATAATTCTTTTGAACTTTGTGTTTTGACCTTTTGTGCTACAGACCATTTTCATCGAGATATTTCTTTCGAACCTGTTGCTGGATAATTCTTTCAGGATTTGTCTCTGTCACTTTTTCTAAAGGAATTTGTTTGCCTTGTCTTGACCTTAAACAATTACTTGCAGAGAAAATGTCCAAAAGAATTCATGTCTTCGGGATCTCTATCTCAGACAAAAAGTCAGAAATAAATAATCATTAGTCTTTTTCCTCAAAATAAAACTATGAAAGAAATTTTCCCTCGAGAAAATTATCCTTGATAGTTTTACCGGAAGAATTTGTGCCCTTGTATCTTTTGACTAAAACCTTTTTTTTGGCTTTTGTTTATTAGACAAAATGTCTGAAGGAAGTTGACCTTCGGGGAAATTGTTGTAGGATAATTTTCTTGAAAGAATTGTGTCCTTAGAATTGCCCTTTGGCCTTTTCGAAATTGCCCCTTTATCCTTTGAAAATGCCCTTCGAAACTTTGAAAAGTGTCCTTCAAAACTTTGTCTTGGTCACTTTCCCTAAAGAAATGACCCTTCGGGGGAATTATATAGGACACTTTCCCAAGAAAAATACCTTAAATAATTTTGAAGAGGACACTTGCCTGAGAAATTGACCCTTCAAGATTATTGTTTTAGAAGTATTTATGTGGCCCTTGTGTTTTGGATAATTTATTCGAAAGAAACTTGCCAATTTGGAACTTTTGTTAAACATTTTCCCTGAAATAATTAAGTCTTCTAGAAAATTGTGTGGACATTTTTCCTGAAAGAAGTCTGACACTTAGTTTGAAAAATACCCTTTAGGATTTTTTTTTATCCACTTTGTCAAAGAATGATCCTTCGGTAAAAGTGTTTTGGACCGATTTCTCCAAAAGATACCCTTCAAAACTTTTATCTAGGACTCTCTTCAAATAAACGATCGTTCAAGGAAATTGTTTTAGATAAAATATCCAAAATAATTCTTGACACTAAGCCAACAAACCCAAAATAAAACTCCCGAAAGAATTCCAACACTTAACCAAATAAAGTGAAACAATTCCTCCGAGGGAATTATGAATGCTCTTAACACTTGGGCAAAAGTTAAAATATTTGGCTAAGTGTAAACTTAGGCTTTTTCTGGACCTGTTCTTGCAACTATTTAATACCATGAAAACCTGCTTAGATCCCTCCACTTACAATGTCAAGCCTACTTCTAAGCCACCTGATCCACTCAACAATTAAGACCCTACTCATCTATTTAAACCAGGTAGAAGCTTGGTGTGTGGGCCAAAATGGCCAACAAGTTCAATTCAATGAAAATACTATAGTAAAAATGTTAAGATATACTTGGTTGTGTATAACACACTTTATCTTTGGGATAAGGCTCCAAATGTGCAAGCTACTCTAAATAAAACTTGCAATGAAAATTTATTAGTAATTATCTATAGAATGAAACTTGAAATTTATAAGAGCAAGGAAGGAATACACCTGTATGTGAGTAAACCGTGTTGTCTTATAACTTATTAGAGATGATATTTCCTTATTGAAGCATTGGAGAATTGTAATTTCTTGCTAAAGCATATGGAGAACATGATGAAATTGATGGT
This sequence comes from Torreya grandis, assembly GCA_037957365.1. NCBI lineage: Eukaryota > Viridiplantae > Streptophyta > Pinopsida > Cupressales > Taxaceae > Torreya > Torreya grandis. Next base: position 1,958,695 of record JARHVA010000395.1, on the reverse strand, counting down.
GATAAAATCTCCAATTTGAAATTTGACTAAGGAAAGGGTCATGTTTTGGAAGATTAATGTCTCCAACCAGTATGTAAGTAATCCAACTTTGATCTTGTAACCCCAAGATGATAAGGTAGAACCACATAATGGGTTCCTTATGGGTAATGGCATGGCTTTGAGCATCATTGAACCTCAATGTACATTACCTAAAAAATCACAAATCAATCAATACACACAAGCTAATAGATTCAATTTTACTCCGTACTTGAAATTTTTTGGCATATAATTGTAAAGGTGTAAATGTGCATGAACCAACATCATGCCCTATTAAATCTATACTAATTGTTATCCATCATAATGTGCATGAACTTGTATCATGTCCAATTGAAATATGTCATAATGTGCATGAGCCAACATCATGGCCAACTAAAATATGAAATAATTTATATGTGCATGGACTAACATCTTGCCCAACCAAATTTGTGCTATAAAAATGGAGTACACATACCCCAAAATGTATTTGAATTTGCATCAATGTAAAATATATCACTTATGGAGTGTAAATTAGAGTACATATGCCTTTCATATGCCCAAAATTTTATTTGAAGATTGTAAATAATTATCCCAATTCAATATTTTAATCAAATATAATCTTTGAAATCTATATATTGTACCCAAATTTGCTCCTGGAGGCTTTGGTTTCTATGACAAATCCTACTAAAATGCTCCCCCTTTGAGGTGAGGGACGGATCTTTTAAGTCACTCATCTCAAAAGAGCAGTGAATTTTATCATGTCATGTATAAAGATAATATCATGTAAAATCATGCCAACATTTGAATATTATCTCATCATAGTAATGCATGTTATATAACATCAAATCATGTATGTAACATATGGAATGCAAGGCCATATAAATTGTATGTTGAAACAGATGTATCTCTGAAGCAGGTAATAATAATTATCACTAAATAACGCTACATAATAAGGAAGTGCATGATATAATTCATGTCACGTCACACAAAGGGGAGGTGAATTATATGGATCACAACACCTACAAACATGGTAATCACACAAATTCAACACATGGTGTTACATAATAGCATAGAATGTCACGCATAAGGCCAAAGGGCTGCATAAAAGGAACATAAATATCTCACTAACAATTAATTCAAAAGATCCACAAATAAAAGGCATGAATGCCACAATAAACAAAGCCAAGGAGCCACAATCAAGGGGCACAAATGCTATAACAAACAAGCCTAGGGAGCCACAAGAAAGGGGAAAGAATGCTACAATAAATAAGGCTAAAAAGCCACAAGCAATGTATACAAATTCATCGACAAATAAGGATAAGGAGCCACGAGTAGGGGGCATAAATTCAACAAAAAAAAAGGTTAATGATCCATGAGTAAGGCCTGGAGGCCACACAAAAAAGACAACAATAAATATCTTATCATGAAAAAGTAACAACATCAATGAAACATAGAACAAATGAAAACTAGTATACACTATCCACATATATCAATGTCATAGCATACTAAAGTATCATATACAATGTAGTATTGTATGAGAAATGAGTAACTAAAAATGCATGTGTAATTAATCTATGTAGCTAAACATGGTAAATAGGTCATATAAAGATAAAACATTTGATAATATAACTTATAGAAGCAAATGCCCCCAAGATTGGCATGGCCCTTGGGTGTAGGAAAGGTCCAACATCTGCTTGTCTATATATGATCTATACGTCCTGCATCACACTCATATACCTCATGAAATTCAAGCGTGTATGAAAATAATATGCCATCTACCAAACATTTGATAACATATGCAAATAATGTACTATAACAACTCAAGTCATGCTCAGGGCCCAATTTTTTAATTTTTATTTAATTTAATTTTTTAATTTATCTTGAAATTGAAATATACATCAATACCAACAAGCAAGATCAAGTAGCAAGGCCTTTAAAATAGATGAATGGGAAGGATCCAAGCATTCCACAATGTGCATGAAGGTATAGTGTGCATTAACTATGGTAACATAACAATCTAGATAAAGTGAAGGTAAGTAATATTCCCTCGTTATATATGTGAATCACCACATCATAACTCAAAAGAGTTTGTGAGTAGTGGAAGGGGGTGTGGAGGAGTGCATGTATGTGCTCATATAATGTGCAACCAAAAATGTATGTGATCATATAAAGGCAATGTAAGCCATAAAAAGAGCAAAGATAAGTAATCATCATGAAGAAGTGAGCAAGTAATATGTTGCAAATAATGTATATTAAGATGTAGTGGTGGTGAAGGATGCATCATAGGATAGATGTCAAAAATGTTCAGACCAAGAGGCAATGACCAAATGAATACAAATCCAAATGCTAGAAGAATGGTAAATACAAGAGGATATTTACATAGTTATGTGAAATTGGAAGAGTATAGGGAGTACACAATCCATAAGCAATGTATAATGGGTTATGTTCTAGCTACTAAAGGATCAAATCAATGTCAACCACTTGGAAGTAAAAATTGTGAATAATATAAAATGGAATTCTTATGTTGCAACAGTGGTGCTAAACTCTTAGTGATACTTGCACTTGTGTGATAATCATTGCATTCATTATTTTATGTAGAGTGTGTAAAATAAACATGACCATATGTTGGGATTTGTTTAACAAATGTATCATCCTATGTATTATATATCTTAACACTAATTGAAGTAATGATTTCTATTTTGTTTATCGCTCTTTTAAAATAATGTCTCTTACTTATTTCATTCCTTGATCTTTAACTGCTTGATTTGTCTTTGGCATCCACACTTGCATTATAAAAGATTTAACTACATCGCTCTTTGTGATTGATATATAATTATAATATGTAAGTAAACCTTCTTGGAAATTAAAGGAGATAGTCATGTGATTTATATTAAAATATGCTCCCATTTATTGTAACCATGATTTCTCAAAGTAACATTTCCTTGTGTAATAATCTTTTGTACACATAACAATGTTTTAATTATCTTAAACCCTAAATAAATTGGAATGGTAACTTGCGCCCTAACATTGTCGTGTGTATATTATAAATCGAGATCATTGTATCCCAAATACTTGAGAAATATAATTGTGCATGTATTGTTTTGTTATCTATAATTTACAACAATGCCTCATCTATGTTTTCCTCTAATAAGGGCTCGAAAGACCATTGATTCTTTGATAGGAATGTATCAGGAAACTTTTATACTCATACAATGTGAACTAGAAGAAGATCTTATTATAGTAACATCTTCCTTAAAATCCTGATGGACCATTGGTTCCTTTGCAATAATGTCTTATGATATCTCATTCTTCTTTGGTTGAGTAGTAAAAGAAGATGAATAAGGGGACCTTACTCACCTGGTGTCAACTTTTCCAAATGTAACAATCCCTCTATCCATGAGTTCTGTAACATTTATTCACATTACATAATAATGATCATCATAATGTCCATTAATGTCTGTGAGTTGTAAAATGGTTTTGCCTTTATGTATTCAAGGTGATAAGGAGGGTGATAATAAATATTATGTAAGTTGATTATCTTTTTATCAAGCAATGTCTCCAAAATAGTATGTGGTCAATCTCAAAAACTATCAAACTCAAGTGGTTGATTATTTTCTTTTGGTGCCTTTGTGATAACATTTGCATTGTGAACCCATGTCCTTTGATTATTAGCTTTTATTTAGTAGGATATAACACACTTGGTCTAACCTTCTTATCCATGACCCCATTTGCAATTTTATTTTTCTGTATATTATGATTAATTGCCTCATGTGTAACTTTATTATGATTACCACTTGTATTTCCATGATCATGAGTTTGAGTATATACAAGATTATCCTCAAGTGAGGTAACCTTTAAACATTAAGCTTGAATTTGTTATTGGAGTATGTCCTTTTATTACATTTAGAATATGATATGGCTAGTAGGAATGGTAATGGTTTGGAAAGATTAATTCATTGGCGTTAACTTACTATATACTCTAAATGTATGTATAATAGATTCAATACCAATATCATTCCAGTGTCTGGGATTGCATTATAGGGAAACATCAATGCATAATTTGGAATCATTGCATAACATGGAATTCTCATCACATTGTGCTTATAAATTAGTATTATAAATTACATCATATTGTGTATCAATATAAGCTTCATACAAAGATATATTTCCACCTTTTTTTTTGTAGGATATGGAGGAGGATTGTGACATTACTTTTCGAGAGATGAGATAAATTCAATACACTCATGTATATCCTTTACCATTTCAAAAGATATAAAATAAATATCAAGTTCATTTATACTAATAACATTACTTAGCATGCATGCTCTATGCCTTTGCATTATGAGATGAATTGCTTTGGAAAACCATTAGGGCAAAGTATGTGGGCTAAATGGATATTCTTTACCAAAAGAAATGTCTACATTTTCTATGTTTCTAGAAGTATCATCACATGTAGACATATTACAATGCAAAAAATCATGAACATCTAAATATACATCATCTACGCATGGTGCTATTGCATTTTTCTTCAAGTTCAATTTTATAAACATGAGATAATGCATTGTTATTTTCCTCTCGTTCTAGCATGTTAAAGAGAAAAGTGTAAAGAAGAAGTAGGAGAACTATATTATTCTATTTCAACATTAGCTTGTTCATTTCCTTCTTTGATATATACATCACTATTCTAACAACATTCCTCATAGTAATAATAATAATCATTACCCTAAAAATCATGTTTGTTATATATATAATTAACATCATTAATCACTCAAGTTTCCTTATTTGTCCATTCATTATCATAAACACAAGGCATGGCATGGCTAGATAGTAGGAAATATATGGGATGAGGGATATTAAGTGTTTTATCTTAATTATTTATTTTGAATTTAAACTCTAATAACACACTTGAGACACGAGTGAAGCCTATTCTTGTTAAACAAGCAAACGTAGAAATAGTGCCTTGATGAGGGCCAAATAAAGAACCAACCACTCTATGAAAATTGTGTGGATTTTTTAAAAATAAAAAGAGGGTTTTATAAAATTAGTAAATAAATGAAACCCATAAATTATTTTTAAAATAGGTATACCCTTTGCCCTCTAGAACAAATTTACTACAAATAATAAATTAGAATTTCTAGAAAACCCATACAATATTTTGGCAAACAAAAATAGATTTTTGATCCACCTAATGTGTAATAAAAATCTCTAGTTTTGAAAAAATAAAGTCATTATGGATCATACATAAGATGAACAAGTAGGAGGACAAACCACAATCCTAGGAAAGGAAACCCCAATAGGAAAATGAGTGTGAAACCCCATGGAAAAAGATAAAATCTTTTGATTCATGCAAACAATAAGGGTAAATAAAAATTAGGTTTGAAACCCTAATATAAAATTATTAAAACCTAAAAAAAAGGTTAAAACCTAAGGTAAACCTTAAAATCATCAAATGTGGAGCAAACTTGAATCTATAAGTTCGTCTGCAGTGGTTGATTCATGAATTTTTAGGTAATTTACATTGATTTTCAATGATGCTCATCGGCCATTGAATTTCCATAACAAACCCATTATGTGGTTCCACCTTATCATATTGGGGTTATAAGATTAGTGTTAGATTAGTTACATATCGATTAGGGTCATTTGTCTTTCAATCCACAACACTTACCTTAGTCAAATTTCAAACAAGGGATTTGATCACCCTCAATTTTTCCATGTTTTCCATGTGTTTCAATAAAGAAGTATAATTATCTAATGATTTAACAAGGAAGAATCATCTCCAAAAAATTTAGGGCAACATAGTTTACTCGCATAAAAATGTAATCCCTCCTTGCTCTTTCTAATTTAAAGTTTCAAGTATAATTCATATTTCAAGTTTCATTCTATGGATATTGACTTCTACATTTTCATTGTGGGTTTTGTTTGGAGTAACTTGCACCTTTGGATCTTTCCTAAAGTTAAAGTGTGTTATATGCACTCGATTATATCTTAATATTTTTACTATGGTATTTTCATTGCATTATAATAATGGAGTAAAATGGGGGAATTTATCGACACTAAAATATGATATCTGACACTTGGAAATGTCAATCTTGAGCTACATTTATCCTACACAACTTGTGCATCTCCAAATAACTCTCACTTGCCATTCTTTCATACATGCACACTAGTTATGAACACTCTCCCTTCTAAGTTATTATCAGTCACCTACACAAACCTTATAGTTTATACTAAATTAGTCAAATATCCTACCTAGATATTTTTAGATTACCACATTAACATCTCTATCTTCCATACAATAACATCAAACTCAAACAATAATGTTAGACTTAAACAATAATGTCGATGTTACTTTCTGAGGTTGACATTATTGTCCTTCATCTAGTGAGGGTTATTTTTCAAAATCAAATAATTCCCATAGGTTAGCCCATTCACCTAATGTGCCGGTGGCATGGTAATTTACCCATTTGAATAAATATAAATAAAAAATAAAGGTCAAGCTTATTATCCATCTAGAATTCTTGTGTATTTGTCAAATATACTACTGCATATTGATAAAATATGCCCTATTCTTCCCAAATTAAAAATCAATCACTAGGAATAGTCATATGTTAAGTCTAAAACACACCAAGTTGGGTCAAATGCCAACATTGTCAAAATCAAAACTATATTTCTAGGTGTGTCCATATAGAGAAAGAGCACAATTGCACATTCAACTAATGGGAAGAACTATGTATGGCTTGACTTCCCTATTAATAGTATTATATATGGAAGAAACATTAAATCATCAAGATGGTGATTAGGCTCAACTCAACCCAATTACACTTCCTCACCTTTTTACAAGTTTTATCCTTCACAAGCCAACCTAGGGTTTGAATGAGAAGGAGGGTAATTTATGGAGCTACGCATATAGTTAAGGGTCATAGATTGAATATATATGAATATCTTAGACATGCGCATTGCATTATATGGTCATAGATAGGAAAATATGCCTAAGACAATAATGTCAATGTTAGTCACTACCATCAACATTTTTATCTAAGCTTGATGGCATGATGCAAGAGCATCACTTCTAGGCTAGTTTTATTTTAAAATTTTGGTTTTATTATTCAATTTTGGCTTGATTATGGTCTAATAGGTCTTATTATGCTTATACCATCCTTAGTTTTCAATTCTAGGTGTTAGTTTTAGTGATAGCTTCTCAAAAATTCTAATTTGCACTTTCCTGCCAAAACTCAGTTTTAAAAATTTTGAATGGTTTTACTTAGATTCAACATTGTATAGGTGTGTTAAAGGATTTTTAAATGCATAACATTGTTTTAATTTCCTCTTAAAGACACCATTAATTCATATCATGGGTCCAAACTCATAATTGTACGGAATATCGACTTTGTATGTGTTCTTATTGCTTAACTATCTCTTTAGTGACCATTGGAAGGTCTAAAGGGTAGTTAGAGTAGTTTTAGGACGTAAAAAAGGATATAATTTTCATTAAATATCATGGATGAGAGTTTTAAAAGGCTCAAGTTTTAGGTAAATAATAATAAAACCCCTGGTTTTGAAGAAAAAGTCACTACATACCCTATTTTCCTGTGTATGTGCATTAGGAATTGATTGTATGTAATTGATAAATGAAGGAAGACACAAAAAAGACAAGTTTACAAAGGTATTTATGGCTTGTAAAGATTGCTTATTATTTCCTAAAGGTTATTGGTTCATTTTATTTTGATATTTCCATACTTATTTGTGTAAAAGAGAACATAGTCGTGTAGAAGCAATGGAAACTTGCACATTCAAACACAAACCTTTATGAAAGAGTGTAGCATAGGTTTTAGAGAGGATATCTAATGATTGGAGAAGGTGTGGTTAGATTAAATAGAGGTAAAACATCCTTCACATTGCCTTGAAATACTTTATAGAATTCAAAAATCCTTGAATAATCCCTCTCAAGTCATAATAGAATAAACAAACCCTAAGTTAGGGTTTCAAAATAAAAATTTCATTTTTAGGAGTTTTAAGCAGTGAAGTATTCCCAAACTTTGTGATTGAATATTGTTTAAGGTTTTATAAAATATTTAAGTGGTTTTAGACTTGTACTGATTATTTTTGTACATAAAAAGTGGATTGTGTCTGAAGTATTGAAGTAGGTTTTAGGTTTTATTAAAAGTTTGCTTGAAGTAGGCTTGGTTGATATTCAGTTTTGGAATTATTAGGGATGTGTCTGAAGTATTGAGCATGTGTGAAAGTTCCTATAAGAGGTCAAGTATGATTGAAGATCCTGTGGAATTACATGGTATTCATCTGGTTCTTCATTATGTTCATCTTGGCATAATTGATTATGTGATAGAAAATTTTGAGTAGGTTGTTTGTTGATGTCACCATTGCCATGTATGGATGAGTGAGGGGGAATTGTTCATATGGGTGTGATAAAATTATTCCCAAGTTATGATGGTCTAAGTTTTAGGTCATGCGATTGAGTGGAGCAAAATATATAACTGTGCAAAGTTGGCTTCCCAAGCAGTTTGCAATGTTTTCCCATACTTAGCCAAATTTGCAAAGGAGATCTAAAAATGTGCATTTCATTGCATCACAAATTTATTATGTGAAATTAATTTAAGATTAATGCTTATGTTCAAGTAGATCTGAGTAATCAGTTTGATGGCATTATATTTCACATGCATGAAGGTTCCAAGAGCAACTTCATGTATGGATGGATTGCCTTATGAAAGATCATATGGTTTAAATTTAAATTTGAGGACATGTGATTGAAAGAAATAAAAAATATTAAGGTTCAAAGTTGGCCTTCTAGGTAGATTTAAGAGGCTCCAATACTTATCCAAATTTGAAAAAGGTAAATATCAAGACCGAATAAGGATTTAACAGAGAGCAAGTGTTCGTACATGTGCAAATTGACGATGCATATTGAGTCAAAGAGGTCAAAGTGTCTGATGTTTAAGTAGGTTAAAGTCTAGGATACTCTCAAAGAGATCGATGGAGTGTGTTTGTTCCAATTTTTTAGCAAGCAACGAGATGATAACAAGTGATCTATGTTTAATAATGAGCAAAGGTAAAGATTGAGTTGCTTTTAAGAAGATCGATGGTGTGTATTTGGTCAAAATTACCAGGGAACATGAGATAAGCTCAAAGTGACAGATGTTTATCATAATTAAAGATTAGGATACTCTTAAAGAGATAAATGGTGTGTTTTTTATCAAAACATGTGAGGACACAAGATGATGGCTAAGTGTTCGATGTTTAACAATGATTGTTAACATTTAAATTTAGCAAAGGGAATAACTAGTCTGTTGTGTTTGAGCCATAACTTTTGATCTAGGATGAATTCAAAGGTGCAGTAAAAATAAAAGTTGTAGAGGACTTCAAGTATCATCTAATGAATCTAGTTATAAAGTATTAATGTTTATACATTCAAATTTATTGATATCCAAAGTTGACTATGTGTTTGACCATGTTCTGTAAATGACTTGAGAAGGATATTTTGAGCTATTTTAATGGTATTTGGATGTTTCAAGAGGACTTAGCTATTGGAGAGTGTTGTATACTCCTTAAGGATGATCTATATGGATTTTTTAGGTTTTACCAATCCATATTCAGTATGAAAAAATGCTTATAAGTTGACTGTGTGTTCATTCATGGTGTTTTTGTGTATAAGGTCAAAGATTGATCTATTTTGCTTTAACAGAGGAGTGTTGTGATGATTATAATCAGTTGAGGATGTCTAAGAGGTCATGTGGAGTGGACCTATGTATTTATAAGTGGTCATGTGTTTCTAATTTTCTCAATGGAGTGTTAAATGGGTGAATAGCTCTCCATGAGACCTATAAGGGCTACTAAGGCCTATTTAAAAGGCATGGTTGCTTAAGTGTGACCCATAGTTGCTATGGCCGACCTATGAGGACGGTATTGAGATATGTTATATGTTTAAGGGCCAAGACAGGTATTGTGGACAACCTAAAAGATAATAATCATGATGGATCTATAAAAGGTGAAACCAAAGGTGGTGATTTCTAGACTTACAAGAAGAGGTGTGTGTAAGAGTTGAAAGGCAAAGGAAAGAAGAAAGGGTGTGTGCCTAGTGGATGAGTTGTAGATTTAAGTAGGTTGATGACTATGTGTATGACATGTAGGTTATATTTCTAATGTCAAAGATAGTGCTCTTGCAAGTTTTAATATTAGGGAGAGAAGTGAATAAAAGAAGGATTTGCAAGTCTAAGTGTGTATATGACAACAATTTGAGTGAGTAGAGATTATGGCATGCCTATTTGAGAGGTTTATATGAGATAGAGAGGGTTTTTATCAGGGTTTATAAAATTAGAGGTCCATCATCAAGTGTTGAAGACATTAATTCATAAGTGGAGATGTTCATATCATAGATGTTGGTAGGGTGCTCAATATCTAGGTTAGAAGGACTTGACTATCCTAGGGGTAGGTGTTCCTTGTGGAACAAGGGTTTCACTAAAGCCTAGTCAAAAGGACTTGACCATCCTAGGGGTAGGTTCTCCTTATGGAGCAGGTGTTTCACTAAAGTTTGGTTAGATGGACTTAACCATCTTGGGGGCAGGTGCTCCTTGTGGAACAAGAGTTTCACTAAAGTCTCATGTTTGCATACTTATTATAGGACAAGTAGTCCCCATGTTTGTAGGCTTGAAAGTGGCTTTTATTCTCCAAGAGGGTTTTCAACATAGATCTTGTGTGGTGTGTGTAATCTTGCATCATCTATTTGTTCATTACTATTAACATCTTTAATACTTCATGAATGTTTGTATTAAATGCTTAAGTGTTTGAAGGGTTTGGTAATTAGACTGGATTATTTGCCACCACTGATTCACCTCCCTTATTAGTGGTTTGTAACTCTAACATTCTCATTTAATGATTTAATACCAACACTCTCAAGTTGAATCTCATGCACCAACAAGACTCTCCTACTCAATTGATCTGTGACCTTGTTACTTTATCCTTGTTTATGATTGATGGTGAAGGTGAAATTATGCATGTACTCCACTCACTTCATGTGTCCTTGGTTTAATTAGGATGATTGGTGAACAATTGAAGTGCATGATTGTCTGTATAGACAATGAACTCCTTTGGCATTAGATAATGCCTCCACTTCTTCAATGCTTGCACCATTGCAAAAAGATTTAGGTCATAAGATGAGTACTTTTTCTTGGCATCATTCAATATTTCACTGAAATAAGCTATAGGTTTGCTCTTTTGGCTTAGTACAACCCCTATTGCCACTCCACGTACATCACACTCTATCTAAAACACTTTGTTCAAGTTTGGTAATGCTAGTATAAGTCGTTCCATTATCCTTTATTCAAATATTGGAAACTTCTCTCTATTTTCTCCCTCAAAACAAACCTTTTCTTGTCTCCCTTAATGGTATCTATTATATGATCATGTATCCCAATGAAATTTTTAATAAACTTCCTATAAAAACTTGCAAGACCATGGAAGTTTCTTACCTCTCTAGTTATTCTAGATGTTGGCCAGTCCATGATTGACTTCACCTTGTTCTTATCCATCTTTAACATGCCTTGAGAGATAAAAAATCCTATGTACAACAATTCTAAATTTATAAACTCACATTTGTTGAGGTTGATTATCAACCTTTCTTCTTGCAGCCTTCTCATGATTAGATGCAAATGGTGAAGATATTCTTCCTTGCTATGGTTGTTGATAAGTATGTCATCCAATTAAACCACTACAAACTTGCCTATAAAATATTTGAGTACTTCATTCATAAGTCTCATGAAATTAATTGGTGCATTTGTCAAACTAAATGGCATAACCAACCATTCAAACAATCCTTCATTGGTTTTGAAAGTGGTTTTCCACTCATCCCCTTGTCTGATTCTAATATGATAATAACCACTCTTGAGATCAATTTTGGAAAAATAGCTTGCTTCACTCAAAAAATCTATCAAATCTTCCATCCTAGGAAGTGGAAACCTATATCTAATGGTGATATTATTGATATCCCTAGTGTTTGTACATATTCTCCACTCATCTTCCTTATTAGGTACCAACACTATATGGATTGCACAAAGACAAAGACTTTATTTGATCAGTCCTTTATCTAGAAGCTCTTGCACTTGTCTCTTGATCTTTGCATTTTCTTTGGGGGTCATGTTATAGGCTGCCTTGTTAGGTAAACTTGATCCAAGAACAAATTATATGTGATGAGTGATGTTCCTCATAGGTGGAAATGTACTTGGAAGCTCATCAACTACAATTTTTGCATACTCCTCCAACATGTCTTGTATTTCTTGAGGCAATTCATTTATCTTGGTGGCTATCATAATAGTTCTAAGCTTGAATACTAATGCAATCCCAAACCCTCTTCATTCATGGCACTTAGAAACTCATTACCACTTATCAACATCATGTTTGACCCAATTTGTTGGTCAGTGTCTTCATCCTTCATAGGCATCAAGGTATTACTAACTCCATCTTAGACCAAGGTGTACACATTCCTCCTACCATCATGAGTGGTTTGCCTATGATATTGCCAAGGCTTCCCAAAAAGCACATGACAAACATCCATGGGGATCATGTGATAAGGGACCTTGTCCTTGTACCTTCCAACTTGAAATTCCACCCAACTTTGCTCACTGACCAAAACTTCTTGACCTTTATTCAACTATAAAACCTTGTATGGTGTGGGGTGAGGCAACTCATTCAATCTAAATTTACTAACCATTTCAAAATAAATTAGATTATTTATACTTCTTGAATCTATGACCATTTTACAACATTTACCTTGGCATTTGTAAGAAGTCCTGAAAAGAGTTTTCCTTTGTGGTGGCTCCTTCTCCTTGGGTGTCTTGATCATCACTCTCCTCATTATCAATGATTCTCCTACCTTAGGTTCCTCCACAAGTGATGGAGAACAAACACTCTCCTCCTCAACTCCCTGTGCAATCTAATTTCTTCCTTTGATTATTGGACTCCCTACTAGCTAATCCTCTGAGCACTCCCATGATCTACGTCCAATAAACTTATTGCATTTGAAGCACCTTCTTGAAAAACCACCTAATCCTCTACCCCTTGATGCATATCCACCTCTAAAATTAGGCCTTCTACCTCTAAATCCTCTTCTTGAACTAGATAGTTGCTCATGTGAGGTGCTAGACTCTCCTTGACTTCTTTGTGAATATCCTCTACCTCCTTTTTGACCCCTACCTCTAAAACTTTTGCCTCTACCTCTTTTTTGTTGGTTTTATTGCCTATTGAGTTTGTCTTTAGCTTTTAAGGCCAACTGGTAGCATTCTTCTAGAGTCTTTGGACTAGAAAGAATCAAATCATCCTGCAAGTTATATCTCTAACCATTAAGATATCTAGCCACATTATCATTATCATATTTCATATGACCTAATCTAATGCTTAGTTTGTATAAATATTTAATATATTCTCTTACCCCTATCTCTTTTTGTTTCTAGTTTTGAAGTTTCTTGTACAAGTTGGTGATATAGTCACTAGGCAAAAACTTGCTCTTAAATTTAGAAACCATTATATCCCAAGACCCGATCTTGCATTTTCCTTTCTTCCTTGTCTTATCCTATATGTAATCCCAGCATAGGGATGCATGACCCTTCAGCTTGGTCCTAGTAAATTTCACCTGTTGCTCTTTTGGTACATCTTTAAAATCAAAGTACTTATCTAACTCTCCTATCCAATCAAGGAGTTATTCTCCATTGAGGCCACCTACATATACTAGAAGATCTAGTTTAGGCTTAGATCCCTGCCCTTTCACTACCTTCAACAATATCTCAAACTTTTGATCTTCAATTGTCTCTCTCTCCTTCATCTTCCAAATTTGGTGCCTATGGCTCTTCTTCTTATTGGTCACTCAAATTAACTTTGACTACTATTAACCTCAACTGATATGAGTTTGGCATCAAATTTGACTCTAAAGTTCCTCAACTCCTTCAATATTACATCTCCCATCTGTATGGTTGTTGCTCACCTATTACATTCCTCAGTAGTGGTAATTTGTCTTCTCTCAGGCAATTTGTCAAACAACTTCTAGCTTCTATTCCTCTTAAAGAATCTTTCCTTATCCACTTACTTCTAGGTGTCTTAACCTAGCTCTGATACCAAAATGATGCAGATAACAGACTCTCAAATTCTCAACAACATGAACCCACTTTCAACAACCTCACATGCTTCTTTGTAGCCCTTTTTTGGATTTTCTTGCTTGTACAAACAATATAAGATTTACCACCAAAAACTAAGGCACTTTCCAGTACCCAGTATTGAGTTATTCCTCTCTACAAGTTTTCTTGGCTGAAAACCACCTTTAATTCAATTTTATTTCCCCCATTGATTTTGGAGATCTCATTTTAGAGCAAGTCTATTTATCCAGGGATGGACAATGTTTGCCACATTAGGATGCTTACATGAACTTTCTTCATTTGCTCAATAATGTTCATAGGAGAGCTGCAAACTTTATCATGCCCTCTAGGAACTATAACACTACCACTAGCTTGTGTCACTTAATGCATAAGAGAAGGCATATAAGGAGCTTTAGCATTCTGATTTAATTGAGCCATGGGTATTGTAATCGAAACCCCTGATCCTTGAGGTGCTTGAGAGTTTATGCTTAGACCACCACTTATCCTTTGTACCTCCTAGACTGCTCTCTTCTTTGATCTTATATTTGTAGCTATAGAGTTTGATCCAATGTTCAAGTTACCTTATTAGTTGACTACACTTGAGTCCTTTGATAGTAGTTCATCAATGTAGCATTTGATTGAGCATCCACTCCATTGTTCTCTCCTTCATTGGGCATCTCCTCTTGAGTCATAAAAGGCATTATTCCCCATTGTGCCATATAGGCTTGATTGAATGTTTCATTTGCAAAAGTGGAAGAGTCATGAGGCTTGTCCCATGAAGGTTGCTCTTCATTATCTTTTACAAGATTGTTTTGGATAGGTGCAAGTGCTTTGGAAGTAGAATGAGCATTTTGATTTTGTCCATTGTGTTACCTCACTTGAGTTAGCTATCCTTATCCTTGGTATTGACCTTGATAAGATTGATAGGGATGGTAAGGACCTTGGAAATACCTCCATTATTGTTGTTATTGTTGCCTCTTAAGAGTTTGATTTTCTTATCTAAGAACTTTGATTAGATCTTCCTCTTTTTGCTTGCTTGGTTGATTAGAGGTAACTTGCTTATGATTAGGTGTGGGAATAAAAGCAATGGTGGGCATAGGAGGTTTCACATCAGGAAACAAATGCATGGGAGGTCTAGGGGATATCTTCCCAGTTTGAATATGGAAATTCTCAACCCTTGTAGTAGTCTCATAGGCATTAAGCAAAGTATCCCCTCCCATGGATTGAATCATCATAGATATGCCATTATTGAAAGATTTGATGTAATAAAGAAAGGCATGATTGGTAGTAGGCCTTATAAATATTAGGATCCTATCTAAAGTATTTTTACGTCTTGTGTTGAAGTATTGTATGGCCTCTTGAGGTGTTCTCTTTATTATAGTTAGCTGCTCGGTCAAGGATAAGTGATCATATTTCTCTTCAAATCTCCTTCTCAAGGCATCACCCAATTCATCCCATGTAGTGTTGGAGTTGGGAGCCAAAGTACCATACCAATAAAGAACCATCCCATTGAAATAAATAACTAACAACTTGATGAAAACATTATCTTAAGTGATGTTGTGTATATTACAAAATTTGGTAATGTTTCTTATGTGTTGAATAGGAGTAGTGGTAGATTCTCCCATGTACAAAGGCCCACTTTTGAGGGCTAACATACAAATGTCGTTATAGTGAGCAAGTGCTAAAGTAATATGTCCATTGATGGCAATAAAGGATAGGTTCTTTGGGGCTAGCATCTTACAAATTAGACCCAAGAAAAGTCTCCCAGTAGGTATTTGAGTAGCAAAAGATTTCTTCGAGTATGGATGTATGTTAACAAACCTCTTTGTTGTAACATAATAGTAAAGAAACTATAAAAATTAAAATGAAATGCTTTTATCAGAAGACATTATTATTACCTTAGGAATGAAAATGAAACACTAGTCTAAAACCAAGAGCCAATGAGTGTTGGAGTCACTAGATACTTCATGAAGGAAGCTTTACAACTTCAAATTTGTCAAGATCAACATCTACCTTTGATAACTTCTTGGACCATGAGGTCCCATTAGGTGTGCCTAAATTATTATCAACTCAATTTTAACCCTAATGAGGGATACTACAGCCTCCTTAAATTTGATGTAACATTTAAACACCTCATATGTTGTGGGTGACAATTCTTAGAGGTGAGTCTCTAGATTGAAGGGCTAACTCCCTTGCACAACACCCACAACTAACCACTAACCTACTTGCCTTGAAGGAAAAGTGATAGAATGAGATTAATAATAATATAATAAAGGTGATACATCAAGTTGAATTGAATGATCCTACTTGATCCTACACTATGAAAGACAATTTTCAAAACTGATCTCAAAATCTAAGGTTTTCCTAATAAAAGTGTTTAAACATGAAGGTAGAATGTAATGTATTACTCAAGATAGATGAGTAGTAGGTTTGATCATAGAAACTAGTAGTCTTATTCACACTTAAATATATATAAATCAACCATTTACACATCATGAGACCTATTATAAGGTAGATTACTTACACAAAGCATGAAAGAGTGAGATGAACACAAGGAGAGATATCTATCACTTGTCATTCAACCATAAACTACTTGACACACTTAATCAAGAATTAGAGAGAATAAAACTAGATTTAAATATTTATTCAAATGCAAAATTATTAGTCAATTTAGTAGGGCTTTTCCATACCATATGTGGATATCTTACTAGGCAAAAAGTGGTAATTTATATAGAGAAATGAGGAAGAGGGGTGTAGAGGAGGAGATTGCCAAGTGTATAGTGTGGGTTACAAAAAAGAAAGGAGTTATGGAACAATAAAAATAGACTTCCAAAGACATATGTCTCTCCTATTAAGATGCTTCACCATCAAAGTGGTGTAGGAGTTAGAAACTCAGCTTGACATCTTGCACATTTGCTTCATAATTTCCCCTTTTTTGCATATGAGAAGTGACAAATGTAACTTTTCATCATAAATTCACTATGATTGAATTTATACCTTATAATTTGACACCTTTAATATATTTATAAACTCGTTTGATCTAACATTTTAGTGGCAATCACAATTCACATGCTTAGGTGTCTTGAAACCCCTTCATCTATCACTCCTAGCCTTGTCCAAATGGCTCAAAACATGATTTCTACTTCATCAAAGAAATATCTCTCCATGAAAGGAATTAAAATACATTATAAGACCTAAATAAATCCATTTTGGCTCATGTAACAACTCTCAAGGCTTCATTTTGCTCCTCAAGCTCTCATTAGGCCTCTTTTCCTTGTAGCCCTAAAATCATGTAAATTTAATTGTGTAGGATAGTGTATAGATGGTAATAAAAAAATAAGGGAATATTTGAGGACCCAATATGGATTTACAAATCCATGGCAATTTTTAGGTCTTGAGAGTTAGTTAAAGTGTGTTTTTTGTTGTCATTTTCTTCTCTCGATTAGGCCTCCTTGCCTATAAGATTGATTTTCCATTCCATATCTATCCCATACATGTGCAACCACCAACATGTGTGTTATTAACTTCCCATAGAACATCACCAACCTCAATGTTAAATTTTAGATCCTGAGATGCTGTGGAAGTGTGAGAACCATGAAATGGTCTTGAAACCTAGTCTCTTTTTGAGCCTGTTGAAGACTGCCTTGAAAAATGAGGTTTGTTTGATCACTTTCAGGATGTCCTCTATGTATTTTTAGGATTAAATATATGTAACACATCCCAAATGACCTCTCTTAATAGTTTTCAAGTGTCCAACTATCCAAAACCTTACAAAACACCAAAAAGCCTTACAAAATAGGGCAATTAATGTAGTTAGTACAGTTACAAGTATAGGCAAAGTACACATTGAGAATATAATTGGAGTCTAGTAAAAATTTAAGGATGTTATAGGATGAAAATATGTCATCTCATGTTATTTATAAATCAATCTTCCACATTGAGTCCTTACTAGGGTTTCAGGAGGGTTTAAACCTATTTTGGTTCTTAGCAATTGTTTATAAACCCTGGTCCCTCAAAACCTAAACCAATGTGACAAATATCAATTAAACTCTCCCCTTTAACTATCCATAGGATATTAGCTTCCCATGCATTAGGTGTATACAATACTGAGTGCAAGAAGCTAGTATTTAAGTTTCAAATAAGCCATTGGAGAGGGGTTTGAGCTCTTAACCTTTGTTCATGAATATTGGGAGCCTAAAGTAACTAAAAATTCCAAAAGTTTGTAGTGTAGGGACCTTATTACCTCCTCTAAAAGTCATTTATCTCCATTCATTAGGATAAGGTTACGACAAGTGAGTAAACACTAGTATTTGGATAATAGTCTTGCATGAAAGGAGCTCAAAGGGGTCTTAAAGGCTAAAGTGACACTTTCCTTGCCTTCTTGTATTTGTGGATGATATTTTAAGGATTTGTACTATATATATGAACTTATAAAAACTCTCATACTTCCACTTTACTCTCAACAAGCCACCTTTTCCATGACTGTTTATATGGGTTTGATTCTCAAGTGTTAGGCTTATCAGGGCTAGACATGGTTTATCATCATTCCATCCTTTCTCACTTGAATCTGAGTGATATAATGTGATATTGGAATTATAAGATCATCCATATGACCTAACTCCTTCCATAGTGACCTAATATTTCTTAAAACATGTAGATTATCTTCATTCTAAGCAAGCATACCTGTAGGTTTGTTTAGTTGTGTGTATGCATGGTTTGAGTGATACTTGTTCACTTGTATATGATCCCACCCAAACTCCTATATCACTAACTACAGGTGGCATTTTCTTCTTCAAATTTGAAAATAACTGTGATGTCTAGACCAACCTGTGGGTGTTAGTTAGGCATATGAATGCATTTGTGGGTCTCAAGGCCTTCACTTCAAAATTTTAAACGTCTCAATAAATCTTGTCATATTATTGAGAGTTTTGATCTTCTTCAAATTACCCAAAACACTACATCCTTCCAAACACAACTATTTAAGAATGCCTTCTCAAATGGTGGTTGTAGGTGGTCATTGGAGAAGAGTTTGGCATGAGCTTTGAAGTTAATCTCATCAACTATATCATGGCACTCTGAAAGTGATCAAAACTTCATGGATTCTTCTTCTCACTGTTCTTCAAGTTCCACTGGCATTTTCTTAATAGTTTAAAAATATTTACCTTTTTGTCTTGAAACTCAAACCTGTGTACGAGTATTAGGTTTATGAACTCCTCTAGTGAGTATGACACAAGTCACCTCAACCCTTCACGACTCTCAAATGGTTTAGGTGTATATTGGTATTTAAATATTTCTCATTTAATGCTTGAATCATGTTTCCAAATGTGTTTATCTTCACCTGATAATTGACCTTCTATCCAAATGAGGACCTACAAGTCTCTCATCTGTAGGTCTTCATTTTGCTTACATGGACTGCTAGAGAACAACCAACTTATTGAGTTTTGAAGTTTGAAGCTTATTTCAACCATTGTATTTTACTCATGTCATCTACTTCAACAACTTATATGTCTCCTACTTAGCATTGTATAACCTCAAATTTGCCCATTTTGTATATACAGTTTGTGAATTGGTCAGTTCATGTATAGGGTTCATGCATAGAAGTTAGAGTCTCTATTCATTCATGATTTTGGTGATGGTAGTGGATTATACCAAGTCCATATGAATTTTTAGGAAGCTATTATACATCTCTTTATTTTCAAAACATCTTTAAAAGAAACCTAGACCTCACGAATGTTCACCGACAGGTCTACATATCTGTGGGTGAAATAAACTTGTCTAAGTATGTGTTCGAGAGTGAATTTAATCCCATTATAATTATCTTGAGTTTAAAAAATGTTCAACAATGCTCCATCATTATTTATCATTGATTTTATTGCCAATTGGACCAAACTTGGCATTCAAACTTGTAGAAGACTATTAATGCACGTACCATGTTTCCAAAGGATTAAAACATGACATCCCTTGAAAGGCTAACTTCCAAGAGCCATTTTTAGAGATAGAAAATGAATGGGTCATATGAGAGTGAAGTAATTAGATGAATTATGGGTCACTTAGAGACTTTTGAAGTTGGAAAAGTTTCAAACCAACCAAAATACTTACAGTAGAGATGACATGCTCCATACACTTGAGACACTTTTTTCCTTGATGAAGGCACGTCATGAAGTTGAGTTGGTTAATGAAACTAGAATCGAAAGGACTTTTTTTATCTATAAAAAGATCTTACAAAACTATTCTCCTCAATTATTCTCTGAGGTGAAGAAATAAAAACAACATCAGACCCTACTTGAATGGACAAGGCAGAGTGACCTCATGTCACTCTTAATAATTGTTAATAAAGGAGGGTACATGAATATATAAACCAATTCAAATAAATTAAATCTATTAGGACCCATAAAATTTTCCAAAGTTTTATCCTCCAACTATCTCTCTGTTGGCCGTACCATGCATTTGAATTTTGCCTTTCTGAGCTTGTGAAGGCAACGATGGAGGAGAGAGAGTTTTTTCTCTTCTAGGACCTAAAAATTTATCCAAATATTGAAACTCACATGTGGAAACCCAAAAGACTCTATGAAATTATTTTCACTTGTAAGTAGATCTTTTAAGGTCGTACAAGTGCCCAAAATTTCTTTTAAAGGAGTATTTTTCTCATTTTAGGCATTAAACTACAATTTTTTTAGTATCTAACCATTCTCTTATGCTTCTCTGAGATCGGGTATGCTTTGGCACTTATTCAAATGTTTTCCTTTGATATTTGTATGTACAACTCCTTTAAACCAACCTAAAAGGTGAGATAATGAATTTATGGTGCATAGTAGCATAATAAAAGGTTAGTACATGATAATATGACTTTTAAGACACATTAATAAACTTTTATAATGAATCATTACCATGATAAACCTTTTATCACACTTGACAACACCATGACTCATAAATCACCCCTGGGACTGTACAAGTACATATGAGACCAAACCTTAAGCAATGTTAATCAATGACTGATATGACCACATGAAGACCATTATAAGACCACATACAAGTTCATAAAAACACCATATATAAGATTGATTAACCCTATGAAAAGTTTCAACCTATAGGGGTTGACCATTTTTGACTTGAGGTCAAAAATTGGTCAACAATGTTGAATGAAGAGGATTTTTTTCTTCATCTTTGCCTTGGCTTAAATCTTTGTGGTGTTGTGATATGTTGGCCATAATGTGTTAGAATCTAGGAGCCCCATCTATCTATGGATATAAGGTGAAATTTCATTGATGTAGTTCAACACTTTATGTTTCTCTATTGTGTTGACACACATTATATTCTTAGAACTCATTTTTGTAGTCTTCAATTAACTACTCCTTACATTGGCACAACTATTGGAACTTGATGTACTCATCCTCATAATGCTTGAGGGGGTCAAAATCTCGCATAATGTTTATAAATGAACTCCAAATAATAATGGGCTTGATGTTTTTCTCATGTTTCATGTTGAAGGATTCCCACATTGGGATACTAAAATGAACATCTTTAATACTACAAAGGTGATAATATTTGTGTTAGTGAAGAGATTGAATGAGATTTAGGCCTCCAATTTTTGAATTGAACTATCCAATTTTTTTGCATTGATTTTACCTTCAAACACTAGAATGTTAATATTAAGTATAACTTTGAAAGGGATTTGTTGTTGAAGCTATTGATGCACAAGCCATGCCAAAGGCATTGTTTGTGGTTTGAGTCACATCATGAGTTCACGAAATTGGCAAAAAAATTCACTACATTGTTCCTCAAAGTTGTCTCAAATGAGTTTTTAGACATCCAGGGATGCCTCTATAAACATTTTTTGGTCATCAACCATATTTCTCTTGCCACAACATTATTTTGGATACTTTAAAAAAAATAAGGTGATTAAAATTATCTTTATTTTTGCACTCACATGTTTGAGGTATATGAAATCTCTTGCTTTGATACCAATGATTTGCACCATGGGGCAAAGGATGTTGGTGTATTGAATAACCCTATAGCTTATGGGTTATAGAACATACAATGGGAAAATATAACAACAATGAAAAAAAACAAGTACTCAAATGTCTAAATATTTGTAAAATACTACAACTTCTAATCAATAACAAATATAGGAAGTAAAAAGGTGTAGAATTTTCAAGAAAGACTAAGAATGAATAATCTCTTGATCAAGAGGGGGGTGGTATTTCCTACATATTTTCCTAGGTTACCATGAAATAATATAAATTATCAGTTGAAAATAGATACGTAGGGCATGATAACATTTGTGTCTATGATCTCTTGCGTGGTCTTTGGTCGATCCTCACTATAGGATTGACTAAAGTATAATATATTTGTAATTATGACAAGGTAGTTACAAAATAAATGGTTTAAAAACAATTCATCTTATCAATGGGTGATGGTTCACCTTCCTTCAAGTGTGATGGTTCAATTTATAGTATTGTACTATGCTAAAAATTCCCTAACATGGTACACAATTTAGAAGCACCACCTAGGATTCCATGGAGCATCAAAAAAATTTCATGTAGATGCAAAGTTTAGATGCTTTAGTGTAACATTTTAGGGTTACATAGAATGCCACAAAGTGTTGCTCATTTATAGGAGTATGTATCAATTATACACTCTTAATGTGTGGTGCCATGAAGTTAGGAGCTCAAAGTCCTTATGATGAGTGTTCAGACCTACATGGATGCACACAAATCAAATTAAAAAATGTAACTTCACTGAACCTTAAGAAGGTAAAAATACCCAACACAATTCTTTTAATTAATTTAAGTGTATTTCATAAAT
This sequence comes from Torreya grandis, assembly GCA_037957365.1. NCBI lineage: Eukaryota > Viridiplantae > Streptophyta > Pinopsida > Cupressales > Taxaceae > Torreya > Torreya grandis. The sequence continues at coordinate 1,935,743 of JARHVA010000395.1, read as the reverse complement.
ATCTTATACATAAACTTGTTATTCATACATACACATTTAATAATAAATCATTTGAATTTTTGAGTCAAAAGGAATACTAGAAACTTATAATAATTATGCCAATGATATCAAACTTTTAGATCCCAAGAGGAGTAACCTGACCCTCTAGATGTTTTCATGATAGAAATTAATCAAGTTAAAATGAAGTTATCCTAATCAGGTTTAAAAACTAAGGCACAACACATCTCTTATTAGCTCACCCAACACATACCTATTGTGACAAAAAACACCAACTTAAATTCCACCACACATAATCAGAATATTCTTATCCTTGTAAGAAGGATAAATGCAAACATACATATCTACTTTTCACAACACCACTCAATGATTTTATCCATCTCAATGATAAAATAAAAGATATTTCTTTTTGTATTAGGTTATTATTGGTACATTTTTTCCTATGTTTTGGGCCTCATTTTGCATTTATGCGTATTTTTTATATGGACACACTTTTTTTATCTAGAGGGCCTTAATAATACCACCAATCAACTCAATACCCCCCAAACCTATAAAATGACATATTATTATCCTTAGTATGACTTTATATGCTCTTAAAATGCCAAAACAATGTTTTGTGGTTTTCCTGGCCTTTTGCCAGGAGCGAAAACTATGCTTCCAATTCCTTCTTTACGTGGATCCCTTTGGCCCCTTCCTCCATTTATTTGGTCTTTGTGTCCCATATTTTCATATTTCCTACCTTTTGTGTGTCAAATTATGCACCAAGAATGTGAATTTAAGAATTATATATATATATATAGGTTCATTAATGCATATAGGAGAAGCAAAAAGAGAAGCATTAAAGTAGAAAAAGAGTAACAAGAGTTTGATAATATGTATAGACTAATAAGGAATAACATATTTCAAGGATTAACTTAGATTTATATTCAATGTCTTCATATTGCATCATTAACTTTGCTCGTGTAGTAAAAATTCATATAAGGATTAGGGCATTAGCACGATTGCTTATTGAACCAAATTGAGTGTTGTTCTCTAACTTTCCTAAGAACATATGTATGATCAAGGTAGGTCCCTCAATGAATCTACAATGTTTTATGGTTTTACAAGGTATTTTAAGTTAGGGTTTCAAGAAATGAGAACTTATGAGTGATCCACAATGGATTCCGACAGAGTGAATAATATTTTTGGAGTTTAAGGGTTAAGGAACACAATCACCAAATTTATTTCAGAAAAGGACATAGTGCCAATATTTTGCATTTTGATATTGATCATGTTAGGATGGTACACTTTTATCTTGGTAAATTTTTTAAAGTTATCAATTTATTCTCTTTTTTTGGGTTATGTGTTGAATTAATTCTACCCTTGGTTTAATAAACTTTCAAACTCTCTTGACAAGAAATTAAAAAGACACAAGATTTATTAAATTTTCCAAAGTATCAAGGACCTCAAAAGTATCTAATGAAAATATTATGAGATTGACAAATTCAGATAATTTTATGCTTAGTTTTAGTTGGGCCTTATATGATCCAAAGGAAGAAGCTAGGCATCTACTCAATTTTGTATTTATTATTGTACCTTACTTTATTCAATAAATTTTTGAAGAACACAATTTTTTTTTATCTAAGTTTAAATTAAAGCTTTCTGTTGAGGATATTAGATCATTTGATCTGTATAAAATTGATGACATCTTTTGTTTTAAAGTTGATCTGGAATCTCAGGCTATTGGATGTTCTTGTATCAAATTAAGTGATCTATTTTTAAAAGGGCAATGATGTCATTGATGAGAAACCCCTCACACCCTCAAATCAAGGCTCTTGGTGCTAATCTTCAATTGTTAATTTCAAGCTATTAAGCCTTAAGCTTAAGATTTATGTAAGGTGGAACCCAAAAAAGAATCAAGATGTCAAGGAGACATGTGATGGGTGTGAACCAATAAGACTATTTGACACTTATCTCAGGATGTTAGAACATATCCATGGTACTAATATTCATCTGTGTTATCTATAAATATCAAATCTTTTATAACTATCTAAAATAACTTTCTAAGTAGAGATCTCAAACCATCTGATTTGAGAAAGATCAACAACATTAATTATTTTTTATTTTGAGCAAGTGTATTTTTTATTTTTTTGATCTTCATGCATCTAACAACATGAGTTATTTAAAAAAAATACAATGAGGCTAGTAAGGAGAAGCAATTCACACCATCAGATCAAGGCTTTCAGCAGGGATCTTAAGCCATTTGATCAAGTGTAAAGGAAGATACAAATGAAATATAGAGAGTTGTTTAAAATTTTATATATCCTGATGCAATTAACAATTTTACACTAAATTCAACATATTATAAATTTAGTATGACTTTAATCAGTGGAAGCAATATCTTCTCTACCATAAATTGATAAATTTTATTACAGTTGCACCTCTTTAGTAGATATGTGAAAGTTCCACTGACTCGAATCAAATTATTTAAATACTAGTGTGTTTCTGTAAGAACAACTATTTTTAAATCAAAGAGAAGGAACCATCAAGTTACTTTTTTGAAAGGTAGGTGAGATTGAGATGGGAAAATAGGGCTCATAAGGGTAGTATGGGCTATATCTTCTCTACCATAAATTGATAAATTTTCTTACAGTTGCACCTCTTTAATAGATATGCGAAAGTTCCACTGACTTGAATCAAATTATTTAAATACTAGTGTATTTCTGTAAGAACAACTATTTTTAAATCAAAGAGAAGGAACCATCAAGTGACTTTTTTGAAAGGTAGGTGAGATTGGGATGGGAAAATAGGGCTCATAAGGGTAGTATGGGCTATAATCTAGTCATGTGTGCAAGATGATATAATTAAATCATACTAAGCTAGTAAAGGGACTGATATGAGAGCAACGACCTAAGACATGTTGACTAAAAAATTGTAAGAGGAGACATGCAAGTGTAGATTTTCATCTACTCTTTTTTTTATTATCTATAAATTGTAAACCACTCATTTTGAGTAGGAAATTGATTCTTTAGACTTTAACCCAGGACCTTTATGTGTGTAGTATCTAGTCATTACTATATTTTTTGTAAGAATATCTTGAGTTACTTTATTGAAGTGTAATGCATTTTTTCATACTTTCTATAATTGATGAAAGGTATTGTGACTCTTATTTCTATATCCCTTGGCTATTGTCTTGTTGTTATGACTCTATGTTCACATTCATGTTCAATCTGGACCATAATGCATATTTTTGTAAGTTGTGTTCATTTTCCTTCTTACATAGGTGAGTGCTCTATGTTTGTCAAGATATAGATTCAACCCATGTATCATTCTGATGCATCACTAATTTATTTTATATGCATCTCTCTAAATCTTTTATTTTACAAGATTTCCATTTATGCATTTAGCTTAGGTAGATGATCACTAGAAAATGAAGTAGAACCCACTGGCTCTAGAGGCTCTCTTGTGAGGTCAATCCCACACTGACAAAAGTTCCCATTTTGTGACTATTGTGTATGTGCAACCAATCAGACATAATAAACCAGTATCATTATATCTAAATGTGTTTTTGCACTTTCTTGAACTTTATGTCAACCTTTGTTAGTCTAGACGTTTTCTATAATTCAACATTATTCTTAGAACCCTCTCTTTGTCACTTTTAATCATTCTAAGGACTTATTTTATTTCAATTAAGTCTATTTCCACTATTTATTTAGGTAAAACTTATTTTGACCTAAATTGCATCCATTATTAGGTTTATTGTAGTGAATTATTCATATAAACCCCTTTACCTATTTATACCATATTTCATTAGTGATTACAATAGAGGGTAAGAGAGAGTAAGAATAACCATATCTAGAGTCTCGCTATGTGTCACAAAACCAACAAGGTTTGTGATGTCAAGCATTTGATATGCATACAAAGAAACCTCCCTCTCATCCCAAAAATAACTTTGTTAAAATACTTTTAAAATTATAATTATTTTATATTGTACCCCCAAACCAAGGATGAGGGAAAAATAAATATCTAAAATAACAAATGTAATATGAGAGATAAGCTCAAATAAAGAAAGAATTTAATGTAGTGAAAGTTGTGGCCAAGCCACTATGAATAACAAAAACAAATCCTATAACCAGCGTTGTGAAGGGCCAATTAATCTTCATGCTCGAATCCACCTGTATGCCAACAAAATCCATTATCTTCCACAAGGTTGGCTACCAAGTAATACCAAGACCAAGATTATTTTTAAAATGACTTTGCTTACATGATATAAGTATAAGACACGACTTATTTTTGTGACATAACTAGAATGTCTTACCATATAACAATATAAAGCAATATTATAACAATGTGACAATAAGTCCAATGTTATCAACTAACATTGTGTCTAGTAATAAAAAAATGTATTGAATACACAACACCATCCATTATTGTAATATCAACTAACAAAGATCATAACACCACTAAAAATCATTAAAAATAGTATTAACATGATAGAGATCATCAAGCAAGTAGAAAAAACACAATCAACTAAAATTTATAATAGATAAATATGCAAAGACTAGCAAAACAATAATATCTTTGTGTGTGTATACGTTATTCTTCTCTCTTTTGATGCCTAACACACATCTGAAACCCTCTCTTTGATGATACTTTTTGTTTGGGTTCTACCTTTATTAATGGGGTTATCTTTCATCTAACTTAGTCCACAAAAATGGTAGTTAGTCATATCATAGAAACATGTAATTGTAGACCCCTAATTTTGGTACAAGACCCTTTTCCATAGTATCTTTTACTTGCTTATGCATACTTTGTGCACTTGTGTATATTTGGTTGTTTTTAGGATATTTTCTACCCTAGACTACTTTCTCTCCAACATTTTAGCTTTATATATGTCTTTAACACTCATCTATTTTAGCTTTTGAGCCTTATTTATCTATCATCTAAGCCACTAGCTTCATTTTGGACATCTATCCCTTCAAAGGCAAATTCAATAGTTATAAGTGTACCACCAAATCTCCTCTATGTATTTGTGTCAGTCTTTCTGCCTTAGCCTGACATCCCACCCTTTCATTTCACATATTATGATTTTCTATGATCAACCTTAATGTATGTCATGGCATAGAAATCCATATACATACGAATCATTCCTAGTCATTTAACAAGTGAGAATTAGATGAGGAACCTTCACTAAGTTATAGCCTTCATTCATAAAATATTTCTCTACACTTGTGAAGGAGCTTTCATATTGAGCCAATGTTAGCCATTCATAACTTCAAGTCATTGTGACACCATATACTTATACCAAAAGAGAGTTTAGGAAAATGTTCATGTAGTTACATAACACATTTAAGTAATAAGATGCAAAGACCTTGCTCAATATTCCATTTACTTGGCACATAGTACTACATTGGGTCTTATTCCAGTGTGCAGGATATGTCACTACAAATGCCTTGTAGTTATTGGATCAATAACCTATTTTCTATTATCCTCCATTATGTGGAAGAACTCGGTCAATAGATGAATATAACATCAAATTAGGGTTTTTGCTCATGAATTTAAAAAATTGAAGACACGAGATTGTACAACATCAGAAAACATACCTACATAAGAAAAATGATAATGCATAACACAACATAGTACATATTTGGTGTACTAGAACATTTTAATGAAAATAACATAGGGGAATGTTCAGTAACCAGATCCACCTAGGGAAAATCTGATGGTAGGCTAATGGGCGTTGAATTTGTATAGTGATAATTTGGGTTTCAAACTTCACATGGAATTTCATCATCATTTTGAAACCACTTTACACTCTCATAATCTGAATATTCTTCCAAGGTGTATTTGTTTCATCAATTTTTATATTTTTCTTGATTCATCGCTTATTCAAGTTTTTATTTATGATTATTTATTGTTTTTAGCCATGAGGATGATCTGAATTCTATTATTAGACTGTATCTATCTTATATCACTTTATAGAATCATTTTTTTAAAGGGTTAAAATTTTATTGAAAAACAAAAGGTAACACGAAACAATGCAACCAATAGAAGTGTGCAATCACCCACAAATTTAGTAGGTAAATGCCACCACAAAGGAAACATAATGACATAATTATAATAAGTACATGATAAAACACAAGAAATAATATTTATCCCCAAGCCAAAAGTACCCAACAATTATGACTCCCCCAGCTCTTCTTTAGGATGTTGGGGTTCATCATCTTCACTCCCCTTGTCCTTCTTGTCCCTATGATAATGATACACCCAATGGTGGATGCCCATGTTAATGTGATTTACCTCTTTAACAATACTATAGAGCTCCAGTTTAAGGATGGAATTGTCCCTCATGATCATTTGTAGACCACTCTTGACTCTATCTAGAGCCCTCATTTTATTTTAGTATGTTGATCTCCTTTGGCATGATAGAAAGTTTACTAATTTCAATTAAAATTCCAAATCCAATCATCACCTTCATGCTTTCACTAATTATTATAGTCTGATTGATCATGGTTTCTTTAAAATAGTTCATAATTTCCCCCAGATCATGGAAAATGCTCCTACTTACAATCATCTCTTTAGTCTTGCACTTGAGTCCATGTTGTAAATTACTTATCATCTGAAAGATTTTGTCATTGGTTGTGAAAACATCCTCTAATGTTGGCTTTTTTTTTTGAGTCCATTCTTTTTGTGATCATCAAGAATTATTTTAGTAGTATCATCTTCATTTAGTTTGTGTTAACCACATGTTTGTTCATCCTAGCCTTATCCTCTTTCAAGTATATAGTCTTCACACCCTCATTATTATTGTGTTCATGCATGGCCCTATGATCTACATATTGCCTTTATTTGTCCTAGTGGTTGCACTTAATGTTATGCCTCCCATTTATATTACACGTTTTAAATTTATATACCCCATAATCAATATGATTTTTGTGAAAATCTATTTTTCAGCCATATTTTCACCATCTCTTCCAATACTTATGTTCATGAAAAACTACCTCTTGGAGGAACAATTATTTGGTTGGTCTAATTAGAGCTTCATAATAATTTTATGTGCTCTTATTATCCATCCCCTAGCTTGTCCTTTCCTCGATAACATATATATTGGTGTAAGGGAGTGGTTGATGAAGATGTATGTGCCCAAATTGGTTGTCATTTCTAGCCTACACTCATTTAAAAGGTATCTCCAGATGCATGTGTAGACCATTGAGATTGTGGCCAAGGTTTAAGAGCCACGATGCCACAACTTGAATTGTCAGATTCAACTTCAGAAACCTACACCCATACAATGGACAAATGGCATGTAAAACAAAAGATATACAAAATGTATATTAATTATTAGTAGCATTCCGAAGATGGTATTAAGAATGCAAAGATCCATTACATACCAAGCTCCATTAAATTGGTTTTTTCCAATGAGCTATGTACAACACAAAGTTGGCTCCCAAAGTCAAGTAAATGATCTCTAAATGGAATAAATCAATGCCCAAGAAGAGAAACCTTTCCCTTTTACCAAATTTGATCATTTTACAATATTATATTAGTTATTTACCTTGCTGAGTTGAAAAGATAAAACAAGAATAATAAATTGAATGTTAAAACATAAGATTACTATAACTATGTATTAATATTCTTAATTATAATTAACCAAGTCTTAAATAATTAAAATCTAACTATGAATTAGACACACACACTAATACTTGAGATTATCATGTTTAAACAACTCCAAAGATAAAATACATATATTTTTAAATAATATATGTTTCAAATTTTGTTACTTTTTTCTTGATAAAAGGTAAACTATGGGTTTTGAAAGGTCCCAAAACTTTGTTACAATAAAATCCAAAGACAAGGCATGATCAAAGCAATATGTGAAACAAATAAGAGACATGCACAATCAAAACATAGGCCATACTATAATAAAACAACAAAGAAAGAAACACCTATAGTTAGCAAAAAGTTAGCCAAAAGACAAAAATCTATACAACTAGTGGCTTGCGAGATCACAGAAGATTCCCACTGCCTCCCAGTAATCATTTAGAGCTTGAATCCGATTTTAAAAAGAAACATCTTCATATCCCTTTGTTTTCACTTCCTACTTTTGCTTCTTACCTCTGGTCCTCTTACTAGGCCCTTATTGCACTTCCCTTTCCTTTTTATTCCTAAGATTGTCCTCAAGGGTTTTGAAACTCTAAATGTAGTTCCTAGTTGTAGCTTTGTTTATTGATATTATCCATTCCATTCTCTCTTTAATAGTCTGCACTTCCCCTTCTAATTTCTCCAGCTTCTTGTTATTTTTCTCCATCTCTTATTTAATTTGACATATATCTTGGAAAATATCCCACTAATCCACATCATTTTGGGATTCCTTTCTATCTTTGTTAACTAATTGCACTTTCAATTATCTAACCTTGTTATTCAAATTTTTATTTTCATTGAAAATCCCTCTTATGATGCCCATTTGAATCCCGAGGGCAATTTTCATTTTATTGATTCTCACAATTTGGTCATCTAGCCTCCCCTTATTCATATTCCCTTTATAAATTGGATTGAATTCTCTAGATTCTGAATTGGTGCTCTCCAATTTATCTATTCACAAGGGACTTGGGAGAAATATACATTGTAATATAGACCTCGACCTGAGGGGCTTGCACAATCTCCTTTCCACTAGGGACATTCACATTTAGCATGGGACTCTCCATGTGTTTAGAAGATTTACCTTGTTCCAAAGAGACAGTTTTGGAAGGGTCCTCTTTCTTTATTTGAGAAACATGATGAATCTTGATAGTAATGGTTTTAGTAGCCTAGAGTGGGGTATGAACTTTCTCCTTTGAATCACTGAGGGTCAGATTCATCATACCTCTATTAGGATGCTCAATAACGGGATTGGGGGACTTGAGGATACTGGTGGGACAAGAATTTTGGAACAACAAAAGAATTAGGGCCTGATGAATGAGGCCCTTAATTTTCCCATTTTGAACCTCTAACACCAAGGCTTCTAAGGATTACATAAGGACGAAAGGTAAACTCATGAGTTTATTATGCCTAAAATGGTTGAATAGAGAAAAGTGACATAAATAGAGCTCTCTGACATACTTCATAATATGGAGATATACCTCTCCCCATGTGTTGTTAGTGAAGACTCGAGGACTCCATATTCCATTTCATGAATCTGCTCCTTGTCTTTGAATAAAGAGTTTATCTCCTCATTCTTTCACTTCTTATCCTTGAAGATTTTGAGGCCCTCAATAACCATTCCCATCACCTTGGAGATTAATTCTTCAAAAAATACCATATATATTCCTCTCATGTTTACCATTCTATTGTTCTTTGCCTTAGTAAAGTCTTCAATGATCCTAGGATCATGACCCTTAGTCTTTTCCATGTAACTGCTCAAGCTACCATTTTTCAAGATATTCCAAATCTTTGCATTTTGTTTAACAACTTTACATGAAGATGGTTACACTCTTAAGCCTTCACCACCCATCATCTTTTCCTGAAATAAGGTCTTATTATTACTTACTCTATTCTTCGTCTCACTTGAGGAAACAAAGATGTTACTCGAAAACAATTGGATATCATGACTTGTGAGGTACATGGAGAGCCTACGCATGCCATTAATTCTCATGAGATTATTTTCATTTATACACATCCATATTAATTAATAAATCTAGATTGATCTTCAAATGATTTAGCTTCTAAATCCCTATGTTTCCATGATTAGTAATTATAGTCCCTTTAAAGTCCATGATGATCACCCTAAGGCTATAAAAAATGGCGAGAATAAAAAGGGGAATGAGAGACTCATTAGTTTCATAGGAAATGGATGTCCCTTCACAAATGAACATAGGTATTATGTTTAACTTCATTTTTAAAGATAAGGATGATGTAAGGATTAATACCCTCAACGGTAACCCACTTAACAAAACCTTGGCTCTATACTCCTATATTAGTGAACCAGTCTACCCCTTTATTATCATCCCTATAAACATGATTTATGGAAATATCCTAAAAACCCCAGATGATATTAAGAGTTTCAAGAATCAAATTCTTGACGGTTCAACTAAGCACACAAGTTTCTTTAAGATAATTGATATTATTTTGGTAATATCTATAAATAATCATGAATTTAATGTATTTCTCCTTTACCACCTGAATACCCCACAAATTTGCACTAGATTCCACCACATGGTTTGTCTAGACTCCCAACGGGCCCATGTAGGTTGTGATAAAATTTCCTTCATTGCCTCTAATAACTCCTCCCCCTTCTACTCTATTTGGATTACCTTTCACAACACCTTCAAAGTTAAGTTTAGCCCAAGGAACAACAAGTCTATTCCATTTAACTAGATTTTTGTTCACTTTAGGAAGATCTTTTTCAATTTTTTTGGAATGATGATCTCCCAATTGTAAACAATAAATACCTCTTCCTTTTACACCTTAGTAATATCAACCCTTTTGATGGAGTATAGGTTTTCCTTGACATCCCCCATTATATAAGAGTTTAGTTTCTTAGAATAGTTTTTATTTTTCTAAAAGGTTTGGTAATTTCTCTTAATACCCCAACAAAAGTGAGGAAAAAAGAGCTTCCATTACATTTTTAGAGTGGGAGAAGAGAAAGGATTACACCATTGGGTGATCATATTTGTAAATGAAATTTGGTTTGACCCAAAAAACACCAAACATCAATAGAAAGTGATCAAATATCATATTATACAAGGAGAAGCTCATGAAAATTTGAAAGACAAACTTGGCCTCAGCTTCACAATGAACACATCTATTAGGCAGAATGAAGCCTCTCTTGGTAAGGTTATCCATAGATAGGATCTTATTTTGGGTAGACAACTAGAAGAAGAGGTTAAATTTATTAATTATAAAACTATTCTAAAGAGACCTCAAAAGGAAGTGTTGACTTTCTAAGTCACCCTTAACTCACATGAAAATTACAAGTATCCTACAGAAGGTTGTGCACCTATAAAGTGTTGAGTTATTTAGATCAAGCCCACATGCATATTATTCCCATCTATACCTGTACTTAAAGCAATCAACATAGATATGCACATTGACTAAGTGTTTATTTGCACCTACTATAAGTGCCCAATGTACATCCCATGAAGAGATCCTCCATTGTACAAGCTAAAATGGCATGCAAGTTCAAGCATGCAAACCTCCCAGTCTTGAGACAATACAGGAAAAAAGTGTGAAAGGAGCAGGCCCAAATCATGAAAAGTGCACCCAAGATATTCAATTTTATTTCACATTATTATTCAAAGGCATATTTTTGATTAAATGATAAATTATCACACTAAATCATAAAATTCCACTTCTATGCTCTCACAAATCAGAAGTTACATTCTATGTTGTGCACCGTTCCCTTCGCAAACTCGTGAAATCTTTAAAATTTAGAACATAGACTTGTGAGAACCATAAAAAAGGATTTGATACTAGAGAGTTAATATTCATACAATCTTGTATAAGAAATATACATCAATGCCATTCATAAACTCATAGATTCCTACACAACCTATTCTTTGCACAGTCTTTAATGTGTACCCTTACGCTGGATGCATCCAATTACCAAGGCATGAAGGTTAAGTGTGAAGCTGATGCACACTCAAGCAATAGTGTTATAAATTTAAAAGTTGATGCAGCCATATATATATCATGTGGGTCAATCAGACCATGAGAATTATAAAAGGTAAGTACCTTAATTTTTTGTAGATGCTTAACATGCAAAAATGACATTGTAGAATATAAGCAAAGTTCGCACAACTGCATGCCAAAAAATGAATCTAGGTTGGTTTTTAGATGTTAGTCATATGTAAAGGGTGTAGCTGGGCCTGATTGAGCATTTGACAGAGCCATGTTAGAATTAAATTGAATACAAGGGTGATTATCAGGTTATCAAAGCATAAACACACAATCTCATCTAACAAAGATCTCAAGCGCTTATCCCATCAACATTTAATGATTTTAACTCCCTGATAGTGGGTAATATTTTAATTAATAACCCATGAGCATCTCATTTACTATAAAAAGCGTAGGTCTTTCATTATAAAAGGGTCAACATTTTCTTAAGCAATCTCACACTACCAAAATTTGCCATCCAAGAGCACTTTTGTTGGTTAGATCAACATTTTAATGAGAATTAAGTTCACCTCCCTCTATTATTCTTACACTCTATGTGTGATTTGTGTTTGTTGATCTTTGTTTATGGGTAATGTTCACCCCTCTCATCATTTTCCATTCCTAACACCTTTGTGTCAAACTTGAAACTCACTTGTAGGTCATATTCTGTGCACATTTGGGTCTACATAATCCTTGTCCATGGATAGACTTCATCCTTCTCAACATTTTGTTGCATTATCATTCCTCTATGTGAAATACTTACGCACTTGGAGTGTCCATGGTAGAGCCTATTTGATATTGACTTATTCTCTAAATTTTGTAATGTGTCAAAGGTAGTAGAAGTGTTCGATCTAATCTTGGTGCATCACCCTTTACTTATTTTATCACTCTCTTATCTCTTCATCACTTTTACCTCAAAATCTAAGGTTTAGATTAGTAGTAGATTTACCTTTTTGATCTTTAGGTCTGTGTGCTGGTCTTAAATTGGTACACCTAAAATACAAGGAAGCCAACCTACTCTAGAGGTTCATCCCAAGGAGTGAAAAGGTCCCACACCTTGGGGACATTTCCATTGTTATGATGAGATAATTGATGCTCTACACATGTAGGTGAGCAATAACACTTCCATGCTTGGCATCAAACACTTTTGTGCCCTACACAAGGCATTGACACTCTGTACCCTACAACAAAACTACCAATGCCATAGACCATCCATGGGTGCACATTTTGAATGATAATAGTTTCTGGCACATTTGGTGGGACACATTGTGATGAGATTTACATCATCCATTTAAGGATTTTTGTGTGTTATTCAGTGCATCTTGCCATCTAGGGAAGTTTCTTCAACACCATGGCAACTTAAAAGAATAAATATGTTGGTTTAAGTAGTCTAAGTGCTTAAAGATAAGTTTTTTCACCCCCATTCCATGAAAAATACTACTGTCACACCTTCCCATTTTGCATATCAGTTTTATGAGAGTGCCCATGGTTTCCCCTTGGTTTTGCTTGGAACAACAAGGTATTACCCTTCTCATAATGTTTACCCCCATCCCACCTTGGTTCAACCTTCTTGGCAGCTAGTTCATGCCTACAACCAGCCTCAAGAAGGCTACCTTGATCCTAATATGAATTACTACCCTCCTAATCATCCCAAAAAGAGCATAAACAATATATGTTTAGATTTATAGAGGGAGTTGAGGGAGATTGAAATAGAACAGGGGTATAGTAGGCATCATGAAGAAATTATGCATTAAGCTTATACACAACTAGAGTAGTGCATATACGAAGAGGAATGATGATCTAAATAGGTCACACCCAAAAAAGAATAGAGCCTCAGTTGCTTGCACAGATGCAAGGAACTGAATCACAACCAAATTCCTCCACTCCTTCCTTTCCTAGCTTCAAAAAAGCTCTCCCTATGCTCACAGGCCAGTCTCTGAAGTAGGGAGCTTCTGGACCTAATGTCCCTAGTTTCAGGCAAGATAAATCCTTTGTGCTTTCAAGTAAACCATTTCAAGGTTCCAAGTTTTAGATACCCCTCTTCCTGGAAAGAGACTATGTATATCTCTCTATAAAACCCAAACTCTTTTCATGACAACCTTATTGGGCCATGCACCCTGACTTGATAATGCCCAACCTTGTGAAACCTCCTTCTGCACCAGTTGAAACCTTTTTACCTCCCACCATATCCTTATTAAAATGAGGACTAGTTATGTGGATCACGGATGAAGTCTTCTTAGAATAAGAGAAGGGTGCCTCAAGCAAAGAAGAGGATATGATCATTGGTAGTCCCGTTTGTGTCACTACATAGGCCTTAAGCATAGGCCTCTCAATCTCTAGAAGGCTAAGTCTAAGTAAAGAGTGTAGCTAGGCAATGAGAAATTTGGGAGGGATTGGCTCAACTTCAAATACATCATCGATTCAAGAGGAAAGCTTATGTGCAGCTTGATGGATTCATTCATTGAAAAGGAGCTCAGGAAAACTAGCTTCCTTAAGCTCTCTTTATAAGTAACAAGGGTGTGCCTTTTTAGCACAAAATAGATGCTTTCTTGCCTAAGACCATCACATACAAATAATAGGATGATGCACAGTGTAAAGGATCTAAGAGGTTTTTGTTTTGACCTAGGAAAATGAAGGCTCATGTGTAGGTTGTATATAGTAGATTAGATTAGTTCACATTGTATTTCCCTAAGTGCTTGTGGTCACATTATAGTCTTAATTTAATTTAATTTTCATCTAAGTGCATCTCACACATCTTTTGGTTATTCTTCTACCTTTGATTTATTGAGGGTAGGACTCAATTCAGTTTATTTAGCCAAAGGACAAGTAGGTTGTAGCTTCAATGACTTTGTGCCCAATGGATTGATTTAAAGGCTACTAAATTCTCACTTAGTAGGAAAATGGCCTACAAATGTTGATAAAAGTGTTGAATTTCTAAGTCACCCCTAACTTTCATGGAACTTACAAGGATCCTACATAAGGTTGTGCACCTATGAAGTATTGAGTTCCTTAAAACAAGCTTGCACACAGATGTTTCCCACATACACCTATACTTAAAGTGATCAGTGCCGATCTGTACATAGACTAAGTTTCTATTTGTGCCCACTAGGAGTCCTTGATGTCTACCCCATGAACATATACTCTACTGCACAAGCTAAAATGGCATGCAGGTTCAATTGTGCAAACCTCTTAGTATTGAGACAATGTAGAAAGAAGTACACAAGGAGTAGTCCCAAACCATGAAAAGTGTGCCCAAGATCTTCAATATTCTTATGAATTATTATTCAAAGGCCTCCTTATAATAAAATGATAAATTCTTGTGCCAAATCACAAAATTCCACTTATGCACTCTCACGAATCATAGGCTATGTTATATGTTATGCACCGTTCCCTTTGTAGACAAGTGAAAGCTTCTGGATTTATAATGCAGACTTGTGATAACCATAAAATAGGATTTGATGCTAAAGAGTTAAGATTCATAAAATCCTACAAAATAATTCCACATCAAAGCCCTTCACAAAATTGAAACTTCATAGTATATCTTGTTCTCTGTGTAGTCTTCAGTGCACACACTTGCATTAGACACATCCAAGTACCAATACTTGAAGGTTAAACATGAAGTTGATGCACACTTAAGCACTAGTGTCCAAAACATAGAAGTTAATGTAGGTTTAGATAGAGCACATGGGTCAATTAGACCCTGGGAATTATAAAATGGGTGTACTTTCTTTTTGCGTAGACTCTAAACACGTAGAAATGACATGGTTGAATCCAAATGAAGTCTGCATGACTCCATATCAAAAAATGAATCCAAGAGGATTTTTAGATGTTAATCATATGTAAAGGAGGTAGTTGGGACTAATTTAGCATCTAGTAGAGCTATGTCATAATGGAATTAAATACAAGGGAAACTATCAGGTTATCAAAGCATGGACATGTGATCTCTTCTGACAAAGACCTAAACCACTTATGCCATAAACATTTGATGATTGTGACTACCATGATAGTGGGTATGATTTTAATTAATGAACCATGGTACTCTCATTTCCTACAAAAAACTTGTGTCTTTTATTGTAAAAGGGTCGACATTTTTTAGACAACCTCACATAGCCAAAATTTGCCTTTCAAGAGCACTTCTATTGGTTGGACCTCACATTTTAATGAGAATTAAGTTAACCTTCGTCTATTCTTCTTACAATCTATGTGTGATTTGTGTTTTACAATCTTTTTCTATGGGTAATGTTCACCCCTCTCATCGTTTTCCATTCCTAGCACCTCTATGTGGAACTTAAAACTCACTTACAGGTCATATTATGTGTGCATTCAGATCTACGTGAGCCTTGTATGTGGATAGCCTTCATCCCTCTCAATGTTTCATTATGTTCCTATGTCTCTGTGTAAAGCACTTATGCATTTAGATTGTCTATGGGAGAGTTTATGTGATATTGTCTTGTTCTTTGAAATTTGTAATGTGTCTAAGGCAATAGAAATACTCAATCTATTATTGGTGCATCACCATTTATTTATTTTATCACTCTCTTACCTTCTCCTTCCCTTTTCCCTCAAAATCATAGGTTTAAATTAGTATTAGATTTGCATTTCTATTATTTAGGTCTACACACTAGTCTTAAACTGATGCACTAAGAATCGAAGAAAGTTGACCTAATTAGAGGTTCATTTGAAGGAGCACATGGGTCCCATACCTTAGGGACGTTCTAATCATTATGATGATATAACTGATGCTTCATGCATGCAAGTGAGCGATAACACTTTTACACCTTGCACCCCATAACAAAACTTCCTTCATCATAGACCATCCACAGGTGCATGTTTCAAATGTCAGCAGGAAGCCATCCAATATTGGATTAAGCTCCATGAGATAACCAAATTTAAAATTGAAGTCCCTATCCTTAGAAGCCACCCAAACCATTTCATCTTCTTTTGAGATATGACAAATTTGAAAACTGATTAAAACCTCTTGGATAGAATGGAGGCCCTCTAGCTCATTATAGCTACAAGAGTATCTTATAGTGTGATCCATGATTTACTTCCATTACTGACTTCCATATAATCTCTAACTTTTTCCCTAAAAATTACTATAATTCTAGGTGCTAGAGATTTACCTATGTCGGTAGTGTTGAAATGAATGCTAAGAAGCCATGCATCATCCCAAAATAATGTTTTGTTTCCATCCCCCACATTTCATATACACCCATTTCGTAATAAGGTTTTGATTTTAATAAGATCATTCTAGAAAGTAAATCCAAAAGGGGGTGCTTTAAGGGTGATAAAGGGAGTTACTTCTATGTGCCCTAAATACTTGGGCTTGATAATAGTAGTCCATAAGTTTTACTCCCTTAGGAATCTCCATCCCATTTTGGCAAGAAGATATTTATTCATAGTTTTTATTATTATCAAACCCATGATTTTAAAGGAATTTGGTAAGAAGACTTTCTCCCAAGCCACTAAGTGAAATCTATTTTTCTCTTCCACCTCTACCCACAATAACCTTTTTTGGATTTGCTCAATGTTTTATGTTATTTTCGTTGGAACCTTTAAAAATATAAACACTACATAAATAGGTAGACTCTTTAAGGAGATCTTAAGTAATTACAGTTTCCTTGATTGGGAGAGAAGACAACCTTTCCAAGATGCTAGTTTGGAATGAATTATGTCGAAAAGGGGATTCCAATAGTTGAGAGCCAATCTACCTTTGAATAGAGATGTCGAGATAGATAGCTTAAAAGACCTAAATTTGATAATTCATAATGGCAGAGATTCTATGTTATTTTGAAATGGGCATATTGAGAAAGAAAATAGAACATTTATCCATATTAATGTACTCACTTGAAACTTCAACACAATCTAAAACAAGTGTTTTGATAACTTAAACTTCTTATACTATAGCCTACCCATAAATGAAGGTGTTGTCAATAAGTTGCTAATGAGAGATGGAGATATTAGGAGCAATTGTCAAACCTCTCAGACTTCCGCTAGCCATAGCTAAATTGAGGCTTCTTCCAGGGGCTTCCAACATCAAGATGAAGAGATAAGGAAAGAGGGGTCACCTAATTTTAATCCCCTTTCAACAAAGAAGAATATGGGTGGAGAACCATTCAACAAGACTAAAAATTTGGGTTTAGTTATAGAAAAATATATGCTTTTTCTAAACTTACAATGGAACCCAAGTCTCTCAAGAATCTTCCTTAGGAGGCTCCAAGAAACTCTATCATAAGCTTTGTTTATATCTATTTTGAGGAACTGTTGACCCAATTTTGCCTGCAGGTAAAATTTTGGTCCCCTTCCTCCCTTGTTGTTCATGCTAGTTATATTGCAGGTTGTTCAGGTTCAGCATTCTCCGTTTCTTGGTGCAAAGGGTTCACTGTTCGATTCAAGCATTTCATTGTAAACATGTTGAACTTTCATACCGTTGAACCGTTGAACCAAATTTTTGGTTCAACGGACTTGGTTCAACAGGGCTTGGTTCAATGAGTTCAGTTTCGCGGCTTGGTTCAAAGCGTCAGGCTTGGCCTCGGGAATTTGGCACGCTTGGTTGAACCTTTGAACCGTTGAACCTTTTTGGTTCAATGGCCCGGTTCAAAGGTATGCCCCAAGCCAAAGGGCAGTCAAAAGTCAAAGGACCCTTTGGAGGGCGGACACTTCAGCATTTCAATGATTCGAGTGCGCTTCTAATCAAAGCAAAGGGCGACACAACAAACAAAACAAAAGGGACATTTCGAAGGTGCCGAAGGGAAAATAGCAAAATAAGATGCCCGCAAAGAAATAAAGAAGTGCCCGACTGACGTGGAGAAGTGCCCGACTAGTGCCCGAATGCCACGTGGCGTTGAACCCGATGGCACTTTAGCAGGAACCCGATGACGGCCGTGAAACCGTCAAATTTAAAGGAACCGAATAGCCGTTGGCGTTCAAAGAGATAGCTATTTGCTTTCAAAGTGAAGGAAGAACTAAGTATTGCTGAGGAGTCCAGAATGCAACAACCTGTCGACAATTCATTCCTGGGAGGCCGAGCGAGCCAGATAGAGACAAATTCAACAAAAGACAAGAGGATGCGCATGCAATAAGCAAACAGTAAGCCCAAGCAGTGCCAGTTTGAAGAGGTGACTCCAGTAGGTGGAACAGTTCCTTCGAATTAACCACAAGAGGATGCAACAGCTGAGAAATGTAACTGGTTTCCTCATTTTTCATTTAATGGGTGGATAAACCGTGTTTTGCCATTAAAAATGCGGACTTCAAAGCAGAACAGAGGACATGGCTCATTAATATTTTGAGCAACCTATTTCTTTTCATGAACAACCATTTGTAAAAAGAGCACCAAATGAGCCTCTTGGACTTTCTATATATCTGATACTTGTCATTTTTGTAAACATCTTTTTGCAATTTTGGTAAGGTGCAGCCCTGCTGAAATTTCTACTTGAATCTATAAAGATTATTTTTACCTCTTCTTGGTTGGATTTTCTGTGTGTGTTTGAGTGTTTGCATTGTGTCCAGTCATTGTCTTTAATGCTCTCACAGTTCCAGCACCAACACGCTAGTTATCCACAAGGCGCCATTGTCTGTAGGTGACAGGAGGAGAGTTCCATTTTGGAGATACAAAACAGAGGAAGTCATTTACAGTATGTATTCCACAGCATCTTGGTGAGTCTCTGTTCCTGTATTTTCATAAGAACCTCCCTGCCATTTTCTTGTAGCCTGGTTTCCCTGCTGAGTCTGAGTGTATGTCTGTAGTTCTTGTTCGATTCTGAGAGTAGGTGCAAGAAGATCACTTTTATTTGGTGTATCACCTCCTTAGAGTAGGCTGTTTATTTTCTTGCACTTTCTTCCCTTTTCATCCCCCCAAGTTTATATATATATATATTTAGCACTCACTGAAACAAACAAGATACATCAGAGGGAACTAGCCCATACCTAGAGACTCTCCACTCCTGCTTCGCCATCCCACAGGTGAGAGAGGAGTTTCCATGTTGTGGGGAGAAGGCAGGAACTTGTTTTCCTGCCACCGAGTGCAATCTCCAGCGTCAACAGTTTTGGCACGCCCGGTGGGACACCATTTTATAATGTAGTAAGTCTTCAGGATTGATGCTGGTCCTGTCACAGCCATTTCATATTTTCCAGCATCTGGCGACTCCAATGGTAAGAGCTTCATTTTCCATGTTAAGACCAGTGTCTTAAATTTTTTATGCCTAAAGTCACCACTAGGTCTGCTTTAGAAAGGATTCCTTTTGAATTTGTTGAACTGCCTTTTAATTCTGCTAAACGATTAAGGTTTAGGAAGACTCGTCCTTATCCAACAAGTCATCCTCCTAGACCTGTTAAAGAGACATAGTTACAACAGAGCCTCAGTTACGCCCCATCCCAGCTATGGCTTTCCCATTTGTAGCATTTCGTGGGGAGAGTCCCTTGAACCTCCCACAGTATGACTCGATTCCAGGGGCAGCTCTAAAAAATGTACCTTTTTTCGATGGATTGGGACCCATTACAGTTGCTGAGCACATCAGGAATGTTTCTAATCTCGCCAATATTCATAATATCACAGAGGAGAATGTCGCAGTCAGATTGTTGGCTCTATCTCTTAAGGGCAAGGCTCTTGACTGATACGGGACCTTGCCTGTGAATTCAATCCATTCCTGGAATGAGCTCGGTATGCAGCTAATAGACCGTTTTGGGGGAAAAAGTGATGACCTCTCGCTTATTGAGCAACTGACGACCATTCAGAGGGCTCCTTCATGCCCAATTTGATGAAGGCAAAACAAGCAGACCTTGGCCTATGGCAGCTGTATTTTGACAGATCCAAAAGTAAGCTAGGCACTGGAGGTGGGGCAATGCTGATCTCTTCCTCAAAAGAAAGGTACTTTTTAGCTTTCCATTTCCAGTTCTCTTGCACATGTAATGTTGCAGAATATGAGTCTTTGATCCATGGACTTGAGTGGGCAAGAAAGAGAGGGATCAGGAAGTTGCAAATCCTGGGAGACAGTGAATTAGTTGTAAACCAAATAAGAGGCCTGAACCTAACCAAGAACTCCTTGCTGAAGTCTTACAAGCACAGAGTCTGGGACTTGATGGAGGATTTCCTTAGTCTTAACATTACCTCGATTCCTAGGGAACAAAATAAGCAGGCTGACAGGCTGGCAGTTGTTGGCGCCCAGTATGATGTTTCAAAAGAAATAAGCAGGGATTGTGGTTTGCGCCATTTAAAAGTGGTGGTTCAGCCTTCAATTCCAGACAATATTACAAATTGGCAGGTCTTCGAAAGTGACCAGCAGATAGCCCTCTTCCTCCAAGAAGAAGCTGAGTTCATAGTCCACAATCAAGCAAAATTGTAGCAGCAATATGGAGATCAGATCGTCCAGTTAAGGAACAATAAACTCCCTAAGGGTCTGGTCACACTTGAAAGTATTTTCAACGGAGATGACCAACGAAGAAATGACAAGGCATGCATCACTACCAAAGAGGAGAATTATGAAAAAGTTGAAATATTCAAGGACAAGTTGCTGGTGCTTGGTAAGGTCTACACGTTTCAAGAAAGGCAAGCTTTCATTCTGCTGTGTCAGGAGTTCCCTGACGTCTTTGCCTGGAATTATAACGACTTGAAAGGCTTCGATCCAAGACTTGCCCAGCACACCATTGAATTAGAAGAAGGTGCAAAACCAGTCACCCAAAAGCAGAGGCCTATTAATCCGATATTTAAACCCCTCATGCAAAGGGAATTGGCCAAATTGATTGAGTCTAAAATTATATTTCCAATCAAACATTCCTCATGGCTGGCCAACCTCGTTCCTGTTAGAAAGAAAAATGGGGAGATCAGACTGTGTGTCGACTTCAGAGACCTTAATAAAGTCTCTTTAAAAGATCATTATCCCCTTCCAAGCATGGAGCGGATTCTTCAGAAAGTGATTGGTAGCGAGCGTTTCTCTTTTTTGGATGGTTATTTAGGTTATAATCAGATTCTGGTGCAAGACTGTGATCAGTATAAAATAGCCTTCACCACCAAATGGGGCACATTCGCCTATAAGAAGATGCCATTCGGGCTATCCAATGCTGGTGCTACATTCCAACGAGCGATGGACATGGCTTTTGATGGTTTGATAAATAACAACGTGCTGGTATATCTCGATGATATAATGGTATTTTCCAAAGAGGCGAGCCAGCACATAAAACACCTCAGGCAGATTTTTGAGAGGTGCAGGGAATTTGGCATCTCTCTTAATCCAAAGAAGTGCGTGTTTACTGTTCATGAAGGGAAGCTCCTTGGTCACATTGTGTCCAAGGAGGGTTTTTCTATTGACCCTGAGAGAGTTCGTTCCATTCTGCAAATGCCCCTACCAAAGCACAAGAAAGGCCTACATAGTTTCTTTGGCAGGATAAATTTTATTCGGAGGTTCATTCCGAATTTTGCTGAGATAGTTAAACCCCTGACCTCTATGTTGAAGAAAGGTGAAGAATTCAAGTGGACAACGCAAAGAAGGGACAACTTTGAAGCTGTCAAGCAAGCTTTAGCCCAGGCGCCTGCTCTGATCAGCCCTGACTTCAGTAATGACTTCAACCTCTATACATTCAACAATGAAGAAGTGATATCTGCCACGCTTACCCAAGCAAATGGTGAAGACCTCGAACAGCCACTCGCCTTCTTCAGCCAGGGATTAGAGGATTTTGAAGTCAGGTACATGTATGTAGAAAAGCAAGTCCTGGTAGTAGTGAGGAGCCTGAAGAAATTTAGGTATATGCTGTCTAACAGTAGGATTCATCTCATGGTCCCACATCCTGGCGTCAAGGATTTCTTGACCAATCGAGATTTGAATGAGAAGAGGGCAGGGTGGATTACCAAAGTGATGGAATATGACATAGACATCAAGATCACCTAGCTGGTGAGGGGAAGAGGCCTGTGCGAACAGTTGGCTGCAGACTTAAAACAAGAAAGGAGAGACAACTTGCTAATCCAAGATGCAGCCACAACAAAAGAATCGGCTGTCATAAAGGACTAGATGTTGGACATGAAGCATTTCCTTCTCACAGGTGAGTGTCCACAAGGTCTTGATAAAGTTGGAAGAAGGTATTTTAAGCTCCAGTCCCTCCCTTATGTCCTGGTTGGCAAAGTATTGTTTAGGAAGGATCTCTCCGGGGTTCTTCTAAGATGCATTGACCCCAATCAAGCTGATAAGATACTGGCTGAGTTTCATGATGGGCCAGCTGGTGGCCATTTCACCCCTAAAGCTACAACAACAAAGATAATGAGAGCTGGCTATTTTTGGCCTACTCTTTTCAAGGACGCCCATGCCTGGGTAAGAAAGTGCCAGAAGTGTGCACTTTTTGATGGAAAACAATGATTGGCTACCATGCCTCGACAACCCATTCAATTTGAGCAACCATTCATGCAATGGGGCCTGGATTTTATAGGAATGATTAATCCTCCCTATAGTGCTGGACATAAGTGGGTACTGACTGCCACAGATTATTTCACCAGGTGGGTAAAGGCAGTTGCTTTGAAGGAGGCAAATGAGAGCGCATTCTTGGAGTTATATGAAGATCTAGTAACAAGATTTGGAGTCCCAACCACCATAATCTCAGATAATGCCTTGGCTTTTCTGGGAATCAAAACCAGTGAATGGGCGCTGAAGTATGGCATATACCTCAGCACTTCATCAAATTATTATCCACAGGGGAATGGGCTGGCTAAGTCCACCAATAAAAATCTGATCAAAATTATAAAAAGGATTATGGAAGAAAATCAGAGAACCTGGCATACCAAGCTAAAGATAGCCCTATGGGCCGATCGAGTTACTCCGAAGAGAGCAATCAGAAAATTTCCATATACACTTGTGTATGGAAGGGAAGCCAGGCTTCCCATCTCGCTTGAATTGCCAGCATTGGATCTCACCCATTAGCTACAGTTAGAAGAAGGGACCAGCATGGAAGTCAGATTGTGTGAGCTAATGGAGCTCCAAGAGGCGAGGGATCAGGATATGGCTTCTTTGATAAGTCACCAACAACAAGTGAAAAGGCACTTCGACAAGAAATCCTTGTCAAGAGATTTTTCTGAAGGAGACATTGTCTTGAAATGGGATGAAGATCGAGCTAAGCCCAGGAAACATGCAAAATTTGACGCCTTATGGAGCGGTCCTTATGTGATTACTCAGTGCAAGCAGCATAATGCGTTCCAACTTTCAAGGTTGGACGGTGAAGAACTGCGTATCCCAGTTAATGGGATACATCTAAAGCATTGCCACTGATCTTTTTGGGTTCGCTTGTACATATTTTCCCTTGTTTTCTTTCCTATTTTTTCCCTAAGTGCTGTTGCACAATAATAGTTTTCTTAGTCTTGTGTGTGCTGTCTTTTCGTGGAGGTAGATCTGGGTGGCTAGTCTTAAGTTTTGACAGAGCTCTTGCTGGTTTTCAAAGTTATCATCAGACTCCATGCCCAATGGATTACAAGGCAACTAGTCTCTAAGCATAGCAGGCATGCTTCCACTGGGAGTCGCCAATTTGTTGACCCAATTTCGCCTGCAGGTAAAATTTTGGTCCCCTTCCTCCCTTGCTGTTCATGCCAGTTATATTGCAGGTTGTTCAGGTTCAATATTCTCTGTTTCTTGGTGCAAAGGGTTCACTGTTCGGTTCAAGAATTTCATTGTAAACATGTTGAACTTTCATACCGTTGAACCGTTGAACCAAATTTTTGGTTCAACAGACTTGGTTCAATAGGGCTTGGTTCAATGATTTCAGTTCAGCGGCTTGGTTCAAAGTGTCGGGCTTGGCCTCGGGAATTTGGCGCGCTTGGTTGAACCTTTGAACTGTTGAACCTTTTTGGTTTAATGGCCCAGTTCAAAGGTATGCCCCAAGCCAAAGGGCAGTCAAAAGTCAAAGGACCCTTTGGAGGGCAGACACTTCAGCATTTCAATGATTCGAGCGTGCTTCTAATCAAAGCAAAGGGCTACGCAACAAACAAAACAAAAGGGACATTTCAAAGTGCCAAAGGGAAAATAACAAAATAAGATGCCCGTGAAGAAATAAAGAAGTGCCCGACTGACGTGGAGAAGTGCCCAACTAGTGCCTGATGCCACGTGGCATTGAACCTGATGACACTTTAGCAGGAACCCGATGACAGCTACGAGACTGTCAAATTTAAAGGAACTGAATAGCCATTGGCGTTCAAAGAGATAACTATTTGCTTTCAAAGTGAAGGAAGAACTAAGTATTGTCGAGGAGTCCAGAATGTAGCAACTTCTCGACAGTTCATTCCTAGGAGGCCGAGCGAGCCAAATAGAGACAAATTTGACAAAAGACAAGGGGATGCGCATGAAATAAGCAAACAGTAAGCCCAAATAGTGCCAGTTTAAAGAGGTGACTCCAGTAGGTGGAACAATTCCTTTGAATTGACCACAAGAGGATGCAGCAGCTGAGAAATGTAATCGATTTCCTCATTTTTCATTTAATGGGTGGACAAACCGCGTTTTGCCATTAAAAATGCAGACTTCAAAGTAGAACAGAGGACATGGCTCATTAATATTTTGAGCGACCTATTTCTTTTCATGAAAAACCATTTGTAAAAAGAGTGCCAAATGAGCCTCTTGGACTTTCTATATATCTGATACTTGTCATTTTTGTAAACATCTTTTTGCAATGTTGGTAAGGCGCAGCCCTGCTGAAATTTCTACCTGAATCTATAAAGACTATTTTTACCTCTTCTTGGTTGGATTTTTTGTGTGTCTGAGTGTTTGCATTGTGTCCAGTCATTGTCTTTAATGCTCTCACAGTTCCAGCACCAACACGTTAGTTATCCACAAGGCACCATTATCTGCAGGTGACAGGAGGAGAGTTCCATTTTGGAGATACAGAACAGAGGAAGTCATTTACAGTATGTATTCCACAGCATCTTGATGAGTCTCTGTTCCTGTATTTTCATAAGAACCTCCCTGCCATTTTCTTGTAGCTTGGTTTCCCTACTGAGTCTGAGTGTATGTCTATAGTTCTTGTTGGATTCTGAGAGTAGGTGCGAGAAGATCACTTTTATTTGGTGTATCACCTCCTTAGAGTAGGCTGTTTGTTTTCTTGCACTTTTTCCCCTTTTCATCCCCCCCAAGTTTATATAGCTAGATATATATATATATATATATATATATATATATATATATATATATATATATATATATATATATATATATATATATATATATATATATATATATACCTATATTTAGCACTCGCTGAAACAAACAAGATACATCAGAGGGAACTAGCCCATACCTAGAGACTCTCCTCTCCTGCTTCGCCATCCCACAGGTGAGAGAGGAGTTTCCATGTTGCAGGGAGAAGGCAGGAACCTGTTTTCCTGCCACCGAGTGCAATCTCCAGCGTCAACAGGAACATCATAGTGTTATTGGACTTATTAATGGAGTGAAGGGTTTCATGGATAATAACCATGCTATCCATGATTTTTATACCATAGATGAAGGCCTCTTCATGGATAGAGATCAATTTTGGGAAGAAGGGTCTAATGTCTATTTTTCAGTAACATGGAGAAGATCTTGTAAATCATGTTGACCGTATTAGTAGGTTTTAAGTCTTTAAATTCTCAAGCCCCCACTTTCTTTGGGTTGATAATGAGGAAGGTATTATTAATTTATTTGACCAGATTTCTTGAATGAAGAAATTCCTCTGTTGCCTCCATAACTTCACATTGAACAATCTCCCAAAAGCTTTGGAATAAGAGGGAGGAAGCCATCATGACCTAGGGTTTTGTCCCATTTCATGGAAAACACCATGAAATTAACCTCTTCCAATATAGGTCTAAAGAGTAAGATAATGTTATCTACTATGCTAATGATTCTTAGTCCTACTTTGTTGGTTCAGGGTGGGCTTCCCTAGAGAGGAAGTTTCTAAAAAAGGCCACTATTTCTTCCTTGATAGATTCATTGTCCTCACATTCAAAGCCATCATTCTTGCACAACACTCTAATTTTATTTGAATTTCTTAATTTGAGAGTTGAGACATGGAATAATTTTGTGTTTTGTCTCCCTCCCTCAACCATAAATTCTTAAATTTTTGCCTCTAGAAAGCCTCTTCTTTACCTTCAATAGAGTGGAATTTACCCATGAAAGTTTTTTATTTTTGGAATAGATTGTGGTCCATGCCCAAATTTCACACTATACTTTCCATGAGGATAAGGTCCTCCTTTATATTATTCTATTGTTCAAAAATATTTCATAAGACCTCCTTATTCAACATTTTCATTTTAAATTTGACATTTTTTAGCTTTCTAATAATCATGTACATTGTTGAACCCTAAACATCCAAATCCCACCACTCTTTGACTTTTTCCTTGAGGTTTGGGTGTTGGAACCACATTATTTCAAATATGAATGGTTGGTTGCCTCTTCCTCCTTTAAATTGTATGATAAAAATGAGAGGGTTGTGATCAAAGCTTTTTTTAGGAAGATTGGAGATGGTATCAAATTGGGAGAGAAGCCATTCTGAAGACAAAAGAAATCTATCCAGTCTAACTTGGATATGAGTATCCCTTATTATTATATTAGACCATGTGAACCTAGAGCCTTTGAGGTTCATGTCCAACAACCCATGATATATAGTGAAATCTTCCAAATCCACCATTATCTTAGAAAATCCCTACATCCCTCATTTATTTTCCATGGGGGAGAGAGGAATATTCATCCAGGTGAAGTCTTTACAATTCCTAAAACTACTTAACTGCTCCCATAACTTCCTTCTCCCCACTCTTGAATTTGGGACATAAATGTTTGATAAAATATAGGTTCTATAATACTCTTTATTTCTTACCATTGTAGCAAGGTGGTCCTTGTTACTAAGGAGAGTCATTCCTTCAACCTCATTGGGATTACAGAGCACTGCTAACCCCCTTGAAGCCCCCTATGCACCTGATATGGATCTAAAGGAATTTTTCCAATCATTGTTCTTATTACTTGACAAGCTACTCTCATTCACTCTGGTCTCTTATAACAACAAGATGCTTGGGATATGAGTTTTCTTAAAATTTATGACCATTATTTGCTTATTATTGTTGTTCAACCCTCTCACATTCCATGAGATAATTCTCATTTATTTAGATTGGAGAAGGTGAGGGTCCTTGGGATTGCTATTAGTTTTTTTGTTCCACTAGCTACTTCTTTTGTTGTTTCTAAATTTTTGATCTCATTGTGATTTTGTCTCCCTTTCTTGGTTTCAATGCCCACATTGGCACTCTTCATTGTGATTTTAAGGTTCCTACTACTGAGCTTCTAGATGATGTTTGGAAACTTATCTGCTAGACTTTGGATGAGTGTTAGGGAGGATTTCATCACTTTCTCCACCTCTTTTGAAATTTTCTCTATGAGCTTCTGGCTAAAAAAAGGAGACCTACCTGCTGAAATTTAGAAAAATTTGTGAGAGAATTTTGCATCATCCTCTAACCCTACTGGATATATCTCTTTATGCTCGTTATATGTTTCAAATTTTGTTACTAAAATAAGATGTGACGTGAAGATTTAAAATGATGATTGGAGTTTTTAGAGCCCTATACCTGACGAATGCTTTCATAAAATAAAATTATGTATGTCTAATGTCTACTAGAAATGTCAAGTCTATGGTTCTAGTTAACAAAAACATGGAGTGTACAGATCTATGGAAGTACTTAAGTCATTGTAAAAATTTTAGGTTCTTAACATCTTGCCCTAAATACCATGATTATGTTGTCATATTATGATGAATGTTTCTAGGTTATGAAAACATAAAGATACTTCTCTAAACTCTCTCTTTGTCAATTATTTCTTTTAATTTTAATTATTAATTATGTATGGTTTTATTATTTCACATCCAATTAGGCTTAATTCCAATGTGTGTGGGTACATGTAATGCATTTTGATGTAAATCCATTTTCTCATATTACATTTTAGTGAACATGCATTATCTTGCATGCTCTACATCCTTGTAGGTTTAAATATTGCCTATTACTTATGATAGATCTAAATTTTTTTAGGATTGATTGATGTCTTTCCTCCTTTACGGTTAGATATTGTTTAATATAGTGTTTAATTTTATTATTATAAAAAATATTTAATCGCTTCTCTTAAAAAAATATATACATTGATTGTACAAATTATTTTAATTTATGTAACTTATATGTATAATTTATCACATGCCATGTATAAATTATTCTTATATTTGATCACCATATGGAATACTTTCAAATGCTTACATCTACATGGTATATGCATACCATGTGCATCTTTTTATGTATTATTTTTATCTTATTATACAAATTGTCAGTAATTATTTATAAATTTATGTTTACAATGGAAAATAATATAATTCTATAATATATTTGATGCAAAGCAAAAGTAAACTCCCTTTTACCCTTCTAACACACCAACTCTGATACCAAAATTTTATCTTTCGAACCCATAGGTAGTCTTTATTTTACGCTTTCTTTTTGGATTGTTGATTAGTTTCTTGATCTCTCTCATAAATTTTTGATTATCAATCATTCACTACCCTCTCCTTTATCTCCTCGAAGACCTCTATTTCAACCAATAAATTCTTATTATTTAGTAACTTATTCTTCACTCTCAACTTGTCTTGTACTTCTAATGCCTTCTCTAGGCTTGACTAGGCTTAATTGCCTCCAACATCCATCATGCATCCATGAACTCTTCCTCTACATTCCAACCTCTTATCCTACCTTCTACCATGCCCCTAAACTCCTCTTAGCTTCCTCTTCACTTGAATTGCCTTATTTCTCACTTTGGCCCTTCAAGGACTATTAGGCCTAACACATGCCTCCTAAGTGTTTTATTGGACCTAAGGCCTTCCTTCTGGCTTCCATACTCATCCTCATGTTTTTCATACTTAATATAACCTAAATCAGCTAAAATATGGTTATTTATCTATTCATTCCTTGCATTTTTCTCGCTAACCTTGATTTTTAGGCCTAATCGTTGTAGCCCTCCTAAAGCATAAACCTCCTTGTCTAGAATGATATACATGGTTTATATACAAGTTAATCACCATTTTGAGTACCATTTATCACTTTTGAGATTCACACAAAATTTCAAGATACAATTCTCAATGTAAGTTTACTTTCTCCAACCTCCTTATGACCCATTAGGTCTCTTTAGGTCTATTTAACTTGTTCAGTCTAGGATTCCGTATCAAGCCATGATTTAACATCCAAAAACCACATGAATATTTTATAGGACATAAAGTTACAATATATAAAAAAAATTAAAAGGATTTTAAGGGTGTATTCTCTAGATATTGAAGATTCAAAATGGAAACCCTAGGTTTTTGTTAATCTGGTCTGTGACAACCAAGAGGGAACAAAATGTGATTATTTGAATTTTAAGAAATTTAAAATATTTATAATGGTTTTTTAGGGTCTGGACCACCCTGTATCAAATATACCAACCATTTTTATACCTTTAACAATCAACACCACTCTCTAATGTCCACACTTACATAATTTAGAGAATTAATACATAACTATGTTCATTAATGTGAAGTCTTGAATTGAATCTTGTTCATTGAGTGTATTCTAAGCATTTAAAGAGGATTTTTATACCAAATAAACACTCCCTAATCACCCCTCATTTCCTAAATCCATGAAAGGTACTCAAAAGAATATCTTCAACCTCCTTACTTAAATTGTGCAAGGTTAGAATTGTTGCTATTTGGACTACGTACACATCTCTTGCAGGTCTGAAATAATTATTGATATATGAAACTATTATAAACATTCAAAAGGGTTTCCATCATTAATTTTATCCCATACACTATATTTACTCCTACCAAAACACTTGAATGAAACACCAAAAGGATATCTTTGTACTTTTCCTTCTTGACTATAACTAACACAAGTTCTCATAGTTTGTGAAATGATAATCTTGAACCTATATATCAACACAAATCCTACTCTATCCAAAGAATAAAAATAAGGAAATGGATGATCACATACTATATCTCTCTATAAATCCAATACAAACTCTAAAAGTATTACTTTATTTATTCAACTCACATACAACTTCTATGTATAGAATTGATAAAAAAGCAAAGTTCTTGCACCAATTTTGATCTTTATAGAAATATCCACCTTTTTATTTTAATTTTAACTTACTCTAATAATCTCCTACTACACATTCTACTCTCATCATGCATTGTTATCCTCTAATAATGATAAACATGCAAAACCACTTGCTATTATTTGCCAATGCACATTGCATGGCAGTTATATATTATTGATTTCTTGATTTACATGATTTATCCTTGAAATTCACCTTATAACACATTTTAATACCCAATGAGGACCATATAAGACCTTTTAAAAACTTATAACAACAATTAACTATCACACAAGCCCAACATTCCACTCTACACTTAGTTAGGAAATTCAAAATTTTAAAATAAGCTTTTGGGTGAGAAAATCTAGAAAGATATAAAACACACATTTTAAGGACAAATAAATTCTTAAAATCATCCTATGGGATCCTACAAGACACCTCACTTCATATAGGACAATAAATGGTCATATAAACACTCTCACTCTCATTAACACCTATACTATAGTGATGCTCCTGCATCATACCCCTAGGAGGGAGATTTTTGGACTCCTATTCAAATGCACCTTCATGAATTCTTCTCTTTTTTTCCTAGTCTTCCAATTTATGCCTTGTGGGTCCTCACCTTCTACAATTTTA
Organism: Torreya grandis; assembly: GCA_037957365.1. Taxonomy (NCBI): domain Eukaryota; kingdom Viridiplantae; phylum Streptophyta; class Pinopsida; order Cupressales; family Taxaceae; genus Torreya; species Torreya grandis. The sequence goes on along the minus strand of JARHVA010000395.1, from coordinate 1,904,421 downwards.
CAACTTTCATCTACTCATTAGATCCTTCATGTTTTCCTCTTTCAAAAATAATGTAATTCTTTTAACCTCCATGTAACTTCCTCTTCTCCCTTACTGTAGTCCATGCTTCTCCTTCATGTTTCTACAAATCCATATTATCTTTCATGTACTTGTCCTCCCAAATTAGGATATTCATTTTTGAAACCTGTATATTCTTCTTATGATCTCTCTCAATAACTTCCTTCTCAATGTTCTTCATTGCCTCTATGAGCAAACTTGCATATGCCAAGTTAAACAAAGTAAAACCTGTATAAAATTGAGACTCTTGAGTCCCATTAGCTGTCTCTTTAATCCAGTCTTCCTCATATATATTGAAATTAACTTATTTCTCCTTTTTCTCTCTCTTTTTTCTTTCTTTTGTGTCACTCTCTCTTGCTCTTTTTTGCCTCTATCCAAGGTAACTTTTATTTTTTTCCTCCACTATTGACCTGCACCATTTTGAACCTGATGTGCATTCATCCCTTGTTCCTTTTATTTATTATATAGCCAATTTGTGGCCCAAAATTCTACTGGTCCACTTGGACTCTCACCTCTACTCGACCTCATCTACATGCTCTTAGTTGTCATCACTTCCTTGGGTTTCCAAACCACTAAAACTAAACTCATATGCAATTAGGAACCATAATGGTGACCTAGATCTTATAAGAATAATAAAAAATTAGTCATTACATTTTCTTCAATCTCTGCCTTAGCTACAATTTTGATCTCTTCTTTACTTTCTTGCTTATCTACCTCATCACTCTTGCTTGGTTGTAACTCAACTTGTGCAACCTATTTATTCACCTATTCCTCTTGGCTACTCCTTTGATAACTTTCTTCTTTAATCTTCAGCTTCTTGGCATCCTCCTTCAATCTATCTCTTTCACTAACAACCATTTCTTTATACTATGCATATATATCCTACTTCTTGGCTTACTTATTGCTCTCTAAGTCATCTTTTCCATTTTGGAAATCAGATGTTTTCTCATTGTCTCCACCTACAAACACACATAAATCATTATTTTGAAAACTTAGAGGCTCATATGCCTCTCTTGATGCCTCAATAATCGACATTCTTCCTCGTTGTTGTTCCTCGTCTTTGACTTTCCCTTTTTCTTTATCACTAAGAGTTGATCCTTTCTCTAGATATCCAATGGACTCTTCTTCACTTTTTACATGCTCATTTCATTTTTTCAAAGGTGATGACTATCTTCTTCCTCATGCATACTAGGATGCTTATTCATCCAAACTCTCTTCATCTCTCTCTTGAGTTTCTTGCCAAGCAACTTCTTCTTCTCTCTTTATTTTTTCCTAGTTTTCCTCTTTCTTCTCTCAATAAGTATCTTTATATCCCATTGAACTTTATTTATCTTCATGACCCACCCATGCCATGGGTTTTCTTCTTATTGCATTTGCTCTATCATGAGCATCAACTTGTCCAAATTCTCTACACCTTGCCTCAAAGTTCTTATTTATTTTTCACATTATAACTCTCTTTTTCTCATCATCTTTCCTCTTATCATTGGGGAAAATATTATTAATCATGACCTTCATTCTTACCTTCTCGTAATCCATAACCTTATTACAAGTTCTTCTATCTTACCTCTAATTCCTTATCACCTCACTTGTGTACCTTATTGGTCTTCACTTGAGACATTATCAGAGTTGTTGCCAAAATCTGGATAATGCGAATGCAATGGAGACCTGATCACACGAGATGAAGCTAGTGCACATCACATAGATGCTAAAGCAATTTGAAATTATACAAGAACATAAATTGTATAAGATAAATAGGAGAAAACCCAATATTTGATTAACATGAGATGGCCAAAATGAAGAATACATATAGGAGAGCTTGTAAGTAACTCCTCCACAAATGGTGGTCAAATCACCCCAAGAATAGACTGTAACTCCTCCACAAAAGGTGGTGACAAGGTGCTAAGAATAGAGAAGTAATTCCCATACCCAGAATAGCCGGTCAAGGTAGTTACTTATGACATTCTTATGACACCTATGACACATCTATGACACACATCTCCACATAAGCTAGCCTATCCCACGAATGTAGGAAAACTCCATGTATGCACAAATATATAATTTCCCTAATTAAATAATAGGGAAAAATAAAAACCTACACTAATAGACGTTCTCTTACATTGTCCTCACTTGGGACTTTCTCTCTAATTGTATTCACATGGGAATTCTATTTTTTTAATTTATGCACCCTAGTATATTCACACCTACAATAACTCCCTCTACATCCATTGCTTTTCTCTCTTGCTTACACCTCTCTTTGGTTCTAATAATATTCATTGGCTTAGAAAGCCTAAAAATCTATCTTGTTCTTATAATCTGAAATCAAAGCTTATCTACCTTATTAAAATACATTGAAACCTCATAAAAATAATCTAAATTCCTACCTTGGTATCTCAACTCATCTACCCAAATCTAATGGCATGCTCTTTCTCTTTTTCCTTCGATGCTTGGTCTTTCACCTACAAGTTATCTAATTTATTCATTCAACATTCCCTTTTCCAAAATAAATTGCTACTTTGATACCATTTTTGATGTAGAGTAAAAGTAAACTACCTTTTACCCTGTCAACACACCAACTATGATACCAATTTTTGCTCTTTTGAACTTATAGGTAGTCTTTGTTTTATGCTTTATTTCTAGCTTCTTGACTAGTTTCTTGATCTCTCTCACATTTTTTATATTATAAATCATTCACTACCCTCTCCTTGATCTCCTTGATGACCTATCAGTCAACCAAGAACATATTCTTTTTCAATAACTTATTCTTCACTCTTAACTTGTCTTGCACTTCCAATGCCTTCTCAAGGCTTGACTAAGCTTAATTACCTTCAACCTCCATCATGCATAAATTAAATCTTACTATAACTTAAAACATATTATACTACCTTATATCATTCCCCTAAACTTCCCTTAGCTTCACTTTCATTTCCTTATTTCTCACTTTGGCCTTATAAGGACTATAAGGCCTAACAGGCCTAATGCATGCCTCCTAAGTAGTTCCTTGACCCTAAAGGCCTTCCTATTGGATTCCATCCTCATATTTATGTTTTTAATACTTAATTTAACTTTAATAAACTAGTATTAAGATTATTTACCTTTTATTTCCTTGCCTTTCTCTCATTGACCTTGATTGTTAGGCATAATCTTTGTAACCCTCCTAAATCACAAACATCCTTGTCTGGAATAATATACAAGTTTTATATACAATATGATTACCTTTTTGAGTACCATTAATCACTTTTTATATTCACACAAAATTTCAAGATCCAATTCTCAATGGAAGTCTACTTTCTCCAACCTCCTCATGACCCATTAAGTCTCTTTAGGTCTATTTAACTTGCACAGTCTAGGATTCCATACTAGGCCATACTTTACCATACAAAAACCACATGAATATTTAATATTACATAAATTTACAATTTTAAAATTATTCTAAGGGTGTATTCTCTAGATATTCAAGATTTAAAATTGAAACCCTAGCTTTTTGTTAATCTGGCCTATAACAGCCGAGAGGGAACAAAATGGGACTATTTGAATTTTAAGAAATTTAAAATGTTTGTAATGGTTTTTTAGGGTATTCACCACTATATATAAACTATCACAACCATTTTTTTACATTTAATAATCATCACCATTCTCTAATGTCCACACTTATAGATTCTGAGAACTGGTACAAAACTGTGTTCATTAGTGTGAAGGCTTGAATTGAATCTTGCTCATTGGGTGTATTATAAGAATATAAAGAGGATTTTCATACCAAATACAAAATACTTACTCAAATCTCAGGTCCTAAATGCATGAAAGGGACTCAAAATAATATCTTTAACCTCTTTACTTAGACTATGTAAGGTCATACTTGTTACTATTTGGATTATGTACACTTCTCCCACAAGTCTGAAATAATTCTTGATCTGTGAGACTATTATAAATATTCAAAAGAGTTACCATCATTAATTTTACACCCTCCACTATGTTTCCTTATACCAAAACACTATAATGAAACACCAAAAGGAAATCTTTTTACTTTTCCTTCTTGATTGTAACTAACATAGAGTTCTCACAATTTGTAAAATATCAATCTTGAATCTGTAGATCAAAACAAAGCCTACTCTATCCAAATAAGAATAATAAATAAATGGATGATCACCTACTATAAATATCTATAAATTGACATAAAACTCTAAAAAGCATTATCTTATTTATTTAACTCACTTACATACAACTTTCATGTACATAATTGATCAAAAGGTAGAGTTCTTGCACCAATTTTGATCTTTATTGAAATATCCACCTTGTTATTCAAACTTCCACTTACTCTAATAATTTCCTAATACACACTCTACTCTCGTCATTCATTTCTATCCTCTAATAATGATAAACATGCAAAACTACTTATTATTCTTGGCTAATGCACGTTGCATGACAGTTACATATTCTTTATTTACATGCTTTATCAATGAAATGCACATTATAACACCTTTGAATACCCACTTAGGACCATATAGTACCTTTTAAAAACTTACAACAATAATTACCTATCACACAAGGCCAACATTCCACTCTACACCTAGTTAGGAAATTCAAATTTTCAAAATAAGCTTTTACACAAAAAAAATCTAAAAAGCTATAAAACACACCTTTTTAAGGACAAATAAAGACTCAAAATCAGCCTATGGGATCCTAACAACCCCTCAATTTTCCTAGGAACATGAATGGTCATCTAAACACTCTCACTCTCATTAACACCTATACTCCAGTGATGCTCCTGCATCAATTTTCTAAGGTATGTTAGTATTTAATGCAATTACAATAATGTTTCATGTTTATGTCTTGTTACCCTTACTAATGATATCAAATAGTTAGTGTCTTATATGGAAATATTTTGTGCCAATTTAGATTCTTCCCAATTTATGATGACTTATTATTAGGTGAACCATACCATGCAAAGGAGGGATAACACAAAGAATGCAATAGTCCCTCCTATTCTTCCCTAATATCAATATGGGAATAACAAAAACATCCCTCCTCATTTCCATCAAACTCCCACACTTATGCTTCATGTGGAAAAATACTATGATATCTTGGATCAATTAAAAATTGCTCATGCTAAGATATATATATATATATATATATATATATATATATATATATATTCTTTACTTACTAAATCCAATGTGTACAAGGCTATCATTTATAAAGCATTAGAGGAAAGAATATTTCCAAGTGATACTCAAACTTCTCACTTTGCTTCTATTTTTGAATATTTGAAAATTAGTGAAAGTGTAATTATCTTTGAAAAATATGAGATACTTTCAAAGGATATTTTTTTTATCAACATCCACCCTTGTACATTCAAGTTACAATTAATGATATAGGGAATAAAAGATTACTTGTTGACAATGGTTCAAGATTAAACATTTGTATTGAGACCTTTCTCTTTAAAATTGATAATGGAAGACAAGCCTTCCCTAATTCAAATATGATCATTAGGTATTTTGAAAATCAAACAAGAAGTAATATTGGATAAATTAACTTGAATATATCACTTGGACCCAAAACTGTAGCTATAAAATGATAAGTTATAACTAATAATGCTAGCTACAATATTGTTCTTCCAAGACATTTGATCCATGACATGGGAGTCATCTGACACAATCTACATAGATGTTTAAAGTTCATACATGAGGTAAATATTTATACATGTCCCACAAATGATGTGCCATTTATATTTTGTAAGATTATTTAATCTCAATTTACTATTGTGCTCCACTTAAATAAGATTCAATCAACTATAGTGTCACTTTAATAATTTATTCCAATGTATTAAGTAGAAACATTTGAATTTGGTGAAAGCAGTAATACTAAAGAAGATATTAAAAATAATTATTACCAAGTTGATCACGTAGACAATTTTTTTTCAAAGCTTAGTTTTACACCATCATGTCTTGGGGAATATAAAAATTTTATGAATACTGGAGCCCTTTATAAAAGCCTTTATAAGTATAGAAGGCATACTCAAACATCACAAGTTATTGAAGAACAAACAATTTGTGTTAAGGGTAAAGGGCCCATGGTAGATGATTTTTGTAACACAAAAAAACAAAGCAAAGCCCTTGGTATTGTTTAAAATACTTTAGATAGATATGGTTTTGGAATTGATTTGCACAAAATATGTAATATAATGATCAAGGATTAGGAAAAAGTGAATAAGGTATTATAGATATTTTCTTTCCAACTTATCTTATAAATAATCAAGGAATTAGATACAATAATGATAAATATAGAGTTCAACAAGAGGATGTTATTCAAAATATACCCTTTGACATGGATAATGGATATTTAGGATATTATAATCATGAAAATATTATCAAGAAATCACCAAGGCCTGTTCATGATCAATGCAATAAATCCACAAAGGATCATTATCAAGAGATTGGAAAATATTATGGATATCTCTGAACACATTTTTAGAATATCTATGGAACTAACAAATAAGGGGAATTGAAAGTCACATATCCTAAATTAACTGACCATATTGTGTCACATGATATACCATCTCTTAACACCTTTTCCAGTGATGAAAGTATAACATAATATTTAAGAAATAATGTGGACATACCTACATATTATCATAAATTATATTACCTTTTATGTTGAGTGAGAATGCTTATTTTGGGAGGGGAAGCCCTTACACAGTGACAATAAGATTACCTTGGATAGTTTGGATACCATACCTACTACATTTTATGTGTAGGATTGATAAAACTCATTGAATGAAGATACAATTATTGGCAACATTGGCATTCGTGAAACACATAAGAACTTAAATATGGGGGTTTCCTTGACTCCTAAAGAGCTAAAATAATATACTAAGTTATTAAGATAATATTGAGATATTTTTGCATAGTCTTATGCTAATATTACCAGTGTGTATACATCTATCATGGTTTATAATATTGTCATAATTCATGATGTCAAACCTATGAATCAAAACATTATAAATATGCATCCTCAAGTGGCACTCTTAGTTAAATAATAAATTTAAAATTTACTTAATGTTAGTTTTATTATAACTATTTAGTATTATGAGTGGATTTATAACATTGTGCCAGTTGGCAAACTAACTAGGTGAATTAGAATATACACAAAAACACAATATACACAATATCAAAGGGACATGACATTCGATAAAATAAAGTACATGATAGCTCTGGAAAGTATAATAAAATATAAAATCATGTGCATGACTTAAGAAAAATATTTGAAGTATTAAGACAATGCCAAGTACGATTACACCATAAAAAGTGTTTTTTTGGTGTCACCTCAGATAAGTTGTCATGTTCCATTATTTTGAAAAGAGGTATAGAATTAGATTGAATTAAAGTATAATAAATTATTATGATGCCTCCTCTTAATAACCTCAAACATCTAAGGAGTTTACAAGGAAAAAATATATGAATTAGAAGATTTTTTTCTCAACTTGCTGGTATGACCCAATCATTTGTTGGACTTTTATGGAAAATTGCTTAGTTTGAATGGGATGACAAATTTTAAATATATTACAATGCAATCAAATAATATCTATCTAAATCTCTATTTATGATGCCACTTATATGAGATCAATTATTCTTCCAATATATTTTTGCCACATAACATGTTTTGGGATATTTACTTAGACAACATGATGGTGACAATAAAGGAGTAATCATTTACATCAATAAAACTTTTTTGGATTTTGAAACAAGTTAAAAATAGTGGAAAAGTTGTGTTTAGATGTTATGTTTGCAACATATAAACTTAAACATTATATGCTTAACAACAAAACATGTTTTGTTGGCAATATTCTTCATCAATGTTAGACAAAAAATCTTGTATATCACAAAGGCCCCAATTAATTTCACAACATCAAAAATGGTAAAAAATAGACATAATATATTAGTTTCCTCTCTAGTCCTATGCAGCATCATGTAGTGCTTCATGACATCTTCTATGCACCTATATGAAGAGTAGTCATGTCAGATTGATATTGTAATGTATATATGGAATTTTATAATAGTTATGAAGTGAGAAAGAGGTATACGATAAATAAAAGTGTGATATATTTTATATGTAGTGTAAAGATTAAGATAAGATAAAAAATGAAGTGAATATAAGGATAAAGAGTATGACATAATGTAACAAATATTGATATTAATTAAATCATATGTTATGTGTATGGAATATAGGACCCACTTCTTTGATTTTATAAAGAAAAAATATGAAATATATTAAAGTGTGTGTATATATTTTATTTCTTTGTAATATCATCTCCAGCCTAGGTCACTCAATCCATGAAATTAGTGTATTGTATCTAATTTATGTCAACTTTTGGTGGTGCCACCCAAAATTTGGCTATTTTATGTCCAAGGAGAGTAAATTACATTAAGGGAACTATAAGATTTAAAGAAGACAAAATATAAGGATTTTTTTAACACCCACATGCCTCATGTAGGAAATAATACTTCCTAAATTGGTAAAACTCGTATCTAAGGGGCCATACATATATGGGATGGCTTGAGGAAAGAGGGGGAATCTTGAAGAGATGTAAATTACAAAAAATTTGGTCTAATGGTTAGGGCGGATATTTGGAAGAGGATGTAGAAGTCAAATGATAAGAATAAATACTAGTAAATCTCAAGAAGACGAATAAGATTAAAAGAATAGAGGAAAATATTAAAAGAAGAAATAATTGAGAGAGATTAAATGAGACGTGTGTGTGTGTGTGTGTGTGTGTGAGAGAGTGAGAGAGAGAGAGAGAGAGAGAGAGAGAGAGAGAGAGAGAGAGAGAGAGAGAGAGAGAGAGAGAGAGAGAGAGAGAGGGTTATAAAAAACACTTTGAGAGCTATGGAGAGTGCTACATGAACATCAACTAGACATTGTCCATCACCATCGTAAGAGGCCTCATAATAGAGAGAGAGGTCTTAGAGTCATCCATGATAGTGGGATAAGAGATGTCATTTGCCAAATATAGAGAAATAATAGGAGCATCATCCAAAATAGACTTGATCAGGGACCTTATGAGGCTACACCCACCTACCTTTGTCAAGTCCACTAATGGATTTGATGTTGATGCTTAGTTCTCGAGCTTGGCCAACTCTTTTGAGACCAATGTAAGAGTGTGATTGGGTATCCAAATTTTTAGAGGCACAACCAAGATTTGGTTAAATCATAAGGAGTAGAAGATATATATATATATATATATATATATATATATATATATATATATATATATATATATATATATATATATATATATATATATATATATATATATATATATATATAATCATATGGTCAGTCACATAGGATCTCTTTGAGGAGTATTTAGGTCAAGTTATATGCTGGGGAGATTTATATAGGGGAGTATTGATGAGTTTCATGATATTTGATAAGGTAGTGGCATCGTCACTCTTTACCAAGTAAATAGGTTTTTCAAGGGCCTAAATGCAAATCTTGTAGGTGGCATCCTCCTCTCCCTTCAAGCCTTTAAGGTTATCATGGATAAGGTATACTTTAAAAAATAAAATCAAGGTAAAACCCAAGAGGCTTACAAGTGGCTATGAGGTAATATGTAGGCTCATGAAGATGTTATGTCATAGGGCATCCAATCTCAATGAGAAGTGGTTTCTGACTTGGTATTTTTCACCCCTAGGCTTGCACACCATTCACAATAATAGTTTCATCATCATCAATAATGCTACCATCCTCAACATAACTCGCAAAGGGATAAAGGGAATGGTTTGTAGGGTCCAAATAGATAAAGGAGGATAAATACACAATATATAGTGTCAACATAGACTTAACAATTCATATGAGTAGGTTGTTTCATGATATAGGGTGAGCCTAGTAGGGTAGAGATAAAAATTATAGTTCATAATTCATTTGAAGGGCCTTAGATATTTATGCACATAAGTACCCACATATACCTTCTATTGCTGGATAATAGAATGCATCTACATTAGAGAAGATTTTTGGTGATGTGGGTCATGTTCACTACATGTATGTAATAATGGAAAACTATTATGTAGAGCATTAGTCCATGGTCATAAATACCACATGTATGATATAGGGTATTCTAATATCAATGTTGTTTGAATCTAGGGCAATAGATTCATTTCTTTGTGGGTGTGGTTTATAACTTATAGTCTTCAAAACTACCATATACCTTCATATAATACCATTGAGATCATACTTCAAATGCCCAAATTTGGTCACAGGTACTTGACACATCTTACACCACTTAAATTATGCCCAAACACATGACTCTTGTTCACCATTCCTCTAAGCTAGTTATCTACATGCAAGATTGACCCCTCTGTTTGTTGTCACTAATACACATGAATTTCCAATTCAATTATCAAATTGTATTATATCATATCTTAGACTATTCCAACCTTAGGACAATTATCCCTATTTTTTTGGGATAGGTTTGTGTTAGGCAGATAGGTCCATTGTCATAAACTTGTCCACCTAGTGGAGCCTTGTCCTTATGTCATTTAATGGCTATTTTCCAAATTCAAAATATTCTTATAGGTCTTCCTACATATTTTGTAAGGTCGGCTAAAGGGAATTGTCAAAAGGTTTCACTATATAAGGAAATCAAACCATCATTTCAAAAGGACTTGATTTCAAGTTGGTATCTATCTATTATACCGCTCCATTGATAAAAGTTACCCTATTCTTCTCAAATTCAATATCAATCACTAGGTGTAGTCTCAAATCAAGCCTAAAACACCTCAAATCAATTCAGGAGCTAACATTATCAAGTATCAAATATAAAATTCTAGTTTCATACATATAGTCAAGGAACACAATTGCACGATCACTTTAGGTGGGAGAACTATGTGTGGTTTGGTTCCTTCTTTAGAGTATCTAGATATGTAAGTAGCGGTGATTAATTAAGGGGGTGACGGGGTCAACTTATCCCATTAGAATCCTCCTCTCATTTTTTCAAGTTTATAGCTCTCATAAGCACCTTTATGGTTTCTAAGGTAAAGATAAGGAAAATAACAATTTATTTGTGGCAATCACAAAATTGAACTCTCAGTAGACACAAACACAGGTGATAAACTTTTCAAAAATTCATTAATCAACATGGATAATTTTACAGTTAATGAACATGATCATCCTACACTATTATCCAGGGAGTGTGAGCCTTTCCAAAAACATCTTTAGATTTTGTTCTTGATTTTGAGTTGTCACTATCCTATTTGACTTTAATTTACACTGTCAAACATTAGTTATAGCCAACTAGAGATCATAAAAGCTGATTATCTTGTATTTGGTTGTACTTAATATTTTTATCATATGCCACTTGTCAATTTGTTTCAGTGAATTATCCCTTTACATACAAATTTCTGATCAAATGTGATATATTATAGTCTAAATAAATCTATCAAGTTTTATACCTATTAAACAACATTCATTTGTTAAATAAAAAATAGGGTAAAACACATACGATGTAGTTTTGGGTATGGATTGGCTCAAAGTACATTGAACTAAGGTTTATTATTGCAACAAGGTTATTGAGTGTTGTTATGAATTTAGGAGTGTGGTAGTCATTTCATGTGTTTAGTGACTCATATATCTTCATGTGATTTCTTTTATGTAGCTTAGGTGCTTATATGGAGTGCATGAAAGGGGTTTTAGATATTCAACATCATTGTGAATGAAAATATGAGGATGAGACCATGGATAAAACATTTGAGGATCATGTTGTTCTTTGGTAGTTTTATGATGTTTTCCCCATTGAATTTTTTGGGTTTCCCTTGTGAGGGAGATATATTTTTGGATTGATCTTATGCCAAAGGTAGAGCCTATCTCTAACACTCCATACAAGATGACCACCCCTAATATTTGTGAGCTAAATATGTAGCTATAATATTTTATTGAGGAGAGACTCATCCAAACTAATTTCTCCCAAATGGGAGCACTTGTTATCTTTACAAATAATGAATATGGTTCTCTTCATCTATGCACATACTACCTTCAACTAAACAAATTAATGGCGAATAACCTGTTGACCAAATTTGACCTTGTAGGTCAAATTAGGACCCCTATAGGTAAAAACCTAACTTTTAGGTGTTTTATGGGTCTAATACATATGTTAAAAGGTGTTTACTAGTTTAATTAATGTCATTTAATGTTATACTAGCGTTCGTACTTAGTCATTTTGAGGTTAAAAAAGGGACATTTAATGAGTTATATGGATTCCTTGGGAAGTGTGAAGGTTACAAAAGGTTATGTAACATGACATGTGTCCTCACATGTCTTAATCAACTATTGTTAACTGAAAGTGGTAGGTAATTCAGAAGAAAAATGAAGTTTTCTTGGAAAAAAAGGTGAGTTTGGTACTTGTACGACCCATGGCGAAGTGTGCCACGTGGGAGAAGATCATGGAATGTATCTTTAGATTCCCATAGATTTAGTTAAAAATTTTTATGTCATTTTCCATGTGTCCTCACGTGTCTTAATAAACTTTTGGTAACTTAAAGTGGTAGGTACTTCAGAAGAAAAAGTAGTTTTCCTAAGAAAAAAGGTGAGTTTGACACTTGTACAACCCATGGGGAAGTATGCCACATGGGAGAAGATCATGGAATGTATCTTCAGCTTACCCAATATAAAATACACATTTTTAATGCTTTTAAAGTGTCAAACTTTGGCTAAAACCATTCTGCTCCTTTTTCACCCTTCTTGGCAAGCAAAAGCAGTCTTCAGGTTCATGCTTAGTACAAACAACCAAAGAGGTTTTAAGATAAATGATTTTTGGAGGTGGTATTATACTCATATAAATTAATTTATATTACAATATTTTAAATAATGGTGTCTTGTGTTTTATGAACCATCCTTATAAAGTTGACTGTGCTTTTTTACTTGTTGTTTCATGCACCCTATAGGTTTTGCTCCATTTTTGGTAAGTCCATATGAACTAGTTGCTGAGGTTTATTCCAGATTATTTTGGATTAATTATATAATTATTCACATGATTTTTTTCATGTTTAAAGGTGTTTGGATGAGTCAAGTATCTAAAATTTGCAAGAAGATACACCTTTCTAAATTACAAGTAATTTTCACCATTTCTTGGAACTTCATGCTTGTTCATGGTTTTAGAGGGTTGTGATAAGTCCTTGTTCATGTTATAAATGTCACTTTTACTCATTTATACTTTAAATCTCACCTCCAAAGAATCATTCTCCTTGAAGTTATAGTCATAACCACACATACAACCAGTCTGCCTTATGACTGTCATACACAATCAACCAGGTGCCATGTAAGAAGGGTCCCAATGTGGAAATGGAGTATGAGAGATGGTTTCAGACTTTGGAATGTATTTATGTGTTATTGGAAGACCATGAATGGGTATTATTTATTTATCAAAGTATATCCTTTGAGTGTATTGACTATTTTATGCTTGTTCCCCATATGCAACTTAAAATGCTCATCTATAAGTGGTATTTTCATGAAACTAATCATGTTGAGAAGGATATTATGAGATTAAAAACATTATAGTCCATTAAAAGAGTCAAATTTAAATCATGTAAGTATCTCAAAAGTCTTTTTAATCTCAAAAAGTATGTATTCTACCAATCTACTAATCCTGACTATCTATGCATCAGAATGCCCACCTACAGGTGGCCTTCACAGGGAATTAAGAGCCACTATGAAGAATTAGATCATAAGATGGAGCTTCCTTGGAAAATAATATGTTATGAGGAGTATTTTAGGCCGTTTTAAAAGATATATTGGTAGATATAAGTAGAACCATGTTCAAAAAACTCAAATGACTGAATTCTGGGTTCAAATCTCGAAAAGGTGAAAAATAAAGCACCTAGAGGTTTTGTTGACATATAATAACATGGTTACAAGATCATTTTATGAATTGTGATGGTTTTTTATTATAGTATCCACATATTAAAATAACTCTAACAAGTTCTAAGGACAAATGAGCAGTGGAGATTGTTTTTTTGGAGATTTAAAGTTGCCAATTTATGATTATTTCTAGGCAATGAAGTCTACAGGCCTGAGTCCTAAGGAGCCCTCACACCTAATGATGAAAATATAGATCATGATAGCATATATGGATAGTTAAAAATGACCTAATATAGCATTCATGGCATAAAAATCATCATGAGAAGCTGGTAAGATAGGTTTTAAAGTCTATTAACCACCTACAGTTGTGCATAACTCCATGGAAGTGCTCACATACAACCAACTAGGCCTAAAAGTGAAAAGATACTTGACTTTATTGATACATGCTGAGTTGTAATATTATATGATAATGTAATTGTGTAATAATAATGGATAAGGTAAAGGATTTATCATTTGAAGCCAAAGCAACTTCTAGGTCTCATAAACATCTAATGACAACCTACAACCAAGCTTAAAGCAAAACACATAGTCTTGTAGGTCAAAGAAAGAAGATATAAAAAAATGTTTTGATGAAATTATAAATTATGGAGCATGATTTTATGAGTGGAATATGTATCATGAATCTATTGAGGACATTTCAAGACCTTACTTTCCTATAAGGAGATGGAGATAGTCTGTACAGTCAACTGTAGGTGAGGAGAAAGTAAACTGAGAAAGGGTGATTCAAGTGATTATCTAAAGCCACAAAAGGTGAAAAATGGGTATATAAAGTGGATAAATTATATTATAATATAAAAATAACTCCTAATCATTATTTTCAAGACTCAAACATGCATAAACACCTACAGGCAGGGTTAACTTACTAGTCAGGCCTGACTAAGTAAAGAAGGGTATTAAGGTGCAAACATAGCTTATGAGGGTTTAATAACATTGTGAACGTCCTTATTATGGTATAAATAACCTTATTATACCATAATGATGGATAAATGATCAAAATAAAGACACTTTCAAGTGCAAAACATAGTCCACATGAAGAATCCTACACAGTCTATTTTCTACAAGCCTGTCTTGGGTTTTGTTGAAGTTGAAGGGTCTATGCTTAGGATAAAGGGTTATATATTGTAAAATAGCACCTTAAAAAACTATATAATCCTCTAAAATATTTAAATTTTTTGAGAAAATAAGGGGAGTGCCCTCTGTTTTGTCTCAGACCTTGGGCACTCCCCTCATGCACAAACCCTTACAGGTTTTGGGGAATGATTCAAAAAGAATCTTTAGAAGTTGATAAGACCTTAAAAAGAGTTGTGTGAAGTTAGAATACATATAGGAAATCATGCTAGGCCAATAATAGATGAAATAATCTAAATAGGGAGGCCTAAAACATGAAAGTTGCAGTCAGACCTAATTGGGCAGGGTTAGGCCGTAAGACCAAATAAGAGACCTATGCCACTTATAGCTCTAATAATGCTTTCAACCTTTTTGGATAATGTTTATGGGATGGAATTATATGTGTTTGAGCTTTTTTTATGCAAATTAAATCATGATAAGATCATTTTGGGTCTTGAACCAACTCAGGCCTGTTAAGCAAGGTTTAGCCCCAATGCCAAATGAGGAGGTCTTTTACACTTCTAGCATGAGATATGATTTAAAACATATTAGAGCACATTAATAAGGTAATTATAGATGTGTTTCATCTTTAACATTATAGGGAAAACATCAAGGAAGTCAATTTTGGCCTGAAAGCAACATCAGGCCTATGTAAGTTGGAGAAAAGAGTTCGATAGGTCAGGTTTAGATGCTCATATCTTTTAGGATGATTTGAATGGAGGCTAGAGGAGATTGGGAAAGTTAGTGGGGGTCCTAAAAATAACATTAGTGTAATTTTTCACCAAATCCAATGTCAGAAATTTATGAATGAACCTTAAGAGGTCAAAACAAGCCTAAACCCTTTTCAATGACTAGTTTGAGGAAATGCAGTTGGAAAACTAATTTGATGGACTAGTTTGACCAGGATGATGGTTGGACATTGTATAAGACTCTTTTAGGATCATCCCCATACTGGATGGAGTGAAAAATATGATTTAATTAACATTTTTTTTTATTGTCTAGGTTTTAGGAGGTTTAAAGAGATGTCAATCATATGGGAGGAAATAATAGGACTTAAGCTAGCTCCCCATGTCAATTTAATGTCTTTTAACATCACCTAGGTGCTTCAATCTAGTGCTTCATATTAGCTAGTCAAAATTGGCATAGTGGACAAGCTAGTGAGAAGGGTGGAAATCTTCAAGTGGTGTGATTTTAATGTGTGTCTGATGCTTTTAAGGATATGAAGGGTCTTTAAAATTATCATCCACTCCCTGAAATAGATTTTTATGAAAAATTGGATCCAATTTTGAGGATAAGTATGTAGGGTACATGAAAGAAGAGTTTTTTTAGATTGTAGATGATGATGGCTCCTTTCTAGATGATTCCAAATGACTAGACTTACAACAAATGCATGGAGAGGTATTTCAAAATCCATCCCTTTCATTCCAATATTAGACCTATCCATAATCAATTTTGGGATGTTCAAACAAGTTCAAATCATGAAGGTAATTTTTTGAGCTAGTTAAGGGAATTTCAACCACTTTACAAGAGTTTGATGACTTGGATGGATACTTGTGCTTCCTAAAATTGCATGGTTCATTCCACATCCTCTTCTCATGCACAAATAATTGATTCTCTTTGATTTAAAAGTTTCCTTGTGACCCTTGGAATTCTCTCTTCTCTTCTCTCTCTTAATTTCTATAAGAAGTAGCCATATTTGGCATTGTAACTCGTGCCCCACCTAATTATTGAAAAGCCTTGCTCATTTGCATACCATTTAATCAATAAGACAACTAATGATTTGCCTTTTCATTAGTGTTCATAATGTGTTCTACTTGAATGTTGGATCTTGCTTAGTGAAGACTATGGATTCCTTTGCATTTTGTCTCTTTCTTTCATCCTATTTGTAGTTGGAAAGATTATTTTTAGAGGGCATGTGAAGTGTTCTAGGAAATGTCAAGGATTGAGTGAGTTAGTTTAATCACTAGTGTCCTTCAAAGCCTCTTTTCTAGTCCTCCTAGCTTTACACATTCATCCATAACCTCATAATGTAACATTGATGTGAGAAGATGCAAATTGAAGGAGTGTATGTTTGGTTAGTCCTTTGTTCTCATGTGTAACATGATATTGGTTGGAAGTCATCATCATATTTGGTGTATCACCTCCCTTATAATAGTTTGATTTTAGTTATATCTCTACCTTTCCCCCCCAAAGTTTAGGTGTAGTTTTAATCCAAAGTGGTACATCAAGGGAGATAGCCCTACCTAGAGATTCACTTCATCCTTAGGCTACCCACAAGCCTAGAGGTGTTTCCATTGTGAAACTTAGATGAGGAGATATTAGGCATCTCCTCAAAAGATGCAAATCTAAGTGATAGCAGTTTTTGGCATGCCTAGTGAGAATCTTAGTCTAAGAGGTTGAAAGATTTTTGGTGTTGTGTTTCAATAATTAACATTTGGAGGCATTTATCAAAGCATCAATAGTGATTCCAAAGATACATCAGTTGGTCAAGTAGCCTACGTTTCCTTTTGAATATTGTTGATAATATATTTATTTGTGTTCTTTCTTTTGATGAGGTTTCATGGCTAATTTTGGTGTTGAGCATTATTTTACACAATTTGGTGAGACATTTCAAAATTATGGCATTCCCTATCAACAATAACAAGTTATTAATTATCCTTGGTGTGATTATTACCAACCTTATCATGATTTGTATCAGACCTATAACTAGCCTTGTCATGAGTTGTATCAGTACTACAATAAGCCTTCTCCATATCTTGCTTCTCCTAGTCAACCTAGTCACTTCTCAAGTCAATCCATTTCCACCTTCAAGTAAACACTCTTGGGATATGAGAGGTATATGGTAGATCTTGACACACAAATGGAATATGGTTAAGAGGTTCCTATTCATCTTATTCATAAGGTGAGAGATGCATTGGAGCTGGTCAAAAGAGAGTGGGCACCTATTGAGAGATCTAATTGGCAAAGGCTCATAAATGAGATGCTAAATGTGAGTGGCCTTATTTCTTCCTTAGAGGATAGTATAATAGTTCATGAAAGGTAGCCTTACCAAACCTATCAACATTCATATCCACTTCCACAAGATTGCTATCAGTCCTACTTGACCCCTACTCATGAGCCCAATCAAGCTTGTCAAAGTCATCCTTTTTAGTTGGAGGAGAGAGTTAAAAAGAGAAACCTTGTGTTTGAATCTAATCTTGAACTAGATTTCAAGTCATCATTTCCATCTCACATTGCATCCCCATCTCAAGGAGTGACCCCTAGATATGATATTCCAAGTTGGAAACAAGGTAGAGAGTCCAAGCCTAAGGAGATCCCAATTTTCTTAAACACTTCATCCACTCCTCAAATTTCATCACCAACTCAAAAGAAGAATTATAATCCTAATATCCTAAACTAAATTAAGATAGTGGAATCATGGGGAAAGAAAGAAGATCAAAACATTTTTAAGGAGTGTGAAATTGAGAATGAAGTTGATCCTTTACAAGTCCCTCCCACCCTTCCTCAAGAGACTCCTTGTCTTCCATGTTAGCCCTCTTGTATTCCTCATCTTCATGATGATGCCTATGAACTTCAAGAGATATTTTTCCAAGAGAACCTATCCAAACAAATTGAAGAGTTGGAGTCAAGGATGAAGTTGTTAAGTCAAGGTGTGATGGAAGGTTTAGACCCAAAAGAAGATCCTATGCCTAAACACACCCCATCTAGACTCCCTCAAGAAAGCGTTTAAGTTGAATCAGATGTGATTGAAGTGATTTTCAATTAGAATCAAGATAAACAAGTTATTTTATCCCAAGGTCTGCCTCCCTTTCCTCAATAGCTCCCAAAAAAATCCCCTATAATGCATTCTCAATCTGATTTTGAGCCCTATGTTCCACTTACACTAACTAGTTCATCTTGTCCTCATTCCATCACCCTTTATCTTGATGGACCTGTGGTATGTGAACATAAAGAAGAACACTTGGTTGAGGAAAATTCAGAACTCTTGCTTGAAGAAAGTGCAACTCCTTGTCAGACTCATTAGGCTAGGTCACCGAATTTCAAGATGCCTAGTCTTGGCATCACCAAAAAAGAGAAAGAGATGGAAGATATTTCAGCCCTTGAGAAGCAAGATCAGATCATGATAGTGGAGATACAATTGGAGAGTCATTAAGAGGTCCCAAATTATGAGGAAGAAGTGAGCCCTTGTGTTGAGTCTTTTTTTTTGGGTGATGATGAAGAATGCCTTCTTTGTGTTGAAGAATAAGTCTTGGATGAATTCTTTTTGGATTATAAAAAAGAGGATGAAAGAGCTTATCTTATTGTTCCCCTTCATGATGCTGATCAAAAATATGATGACTTGTGGTAGTAGTTTGAAAATATTTGAAATGAGTTTGAGTCTCTTAGGGGGTCTACTATTTCATTAGAGTTGATTACAAGTGATGAGCAAGATGACATTATCTAACATGTCATAAATGAGCAAGATGACATTGTCCAACATGTCATAGATGAGAAAGAGCAAAGTCCACATTATCCTTTAGAGGTCAAGACAATTTTTATTGGCTTCAATCTTCAAAAGAATAAAAAATCATTCCTCTTGAAATCATGCCTACAAAAAAGATGAAAATTGACCATGAGATGAAGAGTGGGCAGTAATATGAGGTATGTGTACAAGGCCAAGAGGAATACTTCTACTTTGGATACCTATTTGAAGATGGTCCACTTGAGAGCGTAACAATTGAGGTGCCAATAAGTAGGTATGATCTATCAAGTGTTCAATCTAAAGAGCAACATGTTTGGCATCATGTTTCATCTCATGAAGAAAATGATACAAGGAACTTTCCTTTTGATCCTATAAAGGGAGGGATGCTTAGTTGTTAGTTGTATATAGTTATTTGATTCCTATTTTTCCTAAGTGTCTTGAGCACATCTATGTGTGTGTGTGTGTGTGTGTGTCTTGTTAGTGTGTTTGATTTGCTTGTGTGTCCTTTGTTTTGTGTGGTTGAGGTAGTCAAGTGGTCTTGTATTGATCAAATCTTGTTGTCAAGGTCCTTTTGTTTATATCAAACTTCATATGACTCCCTGATCCAATGGATTGATAAGGCTACTGGTCTAGTTAGTATAATAGACATACTACCCCTATGAGTCACCAATTTGTTGACTAAATTTGACCCTATAGGTCAAATTAGGATCCCTATAGGTAAAAACTTGACTTTTAGGTGTTTTATGGGTCTAATACATATGTTACAAGATGGTTTATAGGTTAATTAATGTCATTTAATGTTATACTAGCCTTGGTCCTTAGTCATTTTAGTCTTTTTAGTCATTTTGAGGTTAAAAAAAGGGAATTTAATGAGTTGTACAAATTCACATGAAAGTTTTAAGGTTACAAAAGGTTATGTCACATTTCATGTATCCTCACATGTTTTAAAAAACTATTGGTAACTAAAAGTGGGAGGTACTTCAGAAGAAAGAGTAGTTGTCTTAAGAAAAAGGTGAGTTTGACACTTATACGACCCATGGGGAAGTGTGACACATATGAGAAGATTATCCAAGCTCAAATACATGTTTGAAATGCTCTAGAAGTGTCAAAATTGGGCTAAAATAGTTCTGCTCCTTTTTCACACTTCTTGGCAAGTAAAAGTAGTCTTCAAGTTCATGCTTAGTATGTACAACTGAAGAGGTTTCAAGAAAAATTATTTTGGGAGGTGGTAGTATAATTATATTAATTCATTTAAATTATAATGGTTTGAATAATGGTATCATGTGCTTTATGAACCATCCTCATGAAGTTGACTATGATTTTCTCGTTATTTCATGCACCCTATAGGTTTTGCTCCATTTTGGCAAGTCTGTACAAACTAGTTGATGAGGTTGATTTAAAATGATGTTATATTCCTTATATAATTATTCCCATGATTTTTTTCATGTTTTAAGGTGTTTTTATGAGTCAATTAGCTCAAATTTTCAAGAAGATACTGTTAGGTTGTGGAGCTAAAAGCTTCAACCTTTGCAAACTAGGAACAGATGGTTGCTGAGTTCTACAGGAACCGGCGTCGGCAGCAGGACCGACGTCGGCAAAATCCAGTGCAGAAGGCCACCGGCGACGGCAGGAAGTCGGCCGACGTCGGCAGAACCAGACTAGCAGGGACCGGCGTCGGTCGCCTGTGTGTTCCCGAAGTGTTCATTTTATGGACAGGTAGTTAAGTGAACAATGAGTTTGCATGTCAAGACCAGCCAGAGTCTTGGGCTGCGAGGATAATTGTCTAAATTAAGAGTCTAAGTTATTGTTTGAGTTAGGGATCTATTTATAGACCCATTGGCATGTATTGTTTAAGGCATGAGATAGAAAGGAAGAGTTCCTTCTAGTTGTAAGATCTATGAGTTGCAGGTTGTTGCAAGCTCATTGGGGATCTACATGTAAGTTTGGTCTTTGAATTGCAGGTTGCAGGTTCATGAGAGATCAGCTTGAAGTGCTATAGAGTGCTTGGTGTACCGGCAGGGTTATTACTGACTGGTTGGTGAGGTGAACACCAATTCTGTGTGTGAGTTGGTTGTTGGGACCGTTTTTGTGTAGGAGAGTGTGTGTGAGAAGAATTACTATACACTTGAGGTGTGGCGAATCTCTGTAAGGTGAAAGAGTGTGGCGGCTCTTTGATGTATTCTTTTCTGTATAGTGTTAATACAAGATAGTGTATTGTCTCTCATATTCTGTGCTATTGGTGAATTCTAGTTACTTGTGTTTCTGGTTATTTCCGCATATTCAATTGCTTATATTTGGTAATCATACTGTGCTCTTTCTGAGGAGCAAGATCCTAACGAGTGGTGTCAGAGCATGTTTGTTGTTCTAGATTCCTGACAAGTGGTATCAGAGCTTTTGGTTGGGATACTAACAGATTGGTGTAGATCTGGGTAGTGTGTTTTGATTACAGGTTACTCACAGGGTTTCTGTTTGAGTGGGAGTTGAGCAATGACAGAAAGCAGTCAACTACGAATGGAAAAGTTCAATGGCAAGAACTACCAATTATGGAGGATGCAGATTGAGGACTATCTGTATCAAAAAGATTTGTACTTACCGTTGGGTGGGGTTGCTAGCAAACCCTTGGATATGAAAGATGAAGAATGGGAGGTTCTTGATCGGAAGGCTCTGGGATCTGTTAGATTGAGTCTTGATTCATCTGTGATTTCCAGCTTATCACAATGTAAGACAACGGTGGAGTTGATGAAATCTTTGGCAAATTTATATGAAAAACCCTCGGCTTCAAACAAGGTATTTCTTATGAAGCGTTTATTTAATTTGCAAATGTTGGAAGGTGGATCTGTTCATAGCCATCTTAGTGATTTCCATGGTTTAGTAAACCAGTTAAGTTCAGTGAATATTGTATTTGATGATGAACTTAGAGCTCTCTTAATCTTGTGTTCATTACCTGAAAGTTGGGAAGGTTTGGTAATGGCAGTTTCTAATACTGTGTCTCCTTCAAAAGTCTTAAAAGTGGATGATGTTGTGAGCGTGATCTTGAATGAAGAGATACGCAGGAAAAGCACAGGGGAATTATCTGAAAATGCTTTGAGTGTTGAAGGAAGAGGAAGGCCAAGAGAGAGGACAGAGCGTGGGAGATCAAGGTCGAAGACAGGCAAAAGATCCAAGTCCAGGTATGGCAGAATAACCTGCTGGAAGTGTGGAAAGCAAGGGCACTTAAAGAGAGATTGCAGATCGGGTGAAGATCATCATGAAGAACATGGAGAAGAAGCAGATGTTGCAGGTTACGTTGCACATGATGCTCTGGTATGTTCTTTGGATAAAGTAGAATCTTGGGTATTAGATTCTGGTGCCTCTTTTCATGCATCTCCACATAGAGAATTTTTTCATGAGTATGTCCAGGGAGACTTTGGAGAAATTTGTGTAGGGGATGGTAAGTCTTGTCAAATTGTTGGCAAAGGCAAAGTGAAGCTAAAACTGCAGACAGGTGACACATGGGTGTTAAAAGAGGTCATGCATGTCCCAGTTCTGAAGCGGAATCTGATTTCTGTTAGAAGTTTGGGTGAAGAGGGTTGCACAGTAACTCTCACAACGGACTCTTGGAAGGTTACTAAGGGTACACTTGTTATAGCTAGAGGTAAGAAAGTAGGTACGCTTTATCTATCTACTTGTTTTACTGATTCTCTTTCTGGGTTATCTACTTCAGCTGTAGATTCAGAGATGTGGCTTGATAGGCTTGGTCACATAGATAAGAAGGAGATGCTGGTTCTTGAGTCAAAGAGTATGCTTTCGGATTTGGAAGGCATGGATCGTGGTTTCTGTATGCAGAAGAAGAAGGTGAGGTTTCTTGAGGAATCCGATGTTAGTGACAAGAACGGGAAAGCCTTGGTTTTCAAGGAGAAAGTGACGGACAGAGTTCAGTACAAGGTGCAGAGGAATTCTGAGCAGAGCAAGGGTGATTTGGACAAGGTTTTGATCCAAAAAGAGCTCGCGGGAAAAAGTCAGGTCTCACAAGAAAAACACAGAGACTGACGTCGGCAGGAAAACCGGCGTCGGTGTCCAGACAGGGACTGACGTCGGCTATGTGCAGCCCGATGTCAGTGACTCGGGGCAGACAGAGACCGGCGTTGGCCAGGGGAAACCGACGTCGGCAAGGAGGCAGTCGCAGGGAACCGACATCGGTCGGATGTAGACTGAGATGTGACCGGCATCGGTTACTGAGATGAATTTTGGGTGGACAGCTAGTTGTCATGGAGTCTCAAGCGCCCATATGGAGGACTGAAGGTGTAAGTAAGTTCTTAAATTCGTCATTTCCCTTCTTTACACTACTTGTTGCTCACTTATGGCACAGGACCAGGAAGTTGTTGAACAAGCAGAACAGGTAGATCCAAGAAACAGTGGGAGCTTGGCATGGATGAGGATGTGATTCCTTGGAGGAGAACCAAACAGGGGTTTTGGGTAGTGTTGCCAGCTGGAAGTAAGCACTGAGAGACGAATGGATGTTGAGGATGAAGAAGAGCAGAAATGGATACGTGAGATGGAAGATCAGGGTATATGATCTTGTTTTAGCTGCAGGGCAATGGAGGTTTGATCATTGTGTTTCTCTTTACCAGGTTGGATAGTATTAGCTACACTATCCTATTTTATGTATGATGTGCTTGTTGCAGGGTTACATATACAGGTATTTCTGAACTAAAGGTAAAGCTAGTTCAGGTGTTTGTCATGGAGAATCTGGGAGCAGCAAGATTCTTTGGCATGAGTGTGATCTAGAGACATGGAGGTCTTGTTGACTTTGTTTCAGGATGATTGTGTGAAGCCGGTTAGCACGTCGATGGCAAGACAATTCATAGAACAGGTGTCTTGATTCACATAGTGAGGTTGAGTGCATGGTATGTACTAAACCTGAGTTTTCCCAAGCAGTGGGAGTTGTCACAAGTTTGGAGTCAATCTGGGAGAGTAATACTGAAGGGCAGTTCAGTGAGACCAGCAGCAGGTGCACATGCTATGCAGGGTCAAGTTCTTTTTCTACATGGTTGTAGATGCGGATGTGGCAGGTAATTTGGATGACAGATTTTGCACCACGGATTTTGTGGTGGGTGGTCTTCAAGAGTGATCTTGAGGAGGGATACAAAGCCAAGGAAACAAACTAGATGGTGTACAGGTACAAGTACAGGTTGCAGCTGTTTATCTCCAAGTGGGAGATTGTTAGGTTGTGGAGCTAAAAGCTTCAACCTTTGCAAACTAGGAACAGATGGTTGCTGAGTTCTACAGGAACCAGCGTCGGCAGCAGGACCGACGTCGGCAGAATCCAGTGCAGAAGGCCACCGGTGACGGCAGGAAGTCGGCCGACGTCGGCAGAACCAGACTAGCAGGGACCGGCGTCGGTCGCCTGTGTGTTCCCGAAGTGTTCGTTTCACGGATAGTTAGTTAAGTGAAAGATGAGTTTGCATGTCAAGACCAGCCAGAGTCTTGGGCTGCGAGGATAATTGTCTAAATTAAGAGTCTAAGTTATTATTTGAGTTAGGGATCTATTTATAGACCCATTGGCATGTATTGTTTAAGGCATGAGATAGAAAGGAAGAGTTCCTTCTAGTTGTAAGATCTATGAGTTGCAGGTTGTTGCAAGCTCATTGGGGATCTACATGTAAGTTTGGTCTTTGAATTGCAGGTTGCAGGTTCATGAGAGATCAGCTTGAAGTGCTATAGAGTGCTTGGTGTACCGGCAGGGTTATTACTGACTGGTTGGTGAGGTGAACACCAATTCTGTGTGTGAGTTGGTTGTTGGGACCCTTTTTGTGTAGGAGAGTGTGTGTGAGAAGAATTACTATACACTTGAGGTGTGGCGAATCTCTGTAAGGTGAAAGAGTGTGGCGGCTCTTTGATGTATTCTTTTCTGTATAGTGTTAATACAAGATAGTGTATTGTCTCTCATATTCTGTGCTATTGGTGAATTCTAGTTACTTGTGTTTCTGGTTATTTCTGCATATTCAATTGCTTATATTTGGTAATCATACTGTGCTCTTTCTGAGGAGCAAGATCCTAACGAGTGGTGTCAGAGCATGTTTGTTGTTCTAGATTCCTGACAGATACACAATTCTAAGTTACAGGTAGTTTTCACTATTTCCAGGGACTTCATGCTTGTTCATGGTTTTAGAGGGTTACGATAAGTCATTGTTCATGTTATAAATGACATTTTTAATCTTTTATCCTTTCAATCTCACCTATAAATAAAAATTCTCCTTGAATTTTTAGTCACAACCACACATACAACCAATCTGCCTTATGACTGTCATACACAGTCAACCAGATGCCATGTAAGAAGGGTCCAAACATTGAAATGGAGTATGAGAGATGGTTTCAAAATTTGTAACATATTTATGTTTCATTGAAGCAACATTAAGGGGTATTATTTAGTTATCAAAGTATATCCTTTGAGTGTATTGACTATTTTGTGCTTTCTCCCCATATGTAACTCATAATGCTCATCTACAGGCGGTGTCTTCATGAAATTAATCATGTTGATAAGGAGATTATGAGCTAAATAATGCTATATTACATTAAATGAGTCAAATTGGAATAATGTAAGGGCATCAAAATTATTTTTAATCTCACAAATATGTATTTTTCCAATC
Organism: Torreya grandis; assembly: GCA_037957365.1. Lineage (NCBI taxonomy): Eukaryota > Viridiplantae > Streptophyta > Pinopsida > Cupressales > Taxaceae > Torreya > Torreya grandis. The sequence continues at coordinate 1,878,261 of JARHVA010000395.1, read as the reverse complement.
TACTAATCTTGACTGTCTGTGCATCAGAATGCCCACCTATAGGTGGCCTTTACAGGGAGTTAAGAAGCCATTGTGAAGAATTAGATCATAATATGGAGCTTACTTGGAGTCTTAATGTGTTATGAGGAGCATGGAATGAATTTTTAAAATATAGGTTGGCAGATATAACTAGAACCATGTTCAAAAAACTCAAATGACTGAATTTTGGGATCAAATCCCCAAAAGGTGAAAATAGAGCACCTAAATGTTTTGTTGACATATAATAACATGGTTACAAGAGCCTTTGATGAATATTTATGATTTTTTATTATATTATCCATATATTACAATAACTCTACCAGGTTTGAAGGACAAATGAGCAATGGAGATTGGTTTTTTGGAGATCCAAAGTTGCCAATTTACTACTGTTTCCAGGTAGTGAAGTCTACAGGCTTGAGACTTAAAGGGCCCTCACACCCAATGACGCAAAGATAGATCATGATATCATATTAGGATAGTTAAAAATGACCTAAGATAGTATTCATGGCATAAAAACCATCATGATAATATGGTGAGATAGGTTTCAAAGTCTAGTAATCACCTACAACTGTGCATAACTTCATGAAAGTGCTCACCTACATCTAACTAGGCCTAAAAGTGCAAAGACACTTGAGTTGGTTGCTAGATGGTGAGTTGTAATCTTACATTATAATAAAATTATTTAATAATAATGGATAAGGTAAAATATTTAGCATTTGAAACCAAAGCACCTTCTAGGTCTCATAAACATCTAATGACAACCTACAACCAAGCTTAAAGTAAAAAACATAGTCTTGTAGGTCAAAGAAAGAAGGAAGACCTAAAACCATGTTTTGATGAAGTGATAAAGTATGGATCATTATTGTATGACTGGAATAGATATCATGAAGCTATTTAGGACATTTCAAGACCTTACTTTCCTATAAGGAGATTGAGACAGTCTGTACAATTAACTGTAGGTGAGGAGATAATAAACTAAGAAAAGGTGATTCAATTGATGATATAAAGCCACCCAAAGTGAAAAATGGGTCTAAAACATGGATATATAATATTATAATATAATAATAACTCCTAATAACTATTTTAAGGACTCAAACATGCATAAACACCTATAGGTAAGGTTAACTTACCAATCAGGCCTGACTAAGTAAAGAAGGGTCTTAAGGTGCAAGCATAGCTTATAAGGGTTTAATATAATTGTGAACGTCCTTATTATGGTATAAAAAAACTTATTATACCCTCATTATGGATAAAATATTAAATGAAAGACACTTCAAAGTGCAAAACACAGTCCACATGAATAATCCTGCACAATCTATTTTCTACAAGCCTGTCTTGGGTTTTGTTGAAGTTGAAGAGTCTATGCTTAGGATAAAGGGTTAAATATTTTAATATATAAAATTTAAAACTTATATAATCCTATAAAATCTTCATATTATCTAAAAAAATAGGGGGAGTTCCCTCTATTTTGTCTCAGACAGAGGGCACTCCCCTCATGCACATACCCTGATAGGTTTTGGGGAATGATTGAAAAGGACTCTTCAAGAGTTGATAAGACCTTGAAAATATTTGTGAAAAGTTTGAATACATATAGGAAATCATGATATAACAAGCATAGAGGAATTAATATCTAAACAGGGAGGCTTAAAACATGAAAGTTGCAGTCAAACCTACTCGGGTAGGTTTACTAATGCCACTTATATATATAGGAATGATTTAAACATTGTTGTATAATGTTTATGGGATGTAATTAGATGTTTTTTATCTATTGGTATGGAAAGGAAATCATGATAAGGTCATTTTGGGTCTTGAACCAACTTAGGCCTATTAAGCAAGGTTTAGGCCTAGTGCCAAATGAGGAGGTCTTTTATAATTATAACATGAGATATGATTTAGAAACTATTGGAGCACATTAATAATGTCATTATAATTGTTTTTAATCTTCAAAATTGCATAAAACATAATTGAAGCCATTTTTAGCCCAAAAGCAACATTAGGCTTGTGTAAGTTTTAGAAAAGAGCTCGATAGGTCAGGTTTAGATGCTCATATCTTTTAGGGGGATTTTCATGGAGGCTAGAGGAGTTTGGGAAAGTTATTTGGGGTCCTCAAAATCACATTAGTGTAATTTTTCTACAACCACAACCTTATAACTTTATGAATGAACCTTAAGAGGTCAAAATAGGCCTAAACCCTCCTAAACCCTTACTAGTGACCAGTTTGAGGAAACAAAGTTGGAAAGCTAATATAATGGATCAAATTTACTATGATGATGATTTTAAATTTTACATGACTCTATAAGGATCCTCCCCATACTTTTTAGTTATATAGAACTATATAGATGGAGTGAAAAATAGGATTTTATTGACAATTTTGTGTATTGTACAGGTTGTAGGAGGTTTCAAGAGATGTCATTCACATGGGAGGAAATATTAAGACTTAATATAACTACCCATGTTAATTTAATTCCTTTTAATAGATCTTAGGTGCCTCAAATAGGTGCTTCATGTCAGCCAGTCAAAACTGGCATAGTGGACAAGCTAGTGAGAAGGGTGGAAAAATTCAAGTGGGGTGATTTTGAGGTGTGTTTGATGATTATAAGGATATGGAGGGTATTAAAAATTATCATATAATACATCCTATATATTTTAATGGAAAAACAAATCCAAATTTGAGGCCAAGTTTGCAGGGTGCATGAAAGAAGAATTTTTTTGGACTACAAATGATGATGGCTCCTTTCCAAATGATTCTAGATGACCAGGACTAAAACCAATACATGGAGAGTCATGTATGAAATACATACCCTTAATTACAATAATTATACCTATCCTTAATTAGTTTTTGGATGTTCAAATAAGTCTAAATCATGAAGGTACTTTTCTAAGCTAGTTAAGGGAATTTCATGACACTTTGCAAGAGTTTGATGGCTTGGATGGACACTTGTGCTTCTTGAAATTACATGTTTCATCCAAAATCATATTATCATGCACAATTAATTTATTATCTCATCTTGAAAAGTGTCCTTGTGACCCTTGGACTTCTCTCTTCTCCTCTCTCTCTCAAGTTCTATAAGAACTAGCCATTTTGACCATTGTAACTCATGCTCCACCTGAGTATGGCAAAGCCTTGATCATTTTCATATCATTTGATAAATAATAATACTAATTTTTTACCTCTTCATGACTGTTCATAGTGTGTTCTACTTGAACGTTTGATCTTGATTAGTGAAGATTATGGATTCCTTTACATGTTGTCTCATTCTTTAATCCTATTTGCAGTTAGAAAGCTTCTTCTTATAGGGCATGTGAAGTGTTCTAGGAAATGTCAAGGATTTAGTGAGTTGTATATTCACTAGTGCCATTCAAATCCTCTTGTCTATTCCTCCTAGCTTTTCACATTCGTCCATAACCTCATAATGTAACATTGATGTGAGAAGATGCAGATTGAAGGAGTGTATGTTTGGTTAGTCCTTTATTCTCATGTGTAACATGCTGTTGGTTAAAATTCATCATCTTATTTGGTGTATCACCTCCCTTATAATGGTTTTATTTTAGTTATCTCTCCCCCCCCCCAAAAGTTTAGGTGTAGTTAAAATCCAAAGTGGTATATCAAGGGAGCTATCCCTATCTAGAGATTCACCTCATCCTTAGGCTACCCATAAGCCTAGAGGTGTTTCATTTGTGCAAAGTAGATGAGGAGAGCTTAGGCATATCCTCAAAATTTGAAATTCTAAGTGAAAACATAACCATTATCTTCATTTTTGGATAGGTGATTTATTTGACCAGATGTGGGTAGTACGAGTATTATCCAAGATTGATTTGAAATTAAGATATCATCACCTAAGGATTATAGATGAAGATATCAACAAGACTACCTTTTAGACATGATATGGGAATTCTAAGTTCATATATACCTTTTAGGTTGATCAATTCCTCTATAATGTTTATGAGTCTCATGAATAGTATTTTCAAGATCTTTCTTGATTATTTTATGTTGATGTTCCTTGATGACAACTTATTCATGGAACGATGAGAAGCATGAGGATCACTTGTGAAAGGTGTTGTAAGTTTGTTGCTTGACTAGTTTGTGTTGATATTAATTGATGACATAAATATCTATTGGAAAAATGAGGAGAAGCACAAGGATCACTTGTGACATATGTCAATTTTGGATAATGATTTGAGGGTAAAAAGAAGAAAAAAATGTGTTTGAATACTTGGAACCTATAGGGGTTTTGGACATTATAAAGCTGTTATTATTTCAATCACCATAGGATTTGGTTAAGTATTTGTTAATTCACATACATGATGGAAGGTTAAATATTACAGGACAATGGTTGAATATTTTGGCTATGTGGATTAGCAAGATAAAAAAATTAAATAATGAAGGAATGAAAATTTGTAGATCTAGGAAGAGGGTTACAAAGATCAAGAGGGTGGAAAATTGATTAGGTATAAATAAAGGGAGCTTGACAGTGGCAATAAATGAACTACCACTAAAATTAATGGAAGTTGTTGCATTAATTATTAGCTCAAGGTTTATTCCAATAGGGAAATAAAATACAATGTCCAAAGAATTTGCTTACATAACATATGAAGTAGCAACAAAAGGGACCAAGTATATCTTTCCAAAGTATATTATTGAGGAGGTGGTAAGCGTATCGAAAAAAAATCATAAAAAAGGTAGTGAGTTTAAGTAGTGGATAATATTTATTATTGATAGAGGAAATTGGAATTCTATAAGAAAGATTTGGGTTTAGACCAATTGTGGGTAAAATAGCAATGAATTATAAGAGGCATCCATGAAAATAAAATAACTCAAAACTAAAAGATAAAGAAGATAATATGGTATGAGCATGTGGATGAAGCATTTAGGGAATAATATATGATGCCAATATAAAATTTGAAAGCATATATCAATTTTGCAAGTTTTTTCATGATGGCACATTATACCTTATTAAGTGTGAAGGGTATTAATAGGAAGTATAAGAGTTGGGTGAAGCTACCATGTGTTTTTAAAATGTAGTATTTGGAAAGTAAATTTGATATTGGTAATTTATTTACCAAGGGTGTATGTGAATATCTCAAAGATTGATGAACTAAAAATTTGTTTTGGGTATAATACTAACCTCTTGGAAAGATAAAGAGATGTCAAAGGATAAATAATAAAATTCAAAAATAGTGGACATCAATCTTGGATTGTTTGTGAAGGTATGAAACATTTAGTATACTATATTGTGCATATTGATAGTGTTAGAAGATAGAATGGGAAGAACACTACTATAAAGACTGATACAAGCAAGGTTGATATAGGGACCCATAGTAATTGATGAAATCATTGCAATATGAGAGATTTTTTTAAGGAAGAATTTTAATTTAAGGAAAATATTACTCATTTTTTCTCGAAAGAAATCCCTTTTATGAAAATAATGTGCCTCCCTATATTTTGAAAGCAACTTATTCAACAAATTTTGAAGCTTATATGAGTCCCAAACTATCGTCCAAGTTGCATACTTTCTACCCGGATTTTAGAATCAACAACCTCCCCTGATATTAAATTTTCCTCCAAAAAATCATTGTTACCTACTTTCACTTGTGTACTTACTCAATCACAATTCCATTTTTAGTATTACTCCCTAGGTTCATGGATCAATGTTCCATCCCCAATATCAACTTACTACCCCTTCTAAAATCCAAAAAAGAGAGATGGAAATTTTTTATTAAGAAACATTAAACAAGAAAACCCCAAAAAACAACAATGAACCACACACAAGAGTATCCTTATAGATAAAAAAAAGTAGGAATCCCCTTAAAACCACAAATGACATCAAAGGAGGATCTTCCTCAAGGTGGAGAACATTTCAGCCATCATTCTCTGAGATCCTGATTTGACTGCCTCTATAAAATCTTCTAAAATATTTTCCATGATATATTTTATTCCTATTTTATTGAATAACCTTTATCTAATAATAGATATGGGTATGCCATCTTCATCTGAGAAATTTTACAAGTCACATTTTCTTCTCCTTTAGCCTTGTGAAGATGTAAAAGTGTACCCTATGGGTCTTTCCCATCACATTTATTCAATGATATATTTTTTGAATTCTCATCCTCAGAAACATAATGATGCATAGGGAGAATGAAAAATAATTTTCAATGACCTTTCCTTTAGCAAGGTTTAAGTTACTAGCCCTCTAAAAACACTTTTTAGGATAGTTTGACAATTATATAAGGTTTCAAAGCCAACTAATTATGGATTCAAGTACCCTTTATCCTCCTTGATCAACATAAAAAATTTTAAATTCAAACTCTCAAGGAAAGTACTCTATTTTCAAGGTTTTTCTCTCTTTTAGGTCTATCTCTAGAAGCCCTTTGAAGTCATTTTTATTGATGGTTTGGAAAATATACAAGGTTAAAAATTAAAAAAAGACCTTTTTGGATACCCATTAAGGGTTAAAATCCTCCTCCAAGTTTTAAGGTCCAAATCTCAATACAAATGTACTAGCTCAACCTATTTACTCTACCAATTAGGCCTCTATTAGGTCTCCTAGGCCTTAGACTAAGTTTTAGCTTTTAAAAGATCCACACATGTTAAAAATTCAAATTAATGTTTGATTAACCTTTATAATGTAAAACCCAACTTCTATGCCAAATTTTGAAGGCTAAGTCACTCTCTAAATACCAAAACCATTAATTTGTCAACACTCTTCACTAAGCCTTTTGTACAGGCTGAGGAAGGTTAAAAGAAAGGTTTACAATGCAATTCAAAGCTTCAAGGACTCATTATGAGTGTAAAATGTATGTTCATCCTTGATTTCAACTTAGATATTGAGATTATTGATTTATACTAAAAAAAAGATTCAAAATTACACAAATCTTACCCAATCAATACACCAAAATAGGGTATAGGCCCATGTAGATAGAATTGTAGTTTCTAGTGAAGATAAAAATTTTCATGAAGTTATGAGATTGTACACAAGATGTATTTAATTATTAATATTTTTATAATACCTTTACAACATGAATATCATTATATGCATACAAGAACCTTCTTTACTCCACAATAACTGATAGTAATAGGACAAAATTATTCCAAGTTTGGTTTCCTACTTGTTCTACTTGTAGGTGATCAAATATTACTTAAAACACACACACACACACACACACACACACACACACACACACACACACACACACACACACACACACACACACACACACACACACACACACACACACACACACATTTATTTTGAATGATCAATGAATCCATACTTATCAATATGCACTCTCAATCAAAACATTGCACAAAACTATTTTCATGCATTGGTATTCAAATTCCTCAATGTGCATACACATAATTTTGAAGAAAATCATCCTTTTCTTGTGCTCAGAGCTTATTCTTCATTTCTTGGAGCTAAAAATTCATCTATTATCTTTCAAAATAATTAATTTTAAGTCTTTCACACATTATATGCTCCTAAAATATCTCTAACCATTTATTTGCTCCCTTATACATAGGCTTTTCAAGAATACCATATAGTCTTGAACTTCCAACAAGTTGATTAACATAGTAAAAGAGAGACCACAAAGGTGGTCACACATCATAAGATATTATAAGACCTAAAAGATAACTATACTAACTAGGAATGAACATTATATCCTAACCAAAATCCAACTAAAGGACTAAAAATCAAGGAAAAGCCTCAAATTTTTGAATATGGTATTTGGTGGGAAAGTGCCAAATTCAAATTCTATGTTATCCAACCTTCTCAAAACACCTAGAAATTATTCCAATGTGAAATTTAAGACATATATGACCCATAGAACTAACTAAGAAAACCAAAATTGATTAGAACAAGCCAAAACTAAAACTAGGAGTAATGCTCCTGCATCATACTCCCAAGGGGTAGAAAAATAGACTCATGAAGTATTATTCATGAGGTCTACAAGAGTATCCCCATGTTTCTTGATCTTTTCTTCTGTCATCCAAGTGGCATCTTCATGGGGATGGTGTTTCTACTTTACTAGATACTGAAAATACTCTTTATTTCTTATTTTTTTAACAATCTTCTTGTTCAAGATGATCTCTAGCTCCTCCTTCTTGGTTGTTGGCACCTGACTTGCCCATTTTTGGAATATTGTACCTTCTCCTCTGGTTGTTTCTTCACTATAATCACCTTTAAATATATATATTATGCAACATTGAAAATGGGAGAGATGCCCACTCCACTAGGAAACTCTATCTTATAAGCATTGTTAGAAAACTTATTTAAAACTTTGTAAGGGCCTATATTTTTCATCTCAAGTTTATCATACTCACCTTTTAGAAACCTCTTCTTTCTCAGATGAGCCAAAACCATGTCACCAATTTCAAAACTAACTTCTCTTCTCCTCAAATTTGCCTATTTTTTGTATTTGTCCACACTTGTCTCTAATTTCCTTTTCACTTGTTCATGTAATTCTTGCATAGTCATAGCAAAATCCTCCCATTCAACACTCCTTTTATCAATTTTGCTCAAGTTTCTCAATTTAAATACCCCTCTTGGTTGCATGTCATACATTACTTGGAATGGAATCATACCAATGCTATTATTGGAAGAGTCATTGTATGAAAACTCTATCTATGGCAGTACCAAATCCCATTGCTTAGGATTATCTCTTGATAGGCACATTAGAAAGTTTCCTAAGATCATGTTAACCACCTCAGTTTACCCATCTATCTGAGAGTGGTATGTTGAACTAAAACTTATATTTTTTTCAAGTTTCTTCCGCAAGGTCTTCCAAAAGTGACCTACAAATTTTATGTCCTTATTAGATATGATGTTTAGTGAGAGTCCATGTAGCCTAACAACCTCCTTAAGAATAACTTTGATATGTGTGTAGATATAGACTAATTTTACCCATAGTTCAAACTGAGTCAACCCACTTGCAAGTTCAAAATTTCATAGGGTATCCTAAGTCATAAAATGGTCACATGGTCATTAGTGAAGTCACATAAGTTGTTTTACCTTGGTCGTATTTGTCTAAGTTGGTATTATGTAATCTTAGGCCATGTGTTAGGTCATTTAATGAAATTGTATAGTTTATGAAAGAGGACATATGTGTCAAATTTTACTCTACCATCCCACATATTAGAAATGGTTAGATAAATTATTTTGAAAATTGACAAATTGTAGGTTCAACATCTAACCAGGAAGATCAACTAAAAAGAGGGTATTTTTAGTTAGTTGTACAGACTACATAGATCAATTGGCATGTGGGAAGGCTTTATAAAGGTCCCTTAAAATCCCAAAAGTAATATCTATTCTCAATAATCTTTTACAACTACAAAAATGGTGAAAACTTATCCCTCTCTCTTATCACTCTCTCGGGCAGGTCAAAGAAGTCAACCAATTTATAGTTAGTACAGTCAGGAAAAGTAGAGTTAAGGTGAATGCACTTGGGGGATGTTATTAATCATAATGAGATATAATTCCGTGGTCATGGTTTTTATATTGATGGTCCATAATTCATGAAAAAACTCTAATACTGCTAGTGACTCCAAGTTTCCTACACATTCCTAACACCTTCAATTTTCTTATTCGATTGCAGTTGTCTACGTGAATCAAGTGGTGTGAACAGTATTTCAAATAATTTTACTTCATTCCATGTGGTTTTAAAAATAATTTGATAAATATGGATATGAATATGAAATCAAGATCAATATCCTTGTGCTAAAAGTGCAAACGCAATGATCTTCATAGCAATGTTTAGTAGTTGCAATGTTTTGATCTTCTGAAATTAGTTTCAAACCAAGGTAATACATTTATTGTCAATATCAAATAGCACGGTGATTAGTTTTTTAATTAAAGTTTTGGTCTCAAGAGTATCATTGATGCAGTATTAGGCCTATGACATAAGTAAAATCAAGAAGCCTTGTAACAATCACCTATAGGACTATGTGAGAGTGTTTATATAGCGTTATCGATAAGTTTGGAACCTCTAAACATTCATTAGATCTCATGTATAATAAAAAACATGGTAGAACCATTGAGAGACCCAATGTTGGTAAGGGAGGGCTAAAAATATAGTCAAAATACATACACAATGAGATCTCTTTGTGATTGTCACCTACAGTCAAGTAGAACTAAGCTTTGAAAAATGTCATTGATGGAGTAAAGAGTTTCAAGGTTGTGATAAGATTCTCAGGATGATAACAATAGGACAGAGTCATTGAAAAGGTCTTGAATGGAGTTTTCAAGTCATCAATATAGTTATGACCACTTCAAGCAAACCTATAGGTACATATTTAAATAAAGTGGCTTAAAGGAAAGTCTTACCCTAACTTCTTTGAAAGACATTTTTGTTCTAGATAGTGTCAATTATTGGTTGAAAACCGTGAGGTCTATGTGACACTAATGTTTTAATTCTTGTGGCTTAGACCTAAATTTAATGTCTAAACATGAGATAAGGTTTCCATTTTAGGAGAAGATGATGGTAGAATTGGTTTTAACTTAGTCAAAATCCTATTAGAGACCCTCAATAACTATAATTCCAAAAAACCACATGAACCTATAACTTGTAGTGACACCTAGTAAGAGGATAGTCGAAGGATGATTATAGAATTATCATGGAAAAGTGAGTTCAACCAATTTTGGAATGGAATTAGTGACATAAATAATAACTTAGGGCATGAAATATAATTTTCAATCATAAATAGACACCTACAATAATCCTAATTTTCTTAAGATGAGTACCTACAGTCTAATACAGTCACATATTAGCTCATGCTAGTGAAAGTTCTTAGTTAACATACAAATATGTAAGATGAATGATCGCATTGAAACCAATATCATAGTGGTGTGATCACACTCTATGTGATTCTTTGAGATGAAATAAATAGATTATATATTGAGCAAACTAGGTTTCTAGACCTCATTCTTGGTCAATCATAACACTGCATATAGTCCTCACAGACCTAGAAGCTAGTCTAGACAATTTGAAGTATAGAGGACTATAAAAGGGTGATCTAACCTTGAAATTTTGTGCATATGGTATTAATGACATAATAAGTACATCCATAATATCACTTTGTCTAGATAAATAGGGGAGATTCCCTCTATTTTATCTCAGATAGGGGCACTCCATAGTCAAGACCACCCTGCAGGGTTAGTATATGAATTTTGGAAGGATAGAATGAAGAGTATTGAAACAATATATAATGAGGTGAAAGTATGATCTAAAGATTAAGGATTTATAAGAAGTATATGTAGCTCTAGGAAACATTCACAGGTGACCATATACTTATATACACACTCCAAGGATATTAGGCTTATAACTAGGCCTAAAGCCTTAGGGTGCCTAACTTGGTTCACGACCATATGAACTTAATAATTATGTTTAGAACCTTCATGGGAGATTTGGGGATGGATTAGACCCATTTTTTTATAGAGATCAACTCAAATTGATCATTTGCAGCCTAAACCTATCTCAGGGGTACTCAGAATGCCTAGAAAGAGCTCAAGAGACATTTTCTTTCGCTCATATCTGTATGGATGAGAAAGATGGTGCCTAAAGAACTTAGTGGTAGTTGAGGATATTCATAAACTCAAATTTTTTGGAATTGTTTTGAAAATTCAACATCTCAATTTTATGAATCAACATTAAGAAGCTAAGAGACCTACAACCCTGTTAAAACCCTTATTTGAACCCAATGGAGAAAAAACTAATGGGAATGCATACATAAGGAATAATTTGAATTTAAAGGCATGTTTAACATGTTTAACACTCTCCTAGGGTCCTCATCATCTAGTTGATTTGTACCATCACTTATATAGACAGGCTAAAATTTGTGTTTTCTAGAGGTTTTGAGGTGAATTATAGGTACAAAGGGTAATTGGTGAATGAAAATTATTAAGGTAGGTATAAAGGGACTTGATATAACTCCTCATACTAATATATCACCTTATTTAAGCATGGAAAATCCTCTGCTAGAATATTCAATATAGGCAGTCTTTAATGGACAGTGAGAAGACAAAGTGACTGCCTAAGTGTGATAGTGAGAAGAGTGATTTTAAATCTTTTGAGGTTTATTTGACAAACCAGAGGACAAATAAGTCTTCAAAAAGTGTCTAACATACATAAAACAAGCTATCTTGAGAAATTATAGGCCACCTAATTGACAAATGTGAAGATTGAAGCCTAAAAGGCTCGTGATGAATGACTGTAGATAGTAAATGACAAATTACAAAGGGGAATTCATCAGTTAGAGAGGTGTAGATGACTACCACTACCTTTTTTAAAAATTCTAATGTCAGGACATACATGGAAATGAATCCTATGTCAGTTATAAGGTAGTTAAAGATAGATAGACTACTCATCATCATGAGGGCAGTTTCAAAGAAGAACCATGGAGTGTTTCTATGCCAACCTCTAAGATATGTCATTTTTATGATGAACACTTGTCATGGAGGAATACAAGACCTATTTTACACTTAATTATCTTGAATTTTAACTAGTTTCTAAGTCTTGAAACTTACCATTGTAACCCTTCCACTTCTCTTCTTCTCTCTCCTCTCATATGCTCTATATATAAAAGCCTTTTTGGATTTTTAATTGATCCACACCTAGTATGACAAAGCCTTGATGGTTTGAATATTATATTTGACTTTGAAATAAATATCTCCAATCTAGTTTTGAGTTCATAGCTTCTTTTCTAAGTCTATGAAGTAGTGCATAGTATAATGACAAGTGATAACTACTATCCTTGTGTTCTCCTTACTCTTTCATGTTTGGTGCAAGTATTTCTCCCTCTAAAAGGTCACATGAAGTGTAGTTAGTGTGTTTGTCTATCTCTAAGTGTAATGAGTAGTATTAGTGTTTGTAATTTGACCTCTTATTCACTCACCTTGAGAAGTGCATTGCATATCACCTCCATGTTTGAAACACTTATGTTAGAGCAATCTAGGATGTTGGGACTATTATTGTGAGTCATTTTTCCTAGTTCAAGTGTATAGTAGTCTAGTGGAGATCAATTTGGTGTATCACCTCATTATCATAGGTTACTTTTGTTTACTTATATCCCTTTTTATCTAATCAAGCAAGTAATGTAGGTGATAAGCTATCAAAGACTAATCTATAGAGTTAGCCCTTAAACCTAGAGGTTTATCTCTACTATAGGCAACCCACATGCCCAGAGGTCATAAAATGTTTCACTCAATTTAGATAAGGCTTGAACAACATCTCTAGGGTGCAAGATTGAGTGACAATAGTATAATCATTAGTATTTTTTAAAGGTATAAAGTGTGACATCTTGGAAAACTTGTCCACCACTACAAAGATAGAATCATAGCCTCGTTGAGTTTTAGGTAGTCCCATGATAAAATCCATACTAGTAGAGTCCCATGGTTTACTTGGGATAGAAAAATACTGAGACAAAGTTGAATTTTGATTTTACCCTTAGAAAATTGAAAAACGTTACATCTTTATACATACATTCTTACCTCTACTTGCATTTTAGGCCAAAAGTAATGCCTAGTGAGTTGTTATAATGTCTTGTCAAGTTTTCCCTCATTGAAATATTTGGCACACATAACTGTATCCCTTTGAATAACAATTGATCTTGTATGATGTAATCCAGCCATGATTCTTTATTCAAGGTAGTTGGATGCTTACAAGCCTTATAAGCTTCTTGAAAATATTCATCACTCTCATACAATTCCTTAAGGGATTCAATGTCTATACTCTCAAGCTGAAATTCATTGATTAGTAACATCATCCTACTTAAAGCATATGCCACCTTATTACGCTAGCCTTTATTATGTTTGATATTAAAAGTGAAATTCTATAAATATTCTATCCATTTTATATGCCCCTAATTGAGCTTGTGCTGATTAGTAATGAATTATAGAGCATGGTTATCTATGAAGATCATAAACTCTTTAGGCATTAAATAATGCCTCCACTTCCTTATGGCTTGCACCATTACATAGAACTCTAAATCCTAAGATGAGTACTTATTTTTAGCATCATTTAGTTTTTCACTAAAGTAGTCTATAGGCCTACCCTCCTGACTTAAGACAACCCCAATGGCTACTCCACTTACATCACACTCTACTTGGAAGACTTTGTTGAAGTCAGTATTGTTAATATGGGGTTTTTAGTGATTTTCTTCTTCAAAATCTGAAAGTTTTTTTTAGCTAATTCAGTCCAAACAAACTTTTACTTATCTCCTCTGATAGTGTTTATGATGGGAACACAAATTCCACTAAAATTCCTAATGAATTTTCTATAAAATCTTGCAAGACCATGAAAAATTCTTACCTCTCCAGTTGACTTGGGATTTGGCCACTTCATCATGGCTTTCACTTTGTCCCTAAGCATTTTTTACACTCATTGAGATATCACAAAGACAAGGTACAACAATTCTTTCTTCATGAATACATATTTCTTGAGATTTATTAGTAACTTCTCCTCTTGTAATATTTTCATAACCAAATTCAAATAATAGGGATGTTATTCTTTGATATGACTGTAAATCAGAATATCATCCAAATAAACTGCAAAAAACATAGCTAAGAAGGGCTCAAGGACTTCATCCATGAACCTCATGAACGTACTAGGTGCATTGGTGAGGCTAAATGGCATAACAAGCCATTCATACAAACCTTAATTAGTCTTGAAGGTTGTTTTCCATTCATCTCCATGTTTGATGCCAATTTGATAATTTCAACTTTTGAGGTTAATCTTGGATAAATATTTTGACCCACTCAAACAATCCATCAAGTCTTCAATCCTTGGGAGAGGAAGCCTATACCTTATAGTAATCTTATTGATCACTCTTGAATATGTGCACATCCTCCAATATCATTTTTATTGGGCACTAAAACTATTGACACTACACATGGATCGAGGCTCTCCTTAACCATCCCCTTGTCTAAAATATCTTTAACTTGCTTTTTGATCTTAGCATTTTCCTATGGTGTCATATTATATTCAACCTTATTAGGCAAGTTTTCTCCTAGAATGAAGTCAATATGATGACTGATTTTTCTCATGGGTGGAAGCTCACTAGGTAATTCATCTGCTATGATATCAACATAGTCCTTTAACATGTCTTGGACCTCTTGAGGCAATTCATTCACCTTGATTGATTTTATGATTTTTCTAGGCTTGAGTAACATTAAAAATCTTAACTCTTCTTCTTTCATTGCATTCACAAACTCCTTTTCACTTAAATTACAATTGAACCAATATTTTGTTCACCATCTTCTTCTTTCATAGGCAGTAAGGTATGGCTTATGCTATCTTTCTCCAAGGTGTGCACATTTCTCTTTCCATCATGTGTTGTCTTCTTGTCATATTGCTAAGGCCTTCCAAGTAACACATGACACATGTACATTGTCATAATATCACAAAGGACTTTATCTTTATAACTTCCAATTTAAAATTCTACCCATTATTGTTCATTAACCAATACTTTCTACCCTTTTTACAACCATGAAACCTTGTAGGGAGGTGTATGGGGAAGTCTTTTTAATCTTAGTTTATCAACCATTTCAACTGAAACTAAGTTATCTATGCTACTTGAATCAATAACAACTTTGCATCAATTACCTTGACACTTGCATGAGATCTTAAAAAGAGTCTTATTTTGTAAAGGCTCCTTCTCATTAGGTGTCTTGATCAACACTCTCCTCATAAGCAAGGATTCACCTACCTCTGGCTCTTCCACATGAGATGGAGATCCAACACCCAACACTCTCCTCTTTTATTTCTTGAATGACCTAATTTCTATTTTTAGTCCTACAACTTCCTACTTGTTGACCCTCTTGACAATCACAAAACCTATGTCCAAAAAATTTATTACACTTGAATCACTTACCTATGAAGCCACTAGATCCTCTTCCTCTGGATGCATATCCACCTCTAAAATATGGCCTTCTAAATCTAAATCCTCCTCTAAGATTAGAAGACTATTCTTGTAAAGTGAAAGATTCTCCATGGTTTTTTTGTGAGTTAATTCTACCTCCTTGCTGATCCCTTCCTTTGTAATCTCTACCTTTGCCTCTATTTTGTTATGTTTGCCTTCTACTAGGCTTGTCTTTCGCTTTCAATGCAATTTGATAACATTCTTAAAAAGTCTTGGGGATAACTAGACTTAATTCATCTTGTAAATTATATCTCAATCCAGTAAGATATCTATCAAAAAAATTCTTATCCTCCTCTGTATGACCTGATCTGATGACCAATTTATGAAAATCCTTTGTATACTCCTTAATACTCATTTCATTTTGCTTCAAAATCTACAATCTCTTAAAGACATTTGTTTCATAGTCTCTTGGCAATAATTTTCCCTTGAACTTAGATACCATCTAGTCCCAAGGCTTAATATTTGACTTCCCTCTCTTTCTTCTTTCTTCTTAGATGAAATCCCACCAAAGGAATGGATGCCCTTTCAACTTTATGTGATAAAACTTCACCCAGTTCTCCTCTAGAATACTTTCATAACCAAATTAGTTGTTTAGTTCTAAAACACAATCAATAAGTTATTCTCCATATAAACTTCCTAAATATGTATGAAGTTATAATTTTTTTTTGGACTCCTATTTCATCACTGCCCTTAGTATTCTCTCAAGACCATGTTCATCACAATCTCGACCTTCTCCATCTTCCTCTTCTGGATCATGGAGTTATTACTCTTTATCACCTTCATCCCCTATTAGGAATCCCCTTATTTGAGTAGTTTCTAATGATACAATCTTGACATCAAGACCAATCCTTAGGTTCTGCAACTCCTCTAATACTATTTGAATATTGGCTCTATTCCTTCTAGGTGGCATCTTGTCTTCTCACTGTCCAAGCTAACCGACTAAAGACTATCAATTCACCATTTATATCTAAGAGTGTAAAACTTATTTAATTATCCTTAGGTAAAAAACCTACTTTGATACCAAAATGATGTAGAGGGATAATGAAAGACAACTTTCAATGACCTTTACTTTAGCAAGGCTTAAGTTACTAGCCCTCTAAAATCACTTTTTAGGACAATTTGAAAAAATTATACAAGGTTTAAAAGATAAATAATTATGGATTAAAATACCCTTTATCCTACTTTATCAACATAAAAAATATCAAATTAAAAATCTAAAGGGAAGTATTTTATTTTCAAGGTTTCTCTCTCTTTTAGGTTTATCTCTAGTAGTCCTTTGAAGTCACTTTTCTTGATGGTTTTGAAAATATAAAAGGTTATAAATTAAAAAAAATACTTTTTTAGATACCCATTAATGGTTTACAACTCTCCTCTAATTTTTATAATCCAACTCTCAATACAAATGTACTAACTCAACATATTTCTTTTACCAATTAGGCCTCCATTAGGTCTCTTAGGCCTTAGACCAATTTTTAGCTCTCACAAGCTCCACACATGTTAAAAATTCAAATTAATTTTTGATTCACATTTATAATGTAAAAAAAAACTTACATGACAAATTTTGAAGTATAAGTCACTCTCTAAATACCAAAAGCATGAAATTGTCAACACTCTTCACTAGGTCTTTTATACAGGTTGAGGAAGGTTAAAAGAAAGGTTTCCAATGCAATTCAAAGCTTCAAAGACTCAATATGAGTGGAAAAGGTATGTGAATCCTTGATTTAAACTTATATATTGAGAGTGTTGATTTATACTAATAAAAATATTCCAAAAATCACAAATCTTACCCAATCAATACGTTAAAATAGAGTATAAGCTTATGTAGACAAAATTATAGGTTTTAGTGAAGATTCATTTTTTTCATGAAGTTATGAGCTTTCAAATAAGATGTATTTAATTATTAATATTTTTATAATACCTTTATATCATGAATATCATCAGATGCATACAAAAACCTTCTTTACTCCACAAGAAACTTGATAGTAATAAGATATAATTCTACCAAGTCTAGTTTCCTACTTACTCTACCTGTAGGTGATCAAATATTAATTAACATATATACATATTATAAATTATAAATGGAACCATACTTATTAATATTCACTCTTATTTAAAACATAACACAAAATCATTTTCATGCATTGGTATTCAAATTCCTCAATGTGCATACACAAAATTTTGAAGAAAATAATCATTTTCTTGTTCTCGGAGCTTCTTGTTCATTTCTTGGAGCTAAAAATTCATCTATTATATTTCAAAACAATTAATTTGAATTATTTCACACATTATATGTTCCTAAAATATATCTAATCATTTATTTATTTTCTTCAACATAGGATTTTCAAGAACACCATATTGTCTTGAACTTCTAACAAGTTGATTAATATAGAAAAAGAGACCACAAATGTGGTCACACATCATAATATATTTTATGACCTAAAATACATCTATACTAACCATGATTGAACATTAAGTCCTAACCAAAATCTAACTAAAGGACTCAAAATCAAGGAAAAGCCTTCAAATATTTGAATTTGGTATTTGGTGAGAAAGTGTCAAATTCAAATTCTATGCTATCCAACCTTCTCAAAACACCTATAAATGATTCCAATGTGAAATTTAAGACATATATGACCAATATAGATAAATAAACAAAACAAAACATACCAAAACTGAAACTAGGAGTGATGCTCCTGCATCACAAAACCCTTTCCATTGTTATAGCTTGAATAACCCTTAAAGTAAGACAAAATAGGTTGCTTGAAATCATCTTCCTCAATAGGTGAACTAGGTACCTCTAAATCTTATTTCATAGTAGAAGGCACAATATTATTTATGGAAAGGATTAATCTTTTTTTAGCATGATCAAGCATACAATCCTTCTTTCTTCTCCAAATAGTTTTCATTTTAGGTTGAGCAAAACCCTTTACCGTAGTAGTGAGATTCTCCAGATCAACTGAATTCAACTCAACTTGTAATGCCCATCATGTTGAGCTATTGTTTCTTTATTGATCTCAACTTAACCATCATATTTAATAATTTTTTTTCTTATTCCTCTAAAGCATTAAGAGATTCAAAAATGAGGTGGGGGATTGGGGTGGAATGGAAAACCTCTCTCCTAATATTTGTTTTGATATCAAAATGTATATTAACTATGGGTCTAGGTTTCCTAACCAAAGGAAAAATACCTTCTCTAAAAAGACTAGGTGTTTCAAGAAGTGTCATCCAAAAGGGGCTAGGCAAGGTGTAAGCGTATGATATTTTCTTGGTAATTGATGATTTGAGTGGACTTGTTATGTTTTTAGAAACAAGGTTTTAGTTAAGAGGTTTGCATAGTTGGGAAAGTCTTTGGAAATGTTTTTAACTTGTTTTTATTTTACAGAATGTTTTTGACTTGAGAATGAAAAGTAACTACTTTTTGGAATTAAATGAATTGAAAGTAAATAATGATAAGCAACCTAAATTAAAGCAAAGTAAAAACTTTATTTTTATTTTTTCAATGGATTTACAATGTATGCAAGGTAAGAGAAAGAGATATACTCTAACTATACAAATTCTAATTTTTATAACTTTTATAGATGCAACCTAGATGAAGCTACGTGTTAATTTTCTTTTTGTGGTTTTTCAATAAAGTGTGAATGCACCTATATGCAAAACTAAAGTTTACACTAACATGTAAATGATTCAATAAGAGGTTTATATTATAAATGGAAAAATACTATTGAGCTCCTAACACTTATTTTACTCATATGCAAGCAAGGCAAACATTTAAAATTCCTAGATTGGATACACACTAGCTATTAACAATGTTTTATTTTGATATTAAAATGATTGTCTAGGTTTTGATTTTCTACTATTTTGGACTGAAAAAAATGTTCTTAATTTTCTCAACATAAGATAAATTAGAATTAAAACAATATCTTTTGTCCACCTCGGCTAATCTAGGGTTACCTAGTGTAATATCCCCAAATGGGATCAAAAAACTTAAATTTGGATTTTTTCTAAATCTAATTTACTAGAAATTATATCATTGATATTTTCAACATTTTTTCACAAACTTATAAAAATAAATCAAATATAATAAATTTATGATTTCAAATACTAAATTCTTGATTTCTATCTTTTACAAATATTTTGAATAAGAATAGTAAAATAATCAATGTGAAACACAAGTGTAACTCTTAAATGAAGTTACCATAATAAGCATCAAGGGTTTTCATCTTTGAGTTTAATTACTAATGAGGGTTTTCATCCTCAAATTCATTATTAGATCTGCTTCCCAAATATGAATATTTATTGAATAAAATATGATCATGCTCTTTTTCCATGAACTGCCCATCATAAATACCCTTCAAGTGGTTTTTTCCTAATGGTGTGACTTCCCAAGGAGTGGCATCCCTCGAAACCTCACATGGGATGAATTGCTTTGGATGTTGTTCCTTCATTGTGGTTCCCCATTCATGATGGATGAATTCATCCTTTGCACTTTCTTTATTTTTAAAAAGGGACATTATAGTCCTCCCTTCCCAAAATTGCTTGTCCTTAAGCAATTATAAGTTAGGATGCTCTAAAATGGTTGCTCCATCCTAAGTGGCATCCTCAACAGGGAAAATTTTCCAACATATCAAGTATTCTTTAATGATTATGTTTCTTAACCTCTTCTCATGAACGTCCAAGGTGGCTTCTAGTATTAAGATTAACTTACCCTTTTCATCTAATGAGGGCAGCTCCATAGAAGGACTAATACGTTGTTTAAGTGATTTTTAGGCATAAAACATGGAAAACATTATGTATTTGTCTGCATTCTGGTAGTTCCAATTTATAATCAACCTATCTTACTCACCTCATGATTTTATATGGGCCATAGAATTGTGGTTTGAGTTTTATAGCTCCAATTTTCTTGATAGAGGACTGCCTATAGAGCTGTAATCATAAATATACCATGTCTCCCACTTCAAATTCCCTTTATATAATATGTTGATATGCATACAATTTTTTTTGATTCTTTTCCTACTAAAGATTTTCCTTAGGAGCTCTAAAGATATTTTGCATTTGTTGGATCAAATCCTTAGCTCCCAAAACTCTACTATCTAAAATGACCAAGTCCAAAAAGAAATTTGCATCATACCCATACAAAGATTTGAATGGTGTCATTCCAACTGATATGTGATAAGAGGTATTATAGGAGAATTCTCCTAAATTCAACAATTTGATCTTTACATTTTATTGTCTTGAGACACAATTACTTAGGTACTCTTCAATCCACTTATTTATTACTTCTATTTAACCATCCATTTGAGGATGATAACTTGTAATTGGGGTCAATTTAGTGCCTACTAGGTGAAAGAGTTCTTCGCAAAAGGAACTCATAAATTTGTAATCTCTATCACTAACAATGTTCTTTGGCAGCCCATGTAATTTAAAGATTTCTCTAAAAAATATTCCAGCTAGCAAGGGGGCATCATACTTAGTGGGAAGTGGAAATAATTGAGCATACATTATAAAATGATCAATAACTACAAAGAGGCAACTCTTTCCTTGAACCATGGGTAACCTAGTAGCAAAATCCATTGAAATACCTTATCATTTTTGAGTAGGAATGGGCAAAGGTTGCAACAATCCTGTTGGAAATTCATGATCTATCTTGTTTCGTTGGTAGGTAAGACATTCCTAAATGTACTTCAGAACTTCACCTTTAAGCCCTTTATAAAAGAACCTATCTCTTATTTTATTACATGTCTTAAAATAGTCTAGATGGCCAGCCAATGGGCTGTCATGAACGACCTTTAAAATTTTATGCTTAATCTTTAATTCTTGTACCAAAAGGTTCCTATTCTTACAAAGAATGAGACATTCTACTACATTGTATCATTTCCCCCTTCTTCTCCTCTAAAAAAAAATTATCTAACTCATTTATGGCATATTTGGTTGTTATTAAAGCTTTCCAATTAGCTGCAATCATAGTCATGGAGCAAAAATATGGGTTTCTTGATTGCATCTACCACATTATTATTTTTTCTTTCATATATTCAATGTCAAAATCAAAGGCTTGGACCTTGATCATCCATTTTTTCTATCTATCATTCAGATCCTTCTGACTTAATAAAATTTTTAGACTGTTATGATCTGTCTTTACCACAAATTTACCACATACAAGGTATTATCAAAACTTGGTTTGTGCGTGCATGATTGCCAACATTTCCTTATTATAGATAGAGTACTTGAATTGATGTTCTTTAAGTTTTATGAATTTGAATGAAATTGGATGTCCTTGATTCTTTGAAAAAAAAACCTATTCCTTCACCTGATGCATCACATTTAAACCAAAATTAGACATGAACTCATTTCTTGTTTAAGTTTATCAAATGGTGATTGAGTAATTTTAGACCAATAAAAGGCTCCCCTTTTTATCAAATTAGTCAAATGGATAGCTAGTATATAAAACCCTTTGACGAACCTTTAGTAGTAAGTGCATAACCCCAAGAACCCTCTTAATTGATCCATGGTAGTAAGATGGGGCCAATTTAATATAGCTTGGATATTTTCTTGATCAATATGCACTCCTTTGTCTTTTGATAACATGCTCCAAGTATAGAATCTCTGACATTCCAAATTCACATTCAGACATTTTAGCAAAAAGGGATTGCTACACCAATATTTATAGCACCATATCTAAATTTTTTAAGTATTCCCCTATGCCTTACTTTATACCAATATATCATTGAAGAAAACCAAAACAAACTTTCTCAAATGCTTACCAAAGATACGATTCATATAAGACTGAAAGGTGGTTAGAGCATTGGTCAATCCAAAGGGCATAACTAGAAACTTGAAATATCCTTAATGATATCTAAATGCCATCTTCCAAACATATTCCTCTCATAGTTATATTTGATGGTATCTTATTTTTAAATAAATTTTGGAAAAAAATAGCTCCATAGAATTCATCAATTCTTGAAATTAGTTATTTGTTCTTAATGGGCTTCTTCTTCAATTGTCGATAATCAATGCACATTCTCAAAGTACCATCTTTATTCTTAACTAAGACCACTAAAGAAGCAAAAGGACTTGAATTTGGCTTAATATGCCCCATTCCTTGTTCTAACTTTTTAGAGCTCACCAAACATTATGTTGCCCATGAAACTTGGCCTTTCCTGAATGTCCTTTCCATCCTCTTGGTTGTAATTACTTGGGGGGGTCTATTATCCATGCCTTGAAGGAACACTTCTCTCCCATCTAATTTAAATTTTAATTCCATGATTTGATAGTTTTGGGTAAATTTCCCCATAGAACGTATCCATTGAACACCTAACACCAAATATGTTTCACCAAGCCTAATACATAGAAATCATCATTTATTTGATGTATTCCTAATGTGAGGCATAGTTATTGAATTTTATGAGTGCATGGAATGGTAAAACCATCAACAATTATCACCTTAAAACTTTTAAATTCTTCTACATTCAAACCCATTTTTGTCACTAGTCCTTCATCAATGAAATTATGGGTGGCCTCACTATCTATCAACAAGGTGATTTTTTGATTTTGTAGACTCCCTCTTACTCTAAAGGGGTGATATCTAGGATCCCCTAAAAAAATGGCAAGATTACCCTCCAATGTTTTTCCCACCCATTCTAGTTCATGTATCATTTCTTTGGATTCAACTTCTTCTTCATTGGATTCACCATCTGAAGCAACTTATATGTAATGGACTTATCCCTTTCCAAGGCAATGGTGACCCAATGATCCTTACATGTGAAGCATAAGTTTTTTATCCTTAGCTCATTTCTTATTTATGACTCCTTACCTGGGTTGGAATCCTCCTGATTGAAAATGCCTTATTTTTTGACCATATGGTGCCATCCTTTGCTGTCCAGAAGTTGGGGTTTATGGCTGTCCACTATTGGCTATTATTGGTTTTAAAAATGGCAGAATTATATTTCTCAACATTGAGATCTTGAAATCTAATGCCTTTTTTATTTCTTCTTAGAGAGAATAAGGATTAAATTCTTTGACTAAACCCCTAAGTGGCTCAATCAATGCTTCTATGAACAATACTACAAGCCTCTTTTCAATAACATTTATAACCATCATGACGAGCCTCTAAAATTCAGCCACATAGTCTTCCACATTACTTCTTTGTTTTAATAGTGCCAATTCTTGAAAATGAATTTTAGGGTCAATTCTATCGAATCTTTCAATCAACCTCCTAGTAAATTCATCATATGATTTAAATAGATCATTCCCTTATGTAATCCACCCATGATACCACCATTCATGACTTTTTCCTTCAAGATGAAGGGTTACAAATTTGATAGCTTCTTCTTTAATCATAGGTCAGAAAGATAAGTAAGTATCCAATTTTTGTATCCATGCTCAATGTGTGCATTTTTTAGAGCCATCAAAAGTAGACAAAGTCAATTTACCCAAAGTATGTTGAATATCTCTTTGAGTAGTTTGGGGTCTATACTCCATCATGGTACCATTTCATTTTCTTTTCATTGTCATGAAATTTATGAGTGCTATTTCCCTTCGTATTCATCTGAAAGGGTTTGATATTCTTCAAAACTAGATACAAGGTCCTCTCCCAATGAATTTTGGGTTTCTTATTCCATAATTGATTCTTCTTTTGAAATAAGTTTAGGTTTAAAATATTATTTTAAAGAACTCATGGTTATTTTTTATGGGAATTGATTATTTTTAGAATTAGAATAACTATTTTCACCATTTTGATATCTATAATTTGGAATAGATTACATTGTGAGAGCTAACCAAGTCATTGTATTTGCCAATTATTCTTGTCCTTCAAAAATTCTATCAATCCATTCATCATCTTGGTTCTTCTCTCCCATATTTGCCCTTTTTTCTCCCTTTTTAGTTTCTTATCTTTGTTAATCTAAACCCTTATTTCTATTTCTCAAATAATAATGGATCTCTTTATCATCACCTTTCATGAAGTTTTCCCTATAGGCTGGTAAGGTAGAAGATCTGATACCACTGTAATATCCCCAAATGGGATCAAAATTCTTAAATTTGTTTTTTTCCTAAATCCTATTTAATGGAAACTATATCATTGATGTTTTCACCAATTTTTCATGAACTTATTAAAATAAATCAAATATAATAAATTTCTAATTTTAAATACTGAATTCTTCATTTTTATCTTATACAAATATTGTGAATAAGAATAGTCAAATAATCAAAGTGAATCACAAGTGTAATTCCTAAATGAAGTTACCACAATAGGTATCAAGGGTTTTTGTCCTTGAGTCTAATTATAAATGAGGGTTTTCATCCTCAAATGCATTATGGGAGATGCTATCCAACTATGAATATTTATTAAATAAAATTTGATCATGCTCTTTTTCCACGAACTACCCATCATAAATATCCTTCAAGTGGATTTTCCCAAATGATGAAACTTCCCAAGGAGTGGAAAACCTTGAAACCTCACATGGGAAGACTTGATTTGGATGTTGTTCCTTCATTTTGGTGCCCCATTCACAAGGGATGCTTTCATCCTTTGCACTTTCTTTATTTTTAAAAAGGGACATTACATCTAGTTGCTTATGTGTGTATGTGTGTGTGTGTGTGAATGAAAAGAGTGCATTTTGAAACTAAAAATTGATTATTTTCAATGGCTAAAATTGTGCAGGTTCTCTTCTAATATTCACTTATGGTTGGATGCAATATTTGTATACTATGAATGGATCTAATGAATTCAAGAAAATAAAGAGACCAACTACTTTTTTTGTTACAAAGACTGGGAAAAGGAAATGATTTTTTTATATCAAATTTACTTTTTTGGGAACATAAATCTAATCTACCACAAAGATAAATTAATTAATCTAATCTAATAAATAAAGTAAACTAAAAACAAATAACTTGCCACATGATCAAGGTGGAGACCAACTGGAAGAATGTAGTATGTGTTGTTACTATCCTCAATATGATATCTCCTTTATCCAGGCAAAGATTTCATTAACTCTTTAACTAGGAAGATGAACCAATGTCTGTTACAAGAGGGGGAAGAATAAGAGAGATAAAATCCTAAATAGAGAGTAGATAATTTATGGTTGGATGAATACATTGCTTGTAAAGAGTGGGTTGTATAACCAATGTAAATTCCTTGCTTGCATTGGTGTAGTCAATCATGAAAACAATAGAATTATATCTTCAAAATAATGGTAACAATCTATGGCTTGTGCAAAGCTTCAAAACTCTAAAAAAGCCATGGAATTTGCATGAAGTAATTTAACTAAGTAAAACTAGGCGTAGGACTTGGGAGGGACCCATAATGATTGAAAATAGAAGATGGAGTGAGATGATCTAGATTGGAGGTGAACTTAAGTCAAAAAAATCAATAACTATAAAAGCAACATGCAAAAATGCATGAAAGAATGAATCTTGGGAGCTAAATTTCTAAGACAATGAGGAGGTGATAGAACCACCCCATTTTTTAAGGGTGGTCATGTAACCACCGTATTCCATGGTATAACCACCATACCAAGTTACAAGATCACCTCACAATTAAAACAAGACCACCCTATTAGGATAGAACCATTGTGACAATTTTAAAATATAGGTAGTGGTTCTACAACTGAGGATGGCAATCTCATCACTTTAAGTGGTGGTTCTATCATGGATGGAAAGTTTTTTTAAATTTATTAGATAGAGGATGTAAAGTCCAGACAAAAATAGACTAAGGAGACTCAAGTAATAAGAGGGAAAATAGGACTAGGTGGTTAGAGAGAACCCTGCTTTGAGCATTCATTAGGATATCACTACATCACTCAATATAATGTGGACACCTAGATTTCCCCTATATATAGATATGCTAATCATGATCCCCCCAATCTCCATGTGGTTCCCTTATCAAATAGATATATAGGGTTAATCATTAATTAGGTGCCCCTTATTTTTTATGGGACCTCTCTCTTGGCCTCATCTATTGATGGTTGGTCTATATATATCTATAAGGGTGCCCCATATATATATAGAGAGGGGATATCCACCACTTACTAATGTTCCTAATATATTATATATGCCCTATCTATATCCTAAATAGACATAAAGGCATAAGGGAAACTTACCAAACATCTCTCATGCATCACTCCCTGATGACTGATGCTATATATGATATCGATAAATCTATAGGGGTAGGGGTGCTATTAGACATACATGATAAATTGATCACTTAATTTTTAAACCAATTTAGCTATGTATATATGGGCACTCAACCACCCCTATCTATATATATAGAGGACAATCTCCCCTTTATGTAGATGAGACTTAATTAATTTATTATATTAATTGATGCCCCGATTTATATATGGGCACTCTCCTATCCATATATACATCTAAGAAGGGTAAGGGGTGCATAGGGTTTGAACCTTCTATATTCAACTTATGGGCCTAACAAGTTGATAAATTACTTGACATTGCTTTGTCATAAATGGGTATGGCCACAATGAATCAATGGCATATCCATATCCCATATCTATATAGGACAGGTCCCTACCAAGTGAATGAATCAATGTGAATCATATTACATACATAATATGATCAGATCATTTAATTGTAACAAATATGAATGAATGATATGGAGGCACCATATTTCATCAATGAACAACAACATAATCATGTGAGCACTCCCCATTATATAGATATATAGTTTCATGGGCATTAGCACAACATATAATTTAATTTGTAAAATATATATTGGCACATTAAACCCACATATGGATTTAGATATAGATTTTAAGTGAATAGAGATAGGGGCCAAGGTATATAATTAAATCATCTATATCTAGTTCACTTTGTCCATTGAATGAGCCTATCAATTATTTAACAAGTATATTAATTATCAAATCTATTACATTATATCCAATATGTATGGTATGAACAAATTGATCCAATATGCATAATGATCGACATGGAAAGAATGATTTGTGTGATGCAGTACATATCCATATCATAGACTATACTTATGTCATATCTATATGTAACATGATGTTGATGTGATAGATAATAGAATTGGTGTGGGTAACATGATGTGATATATAATGCATGCCCTATTGATATGAATTTGGTTTCAACTACTTGACATCATGGAATGGGATTCATTATGTATGGGTTGCATTGGTGTGGTGGGCCTATTGAATATTGTGATGCCATTAACTCTAATTGTATAGTCTTATCCCTTATTTTTGTCTCAAGATAATAACCATGACTCATGACTCATAGACAAATCATCTCATGTGTGTGTATCTCATATATACATGTGACATGATTGAAGATACATGTAACATGATAGATGCATATTACCTATAATATAACACCATATAGATATATGAGGTCGATGTCTTATGTCAATTATTGAGGCACACTTTATAAATATCATGTCCTCATAGTTTAGATAAGAATCAATACAGTGTTGTGTTGATTTTGGCCTATAATCCACATAATCTCAAATAAAAATCTCATAAAAATGTGGTTGGATATGTCTAGGTAACCAATGCAATCCCCGTTTCCCTAGTCATATCACTTTGGCTTGATTTCAAAGTGAATTTGGGTGATTGCACATATATGTACCCCAAATCATCTACATTTATCTTGGGCACCAGTGGATATGTTGATATTGTGTGTATTTTGACATAAGGCACTTAATCACATTAGTGACCCCCACACACAAAATCAAAACCTACATTACCCTATTCACACCACTTTGGCCCAAATTTAAAGTGAATTAGGGTGATCATGCACAAATGTGTCCAAAAATTTCCTCAATTTCCTAGGCCTTAAGTGGATATAGCGTTGTTGTGTCACTTTTGACCTATAGGGGACCTTATCAAAAGTAAAATTAGAATAAGGGGCAGTTGGGTGTGTGAAGGTTCCTAATGAAGCCTAAATTTCCCTAGCTACACCATGTTGGCCTGGATTTAAAGTGCATTGGGGTCATCATACATAAATATGCCTAAAATTAATTGTATTTTCCCTGGCCAAATGGATATGGTGTTGTTATGTTAATTTTATCTTATAAGAGACCTATTGGGCTTGATTCTAAGGTCCACGTAAGTCTAATGAATGAGTAGAGTGATTACATGAACCAAGTAGGACACATAATAATGTAGCTAAAATAAAATTAAACCAAACTACAAGAATATTACACAAGACAAAATAGGAGCCAAAATACCAATCTTTCATTTACTGAAAAAGCTTACCAAGTGAGATGTACATATAGGAGAGTATTGAGTAAATCCTCCACAAAAGGTGGTCAATATACACTCAAAATATAATATTAACTCCTCCATAAAAGGTGGTCAACAAAGCAAAGAATAGAGGAGTAACTCCCATACCTATAACAGTTAGTCAATGGAGTTACTTCCTAGTCATCTGATCAAACTATACACCTAAGCAAGCTTCTTTATGAAAATATGAAAATTACAAGTGAGGGGAAAAATCCCATAATAAATAAATATATAAAAAACAAATAACCCCTACTATAACAAGTCCCATAAGCACAACTTAGGTGGGAAGTGTAAAAAAATGGGTCATGACAACTAAGCCTGATGAGGTACCCATGTACAAAAAAATCTCTCATAAACTAGAGAAAAGGAGAAACCCATAGGGAAAAACCACCCAAAAAAAGAGAGACATATAGAAGAGGCTAGAAGCCCCCCCCCACCCCCCCATAATATGATGTTGTAGTATCTTAGACCTAAAAAAGATCCTATAAGTGAAGATACTTACTCTTTGTGAAAGTTTTCATGAAGATGTTTATTATCTGATCTATCATCTGGTAATATCTTAAATCAATGATGTCCCCATGAATGAGCTATTTAATGAAGTGCATGTGAATATCTATGTGTTGGGTTCACTGATGTTGGATCGAATTCCTATGAATTTGAATATACTCTAGTTGTCATAATAGATTATGGTAGGTCATCTAAACTAGATACCAAACTCTATGAGAATCTACTAAAGCTAGATGTCCTCAATGGTAGATTTGACATCCCCCTTATTCTATACCTCAATAAAAGATAAAGTAATAGCACTATATTTATTTCAGACTAATTAGTCAAACCTGAACCAATGGAGAAACTATAACCTAAAGTGGACTTGTGATTTTGAATATTGCTAGCCTAGTTTGAGTCAGTATAGCCAATCAAGTCAATATTAGTAACAAATTTATAGTGAATCCTAAATCTATGTGTGCCCTAAATTTAGTGCAAGATCATCTTCATTTCTTTCTAGTGCACCTCATGGGGTTCCTACATGAATCTAGAGACTAGGCCCACTACATATGATATGTCATGTCCAGTATGTGTTAAGTAGGTAAGGTTTCCCACAAATTATCGATATAAGTTAGCATCAACCAAAGGTGAAGTATAATTTACCTCAATCTTGGCTTTAAATAGAAAAGGAGTCAAAGTTGGTTTATAATCATCCATGTGAAATTGAGCAAGTAGATCAAGATCATACTTAGGCTATGCAAAAGAGATCCCTAAGTTGGGCTGAGAAATTTGAATCCCAAAGAAGTAATGTAACAAGCCTAAGTCTATCATGGAATATATATCCCGAAGATCCATTTTCACCACTATAATATATGAAGAAAAACTACCAGTGATGAAAATATCATCAACAATAAAGAATAGGAATCAAAAGTGAATCATCCTACTGTAAGAGATAGATGTTTAGATTTGAATGGCACCTAGTGAATCCTATTGAAATAAGGAAGGGATACATTTTAGCATTCCAAGAATGAGGGGCTTATTTGAGGCCATAAATATATTTATGAAGTCTACTCACAAAGTAAAGATCTTTAACAAATATTGGTGGCTACTCCATGTAAATATCCTCCTCAAAGTCACTTTGAATAAATACACTCTTCACATCCATCTGATAAACATCCCAATGATTGGTTGTGATAAAATAAAAAATGTGATATGACAGAGTGCATTTTGGTAAGTGGTATAAAGGTCTCTATATGTTCAATGTCAAGGAATAGTGAGAAACCTAACCACACCTTGAACTTATCAATTAACCCATCTAATGCATACATGGTCTGATATATCTATCTGTATTGAACCATCTTTTTTCCCTTAGGAAGAAGTGCCAATCTGAAGTATGATTCTTGATTAAAGAGTTCTCCTCCTCATGCATAGTAGATCCCGCTTAAGGATGATGCATCCTAAAATGTCCAAGGATATAAGGTAGAGGCATATAAAGCATTTGGACCACTCTAAAACTCTAAACATGCTTGCATATCATATGAAATATCTCCAACCTATGTGCCTACACTATGTGTTTGCCAAACTTAATGTGGAATAGAAGTGGATGAGTCAGGAAAATAATCATCATCCTTTGAAGTGTGTTTAGATATGGATGGATATGAATCCCCATTACTACTCAAGATATTATAACTATAATAAGTGTCTTCAACCTATAGAATGTGCTCAGGCTGATCTAAATCATCTGTATCAAATCAAAGTCAGTCCAATGAAGTGGGATAAGTGTTAAGAGTTGAGTCTGCAAGACTCTCTTGAAAGTGAACACTTATCTTGATGAATAACTCATGTGTGGTTAGATGAAGAAGGTGGTACCCATTGACACCATCTAGATAACCTATAAAGATGCAAGGCTTAATTTGAGGTTTTTGAGCCTTGCATTTCTTCTTTGAAATTACATGCCATAACTAGAGATTTGAAAACCGTAAAGTGATTAATTATGGGTTTCTTGTTGTGTTAATATTTAAATTGAGTTATAGATTTTAAATCTTTGTGAGGAACCCTATTCTGAATGTAGTAGGAACAATTAATGGCTTTAGTCTAATACTGAGGTGCCAATGACTTAAAGTGAATTATACAGGTCACCATCTTTTTCAAGGACCAGTTCTTACGTTTTAAAACTATATTCTATTAAGGACCATAATGAACTATCTACTATAAATCAATCTCATTTGCTATGAAAAACTCCTCAAATCTATTATTGACATACTCACCCCCATTATCATTTCTAATAACCTTGATGCAATTCTCATATTATTTCTTTGTAAGAACTTTGAAGCCTCAAAACTTGTCAAAAACTTCAAAATTTTGTCTAAGGAAGTGGAACCATGTGTACCTTGAGAAATCGTCAATAAATGTGAGAACATATTTAGATCTTATGAAAGATAAACTAGGAAAAGGTATAAATACATCACCGTGTACTAAATCTAATGCCTATGAATCCCTTCTAGCTTTGCCTTTGTCAAATTTCTCTTTGAGATACTTCCCAAGGTGCAACCCTCACAAAGACCCTTAAATAAATGGACTTGAGGTAAGCCTATGACCATGTAATTTTTGTTGAGTTATTCTATGTAGAGGTAATTGAGGTGGCCAAACTCCTCATGCCATAATTTTATAACTCCATTTGAATGAGTAAGCAATGTAGCCAAAGAAGAGTCAGGTGAAAAATGTGAGAAGGTATATAACTTGGCATGGTGATCTACCCTTCCCATTACTACTATAGACTCATTATGAAGCTCCTTGATTATGACTAAATCTTGTGAAAACTCTACCCTCATTCCTTTACTGATGTGAGTGATTTGTTACACTGATAGGAGATTAGTTAAAAGTGATGAAACACTTAGAATATTATTGAATGTTCCTCCATTCATTTCAATAAACCCTCTCCCTATAACTTCTAATAAAGTGTCATCATCTAAAGTGATAGAAGACATGTTATAAAACTCTAAGGAAGAAAAATCAACCTATGAAGAACGCATGTGGTGAAAATCACCCAATTCAATAAACCATGAAGATGTTGAAATTACAACTGGTACAAGAGCCTTGTCCTTTTCTTTTTCTTCTCCTTTGACTTTTACCTTAGAATAATCTTGAGTTGATGAATTCTACTTGATAGACTTAGGAATACCTATGTTGTTATTTTCTATAAGATGAGTTAGGTGTTCAATTTATTTATTCATGCACTTATGTTCATCATGCCCTTTTTTTTCAATAGGCACACTTAACCTTCTCTTTCTTAAGTTTATCATTGGAAGAGGAAGTTTCAGTGTTCATTTTGGTAGAAGTTGATCCTTTCTTCTTCTCTTGATCTTTATTATTTTTCTTCTTATCTTTATTCGAAGCCTTTGTATTCCAATTCTTAGCAATTAAGGCTTAAAGTTTTATGGACTTCAATGTGCCCATTTGTATTAACTTGTGTTCCTCCTGAGTCAAGTCAACAATAAAGGCATCTAAAGAGGGTGTTTTTCATGTAGTGCCTAGAGCACTTTTAGTGGCATGGAAAGTAAAGATAAAGATCAAGTAATTAGGACCCATATTAGAGTGTATAGAAATAATAAGTTAGTCATCTTTATTCTCTAGTCCACATTCTTTCAATTTTAATCTCTAATACTTGAACTTGGTGAATTAATCTCATTACATCTTGCTTCCTAAAGAGATTTTCAAAAATGGTCCACACTTCATTGGGTGATTTGGCAAGTCCTATATGAAAGAGGAGATCAGGAGACATAGAAAGACATGATAACCCATAAGATTCATCACTACAATTATACCATTTTTTTTTTGGTTTCTATAGTAGGTTTAATTTCTAACCCCATTATATTGTGATGTAAACCTTTGCTCATTCAAATAATTTACATTATGATTTTCCATTCATGATAATTAAATGGTTATAGAGGATTAATTGAACTTGTACCCATTGTGAAAAAATAAATTTGTAGTAGTAGTAGTCGAAGTTGTTGTTTGTTGCAGAAGTAAAATAATTGAAAGAAATATATAATAAGATGCACCAAAACACAACACCTCCCTTGAAATTTATTTTGATCAAACACCCCCAAATTTGTCACTTAATAATTTTAGTGTTTTTTACAAAATATATGAGACCAATGGATGGGACATGAAAAAGCATGTACTTTTGTACAAAATGGTACTGAATTCTAAGTTACCAATCAAAATTTACACAATATATCATTTTCTCATGTTTAATGGCCTATTTTAATTTAAAAACCCTAAAATTTAATTGCACTAATTACATAAAATAGATATAGCCTTACATACATGGTTTGAAATTGAATCAATGACCTCTAAAGAGTAATTTGAAAGTTTTAACCAATCTTTCCATGTACCTCTACATGTGCAACTCAATGACGAATTTCCACTTTTAAGGGCAAAATAAAGAAGAATCTATTTTAATTTTTTTAAAATAAAACATCTATTTTTAGGGTAGAATAAAGATTGTTTGAATTAGCTTTGTGTAATGTCCCCATTTTAGCTCACCATGGTTTATGATTAGTTTAACCTATCATTGGACCTCGTAGGCTAACTCAAATGGTTAGAGGGTCCTTTTTGATATAGATTAGTGTGTTTTCTTTGTCAGAGCTTAGTATGGGTTCAGGTTTGGCCATTTGTTGGACTCAGTTCTTCATACTTACTATTTATAATAAGTCATCATTTCAGGGAGACAGGGTTTCTATTTATAGTAGGGCACTTGAACATGTTATGATTGCAGTGTCGATCCCTTGCACAATTGGTTTAATCAGATAGTGAGGGATTTTCTATTTATAGTGAGTCAGTGGTTGATAGAGAGGGATCCTTACTATTTTTAGTAAGGCAGTTAGATGCACAGTGGACACAATGGGTAACTCTCAGGTTCAGACATAATTGAGATATAATGATTAATTGTGGAGTTATGTTATTTTAATTATTAATAAAGTGATTAATTTGTTAATAATTATTTATAAAGTGCAATTATAATATAAAGTAATAAAAACCACTTTATGTGCAATGGGACCATGACCCACATTTAAGTGATTTTTAAGTATTTTAATTAATATTGATTTGGAGGTTGAATATTAAATTATTTAATAAAGTCAATGTGCACACATTTAATATTATTTTAAATGATTAAAAAATCTCTCAAAGGGGATTGACCAACTCATGAAAAAGTATATTAAGTGGGCCAGCCAAGATTCTTTTCATCCAGGATTTGATATTTGATTTGAAGTTCTTGTATGGAGAAGGATCCAGTTAGGGTTTCTGCCATTATTGAGCCTTTGGGAATGAAAACTCTCATAGGTTGTGAAATTTTGAGCTGTGAAACTATCAACTAAGATTATTTTTGATTGTGGGCTTCACTCAGGAGTCCAATTTGTGCTTCATTGGAAGAATTATTGAAGGCATTCAATTTTGTAAAATTTAATGGCCTATGGCTAAATTTTGGGAGTATGGCAAGGATCAATTTGGTAAAGACATATTCAATTGATTTTTAGTTATTGGCATCTATGGAGGATGATTTATATCTAATTAGAGTTTGAGCTTGCAGTGATTTCCTTCATGGCATTGATTATTTCATGAAAGGTGACTTCATATATGGCAACTATCTAATATTTACATTAGTCACCTATATAAGGACTTAAACCCCATGACTTTCTTCATTGGAACCTCTTTTTGTAAAGATTTCACCTTATCCTTGGAGTGATCCATCATTGGGGTTATGGTGATAAGGTTAGGAGGTATTTAGAGTTGTGTGGAGGCCTCTTCCATTTTATTCTTATTGCAGCATATCAGAGCAAGAGTGGCACATAAAGAGGGATGAATTCATAATTTAATTATGGATTTTCATTGATGATAAGGTTTCCATCTTATCTTAGGCATTTCAACACTTTTACTTTAGGTTCTTTATGTATTTTTCATAGTTGCATCATCATAAATAATCATTGCTTTGTTGCAGCTGTAGGTGCATATTCATATTAGTTTAGTGTTGTACTTAAAAATATTTGTAGGCTAAGAGTCTTAGAATTTGCACATGATTTGTATTCATTTATTCATACATTTAATAAAGGGGTGATAATTTACATATCATACATTTGATGTAATGTCCATAATTATGATTTGTATGCCAAGTGTTTGTGAAAATGCTTTTAGGTTGTAGGTGTGCATTTTTTCTTTAGGAAATTAGGTATTTGCATTTGAAACAGAGTAAAAGCAAGTGTATTTCATTCTTAACTTATGGTTAGATAATTTTGTATTCATTTCAAAACATTTTCACCTTTCATTTAAATCCAAGATCAAGTACAATGAACTGAAACTCATAACAACAAGTTCTAACATTGTATGCAAAGTGTTTGATGATATTCCTTGAGCCTATAATCAACAGTTTGAGGTTAGAATTGTCAAGGGATATTACCCTTTAGAAGAGATAAAATCTACAGACCTTTGGTGCTACTACTTATCTTCATATATCTTTAGCAAAAAATGCCATTTTTGACACACACGTTTGCACTTTGAACCACCACAGAAAGAAAAACCAAAAATGGAGGAAGGCACGACTCAATACATCCAAATGTTTTTGTAATCACAAACAAAACTTCCAAACTACCATAATAGAGATGGATCTCTATCTACATATAAAACCAAAGACTAAACAACTATCCTACAAAACAAGAGATCCACCTCTCCTTGAATTTTTGAAATACTAACACACTTGAGCTCAAAAACATGGGAGATCTAACGCTCATATAGAATTTAGAAATATTAATACAATAAAATTTGAGATTTGAAGTATAACTTAACATCAATAAAAAACCAAACACACAATTACCAGGGTGGATATAATACCATATCAAGGTTGAGTCTAAGGTCCAGGTAAGCTGGATGTACGAGTAGAGTGATCACACAAACTAGTGCACACCATGATGTAACTGAAAGTAAATAAAACCAAAATTCAATAATTATGCACAAGATAAAATAGGAGCCAAAATACGCATCTTCCATTTACTAAAAAAGCTCACCAAGTGAGATGTACATATAAGAGAGTGCTGAGTAACTCCTCCACAAAAGGTGGTCAATAGGACCTCATAATATAATAGTAACTCCTCCACAAAAGGTGGCCAACAAAGCCCAGAATGTAGGAGTAACTCCCATACTTAGAATAGTCATTCAAAGGAGTTACTTCCTAATCATCTGGTCAAAATGTACACCTAAACAAGCTTCTCCATAAAAGTAAGAAAATTCCAAGTGAGGTAAAAAATCCCATAATAAATAAATATGGCTAAAATAAATAACCCCTACTCTAACATGACTTAATTATAAGTAAAATCAACATAACTGAGTGGTTGGCTGCATGCCAATTATTGATGGGACCTACCTTATTCTGATCACACTAATATGGCCTCAATTTGAAGTGAATTGAGTTCATCATGCATGAATGTGTCCCAAATTGTCTATATTTTACCTCATTACAAGTGGATATGGTGGTGTTGTATTAATTTTGGCATATAAACCCTCAAATTTCAAGTAAAAATGACATAAAGTGGTGTTTTGGTGTGTGCGACTCATCAATGTGACCTATGTTGCCCCAATCACACAACTTTGGCTTGAATTCAAAGTGAATTAAGGTGATTGCACATACATGTGTTAGAAATTGTTTTCATTTCCATGGTCACAAGTGGATATGATGTTTTCACTTTTGGCAATAATGGAGATAATTACAAGTAAAACTAACATAAATTGGTAGTTGGATGTGCAAGGGTCACAATGTGACTTAATTCTCCATAATCACACATTTTTTTCTTGAATTTGAAGAAAAATGAGGTGTTTGTGCATAAATGTGCCTAAAATTATTTGCATTTACCTTGATCATAAGTGGATATGGTGGTTTTGTGTCAATTTTTCCATAAAATCAGTATGAAGGGGTGGTTGGGTGTGCATGGGTCACCTATGCAACATATGTTTCTCCATGCACACCAATCTAGCATAAATTTGAATTTGATTGGGGTTACCACACCTAAGTATGGCCCAAATTATCCCTATTTACCCTAGTCATAAATGATTATGGTGTTGTGTTACTTTTTTGCCTATAAGGGACCTAATCATAAGAAAATTTGACATAAAAGAGTGGTTGGGTATGTGTTGGTTTGCAAATTTTAATTTTGATAAAACAAGAACTCCTAAAAATGCCAAAATTCAATCTAGAAGGTGCCAAAACCTAAAAAATCTGTAGAGAGAGACCCAAAATGAACATCGATTGCAAAAGTTACGCCATGAAATCCCTAGTTTCAATACTAAAATCCTGAAAGTGACTAAGTAATGACTAAATTAGATTTTAAAAAACTATCTCCTAAATCGTAAGTTATGCAACTGTGACACCAATTCTAGAAGATTTAGAGTGACCCTAATTTCCTATATTTACTAAAATAAATTTAAAGTATAAGTTGACTCTATATATTTAACATTCATTTTAGTAAACCACACCCCCAACCTTTTAATTGATCACCTTTTTGCATTCTAAGGCTTCATACTTTCATATCTTAATAATGCATACACATTATTTTACAAATGCGTTATAACACATACATGATTTCATATGTGTAATTTCAAAAACATTCTTTTTAGCTTGGAAATGGCTTGGATTCTTGAGCCTAAGGTTTAGACCTAAAAAACACATAGTTGAATCTGAGTTTTCTAATTAAAAATAAGAAAATCCAACTTCTATCATCTTAAACACTATGAATTTCAATGAGACATTTCATAAAATTATTACTAAGACATCAGGCACACTCTCCTCTTTCCAAATATATGTTTTTTTTAAAATTTTGGAATATTTTAAGGTTTCCATCGATGTTTACTACACCAATAAGTTTATAAAATAGATTATGACCTTAGAATACTTAATATGTTGCAATAAACAATGAGTTAGGAATGATGTGCACTTTGTATGTAACAATGATTACCTTCAATAAAAGCCTTCAAGGGGATTCATATGTATATAGATCTCGAATTCGAATTGGGGGACGAATAACATATATAATTTGATCCAAAAATAAATAAACGTGTGAAACTAATGACCCAAAAGAGAAATGTGCCCAAAAGACATCAAAAAAGGCTTCTAGACGATTTCGTCATTTTTGGTCACTACTATTAGATGTTAGTGTTTGTAAAATCTTGTTAAAATTTAGAGTTAGGTAAAATAGGACCAAGGATGCATGTGACATATAAAATGAAGGTGAAATTAATAAAATAAAGTATCACATAGTCAAATGAAGTTGAGAAGATGTTTAAATATTAAGATAAATGCACCAAGTTCTATATTTGTACCTAAGGGATCATACATGAAAATTCTCTTAAAATTATGGTGTAAAAAAGGCTTGAAATTTTTTTGGGTATCTAAAAATTATCCCCTCACCCCTCAATCTATGTTTCATTGGAACTATACATACTAGTTTAAAGGGATAAAGAGAATGCAAACCTACACCGGTGATTTTGAACTTGCATATTTTGTTTCAAAGATGATCTATTGTGTCTTTGTGTTCCTAAAAAATGTGATGTGTAGTTAGATAGATGGATGCCTAAAGTAAAAAGTATAGTCATAATAAGAAATCATAATGATATTTAAAGAATAAATACCATGAAGAATGCTCATGTTGTGAAAAATAGAGATGCCATGGGTCATCAGTTGACCCAATAAATTTGGAGAATGGTGTTTTTAGTTTTGTTCACTTCTTGGATAGGGAAATGGACAAGCTTCCAAGTGGTTTATGAAGTAGTCTGTAGACATTTTATCACCACATAACCTCAATATTACTACTTATTTAACTAATTTTACATTGCCTGAAAAAATGAATCCTATATTGGATTCTCAAAGTAGTGCCAAGGTTATTGAGTTTCAATGAACCTCAACCACACTGACTTATGTAAATAATATTTCACTAATATTATAACTCAAATATGGAAGAAGAGAGACATATATTGGGCTTGCTATGAGTAATGCCAATGTGTTGAGCATTGGTAAACCTCAACTATGATACTTCAATAAATATGAATCAATCGCTACATACAAACTTATAAATTCAAATTTACTCACTTCTAGGTATCATCGACTACATTTTTCAAATAAATAATCATGATAGTGGTCATGTGCCAACAAGATAAATATAAACATGTTCATGTACATGAACATTATTCATGCCCCATAAATTGATGTCAATATGATAACTATAAATGGGTGTGTGTATAAACATTGTTCGTTCCCCATGAATCAATGCTAATTGATAATTGCAATAGTGAAAACATGATTTGTAGTCGTGCTCCCAATCTAGTATAATTAGTGTAAACATGATATAAAATGTTATGCATTTATATCTCATTTATGTTAAACCTAAGAACATGTATCTCATGAGTGCATATGGTTTGCATATGCCCCAAAATGTATATGAATATGTGAATATCTGGGAAA
Source organism: Torreya grandis (assembly GCA_037957365.1). Lineage (NCBI taxonomy): Eukaryota > Viridiplantae > Streptophyta > Pinopsida > Cupressales > Taxaceae > Torreya > Torreya grandis. Next base: position 1,838,093 of record JARHVA010000395.1, on the reverse strand, counting down.
TTGTAACATGTTGGGATATGTGTATATCTATCCCATAACCGATAATTTGAATTGACATCACATCATTTAATCATATGATATATATGAAATATGTGTGACATGTGACCTAATGTATATAAATTTGTATTGTGTATGATATTTTGACCCGATCTATCTCAACTGAACCAATCTAATTAAACCATAGTATATGAGTAACTACATCACTCTGAATATCTATGTGAGATGGAGAATGCTTACTATATACCACCATTTTGATATGAAGGATGAGAATATAGAATCAATCATACCAAAATATTTATATGTGTATACAATTTTAATCATTAGTAATAACTGTATGTAGTAACATGTGAGCCATGTTGAAGGTGAAATTAATGTGCATAATGAATATGATAATATTTGCATTTAGAATTTATTTATTTTGTCTTGATTGGCTCTTGTATAATGTTGCTTGGAATTATTCACATTTTTACTTTTAAGTATACATGTTTGTAATAGTAATTACCCCTGATATATGTGTGATATGTTAGGCATGATTGATTAGGCTGGTATATAGCATTGATAATTTGCAAGGAAATATTAACAATATCACAGTAATTTTTAGGAATGTTGCCTCTATTAATTAGAACTAGGGAAAATAATCATATGAGTAAAGTCACAAATTTCATGTTATTACCTTATCATAAATGTCCATGTAAATATTACCTTGTGGAATAACATTTTCTATGCATTCTAATCCAACTAACATGGAGTGAATTCCATATACAAAAATGGAGATATTGCATGTGCAAGTTTAGGTTGTATTAGTTAGGGAATTGAAAATTGGTAGTTATAGCATAAAGTCATCTCATATAAATAATTTGAATTTCTAATTTTAACAATTGGCAATTAAAATTTGAGATTTGAGTATCAAAAATGCCTATATAACATGATGCAGTACCCAGTCAATTCAAGCATTTAGAGAATGCCATATAGATGAAGCAAATGTCAGATCTAGTATGTGTGAAAAAATGTTGTTTTGAGTAAATTTTGACATTTTGAAAAATTTCCATATTTTCTATTGTCAAAATTTTAACCCTGTAGGATTTTTTTAGATCTGAAGGTAGTCTCCTTTGTGTGATGGTACCATCTAACTCTTGACATTTATATCTAAGATCTTGACATTTTTATCTAGCGTAGGAGTCTATGTTTGACATTTTAATCCGAATATTATGTTTGAGTATGATGGTGGTGTCTATAAATAAAAATAAGCATATTTATGATATATATTTTGTTTTATCATGAATATGACATCATTTTTGTGTGTCATTTATAGAGATATATACATGTGTGTGTGTTTTGCTATGGTAGATGAATAGAGACTGTGCATAGTTTAGAACTTACAGATGGTGATAAGTAGATATTAACCAAGTTTGATTTGAGCAATGATATATAGCTAGGGTAGATTCCATATGATATGCATTTGATGAATACATTTTGTGATAGGTGGAACATAGACACATGCATTTTTTGGCTTCTGAATGGATAAATGACACTCACACTCGAGGATGTGTGGTGGATTTGCATGATGCCTATACTAGACACATAATTTGTATTGGATAGTGTTGAGGGTTTGTGTTACATTCAACAAGTGCATCGATATATGAATAAACATGATCCAGGAGGCCACTACAGGGATTATGATAGCACAATTTTGATTTTAGAGATTGTTATATCAGTGAGGCCATTACAGGGATTGTGATACCATAATTTTTATTTTAGAGATTATTATATCAGTTGTCCCATAATTTTAGAAATATTTATGTATTATTGGTATAAATTATAGTTGTAGATAAAGGTATAATTTCTCTCATACCATATGTATTGCATTATGTGTAATATTGAGGAACATGGCACTATATATTATTAGGGTCATGTAATGCTAGCTCACTTGTATCAAGATTTCTATATATTTCTTTGAGATGACTATGTTAGTGGACTAAGATTGGCCATTTTATTTCATTGTTGGGATTATGAGCACATTGTTATGATATACCCCATTAGAGGTCCTCATGTTAAGTGGGTTTACCCTTAGATATATGTAGTGAGGTGGGTTGGAAAGAGGCACCGAGTTTATAGTACAATGGATTATCATACTATTTTGGATAGGTTGACAAAAGATATGATTACTTGGATCCCATATCGATTTTTTTACAGTAGTTAAGGATGTGACTAAATATAGGATTCAAGTCAATGTCTAGTTACATGATCAATTTCCTGGCATTGTATAGATGTTTCAGTATGAGAGGGTGACACACCAATTTGGTATTAGGAAAGGGGTGCCCTCATATGGGTATCCATGGATTCGTATTTTAAGATTTGTCATTCATCCTAGTGATATAGAGTATATGAGCAACGTGGATCTAGCTTCACTTGTTGTAGGGGATTTAGAACCTCTTATAGTTATTATGGATGCAAATGATTCCAAGTGTACCATAAAATACACACATTAGTGGTTGTAGGTTAGGTGTCCACTACTATTTCACTTATAGCTGAGGATCCATTGGCATGGGCATAGGGTAGAGGAGATGGTGGGGTTGATCAAGTAGTGACACAACTTACAATTACACAAATTGCTTTTACATACCTATTGTGGTAAGTGGTGTTGATCATAAGTATAATTTGTATGAGTGTTTTGTATTTTATAGTTTGTATTTAGTATATTGATCATGTTTATAGAGTTGTTGACATTTTATGTTTTACAAGTGATACTTATTAGTTATCTCTAGTATATGTTGTCATTTAGAATTTTATACAAAACATTTTGGAGGATGTAGTAGGGGGTGGATTATTAGACTAAGTTAATGACATTGCGGATGTGTATTCACACTTATTCTATTAAGTAGTTATTTCAACATCACCTTACAATATATTGGTAGGATATATGGATGAGCTATAAGATTAGTTAGAGAGACAACAGATGCCTCTGAAACTAATTATAGGAAACTTGGGCTAGATCATGATTTCTGAGTATGTCCATCTCTAAGAGGAGAATGTGATATCATTGGAGGAGAGAGGTGGATTGTAAGCTATTTTATCTATATACTGAGTTTTGGAAAGACATAATATGTCTTGATCTCATGGATGTAGAAAGGATGGTGGGGTTTCCTCTAATAGGGATATATATGTTAGGTGTGTGGAGCTAAAAGCTTCACCAAGGAGCACACAAACAGGTTCGGGTCTACACAGACGCCGGCGTCGGTCAGGAGCGACCGACGTCGGTCAGTTGCAGTTACAGAGGCGCCGACGTCGGCAGTATGGTCGGCCGGCGACGGTCACAGGCGAACAGGCAGGAATCGACGTCGGTTACCTGTGTGTCCAGAAAGCGATTTCTGAGGACAGAAGCAAGTGTTTGCATGATGAGTTTGAGTTGTAGACTCAAGCTCGCGTCTCTATTGTTAGCAATATTATTTTTAGAGCCCTTGTTGAAGAGGCTTAACTGTTTGTTGTAAGAGCATGCTCAAGTTTCCTATTTCTATATGTAGGAGAGATCTTCTAAGCTATTGTGTGTGTAATAGAGTATGAGTAGAACATTGTGAATGTTTGAAGGACAGTACTTGAGAGAGAGCTCTTGAGGAATAGAGATCTAGTGAGAGATCTTGTGTGCATCTGAGAGAGGTGTGGAAGAATGAAGTTCTTCATTTGTATTCCTATTGTAAAGAGTTTTTTTAATACAAGTTTTCAGGGTGTTTTCTTGTATATCTTGTTCTGTGCTATTTATCATTTCAATTACTTATCTATCTGATTTATTTCCGCATTCATTGCTTTCACAAGTGTAATCCATTGTTGGTTGATCCCCAACAAGTGGTATCAGAGCTCAGGTTCACTAACAGGTGGTTCAGATCTGTGTAGTGTGTTCGGATTACAGGTTGCTCACAGGGATTTCTGTTTGAGTGGGAGAAGCAATGGCAGAAGAAAGTAAGTTGAGAATGGAAAAGTTTAATGGCAAGAACTATCAGCACTGGAGAATGCAGATAGAGGACTATCTGTATCAGAAGGATCTTTACTTACCGTTAGGTGGGATAGCAAAGAAGTCCAAGGACATGGAGGATGAAGAATGGGAAGTTCTTGACAGAAAGGCTCTTGGGTCTATAAGACTGAGTCTGGCCTCCACTGTGATATCTAATTTGTCACAGGCAAAAACTACGGTAGAGTTAATGACCACGTTAGCAAATTTGTATGAAAAACCCTCCGCTTCAAATAAGGTATATTTGATGAAGCAATTATTTAATTTGCATATGCAAGAAGGTGGATCTGTTTCTAATCACCTGAATGATTTCCATGGTATTGTTAATCAGTTAAGTTCTGTCAATATTGTATTTGAAGATGAAATAAAGGCTCTCTTAATATTATGTTCTTTGCCTGAAAGCTGGCATGGCTTGGTAATGGCAGTTTCTAATACTGCTTCTGCTTCAAATATTTTAAAAGTAGAGGATGTGGTTAGTGTTATTTTGAATGAAGAAATTCGCAGGAAAAGCACAGAAGAGACATTTGGGACATCCGGGAACACTTTAAATCTCGAGAGCAGAGGAAGGCAAAAAGAAAAGAGCAAGAGGAGATCAAGATCTAAGTCTAAGGGAAGAGGCAGATCCAAATCCAGGAATGGCAGAAGGCCACAATGCTGGAACTGTGGAAAGTTGGGGCACATAAGCAGAGATTGCTGGTCAAAGCCTAAGGAGGACAATCAGCACGAAGGAAAGGAAGAGACAAAGGTTGCAGGTATTGTACAGGATGCTCTTATTTTCTCTTTGCATAATAATATAGAATCTTGGGTATTAGATTCTGGTGCATCTTTCCATGCTACCCCTAACAGAGAATATTTCAGTGACTATGTCCATGGAGATTTTGGAATAGTGTACTTAGGGGATGATGAGCCTTGTAAGATTATTGGCAAAGGTAAAGTGCAGCTAAAGATGCAGAATGGCAACACATGGGTGTTGAGGGATGTGATGCATGTTCCTAGTTTGAAGAGAAATTTGATTTCTGCAGGTAAGCTAGGTGATGAGGGTTGTACAGTAACTCTCACAGCAGATTCTTGGAAGGTGACCAAGGGTGCACTTGTTATGGCCAGAGGTAAGAGAGAAGGTACTCTCTATTTGTGTAATTGTGTTACTAACAAATCTCCTTCAGTTTTATCTACTTCAGATGTGGATGCTAAATTGTGGCACTCAAGGCTTGGCCACATGAGTGAGAAGGGGATGTCAATCCTTAAGTCTAAAGGTATGCTTTCAGATTTGAAAAGTATGGATCTAGAATTTTGTGAGCATTGTGTATTTGGAAAACAGAAAAGGGTTAGTTTTCTAAAGACTGGGTCTACTAAGAAAAGGCAGAAGTTGCAGCTTGTTCACACAGACGTGTGGGGATCAGCTCAGGTAGCCTCTATTGGCGGATCACAGTACTATGTTACATTCATAGATGACGCCACAAGAAAGGTATGGATCTACTGTATTAAAAAGAAATCTGACGTTTTTGAGACTTTTAAGATTTGGAAAGCCATGGTTGAGAATGAAACAGGCAGAAGATTAAAGTGCTTGAGATCTGATAATGGTGGTGAGTTCTGTAGTCTTAAGTTTAACTGGTATTGTTACACTCATGGAATCCGAAGACAAAGGACGGTTCCAAGGACACCTCAGCAGAATGGTATTGCTGAAAGGATGAACAGAACTATTATGGAGCGTGCAAGATGTATGAGATTGCATGCAGGGTTGCCCTTAGAGTTTTGGGCAAAAGCAGTTGACACCGCAGTGTACCTGATCAACAGAGGACCCTCTACAGCTCTGGATGGTGGAATTCCAGAAGAGGCATGGACAGGTAAAAAGGTAGATCTCTCATATCTCAAAGTTTTTGGTTGTGAAGCCTTTGTGCACATAGATAAGGAAAATAGAAAGAAGCTTGATGCTAAGTCTATGAGGTGCACGTTTATAGGCTATGGCTCAGATGATTTTGGTTTCAGATTTTGGAATCTAGGAACTAACAAGGTAATTAGGAGCCGTGATGTTGTTTTCAATGAAAGAGTGATGTACAGTGATCAGATAAGGAAGCTAGATCAAGCTGGGCAGAGCAATAATGAGTTGGACGAAGTTATGGTCCAAAATGAGCTCGCGGGAAAAAGAAATAATCACTTACAGGAAAACACAGAGACCGACGTCGGCAGATTTGGAACCGGCGTCGGCAGTACAGAAACCGATGTCGGTCATACAGAGACCGACGTCGGCAGACCAGGCACCGGCATCGGCTAGGAAGAACCAGCGTCGGCCAGTAACAGGTCTACAGGTGGCCGAGGTCGGTCACTGTCAGAAAATTTGGGTGGACAAATTGTTGAGAACGAGTCCAAGACACCAATCAGGAGGTCTGAAAGGGTAAGTAAGCCTCCAATTAGATATTCTCCTTCCTTATATTATTTATTGCTAACCGATGGTGGAGAACCAGAGAGTTTTGAAGAAGCTTTACAGGTGGAGTCCAGGAGTAAGTGGGAGCGTGGCATGGTTGAGGAGATGGAGTCCTTAAGGGAGAACCAAACATGGGACTTGGTTGAATTGCCAGCTGGTAAGAGAACACTGAAGAACAGATGGACTTACAGGTTGAAGGAAGGTGAGGATGGACAGATGAGATATAAGGCCAGATTGGTTGTGAAAGGATTTGCACAAAAGCCAGGTATTGACTTTGGTGAGATTTTTTCTCCGGTTGTTAAGATGAATTCTATAAGGGTTGTATTGTCTTTGGTTGCTTTTGAGGATTTGCATCTTGAGCAGCTAGATGTTAAGACAGCATTTCTTCATGGAGATTTAGATGAGGAAATTTACATGGAACAGCCAGAAGGTTTTGAGGTCAAGGGTAAGGAGAAACTAGTGTGCAGATTGAAGAAAAGCTTGTATGGCCTCAAGCAAGCTCCTAGGCAATGGTACTTGAAATTTGACAGGTTTATGACTGAGCATGGCTACAGTAGGTGTCAATCCGACCATTGTGTATATTTTAAGAGATTTGATAACGGTAGATACATTATTCTATTGTTATATGTAGATGATATGCTGGTTGCAGGATCTCACATGCAGGATATCTCTGAGCTTAAGGTGAAGTTAGCTCAAACGTTTGCTATGAAGGATTTGGGAGCAGCTAAGAAAATCCTTGGCATGAGCATTAAGAGAGACAGAGAAAATCACAGGTTGATATTGTCTCAAGAAGATTATGTGGACAAGGTGTTGAAACGGTTCAATATGCAGGATGCGAAACCGGTAAGCACACCTTTGGCTGGACATTTTAAGTTAAGTAAAGAACAATGTCCCAATTCACATGATGAGGTAGAGTACATGAGTAAGGTTCCATATTCTTCCGCGGTAGGAAGTTTGATGTATGCAATGGTGTGTACTGGACCGGATATTGCCCAAGCAGTGGGAGTAGTAAGCAGGTATATGGCCAATCCAGGAAAGGAGCATTGGAAAGCAGTACAATGGATCCTTAGATATCTGAGAGGAACCAGCAGTAGACACTTATGCTATGGAGGTTCAGATACTTCTCTACATGGCTATGTAGATTTAGATATGGCAGGAGATTTGGATGGTAGGAGGAGCACTACAGGTTATGTTTTTACTGTAGGTGGAACGGCAGTTAGTTGGATATCTAAGTTGCAGAAGGTTGTAGCCTTGTCAACTATAGAAGCAGAGTACATTGCAGCTACAGAAGCTAGCAAGGAGATGATATGGATGACACGGTTCATGGAAGAGCTTGGAAGGGAGCATGGGAGTTGCAGATTGCATAGTGACATTCAGAGTGCAATCCATTTGGCAAAGAACTCAGCTTTTCACTCAAGAACCAAGCACATACAGCTAAGGTACCATTTCATACGGCAGGTATTGGAAGATGGTGAGTTGAAGCTGGAGAAGATCCATACAGACAAGAATCCTGCTGATATGCTAACAAAGCCAGTTACTAAGGAGAAGTTGAATCTTCATTCAACTTCTGTTGGTCTTCATGATTGAGTTGAAGATGGAGGAGCTAGAAGATGTTGCTGTACAGGTACTGGTGCAGCTGGTTTATCTCCAAGTGGGAGATTGTTAGGTGTGTGGAGCTAAAAGCTTCACCAAGGAGCACACAAATAGGTTCGGGTCTACACAGACGCCGGCGTCGGTCAGGAGCGACCGACGTCGGTCAGTTGCAGTTACAGAGGTGCCGACGTCGGCAGTATGGTCGGCCGGCGACGGTCACAGGCGAACAGGCAGGAACCGACGTCGATTACCTGTGTGTCCAGAAAGCGATTTCCGAGGACAGAAGCAAGTGTTTACATGATGAGTTTGAGTTGTAGACTCAAGCTCGCGTCTCTATTGTTAGCAATATTATTTTTAGAGCCCTTGTTGAAGAGGCTTAACTGTTTGTTGTAAGAGCATGCTCAAGTTTCCTATTTCTATATGTAGGAGAGATCTTCTAAGCTATTGTGTGTGTAATAGAGTATGAGTAGAACATTGTGAATGTTTGAAGGATAGTACTTGAGAGAGAGCTCTTGAGGAATAGAGATCTAGTGAGAGATCTTGTGTGCATCTGAGAGAGGTGTGGAAGAACGAAGTTCTTCATTTGTATTCCTATTGTAAAGAGTTTTTTTAATACAAGTTTTCAGGGTGTTTTCTTGTATATCTTGTTCTGTGCTATTTATCATTTCAGTTACTTATCTATCTGATTTATTTCCGCATTCATTGCTTTCACAAGTGTAATCCATTGTTGGTTGATCCCCAACAATAGATGATGTAAATGATATAGATGGCCAGGAGCAAGATACTTAGATTGTCAATTGATATCATTGTAAACACCTATTGGTTATCTATATGATGTAATTTTATTATTTTCATGTTTTGTTTACATATTTTTAATTTATCACCTTCTATGTATTTGAATTTAGTATTTATATATTGTTAATGGAATGCATGAAAATATTTTACTTTGTAAGCACATTACATGTATGTATTAAACTAACCTTTAAAACCATTGGACTGAATCACTTGTGGTGTATAAAAATATTTTGACCAACCATTCAGGAATAAAAATGCACTATAATCAAGGAAAAGTGGTTGATGAGTCTCTTTCATAAATATTCTATATGGTTCCTTTTCTTACTTATGTTGTGTGACATTGTTTACTTGTTTTAACCCTTGATCTTGAACTGCTTGCTTTAAACTTGGTACCCACACTTACATTGGAGATGATGTGAATTTATTTTTCTTTTCACCTGCATTATAATTCTAATATGTAAATAAACCTCCTCAAAAATTAAAATAAAGTCATGTTAACATTATCAAATCTACTCCCATCTATTGTACCCATCATTTTCCAAATGTAACATTGCCTTCTGAAATATCCTTCTATTCATACAATAATGTTTCAACTATCTTAAATCCAAAATAAATTTGAATAGAAATATGCACTATAGCATCCTCATTTATATGTTTCAAATATTTCTCATTGTATTTGAAACTCTTACAAAATCTAATTATACATGTATTTCATTATTTCTTGTGATTAACAACAATGCCTTCTCTATGTTTGCCTCTAATAAATGCTCGAATAACCATTGGATCCTCAAGATGATCATCCAAGGAAAAATCAATCCTTATAGAATGTGAACTAGAATAAGGTCTTCTCCTAGTAATGGCATCCTTAGAATCATGATGGATCATTGAATCATTTATATGAATGTCATGGGATATCTTGGTCTTTATTAGATAAGTAGTAGGAGAATATGGAGATGGGGATCTTGTTGACCTAGTGTCCACTTTTCCAATTGTAATAACCCCTATCATTATTATCATTATTAGTATATTTTGTCACAATACATAAAAATTATTTTCATTATTCCCACTTATAAGATGAAAATTACAAAAATATATTTCCCTCACTCACTCTAGGTGATGGGGAGGATGATAATAATTAGGAGGTAGGTAGATTATCTCTTTTTAAGTAATGTTTTTAGAATAGAGTTTGGTTGATATTTAAAACTATCAAACTTAGGGGGTTGTTTCTTTTTGTCATATGTCCCTTCACTTTGTCTTTTTTGTTGTACACCTTGTCCCTTAATTCTTGATTTTTGATAAGGATTGTAATTGGAATATTTAATTTAGTAGGTGATATAGCTGATTCCACTTCTTTATAAGGAACTTCCTTCTTAGGTGAATGTGGACTTGAATTACTCAATATGGTAGCCTTACATGATTCAAAATTGGGATCAAAGGCATATCTAAAAACATCCATGTATAATTTATCCAAAAAAATTCTCTCTCTTTGAGTGGATATAGAAGAACCTTACTAAAGATAAATTGCTTTTTCAAATTTGAGGGCTGATACATTAGAGAATGTAAAGTATTATTAAATCAAAAGATGTAAATTTTAATGATCTCAAAATGGACTTGATTTTGGTCTTGGAGATATTCCAATTTAATTGAATAACCTTACATTTGTTAAAATAGATAAAATATGTTTTTTAACTTCTTAATATAAGGTAAAGAGACACTACAGAGACTATAGAACCAATCTAAGGCATCTCCTTCTAAAATTTGGTGTAATTTTTTTAATAGTATTCATCCTTCATTACAATATTTCCTAAGAGAGAGTGTATATTGAGTTAAATGATTAATATGATATCAATGGCCATCAACCAATTGGAATTTAGGCATGAAAAATCATTTTGAATAATTGGACTCAAATACAAACCTAGTAATAGGATGTCCTAGTATAACATTATTATTCATATTAACCTTACATGATCTAGCTTATATACCGAGATAAAACACGTGTTTGGAGATCACCTATGGCATGCATCATACAAATGATCTAGCTAGTAGTATTATTAGTGATTTGGAAATATTTATTCATTGGTCTTAGCTCACTACCAACTGTAAACATAGGCATCGTAGAATTATCATAACTATCACTGCATGAAGCATGGAATTACATTCTATATAAATATACTTACAAAAATTGGAATCATTGCATAGCATGGTACTTTCATTATTTTTTGGTTTCTAAAGTAAGAGTAGGATTTGCATCATATTGTATTTCAATAGAAACTTTATGTAAAGAGACATTTTCATCTTTCATTTTAAGAAAATATAGAAATATCACATTTTTTTGCATCATTTGATATTTGAGGAGAGGGGAAATAAATTTCATTTTATTTTGTTTCAATACCATCATTTGTGGAAAAATAAGGAATCACATGAGTATTTTCCAAAGAAAATCTTGTATCACATGCTAATTGAGGTAAAGGCATGTCCACATTTTGTATGCAACTGAGAGTGTCATTATATGTAAACACAGAAGTGCAACGTAAAACATCATTAGTATTGGAATATACATCATCAACACATAGTACTATTGTATGATTATAATTATGTGTAATACTAGAAACATTAAATAATATATGGGGTAATTCATTATGACCTTACTCTTGTATTAGTAAATAATTAATAGAAGAATGCAAAGAAAAAGTGGGGGAACTTAGCTCTTTTATTTCAAAATTAATTTATTCATTTCTGTTTGCACTATATTCATCACTATTGTACCAAACTTATTGATTATCATATTCATAGTCATATTCATTTTCTCCATAATCATATTCCTTGTCTATATAAGTAGCATTGTTAATTACACAAATCTGATTATTCATCCATTCATCATCATAAGAATAAGGCATGCAATGGCTAGAATAAGACATGGAATGGCTAGAAAATAGAAAATTCAAAGGATGATGACTACTAGGGGTTTAATACGGAGTATTTATTTTCAAATTACTAAACCCTAAAATAGTAAGGAGTACAAAAAAAAATCCTAATTTTAATAGACAAACAAACATAGGAATTTGAAGTTTAAGAGATAGAAACCCTAAGCTTGAGGTCACATGTGAAAGAGGAAATCATATTTACAAAAAAAATATAAATACAAAAAATAAAACCCTATGACATAATGATGAAACCCTAAGGAGCCTTAGGGTTTAAGGTTTTATACAATAATTGGGTTTATTAATATGTTTTACATTATTTTTATTAATGAACCCTAATGAGATATAAACTAATAATAATAATTAAGATTACATAATTTAATAAAAAGTAAATGAAGGTTATTTATAACACATGCTAAATATAGAAAAGGCAAATTAATAAAGGAATATATAGTTCTTATCTTATTTTTTGTTTTCTTTTTATAATTTGATTTTGTTCATTTCCATCAAGTGCACTTTGATCATCTATGTGTTCAATCAAATTTGGATTTTACTGTGACATGTATGTAGGATATAACTATCACTTAGTAGTCACTATTGTCTATTAGCATGTTTTAAATCTAAGGTAATTGTCTAGGAGGGTAGAGACCAATTGCTCCCACTTGGATCAATGTGTTTGCATATGTGTTACTTTTTCTATGTTTGGTCACCATTAGAATTACATGAAAACTCTTATACTATTTCTATTTTGATTGAAACCTTAAATTTTACTATATAGATTAATGTTAAAGGGGATGATAGGTGAAAGTGATGGGTTGAGTTGATCTTAGATAACCCTTGTGTCTAAGCATTATCTACACTGCAAATACTCCAAAGAGGGCTCAAACCATAATGAGTGTGTACTAAATCATGTGGAATCAAGTTTAAATGTTATTTTTCTTAGGCCAAACTTTGGTATAAGCACACAAAGTATAATTTTACCTTATAATACCTCATATTTTATAATGAACATTGAGCTAGAAATAATGGGCACTTTGTATGTAAGATTTGTAACAATGATTATCTTCCCTAAATGCCTTCAAGGGGATTTTTATATATAGATATCTCAAATTTAAATTTGGGAACCAATGGAATGAAAAATCCAACCCAAATATAATGAACCATGTGAAACCAATGGTCTAAAAGATAAATGTGCCCAAAAGTCATCGAAAAGAGTTTGCAAATGATTTAATCATTTTCAGTAGCTACTATTAGAAGTTAGTGTCTATAAAAGATGGAACTATCTAAAAGATTAGTAAAGCTTAGAAACTAATAAAATAGGTCCAGGGGAACCTGTGACACAAAAAATGAAGCCAAAATTAATAAAACAAAATATCACACAATCTAGTAAGGTCAAGAAGATGTCAAAGATTAAGAAAAATGTGAAAATAAGTTCCATATTTGCATATGAGGTACCATGCATGCAAAACCACATAAAATCATGGTGTAAACAAGCCATGTAATGTTTTTTGGTATCTACAGAATTCTCACATGTAGGTCTTGTATCAATTGGTGTAAATGTCACTTATCATGGGTAACAAGTAACAAATTTATTATTATCCGAATCAAATAAGTGATCACGTGCTATAAAATATCCAACATCATTTTCATAGTAAACATTATCATATGTACATTGTGTAGATCTAGTAGCCATAGTAACCTATGGAGTTCAATATATGGTAGTAGAATGTGTCACTGTTTTCTTTAGAACATGCAAAACAACTTATATAACTAGCTTATGATGTGACAGACTAGGTAACCTCTGTTGAACTCAAATAAACCTCTAATGTAATGGACATTTTATAACTAGTCTTTGAGGAAGATCAAGTACATATCTCTAATTTTTCATCATAGAATGAACCTATACAAGTTGTATAACAGGTTTTGATGGAGATAGAGGAGCAAATATGTCCAACTAATTAAGAAAATCATATGGAATACCTAGAATTATAACCACTTAGTTGCTATAGATATACTTCACACATTGATGAACTAAAGTTCACCCTAGTATTGGGTAGAACTAAGAACCAAGTATCAAAAATTGGAGGTCATATCATAAGTGGTAACATAATTCCCCCAAGAGGGTTTTTTCTACTTCAGTTGATTCCCTTTATTGTAGTAATCATACCAATCAAATTGATATGTGTATATGCAAAACTAGTAAGCAATGTCATAGTACATATGTTTTCGCTTGACCCATGATCCACCATATCACTATGTATAGGATGCAAATCAATGAAAGTATGTACAAAAAAAGTTGAATTGGTAGAATCATCATCAATAATATCACTATCATCAAATGTGATTATAAGTGTTGCTATATATGTGCTTACAAGTGAATAATAATACCATCTAAAGGATGACCTTCCTTAGTTATAGAAGCATAAGATTTTAGAGAAGGATGTGCATTGTTATTCATATGTACTTGAAGGTTATTTTTGGTGTCTTTTACCACACTACTTGGAAAAGGATCAAAAAATATTTTAAGCTTTGAATTAAGTTATGCAACTAATTCATTCACATGCGTATTAACATCATTAACCTCAATAGTGTTGTCCTCAATCAATTTTTTTATATTATGTCATAATAACATGTATTAATAAAATGTACCACACATCTATGCCAACCTCAATTTACATTGATATAAAATCCCTTAGGTTATGTATTTGATATATAAACCTTCATTGGTGGAGAGAGAGATATGATATTGCACTCAAATAACTTATAGAACACTTTATAAAGAGGTTTTGATAATCATGTAAACTTACTCTTTTGAGAAGCTGATAACACAAGTCTTTTATTAGGTAATGAAATTAATTTAACTATTATTTTAAACTCATTATTAGTATCACTTGATTTATATTTAAAATTTGGTTTGCGTTGAAACTTTTCATTAGAAGATATTGGAGGATTGGACCTATAATTTAGCTTATTAATTACAAGTAACATGACTTCATGATCTTTAACCATACACACATGTCATCAAAATATTGAAAACATTTGATCGTAATATCCTCATGTATAATAGAAAGTAATATTTGATTGAATATGTCTTAAAATTCATTATCATCCATATGATTTGTCATTTTAGAGAGTATAGTCTATGATCATTGTGTATTCACTAATGAAAATTTTGTGCAGAAATTGGGTATGCACTATGATCAACTAAGTACTATTGTTTTATGTTTGTATAGTGGATTATTGTAGCTTAGTCTCTAATACAAACCATCGTGTATGCCCCATATTTTAAGGTGAGTTGTGAATCCTGCATAATAACAAATCTTAGAATAAAGAGTTATGTGAGTGATGTTATAGAAAACATTAAAATTTGGAGTCATAATGATAACATTAGAGATTGTAGCATCATATTGATAATCTAAGTAAAATAGTAATGTATGATACATGTTGAACCAAACATACATAGTGTCATGTATATATAGATGCTAGTGATTAGGCATGTAGTTAATAAATGATCCATATTGAATACTTGAAACTGATATATAATTACTTGGGGAAAATGAATGATATTGATCATGACATCAACAAACTAGGGAGATGCATGATATCTATCACAACATTGTGAATGACACAAATAATATCAAACCAGAGTCATGGCCATGATATACATAAAGATCACACATGAAATCACACAAAACACAAAAAAATTATAAGGGGTTGCATAAAAGGGACATGTTCAAATGACACTCACACACATAGAAACACATGATAAGTCTTTGAGCCACAAACAAGGACATGTTCAAATGTCCACAATCTAGAGCAATGAATACACACAAAGCATGAAGCAAAGAAATAAATCATGATAAGCATGCATGATAGAATGAAATTGATCTACATAATCAATTTGTAACATTAATGTATTCATAGACTCATGTATCTAGTAATATATCAATGTGAAAGTGAGGAAATATAGAAATATGCACACAATGTACTGTATTTTAGTAGGAACAAAAGGGATAATCATAGAGTGAAAATTTGAGTAAAAGATGAGTGAATTTTTGTGTTATAGATAATTTGTAGAAAGCATGTGATTATTTTTTATTTTATAAATTAGATCATGTGTTCACTAGGACAAGTGCGTTGGAATTGGATAAGACCACATAGCATTATTGTTTGGATTAGAGTGATTTTGCCTATATATATTTTCAAGGTCTAAGATAATATCACTACCTGTAACTACATCTAAAAGTGACAAATTGTATGTTTTTTAACTCACTCAAATACACTTGTGAAGCATATTTGATAAAAAAACAAGATTAGATAAGTATTGCATATATTGAAGCACAAATCAACTAATGTAAATGAACTCCACATATCATGCATAGGTCCTAATTTTTTTTGGAAATATTCTTTTAAAAAAAAATATTTTTGACAATGTATATATTTAAAATGAACATACTAACCAATGAATTCTATAAGAGCCTCATAATCAATAGGACATGTATCTATCATAAGAAGGATGATCTCTCACAAATGGAAAATATCATGCCACTATGAATTATCTAGACTCAACTCAAAATGTGAAAATTAATTTGGATCTATAATATAACTGTCATTGTCATAATGATAATCTACATTATGATGTGTATATTATTTAGTATGGTGAGATTTATAAGTCTTTGAAACCCATTGTGGAGTATAAAAGCTTTGTGTTGATGTTCTTTGTGGAACACTCTTGATGCCTTATCATATCAATCTAGGATGTGTCAGAGTAGAGTATGTCTATAAAATCTATGAAAAATCATTGATTAAGTGACTTTTTAAGGATAGGTCTCCTTGGAAATTTAACCACTTGTACCTAAATTCTCTAAATAGGTTGGATATTTTTAGGTTGTTGAATTATTATCTATTGTGCAGTAATAATAGGCTTTATTATAGGAGGTATTCATATGGAATACCATGAACTATGATAACCTTATTAGTAAAAATGTATTTCAAATTTTGTGTACTATATTAGGTACTGCATGAAGCTACTGAATCCAAGGATATGCCAATAACATATCGAAGAATCCTACACTGGGTACTACTATAAACTTGGAGGACACATGTTTTGAACCTACCTATAGTGGTAATGTGATCTCACCAATAAGACTCTGAACATGTCCTTTGAATCTTTTAATTATTTTTATTATATGAAGCATATCCTTATTTGTGTATCCAAAATGAGAGAGAAGTGTGATAGTCCACATATTCACACTTGAACTATTATCAACCATGACACTTTCTATAGTTTTATGATCAATGTAAGATTGAATGAACAAAGAGTGAAAGTCAAAATAATCATCAACTATCTCATGCTTTACAAATGTGAAAAATGGTCTAAATGGCACTAAAATAGGATATGTACCAATAATTTCATTCAAAGGATGTTGTGCCTATGTATGAGGATGATAAGAAGCTGGTGGAGGGTGTACATTATATGTGTAATGCATGTCTAATTTATATTTTTTTAATTAACTTGTATGCTTAGGGAAATAATCATTGAGTATCTTCATTGTCTTACTCTCACTTGGTTGTGCCTTTGTATTATCAGTATATGTACCCACATAAATGATGTTATCATCTATCAAATATTGTATCTTATGTCTCAAATTGATGCATTTGTTAGTATTATGCCCTGGTAATCTATGAAAAATGCAATAAACATTTTGATCAAATCCTTTTGGAATAGATTTACTCATATCAACCTCTTTAATAAGAGGGAGTGATATGAGGTGACATTCCAATAACTTTTGTAACACCTTGTAGGGGCTTTTGGCAAGTTGATAAATTATCTCCTTAGAGAAGTGGATAACACAATATGTCTAAAAATGAATTCATTATTGTATTTTGATCACTCTTATTTTCACTTTCCTTCACCTTGTATGGTGGCTTTTATTATTTGAATGAGAAGTATAAATTTGGTTGGTTAAATACTTCAACTTATTCATTGCCAACAACTTAACCTCACTTTCCTTAACTATGCGAGATAAATTCATGAATGATGGAAACTTATTAAACCTAATAGATTCATGTAGATATGGAAGAAAAATTTATTTGAATATGTCTTTAAATTCATTATCTATCGTAAGATTCATCATTTTGGATAACATGGTCTTATACCATAATACATAATCTACGATAGGCTCTTTGGATTCTTGTTTGAGTTGAGCAATTTGAGCATATGAAATATTTTCACTTATGTTAATTGAGAAATGTGTAAGGAACAAAGATTCTAAATGATTTAATGCATTAACTAAATAATATGGTAAATCATAAACCATCTTAGAGCACACTCTTTTAAAATCTTGGGAAAAAACCTAGTCAACATTATATTAATGGATACATAATCCAAACATGTTGCATGAAATAATCTCAAATGTTTCTTAGAGTCACCTTTTCCATCATACAATGTAAGTGTGGTACCACAAAACAAGGTGGTAAAGTGTAGGATCAAATATGTTAAACCAATGGAGTATGCAGTAAATTCTTGGAGTCAAGTGTCTAATTAGGTTTCGAATCAACTTGTTCCATATGTAACATCTCATTCTAAAAAGCTATAATATTCTGCATAAGGTATTGTACATTAGGAATATAATGTATCCTAACCAAAGGTGGCATAAAAAATGATTGAGTAGACATATTCATGTTGATCTAATGAAATCCTTGGGTTACCCCATTGTAGATGTTAGTATAAAGTTACATTGGGTGATGTAGAGATATGCAAGA
Source organism: Torreya grandis (assembly GCA_037957365.1). NCBI lineage: Eukaryota > Viridiplantae > Streptophyta > Pinopsida > Cupressales > Taxaceae > Torreya > Torreya grandis. The sequence goes on along the minus strand of JARHVA010000395.1, from coordinate 1,819,594 downwards.
AACCCATTATTGTATATGTCTCAAGTGATTAGCCTTCATATGATTTATTTATTTACTCTCTAACAATATTTATAAACTCATCTTACATATCATGATTATTTGAAATATATTTGGATCTAATAGACTACAAAAGAGACTATGTAATCACGAGTGGGACTTTGTGAGGTCATTATGAATCAAGAATAGGGATCCATTTTATTCTAAGATAGGGTCACATTATTTGGACAAGGTCAGCCTACATTGTCATCTGTAAGGTGTGTCAGTGTCCTTTAGGGTTTTTTCCCTCTATGTGATTTTTTTTATATGCATCTTTACCTGTAGGTCCTATGTGTATGATTAGATTTGTTATGGGAGCCGTTGTGTGTTTTCTTCTTCACTTAAAACACTAACTCAATGATAAAGAGGACCAAATGTAATAAAATGGGAAAAGGGGTTAGGATTTGAAGTTTTGCTTAACCTAAACATCCCCTGTGTTGAGTGTTTCCCACATACCAATACTCCAAAGAGGGATCCAACTCTGTGTAGTTATCCCTTGCTACGGTGGTGTTTGTGTAATACTAGTGAAATTTTATATGTTGGAGCAATCCCAATGTAATTATGTGCTTCAAAAATGAATAATGACCTTTTTATTTAATTCAAACCTAGATCAGGGATACTTGGGCTATATGGTATCATAATTAGGAATAACATGTGGGTTACTCTCAATGTGTAGTTATAATAATCATGGTGTTTGAAATATAGAAGCTTCTTTCCATCTAGTGAACAAATGCATATAAAATGTATCTATATAATGGTACTTTTAGGATTTCATTGAATTGGACTTATGAAAAGTGGGGGATGACCTATTACATGGGTTTGAATTTTTAAAATTAGTTATTGTTTGGTGAGAGGATGAAACTGGTGTATTTAGACACTACTAGCCAACACGATTATCTTGAAGGAGTGACCTTGTCTAAGGAGTAGAGACAACTAAACTAGAATGGTAAATCAATATAATAATGAATCTAGACTACTTATAATGAAGAAGAGGAATATTTAGTATCCTAATTTCTAGAGGATATAGGTTATCCACATAGAATTATAGGAATAGCGGTTTAGAACCATGGAATTAGGCATAGGTTAAGTGTGCATAAGGATTGCTCACAAGTGCATTGTTTTAACATTAAATTTTAATTTTACTGACTACACAAATATATGTTAAAATTGATGTTAAAAAGTATCTAATACCAAATTTAGGTGTCTGTAGTAGGGTGAATGGTAGAACCATTCTTTTGTGTAACTCATCTTGACCATGATGTCCCCTTTGACCTTTCTAGGTACCTCTAAAGTTTAGCTTTCTATTTCTTCCTCCTTTTTTATCCACTTGTTGTACCATAAATTATCCTCCTCCACCTAGTTTTGATCATCTTTCTTTTTCCTTTTCCCATTACTTTGGCATAGTTCATCCACCTCCTTTAATTAGATCTTTTTCTCCTCTTCCATAATTTTGTGGGATTTGACCCACCTCTATCCATCCAACACCATCGAGTGTCTTCAATACCATTATTGTTCTCACCTTCATTAGATTTGTACTAAACACATATTCCTAAGTTTAACTCACATATTAATGCCAATATCACAACCACAATCATGAAACTCATGCTTTACTTATTCCATCCTAACTTAATTTTCAAATAACTCATATGGGCATCAAATTTATTACCCATAGCCTCCATTGAGGCCTCTAGGATGGTTTTCATATCATCCTCTCTTTCTTCACTCATTGCAATGTCAAAAAACTCCACTACTTCACTGCAACATCATCTTGTTCTCTAATTTTAATCTTTAATATGTCTTCAAAAAGGTCATCCATATCCTTTTGGATTGTTATCACTTTTATCCTCTCTTTGTCTTATTCTACACATGCTTTGGCTGATAACAAACTTGGTTGCTCCATCTCATTATTCTCTTCTTCTATTAGCATCTTATTTATAACATATTTAGGATAGTTATAACATATTTCCTTCAACTTCATTTACATCACATGTATGTCATGTGTAAATAACCTTTCACTTCCATTTTCTATATGAAAACAATGTATACCTTGACTCATAAGAGTCTCTTCTCCAATAATTATGTGACCTACTCCCACATATGTAACATCGCTTGTGTCCTTCATTCCCTTTGGTATAAAAACATCTCCATATCTATATCATTATTTATATCTATGTCACATGAGTGACATTATTCATCTTCCCTTTTCCAAATTATCTTTGTACCACCCAAAAACTTATGAGCTTTTCCATTTACCATTTCACTCTCTATTTGTATCCTAGTATGAAGAGATAAAACATAACCTTATATATATACATTTGGCCTATTGAGAATGTATCCTTCCTTTTTACAATCTCTCTCATGAGATTCTTCTCTCCCATTTATAAATGTTAGTCCAAATGAAATCCTATTTGCATGTCCTACTGGGGACATTATTGTACCATCACCTTCCCACTCTTTATTTACACCCTATTAACTTTAAGATAATACTCTATTGTTGTCATGTCCTTACTAATAAAATCTTAAACTAATTCAAAAATAGTATCCTCTTGTTCCATCTCTTCTATATGTTTCTCATGCATATGAGTTTTTTGGACTAGACTATATTTTTTCCTCTCTTTTGTCATATTCTCCATTGTTGGACTTGCACATAGATCAAACACATTATAAGAATAAAAGGGTTCCCATAAACATTTATTTAACATATTCATCATGCCTCATAGACATATTTTCCAACACTTAACTATTTCTTACATTCTCCTCATAGCTTGTAGTCATGTGATGGACTATCAAACATCCATTCTCGTAAACCTCTATTTTTATTCTCTCTTCATTGGTCACTTGATTTTCTACCTCATCCTCATATAGATGGTCTTCAAAAATATTCTAATCACGTGCATTCACTTGAACTTCATCCACCTCTATTTTATCCTTCATGTAAACCTACAACTCTCCTTTGTTGTCCTCTTCATTCACTTCTATTGTTTACATCAAGGAAACATGCAACATTTCATGCTTTTCCTCAACCTTCATTCCTTGTAAATGTGGAAAATAAAATGCATTTCCCTTCTTCTCCAATGATATTTATACCTCTTCCTATTTGGGGGATACCACAAACTCTTTCCTATTATCCATTAACAGGGCTTCTTCTTTTGGTTCAATAATTATCACCTCCACATCCTTCTTCACGAGGAATTCATCCTTTATAGAATGATCACATACTTCCTTCTCCTTATATTTTTTTATAAAAAACTTGGGTTTATCTCATGAAAACATCACTCATTTATTTCCTTGAAATACTATATGGATCATATAATCTATTTTTATCTTTTAACTTAAGGATTTCCCCTTTAACCTGAGAGGATAAACCCAAAGAGATATCCACATAACACATAAACAATATGATCCTTCACTTTAATTGTAAACCCAAGGATGTATAACCTTGAAAGGAGTATACATTTTATATGTAAGACTAAACTATGTGGAATACTATGAGGCTAACACATACTTGAAGGAAAGTATACACACTTATAGAAAGTAAATGACAAGAAACTAAAATGTGTAAAAGGAAATATTAAACTTATCACATGGAATCGAAATACACAAATGGAAATGAATGGCACACACACTTACAATAATGAAATGAAATTGAAATGCACACACAATAGAAATGAACAAATAAATGGACGGGAAATTAGATCATTGAATCTTTATGAGTGGGCCCCACCTCAGTTGGACTAGAGCTTGACTACCCTCCTTGCTTAAGATAAAATTAAATATTATTGATTCAATTGTTGCATTAAATTGAATTATTATAGGTACCTTAAAATTTAATTACAAAGCTTCACTCAAATAATATTCTAATCTAGTTTCCTGGTTGAACTAAACTTCACTAACTACTTATAATCTATAAATTCTCTCTTAAATAGAGAAGGCAACACTTTATTTAGATATACATGTATTTATAAGTTAGAACCATAAATCTATGATTATTTCCAAATTGAAATAAGTTACAACAATCCTAATAGTTAGTCTAAAGTAGCATAAAGAAATTAGAATAATCCTAGGAAATAAATAGAAATGTATGTTCCAATTAGAATGAATGTGGTTACAAGTAGTAGTAACACTTCAAAATTTTAAAATCTAAATTCCACCTTTTGTTAAGTTGGTTAAAATTGGTTGGAGGTGGTGGTTTTTTGTAACTACTTGTAGCTTGTAAATAATTACCTACATAGTTGTTGTGGGTGACCTACAATCAGTGGCTATGAGTGCCCATAGATGATGGCTATAATTTGTCATCAACTTTGATGGATATTTCTCCTTCATAGTTGTGGGTATAAAACACCTTTCAAAAATTATATTCTAATTTTTTCACTTGTCACTGGTAATACCAAAGGACAAAATCAATAAACCATTTTATTTTATCTAGAAAATGTATTATTTGAATCATAACAATAGATATATGCAACATGGATAGAGTTTATAATATTATTGACAAGTGCATAAGTGAGAACGATAACATTGATAAAATAGAAGGGGTTTTTAGGATAATACTATGTGATATGAGTGACATTTTTTGGCCTCATCACTCCCAACTAAATGAAGTTATTGCATGTCCTTGTGCAACCATATTATCACCTTGGATTAAAATACTTCTAAAACCTTCTTCCTTCTTCAAACTTATCTCTCTAACCTCTACAGTTGGCTCATACATGTGAGCTTTCATTATTCGAGTCTAAAATATATGGGATTCTTCTTTGTCCACAAAGGAAAATGAGTTTCCTTCATTTATTTCCACAATCATCATAATTTTTACATCCAATGGCCTGGGCCATTGTTTCAAAATGAAATGATTTTGTGATATCTTATCTAATAGAGGTTTTTTCCTCTTTTATTTTCTCTAGCTAGGTTCAATGTGGAGTGTAGTTTGCAAGAACAAATGCTTCCCATGATAATTCAAGTTTATTATCATACAATACTTTCTAAATTATCAATTTAATCAAGCAATGAATATCCAATGCATGGATATTCATTGATTGATAAAATTGATAATCCTAGGATAACATGCATAACCTATTTATAATACTTTCTAAATTATCAATTTTATCAAGCAAGCAATAAAACAATAATGCTATAAAAACTATTGGTATTAGATACATTGAAATGCCAACATGTAGACCTCCAGGTAGACCTACCAACTAATGAAATCAACAATAAGGCATCTTGAATGATGAGCAATAATGGAGGACAACTTAAGGATGAAGAATAAGGTTTTCAAAGTATATGAAAGAAAGAATTTAATAAATATCGACAATACTTTTTTGAATCATATGGGAATGAATTGAACATCCCCATTATGTAGAAACCAATTATTGACCAAAGATAATAAGCTTATTGAAAGGATTATAATTTGAATAAATAAGTAGACAATATTAATATGTCAAGGCAACAATAAATACTAAAATTTAGTCATAACAATTGCAGGACTAAAAATGCAAGAGTGACTACAAAAGGAAAATAGGGCAGTAGCAGTTGTAGGTGTAAACCATGGACCTATAGCTAATATGTTAAGTAAGTGTTGGATCACATAAAATTATGTATAACATGGATTTGTAGGCCTATAATATTTGGGAGCAATATGTAGCAACATATATGGGAATATGAAACTTGAAAGAATAACATGGAACCATGCCCCCTAGAAACATGCATCTTAATAATTTACAACAATGATGGTGTTTAAGTAGGCATATTTAACAATGGTAAGCTAATACTATAGCCTTGGGAATAAAATATACAAAGGAAAATAAATTCCAATGGTTATATGCATAATGGATACAATAGATTAATAATAATTTTAAATGAAGAAGACACAACATATTGATTTATTATTATTTTCCCCCTTGATCAGCTAACAAGTTAGTTTTCTAATCAAAGCATTTTATCTAGTACTTGGTTAGCTAACAAGTTGTTTTATAATAAGCACTATCAATAACACCCAAGGTTTTTTTTTTGACTTTCAAATAAATGATGACACGATAAAAAACTAGGAAGAGTCTATACCGTAGCCTTTAACACTTCCAAATAAATATGGGAATTGAGTGTACACTAGTTGGATAGGGGCACACTATGGCTTTATCCCCTATTGTGGCCTTATATCTCATGCTCCAATAATTACGTTTTTGAATTGATAAATTTCATAATGGCTTTCCTATGCATGTTATAAGGTCGATTAGTGAACTTATTCTAAATAATCTCCTATTAAAGCAAATCGAGGATACTCATTATACCCCCATTAAATATCTCTATCAAAATCACTACACACTAAGAAAAAGAGTACTATTTTATCCTATTTCAACTAAGTAACATCATAAGAATAAATAGCCAAGTCAAATTAGTGTTTTATTATGGGTCAAGGGCATCTTACAAAACATTTTAATTAATCATCTAACTAAAGCATTCTAGTTGTATCATAATGGATCACATAATCACTCTAAGAGGGATAAAGACATTGACTTGAGGCCCATTTGAGATATGTAGGAGGTGTTCAGTTATAATCAATTTCTAAGACCAACTCAATTATCATTACTAACCCATTTACACCCTTTTGTTATCTAATTACTGTCTAGTGTATGTGCAAGACTAGGGTTCGATATTTACAGTTCTTCCACGTGGCATAACTACACATAAAAATATAAATTCAACCTTCAGAAGTGATTACATAGGCCCAAATATAAAAATATAGAATTTAATCAACCAGGATGTGGCCAGAGTAGCTAGATAAGGCCACAATATGCCCTTATATGACTCACACAGACTTTTTCCAATAAACTATGAAATACTATTTTTAGTATAATCCCATCTACATGTCAATTTAACATAGTTTTCACTTACATAAAGTTCACATAGATATATTACTATTTTAAGGGAAACTCTCTAACCCTAGCTTTATTTACTATTTTTAACAAGTCCTTAATTTTAGTAAATTATGTAGTTTACTATAGATTATTGTATTTTCATATCAAATCACTACATATCAACATTTCCATTTCAATAATTTAATCTCATTTAGTTTAAGTACTTATTAAATTAAAAGGGTCAAACAACTCCTATACCACATCATAGCCACCTACATCTACTAGTCTCAATGTAAATAATGGTACAGGTCATGCTCCCACCCAACATATCACCCATACATCTATGACTCCTGCACCATCCAATATTTTCTCCATAATGGGGGAAATACATTGTAATCATTCATCTTTATTATCACATTTTCCTTAAGTGTTGGCCTCTACCATACACATGTGGATGCTCTGTGGGATCTCCTCCATAAGTATGTAGCTGGTATTTATCCTATAATACCACAAACTAATAGGTCACCCCCTCATACTAAATTATCTCCATGACACCTAAGTGCATATCCATGTACCATATACTCAATCAGAGCCTTTACATCTATATTGCATCCTCTAACCATCTAGGGTGTTTTTAGTCTTTATATGGGAACCATACTATGTCACCCACATTTATCTCATTCAAAATTAGGCAATAATATGTCATATCCCTTGCCTTTGGCCTCCTTAGATGCGTGAATACCAATAACATTACATACAACCTATTAGGATTATATCCATATGTAAGTAATACTTTATGTTATACAATGAGAAGATGATTATATGCCCAAATACGTGGCAATATCCCTTCTAAAATTCCATTTATATCTGCCTCATATGCAAAACTATATATATATCTATGTATAAATGTATGAACATGCACCACCTTTATGCATAAACTCTCATGGTGTGCTCTATATCATGTATAATGTATTACATCCCATATATAAATGAAAACCCTACAGGTTTCTAATATTATAATTGAATCTAAATAAATAAATAAATGTTATTGTAGTTGTTGAACAACTACCCTCAATATATCAAAAATAAAATCCTATGTGACTCTCTCTTTCCCTCGTCTATCACCAATATAATATATATGGGTTGAAAACTACCTTTCTCTATTTGTGTTCTTTATGGCCACCCATCAACCTCTAATTAGTATTTTTAGGATCCTCCATACATCCTCTAGTGTTGATATTTCCTCTCTAGTTAGAAACCAATTTTTTCAAGTATTACAATCCCATCTCTTAGCTAATGTTGTCAATAATGCCAATTCATATGGAATGACACCCAATCAACTAACATGTTCTTGCCCTAATGTATCAATATGTTTTTGATCATTGTAACTAAAACCTAATGCATATATTGTCTCCATCATCGACCCCTATCTACATTCATAGATATGGAGATCATTTGGCTTAACCAAAATCAAAAATAAAAATTATTCAATAATTTAATTATATTTAGAATGAAATAAATAGTATATATTCATTAAATTATAAAATATTAGTTTTATTGACCACTATCGTGGCAAATTTTCCATTATTGAAACCATTATCATAGTGGTATTTCCACTGTCATGGCCATATCAAAAGATTATGACCACTGCAGGAAAAGTCAGACTACTATTGAAATGGATAATTATTATCTCAACAAGCTTATTTTATAAATCTAAATATATTTTAAAAAATTAAAATTATCAAAAAAATGACAAAAATGGTGATTTTGATACTTGTTAGCTTTACTAGTTGCTTTGTGATGGTAGCCTTGCATAACTTACTTGGCCATGGTTCTCTCTCAAAAATCAATAGTTTCAAATGAAACATTGAATTATATTATTGAATTGACTAATGATGTATATACTATCACCATTTTATAAGGTTTTTTTAATCTTAATTAACTATCAATTCAAAGTAATTTTTCTATAAGTGGTTGGTGGCATTTCACCTATCGAAGAACAATTTTCTACATTTGACTTCCATAGTTAACATGTTTGGGACATATTGTCTGACATTTATTGGAGGCATGTCATTTATTCTACTTATATTAATTATATATCACTTATATTATCACACATTACTATTTTGCACTATCATTTATATTTGGTATATATCCAAGGCATATCTTTGTAGCACCTAGATTGTTTGTATATTTCCCATCAAGGGGACACAATTCATACATATTATTTATATGTTATTACACACTCATTTTACTACTAAAGATAGGGCTTATCTTGTATGCGTGTATTTTATTTTTTGTTATCTTATACCCATTTTGTATGACATACCTTACACATAAAAAAAATCAAAACTATCCTAAGTCTAAAACTTTGTCATTACATATTTGCACGATAAGATGTTACTCTACCCAATTTTTGAGTCATTTTTATCCACTCTTAAATGGCATGATGTCCAATTAAAGTGATATCTTGTCCTTATTGTATCATCATGCAACCCATTTGAAATCAAATTAAAATCAAGTTTGTTTTGAACCAAAATCTAATTCCAAATCAAATTCAATTTCAAATATAAATAAGTTCGTTTTGAATAAAATTCTAATTCTAATTTGAATCCCAATCATTCTAATTTTCAAAACTATTCAAATGTTGATCAGACTAATCAGTCCAAGATTGGTGATTATTGTTCATTTCAAAACTCTACCAATCATTCCATTGAATAATGTTACGCTACAAAGACTCTACTTGCATAATTTGAAGCAATATGTATAAACACAATATAACTAGAGAAAGGTAAGCAGATAATGGATTATGAGTCTAGCACCATGGTGGGTATTGAAGATATTTCTACTACTCCTATAAAAATAGATGAATTACAAATATTGTTCCATTTTCAAATTTGGATATATGCTCAATAAGTATACTTCATTTTTGACAACAAAAGACAAAAGAACATGGTTTCTCCTAAATCAATTCATAGATTGAACTTGCCACTAATGCCTCACCCTCAACCACACTCTATTGGATGGTTCAGTCTAGGATCTGAGAAATGTATCACTTAATAGTATCAATTGGTATACAACATCAAGCCTTTTCAATACAAAGTCCTTTGTGATGTCACTTTATTAGAGGTATGTGATGTTTTACTTGGTCAATGATATCTTTACCATTGACATGCAATCTATGAAGAAAATCCTATAAATCTTGTCATAGATGTTGGTGATATGAATTACCGCATACTAGAAGTAGTCACTAAGATATTACTCATTATCACCAACCAATTTAAGAAGCTAATCACATCTAATAATTTTTTTGTGCTTGTTATGGTGAGATATAAACATAATAAAGTCATTATGGTTCTAATCCATACCATAATTCCTACAGTAATAACAACATGTTGATGGGTTATTTGGCACATCAACAATAGGTGGGATGGTCACCCATCCAGGCTCTCTTGGAAGGATTCCTGAAGATCTACCCATGGTTTATTATTGTCAGGTCACAACATATCTGGTAGCCTAGTTGTTCAATGTGAAATTGTTCCAATTCAAGGGGCCTATTGGTTTTAAACATTAAACTAGATTTCAAATATTGTTTTGGTCTTAATAGATTAGAGGGTAGTGAAATTTTCCTTATTTCATTCATAGGGGGTTTATGTGTGTTTCAACAACCAACTACAAGCATTCATTTTAAGATTTCCCCAAATTAAAAATCAGCACTTACAATTTTTTAATAATTGGAGATGTCGCTGATTTAAATGTTCATTCTTTCCATTATATAGACATTCCATAATTCATTAAATATAATGGCAAAGATCTTGCAATCGAAGTAAAATGATTAAAAAAATATTGCATTCAAAACCTACTCTAACCCTAGTTAACAAAGGCACAAAAAATGACAAAATAAAGAGGGAAAAGAGATAAAAAGCCCATTATTGTGAAGGTGAATCTGAAAATTTGGTTCAAGTGAATCTCACAAATCGGTATCTCACTTGATCAACATGTACACAATCATAAATGGATCTAATGCAAGCATCTAAGGATAACCAAAAAATGAAAGGAATAATTACAACCACAATTTTCATGTGTATATCATGAATAAAAATTCCACAACCTTCTATAAATCAAAATATTTATTTGACAATCACATTCGAGTCGACAATGATCCATTGATTAAAATTTTCGCTAGCATAATGACAGGGGAGTAAAAGAGGGAGATAAATTACACTAAAAATAAATAAAATTTATTGATCCACAATGTGCACCTAGGATTTGAAAATGATACAACCCTTGGAATGGCTTGGCTTAGAAAATATTTAGCAAACTTGGAGAATGGAGGGAAAAGAGTTTCCCTCAAAAACTTCTTCTTTGATTTTTCTTTCCATCCAAAATGCCATGCCTTTTTCTCATTTTTGAACTACCAAAAAAGACTAAAAATAAATCAAAACTAATAATTAAAATCACCTTATCTAACTTAGAGATGAATGTAAACAAATATTAAATGATTCAAAATTACCCAAATTTGAAAACAATGTTGTGTTTTAGTCAGACCCAACTTCTCAATGCCGCATATAGATTAAAAAATGACACCTGAGTAAGAATTTATGATAAAAAAATACCATGGAATAAAAAATACCCTTACAAACATAATTAGGCCTTTGGGGGACAATAAAATTTTAATTTTTAAATTTCAAATCTCTTTTGTTAGTCAGTCTTTGAAAGCCTGATTATCACTACACTTTTCTACTGGGTAGGTCAAAGACCTAATCACTACTTGAATACCTGAATAGTACCTAGTTTAAGTTGAGAGGGGTCCCAAAGAGATAATTGGGCATGGGACCTTTGATTAGAATTATTTTTCATAGATTATGGGATCCTCATCATAAGTAGGGTTCAAAGTCTGTGTGGGATTGTTAAAGGTAACAAGGAAGAGGCCACACAACCAATTAAGGTCTGGGTCCTAATTAACATTATGGGGATTCAAACCCTAAGCTTATCCCTAAGTAAGGAAAAAATATTGGAAACCAAAAGGTGGGGACCAAACATTCCCCACATACTTGGTCAGGGAAAATTCTCCAACCGACACTATGTTTGATGCATAATGACCCCTATACCTATGTAGACTGTGAAGTCTGACTATCAAATAAATGACCCCCTCGAGGCATAACAAGAACTAATATAGGTCAAATAACTTGATTAAAATTATGGGATATCCTTCAACTCAAACAAGACCTAATAATAGTGAAAATCTTGCTTAAAAAAGTAATATAAAACTAAGAATGCCTTACACCTAATCATACTTTGAAGTCTGATCAAGTCTACAAGACTTAAAAAAATAGAGAAAGATCTACTTGGGATAGAAACTTTGATTAACATTGGGAATGGAACCTTAATGAATCAATGACCTATTCATGCTTCTAAATAATTTCACATGCACTTATAATAGACCTAACTAGGACTGCAAGAAAGTTTTTTTGATATTTTTCTAAGTGTAATGAGTGCATCAAAAGGTCATTTTTAGTAAAAAATTTTTATATGAAAATATGTCATAAAAACTTGATAATCATAATGGAGTAGGTCCCAAATTTTAGATCAATACATAAATCAAGATGACCTCTAGGAGTGGATTAAGAGAGCTAAGCAAGTTGGATATTCAAAGACAAACTAGGATGTCAAGACCCCACTTTCACACTATGTGTTTTATATGAAATTTTCTCGCATTGGGATGGTCTTTCCAATAGAACATGTTTTAGGAAATAATTTGTCACATAAACTGAGACAACCTACTAGAGTAACTTATAAAAGATGAGACCAACTATCTCGAGTACAAGTAGGAGTAAGGCAAAAATAAAAAAAGGGTAGAGGAATGATGGTGTATTATGTAAGCAAAAATAAATGGTGACTCTACTAGAAAATACTCCAAAGTTTCTTAAAACTTGATAAATGTTTTTAAGAACCCATAATCTCCTATTGAGACAATGTATGGAACATGAGTGGATTTAAGAGAGGAAAATAAGGGAATGGATACATAACCAAATTTGGTATTCTCATTGACCCAATGTGTGAAAATAAGTTTGTTACCACTTTATGTAACATGCAAGGACTATATACTATAGTTTCAACCATTGAGATAATGAATTCTACCTTCTAATGAATGCCTAGACATTGCTTCACTACCAATCAGGCATCCATAACCCTGATGGAGTTTTTTTATCCCACTCAAAGCCTTTCTCTACTACCAATTAGGAGTCCATGGGCCTAATAGAGGTTGCCTAAATCACCCAAAAATTGAGTTTTTTGAAAATTGATTTTTTATTTTATTTATTTATTTGTTCTTTATTTTTAACACCTTAATTATGGGTTGGGGACCACTGCAATAAATGGAAAGCATACTTATATATTTTTCACCCTAGATCTTAACTACAATAGGTTCATCTAAGAAAACTAAAATCTCCTATTGAGACATGCGATTCAAAGAGGGAGATAAATTACACTAAAAATAAATAAAATTTATTGATCCATAATGTGCTCCTAGGAGTTCAAAATGATCCAGCCCTTGGAATGACTTGGCATGGATAATCAGAAGAATATCAAAGTTGCATAAATTATTTCTAAGATAACAAGAAATTACTATCTAGATAAAAATTTGGTGGAAAACTACGGTCTCCCAAAGATTAGTGGATGCCTCTCTGAATGGGATTTGAGATGTAGTGTCATGAAATCTACTGGTTATTCCCATGAATCCATTTCTATGACAAAACCTCTTACAAACCCTTTTAGTTTGATAGTTGGCTACTCTGCCATTCAGAGGATAGGAGGGGTCAGGTGAAGGCCTTGGAGATATTCTAATTCTATTGTTTCTTTGGGTATGGATACTCTTGAGGATGATATTGATAAGTAGGTTGGATATGTGTATATCCAAAACAAGGCTAAATGATTTAGAATGCTTTAGAGAAACCATGTTTTCGAGCATAAGATCAAATTGAAGTCAACTTACATGAGTTGTTTGAAAACCTTTCATCTTATATCTAGGATTTCTCAAACATATCTCTTAGATTTCATCTGTATATATGGATACATAGTGTTAAAATAATGGAATATAAATTAAAAAATTCCTTATATTATCTAAAATATCAAACTTTAAGGCTATTCCCTTGCATGATTTAGACATTTGTGAAAATGAAAATTTAATAAAATAGTACAACCTTACTTGTGAATGGATGTGTTCAGGGATTAGCTTATTTATTGGAAGTGGATTGTTTATTGTGGCCTCAAAAACATTCTCAGATGGGTTCCATTATTATGAGTGAAGTGGGTGGTCCTAATAAAACTTATGAATGTGGATGGAAATCTATTGAGTTTATTCACTAGGTGGGAATGTCACCATTTCATTATTATAAACTGGTGAATCCAACTTATCACTATGGTTATGTTTAGGTTGGGCATGGGTTTTTATGTGTTTCAAAGGGAGGTTGGGTAGGGTTATTATGAATTTTAGACATCATGACATTTAATAGTTGTGTTTGTTGTGGAAACCCAACCTTCTATAGTTATTAACGTTAAGGTGGTGGTTGACGTGATTGGCCTTGATATTACAACCATTGGACATGTGGTTTTTTATAATGGTTTGTCTAATGCCAAGGTAGAGGTGGGATGAAATTTAAAGCATGAGATGTATAGTATGTATGGGAAACACAATTAAAAATATAAGAATTACATATTATATGACCACTAGGCATACTTGAATCCCCATGCATTTGTGGCCAAGGTTCTCTTTGAACTAGAAATAAAACCTACTTGTTTCATCTTCATTTCCTTGAGCCTAAATTTCAGATAATGAATCTTTGTGTATGTTTTTAGTGTTTAACTAAGCATATTAACATCATACTTAGACTTATTCCTACAACAATCAAGGTAATAAATAATAAAAAACATCATCTTCTACCTGTCTTTGAGGAACTTGATCTTCTTGCCTTATGTCAGACAACATGAACCTTCCATTTCTCAAATCCTGCACTGTGTTTTCATGCTCAATTATCACATGAACATTTGTAAGTGGTTGCAACATTTTTATTTGAATAATAAGAGCATTTAAATTGTATCCATGAGGTATAAGAATTATAAAAGTATAACTTTTTGTGAGTGAAACTCCCTTACCAATTCCTTATTTGGCTCTAAAATTTGAAGATGGGGGTGTAGGAGTGAAAACCTCTAACAAGTTTAAGGGGTAGTGACACATTCATGATCCAAATCAATGCCCTGTATATGATCCCTATCATGGTACAAGGTGTCTAAACATGTTTTCCTTCTTCCATAGCCATCAAATTATTCATTGTAGAAGAATTTTTATATGTAATTCATTGTGTCTGAATCACCCTAAAAATGTGCCATTCCTATTAATGTCTTATGATCTCCTCCATCTGTAGAATTTTTGAGATCTTCATTTGTGTAAGCAATTGTTGAAAGTTTCTTATTCTTACAAACAAGCATAGGACGAATTGTTGCATGTCTATGTTACTCATTAACATATGTAATAATTTCTATATTATAAATTACTAAAAATTAGATGTTACTAATAGGTTTAATATTTGTCATAGGATAAATCATGGCAAGCAGTATCTTCTCACCAAGAGGTGTAAAAAAATACTATATGTTGATCCTCCTTACCATCAAATGGATGAGTAATTTTTTCAAAATGCCTATCTTTTCCAATAGATGTATGGGTAATTGCCATAGATTGGTTTTCACCATCAAATAAAAATAATTTTTTAATTCTCAAGAATAGAGGATGTTATAAGATTGATTTATATAGGCAATTTTCTCTCATTAATAGTGCAAACATTTTTTTAGGAGAAATTTTTTCATACACCCCTTCCTTATCAATAAGTACATATGTTTCTCCATGAGAAACTGTTGTAGGTAGTGTTTACTCAGTAATGTGTCAGGTCTCCACTTATGTTATATGAATTAGGGATTGTAACTTGTTGTTCCTCTCCTATAGCTCTTTAATCATAGCCTTGGGGGTTTCTATTTTCCAATATATAACAACAAAATCTATATTATTTGTCCACCCTACATTGATATTTATGACTAGATCTAATTCTCTCAACCATTGCTTCACCTACATAGGGTTAATTTGTTTTGGAGAAAAATAAATTATGGTTTTTTCATAATTATGGTAATGCCATGTAAATAAAAAATATGCGTTATGAGCTTCCATAGTTTATCCTTACATGAAATATGTAAATTTATAATTTCCAATTTATACTTATGCAGAAAGGTCTAGAAAGCAGTAAATTTATTATAGAAGGCAAGAAATTTAATCTAGAAGCAATGAATCTATTCCTAGATTTTTAAAAGTTTAGTACTTGACACTTTCCTCAGTAATGATGGCCAAAATGTAGGGAACATATAATCTATTTTTATCTCTTAGCTTAAGGATTTGTCCTTCAACCTGAGAGCATAATCCCTAAGAGGCAACCACATATCACATAGACTATATGATCCTTCACTTAAATTGTCAACCTAGGGACATATAACCTTGCAAGGATTTTTCACTATATATGTAACACTAAACTAAGTGGAATACTAGGATGCTAACACACACAAAAATTAAATGACAAGAAAATAAATAAATTGTGTAAAAGGAAATGTAGTAAAGTAATTACTAGATTTAAAACGATAATCTATGTTTTGAAGCTTACCATAGGGAATTGAAATACATGATCAAAAGATTCCCTCATCTCTTATCCTCATATATTTTAATCTCCTATGACATTATTTGAATATAAGAGCACATCTTCATGGTTCAACATCTTTTAAATGCTTCATGTAGAGTTGTGGTTTTGAAACCACTGCTACAGTTCTAAACCACCCCTTAATTTAGACCAGCAGTTACAAAACTACCATGGTTGTTAGGTAAATACCACTAGATAATTGAAAAACCACCCAATGGATTTGTCATAGTGTAAAATCTACCAATTTATGGCGACTATATATTTTGCATACAAACTCAAAATGAAATGCCATTTTTTGAAAGTGCATAACCTTTTAAGGATAATCCAAATATGCAATCTCATTTTGGTTTCAATGTGTACTTGATGTAATTTTTCCCTTTTTCCCTTAAGTATTGGTTTTAAGCCTTTAACAAATTCATCCACTTTCTAGATTATAATGATGGTTGAAAAACTCAACCAACACACTTAGAACCATGTTGCTTCTTGAAAATAGTTCTCTCCAATGTATTTGATGTCATTGAAGTATTGGAGTATTGATGCTTTCATTAGATCAACTTCACCATGGCAAAACAATAAAAGGCCTGAATAGTCAACATAAATAAACATTCCTATTATTCTATTTGATGTAAGATTTATTGTACCCTTGGATGCAACTATATCACTGGTCTTGAGGATCCCTTCCTTTTCTATTTGTTCTTCATCTTATATTTTTTCCACTTGGGATGAATTTGGTGGTTCATTGAACCTGTTATGTACACACTAATAGGGATTCCAAAGGTGTCCTTTATATTTTTATGTATCCTTTGATATTTAAAAAAAAAATTAGATGTGGGTCTATTTTATTGACTTCTTTCTCTTTCCTTACATCGAATTTCATGCCAATAGGTCCCCTATTTAGAATTTGATAACCCTGTATATAAAATTTCCTATAACCATTCCAAAGAGAATTATCAAGATGAATCATCAAGATTTTAATACTAATCACAGTACAAATATTTTGTTGTTGTTAAGGACTTGTATCAAGGCTTACTTGCATTTTGTACCAAAAGGAGGATTTATGGATGTTCATGTAGTTGTATTTCACTTAGAGATAGAAAGCAACATCCTTACTAATTTATTTCACACTACATTGTAACTAAATTGGATATGATTTTAGCATGTGAGATAAGTAGTTTAGCTCCTTGAAGGTTTTATAAGCCATCTAACCCTTTTATTATTCTTTGATTTATCTTGCAAGTGTTTATGAAAAAATAGGTCAAGAAGCAAAATTAAAGATAAAACATATGTTTATTCTTACAAAATCCATGAAGTAATTACACGGTTCTATTTTACATCAACCTATTCACCTACACATAATTTTTTTGGATAAAGGACACATTCAACACCCAAGTACACATTCAATAGTAGTAGAGGTACAGATCTAGTATGTCATTAAATATGATGGGTACACATTTAGCGTAGTGTTAAATTTGACCCAATGAAATTTGAAAATCAAATTCATTAAACAACTATGCATTGACATTCAAAATTATGTTTCAATTTCATAAACTCACACAAGTAAATAGACATGTCAAATTTATAACTTTTCTAAATTTTTCATTATTTTGGTTGCATAGTATTCTATTAGATCCATTTTCCCCTAATTTTATAAATGGGATAGATATATTTATTGTTGGGATATGAATAACCGAAAGCACACAATTGATTACCAAATACAAGTAACTTAATATGCGGAATTAACCAGAATCAACAAGTAACTAGAATCCAGAAATAACACATGATATGAGAGACAATACACAACTTGTATTAAAACTCTTACAGAAAAGAATACAATAAATAAGATGCCACTTCTTCTCCACCACCTCTTCAGAGGCTTCCCACACCTCAAGTGAACAATAATTCTCTCCTCAAAGCTCTCTCTCTTAGGTCCCAACACCCAACTCAAACACAGAGTTGGTGTTCACCTTACACCTGTGTTCCACACACTCCACAAGTGCTCCATGCACTCCACAAGTACACAAACGTACTTCAAGTAGATCTCCCCTAAACTTGAAACAACCTGCACCTCAATAGACCTTACTTATGGAAGGATCTTCCTTGCCTTCCTCTTTGCTCTATCTGAGTACACACTGTACTCCAAGTAGATCCCACCTGATTCTACTCCCTGTTGTGTTGCTGTCCTCTCTAATCTTGCACACCTGCAAATCAATCTAGTTCTGCACACCTGTGAACCTTGACCTTGCACATACATACACCTGCAAATCAATGATCTTACTTACCATGTAGATCTCCTAAAGTAGCCATGCTCACCTGATGACCAAGATCATACATACATGAAGAACCCTGCTGATTCTCTAATCCAACACCCACACTTGGTACTATGGCACTAGGAGGAACACACCATGCTCACCTCACACACAGAAGGAGCTTATAATATTGCTCTGTTACTCTCTAGCACAAGTTTACAATACAATCCATGAGTCTATTATATAGATCTCATCCAAACAATAATTAGACATCTAATTACAATAATTAGATCCACAGCTCTCAGTCTAAAATTGGTTCTCAACATGAAAACACATGGTTTGTTAGCTAACTACCCGTAATATACTTGCAGTCAAACCACACAAGTGACCGACGTCGGTCCCTGTCTGCCTAGGGGGTGCTGACGTCGATCAACTTTTGAACGATGTCAGTTTCCTTCTTGTTTCCTCCCTGTCGACGTCGATTGGCCTGACCGACATCGGTGACAATAACACTCCGCAACCCTTCTTGAAACCTCCTCCTCTGTTTGCATCAGTGAAGCTTTTAGCTCCACAACCTAACAATCTCCCACTTGGAGATAAACAGCTGCACTGTACCTGTACTTGTACCCCATCTAATCTATTTCCTGGCTTGTATCCCTCTTCAAGATCAATCCTGAAGACAACCCACCACACAACCTATGGTGCACCTCCTATCATTCAAGTACCTTGCCGCATCCGAACCTACAAACCCATGTAGTGAAGTCCTAACCCTGCATGTATACCTGCTGCTGGTCTCTCTCAAGTCCCTGAGAGCTCACTTCTCTGAATTGGCTCCTAACTCTCTGACAACACCCACTGCTTGGGCAAACTCAGGTCTATACCAGACCTTATGTGATTTCAGACACTGAACTATCTAGCCCTTAGTGTGCTCCGATTCTGCATCTTGAATCTCGCCAACACTTGATTCACATCAGCTCCCACTGGAAACAAAATCAACCTGTGATCTCTATGTCTCCCATGCTAAAGAATTTCGCTGCTCCAAATTCTTCATAGCAAACCACTAAACTAATCTTACCCTTAGCTCAGCAAAACCCTGTATGTATAAACCTGCTAGCTAGCATACTATCCACATACAGCAACTGAATGATTTTGTAATCATCATCCACCTGGTAAGACAAACCATAGTAGTTACCCTGACATTGACTGAAGTCGTGCTTCATCCTCCACCTGTCAAACCCTGTACCACTATCCTGCAGCTTCCTCAAGACCATATGACCTAGCCTTCCATCTCATATGTCCATTCTCTCTATTCTTCAACTAAGGTATCCTTTCATCTCTGTGTTTTCATACCTGCTGGCAACCCTACCAAATCTCTGCTTGGTTCTGCATCATATACCTGCCACGCTCCCACTGTTTCCTAGATCCTTCCTGCTCTATAGTCAACAACTAGTATAAAGAAGAGGAACAATGAATTTGAGGCCTACTTATGTCTTCAGTCCTCCATATGGGCATTTGAGACTCCTTGACAGCTTGATGTCTGCCCAAAATCCGTTACAATGACCGATCTCGGTCACCACACAGTCTGCATCCAACTGATGTCGGTTCCATGCGCATGTCTTAACTACCAACCTGCCGATGTCGGTGTCTCCTGCTGCCAACATCGGTCCTCGTGATCGATGTCAGTCTTACCTACTACCGACGTTAGTTTTCTTGCCGACGGTGGTACCTGTGTTTTCCTGTGAGTGATGACTTTTTACCCACGAGCTCCTTTGAATCAAGTCCCATGTCCAAACTACCCTACTCAGAAGTATCCATCCCCATCCACTAGTCTCTATCCGCCATCTCCTCCAAGAACACCAAGGCTTTCTAGTTCTTAAGCCTGTCAAATACATCTGTCTTCTGCTTAAGAACATGCATCTCCTTCCTACTCATGTGACCAAGCCTATGAAGCCACGCCTCCGCAACAGAAGAAGAATCAGTAATATAAACAAGTAGATAAAGAGTACCTATTTTCTTACCACCAGCTAATTCAAGTGCATCCGCTGTGAGAGTTCTTATGCATCTCTCATCACCTAACCTTTCTGAAGAAATTAGCCATATCTCCAAACCTGGGACCTGCATGACCTCCTTCAACACCCATGCGTTGGCCGCCTACAATTTCAGCTTCACTTCCCCTTTGCCAATTCTTTGGCAAGGCTCACCAGCTCCTCTCCTTAGGGCTACATGGAAAGAGGCAACCGAATCTATTAACCAAGATTCAACTTTATCCAAGAAACCTCCCAGAGCATCCTGTGCCACGTCACCTGTGACATCTGCTTCTTCAATTCCTTCTTGCTGATCTTCCACAAACCAACAATTTTCTTTTACCTGCTCTTTCTTTTCATAGGACCGTAAGTGACCATCTGTGCTTTTCAAGTCCTCCATTCTTAGCTTACTTTGATCTGCCATTGCTCTACTCCCACTCAATCAAAAACCCCTGAGAGTGACCTGTAACCAAACACAAAACCGCTTCCTGCAACCTGGCTCTGATACCACGTGTTGGGATATGAATAATCGGAAGCACACAATTGATTACCAAATACAAGCAACTTAATATGCAGAATTAACCAGAATCAATAAGTAACTAGAATCCAGAAATAACACATGATATGAGAGACAATACACAACTTGTATTAAAACTCTTACAGAAAAGAATATAATAAAGAAGATGCCACTTCTTCTCCACCACCTCTTCAGAGGCTTCCCAAACCTCAAGTGAACAGTAATTCTCTCCTCAAATCTCTCTCTCTTAGGTCCCAACACCCAACTCAAACACAGAGTTGGTGTTCACCTTACACCTGTGCTCCACGCACTCCACAAGTGCTCCACGCACTCCACAAGTACACAAACATACTTCAAGTAGATCTCCCCTGAACTTGAAACAACCTGCACCTCAATAGACCTTACTTATGGAAGGATCTTCCTTGCCTTCCTCTTTGCTCTATCTGAGTACACACTGTACTCCAAGTAGATCCCACCTGATTCTGCTCCTTGTTGTGTTGCTGTCCTCTTTGATCTTGCACACCTGCAAATCAATCTGGTTATGCACACCTGTGAACCTTGACCTTGCACACAGATACACCTAAAAATCAATGATCTTACTTACCATGTAGATCTCCTAAAGTAGCCATGCTCACCTGATGACCAAGATCATACATACATGAAGAACCCTGCTGATTCTCCAATCCAGCACCCACACTTGGTACTGTGGCACTAGGAGGAACACACCATGATCACCTCACACACAGAAGGAGCTTATAATATTGCTCTCTTGCTCTCTAGCACAAGTTTACAATACAATCCATGAGTCTATTATATAGATCTCATCCAAACAATAATTAGACATCTAATTACAATAATTAGATCCACAGCTCTCAGTCTAAAATTGGTTCTCAACATGCAAACACATGGTTCGTTAGCTAACTGCCCGTAATATACTCCCAATCGAACCACACAGGTGATCGACATCGGTCCCTATCTGCCTGGGGGGTGTCGACGCCGGCCGACTTCTGATCGATGTCGGTTTCCTTCCTGTTTCCTCCTTGCCGATGTCGGTTGGCCTGACCGACGCTGGTGACAGTAACACTCCGCAACCCTTCCTGAAACCTCCTCCTGTGTTTGCATCAGTGAAGATTTTAGCTCCACAACCTAACATTTATTTTTAAGATTGATATAAATTACATCTCTCTTGTGCCTCCATTTTAATTTTTTATGTGTATACTATTTAATTCTAAACTGCATGTAGTTAAAAACATTAAAATATAGTTAAGCATAAATTTACATTCAAAAGGATTAGATAAAGGTTGGAAAATGGTTTAGGATTACATGTAAGGTGAATGAAATGTTTTATCCCCTTATCTACCCAATTTTGGCCTCCTGTCACCTGCACACTCAAGGTAAACATCAAATACATCCATGGAGAAATAACTAGTAATCTAGTAATCGACATCACATGTTAAACACATATAATCAAAGTGAATCAAACTATGAATAATGTCCAACAACGTTATCCAAACATATAAGCACACCCTTGTGGATATTGGGCATCAATCTCTGAAATGTTGCATCTCTATCATCATGACCCACTGTGTAGTCATTGTCAATGTCCAACATGCAAATTTTCAAAATATTATTAATTGTATCTTACTAGACAAATGAAAATTTAAAAATTACACATATACTTACCCACATCCTCTACTGACTAGTCAATCATTGAATCTCCCATAACCATGCCTCTCTCACCTCACCCTCAACTCCTTCTATGGATGGTGCATCCTCTTATAGACACATAAAAATAATCATAAGTGATTGACAATATTTATTCTTGACATCCTTACCCTTACTTTGTCTAATTGTCAATTCAATAACTCACAATCTATAAGAGAGCCTTCACTATCTTAAAAACACTAAAAATATCATATAAACAACCCTATTTCAATTTAATTCATCCTTATTTATCCCACAGGTTCCTGCTATACATGTCCTAATAGTCTCTAGTTTTCTAGGACAAGTCCATACTAACTAGACAACGCCATATTGTGGCTTTGTCCCCTAGTGAGGCCTTATTTCCCACACTCTAATTGTTTTTTTAATAAATTGAAACATTTCAGAATGGCTCTCCCATACATCTTGTAAGGTTGGTTAGAAAATTTATTCTAAATATTCTCCTATAAAACACATCAAGGCTACTCATTTTCTGCCCACTTAATCTCTCTAGAAAATTCACCACACACTCAGCAAAAGAGTACTATTTAATCTTATTTCAACTCTACAACATCCTATCAATCAATATCCAAGTTTAAGTAGTGTTTATTTCAGGTCAAGAGCATCTATTATCAAGATTTTCAATTAATCATCTAGATAAAACATTCTAGTTGCATCATCACATATCACACAAACAGTCTAAGAGGGAGAACTACATCATCCTAAGGCCCATTTAGTCTATGTAGGCAATGCTCAATTACAAGATGTTTTTTAGGCTAGCTCGGTTATCCTTATTAACCCATTCCCTCCTTTTGTTATCTAATTATTATCTAGTGCATTTGTAGGACTAGGTTTGATATTTTTAGGTCTTGTATGCGACATAACTTCACACATAAATATACAATCAGCCTTTATAAGTGTGCGCATAGGGCCAAATATAAAAATTCAAAATATAGTCAACTAGGACATGACCATAGTAACTAGACAAGGCTATAGTGTGCCCCTATCTAATTCCCCAGACTTAACCCAATAAACTATAAATCACTATTTTTAATATTACCCTATCTATAGGACCCTATCTGTAGGTCAATTTAACACAATTTGAACTTATAGAATGTTCACACAGTCATATCTATTCCTATTTTGAGGGACACTTTCTGACCCTAGCTTTATTTACTATTTTAAACAAGTTCCTAATTTTAGTAAATTATATAGTTTACAGTAGATTATTATATTTTCATATCATATCAATACATATCAACATTTCTAGTTTAATAGTTTAATTTCATTTAGTTTAAGTACTTATTAAATTAAAAGGGTTAAACAT
Source organism: Torreya grandis (assembly GCA_037957365.1). Taxonomy (NCBI): domain Eukaryota; kingdom Viridiplantae; phylum Streptophyta; class Pinopsida; order Cupressales; family Taxaceae; genus Torreya; species Torreya grandis. The sequence continues at coordinate 1,795,158 of JARHVA010000395.1, read as the reverse complement.
TTTGGTGAGCATGTAATTTTTAGACCATTGATTATTATTTTTCCTTGATTTTTGGGATATGATTTATTTTTAATTTATGTAAATTCCTAAAACTAAAATAAAATAGCCTTTGAACTTGGATAATATCTGACACAAAATGAATCAATCTCTTTGATCTTGGATTAAATCTAATGCTGAAGAGATTTTCTTGTCATCTTGGATCATTATAACATATAATCTCTTTCTTTCGACCTCAAGTTGAAATTTTATTGATTTATAAGTACAAAAATATTTCACCTTATTTTTTATTTGATTTTACTTGTTTTAGAAACTATGTTCTGATAGTTTTCAAACTACTTAGTGATTGTCATGAAGGGATACATGGTTTTCTATTTATAGACATCATGGTGTGAGGGGTTTACCCTGATAATCATATCCATAATACATCAATAAACATGTGTTTTAGTTTACCTATACCTCATTGTATATCATAAACGCCTAGGGTCCTTTATTTATAATAATAGGAATCCTTGTTTATTTGATTAATTTGTTGTGCACCTTAAAAGAGTGTATTACCTAAAGAAGTTACTCTAAAATTACCCTCAAAACTAAGGTTAGTGGGTTATAGGCATGATTATACCTCTGTCATTAGTGAATTGAAACATTGGGTTGACACTAATTAGCAGATGAACAAGTATATTAAATGAAGGCCTACAAATCATTTAAACCCTTACCTAGATCACCCTCATAACTTGATTTTTGTTTGTATTGTATTCATAGATATTAATATTTCTCAATTTAAATTTTATTACATTCATAACCACTAGCGTTTCTTTGATTATATTTTAATCATTGCTTGATTCATATTGTATGCCTTTAAGGCATAATTCTAGATTATGTGTCCTTTATATTTTGTATATTCAACTTCCTTTAGTCTCTCCTACAATGGCAAATAATGATGTTTATATCAAATAAATAATGTTAATATTCAAATTCCCTAGGCCCCCATAGATGAGGTTCATATTGAAATTGATAATGAAAACAATGAAGAAGACTATGATAATGAGCAAGAAAATAATATTGACCCCAATGAGCTTAATAGAGTAGATCAAGATCAATTAAAAGAATTATCTAAATTTCACCAATGTCTTCAAGAGAACCCCAATAAGGTGAATAAGGTTATTAGTCTTCTTGTATAAGTAAAATTAGAGCATAAAGATAAGTTATCCACTTCTATACCATAAGTGCTGCATTTTTTGGGTTGTCAAATACCCTACTTCCAATATTGTTACTTCCACTATCATATCCATTATTATTTCTACACCTATATCTACTTTTATTGCACCATCCCTTCATTTGGTGACATCACTTGGCCTCAAAAATATATCCATGCCTATGCCTACCCATGCTACTTACACTCAATTTATTACAATCTAAGTTGGCTAACATTGAGAAACTTATTTCTCCTGCTATCCCTTGTATGCACTCATGTTCTTTGTTACATAACACTTTGGAATCCAAAATTGCATCTTATCTATTACCATTTGGTTTTGTGGCTCCTAATATTCCACTTTATGAAGGCAAAGATTATCCTTAATAACATTTACGTGATTTCCATATAGCTTGTCTAGATTATGCAGATAATGATAAATTATTAACAAATATTTTTCTAAGAAGTCTAAAAGAATATGCTCTTATATGGTTTGATGATCTTATTCAATCAATAAAGAATTTTAATCCTTTGGAAAAATATTTTTTGACACAATTTTATATCAACATTGGGCAATAGTTATCATATGCTCAAATTTTAAAACTCAAACAAGTGTCTAGTGAAACTATTAATGAATATGTGCTAAGGTAAAAACTATGCTTGCAAAAATGACAAATCAAATGGATGATAATGATCTCAAAGACATTTTTACGCAAATATTTCTTTCTCCTCTTCAAAATTTAATTATGTTTGACAAAGTTGAAATCCTTTTATGAATTACATCACATAACCAAACAATGTGAAGTTAAATTTCTTACTTTGACCAAGCTCAATAATATCCCAAAGATTCCTTATACTTTAAATGTTAAGTTTCAAAGCAAGCCATATTATAAGGCCAAACCAAATGAAAGCAAGAATGAATCAAAATTTACAATTAATGTTATATCATAACCACCTCAAAACATTCAACTACAAACTCCACCAAGGAGGTAATTCTTAGGGTTTCCATCACCTTCTCATGTTTTTTTGTAGAAACTCCTAGAATGTAATGTAATAACTCTTCCTCTACCTATAGAGATATATATGTCTAGACCAAAATCTATAAATTTTGATGGAAATTCTTATTGTGACTATCATAAATGTATTGGGCATTCTACAAAATAGTTTTTCCAAGCTTAAGCACAAGATTCAAGATCTCATTGATGAGAATATCATAGATATTGGTACACCCATTGAGAGTCTAATTCATAAGTAAATGATAATGCAAATCTAAAAATGTAAACATATCCTTTTCCCAATCATGAAGCAAATAGAAAGGATATTTTTTTCATATCATTATGCATACAATGTTCATCCTCCTTCTACATATGGACATCCATTTGATAAAATTATAAGTATAGTTACAAGAAAACAAGCATCATGTCCTATGATCACATTTGATGATAGTGAAGTTGTTGATGATGATTCAGATAGACATGCCCTTTGTATTCAAACATATGTCAATAAGCAATCCATCAATATTGTCATGATAGATAATGGATTAAGTTAGAATGTGTGCACCATAACATTCATTTATTTTGTTAGTTATATCAAACAAGATTTACAAGATACCTATAGAGTTGTAAAATCATTTTATGGGCACAAACAAGATACTCTTGTACACATAGTGCTTTATAAGTGGGTCCTCTCATAGTGCCTACTCCTTTTATAGTTCTACAAAGCATGGGGGTCTTTGTTATGCTACTAAGATGCCCTTATATACAAAATCTTAAATTAGTACCTTTTACAGTGCATAAATGCCTCATATACATTCATGATAATCAAGTAGTCAATATTCAAAGAATCCAATATGAATATCCTTTAGAACAAATGGTTTTTACTTATACTACGAAACAATTTCCTGGTATAATTATTAGGCAAAATGGTAATGAAATAGTTTATATAGCTATTCATGAGCATGATTTATATCTCATAAACCATATTATAGTTTATAATTAGCACGAGCATATTACAAAATTAGTTTCTACATATAATTATGAGAATGATATAGTTTCACATAAGCATATTCAATTTGTTTCACAAATCATGGTACATTCTCTTAAGTATAAAATGGCGCATATTAAGAGACATCTATATTCTAAGGTAAAATAGGTATAGGTTGTTTCATCTTCTTCTTCCACACATGAGGATACAACTTTACATGATCATATGATTAGTGATTCAGAGGGTTGTATTAAAGCATATGGTTCCTATTCAGATTCATAGGCCTCTACAATGGGTACTTCATTATAATAAGTCATTCCTTTGTACAATGCAATTGCATATACCTATGCACATCCTCTTGATGAGATCCTTGGTTTGGCAAAGCTTTTGAATTCTTCCTAATGCACTATTTGGGTCACATATCTTGATTATTCATGTGCATGTTACTTGTACATACCTTATTTGCTTTCTTACTAATTCTTCTATCCCTTATCCAAACATTTTTCTAGTCCCTTGGGTTTATTTTCACTTTGGTTACTTACCCTCTTCATTTTCAACTTGATTCAAACAATATAAAATGCCTATCTCTATGGCACTCCAATTGCTTACTATTGCATGTCTTACACCCTATGACACTTACATGATCTCATATTATTACTTTTTACATGAGCACAATTAACTTCTTCACCATTTTCAGAGCATGTACATTCTTATCTATCCAAATCATTCATGCTACATTGCTATGACTAAAAATTTATATACATTGGGGGTACATTGTTTTCCTTCCACCTTATCATGTTATACTTTTACATTTTTTTGAGAATTGTTTGAATCCCTCTCACTTCCTCTAGTTTCATACTTTGGTTCTTAATATTTATTTTTCAAATATCTTTTAGCATTCAAGTATTTTCAAAAATTAAAAAACATGGATATATTTCAAAAATCCCAAAAATTCAAAATATTTTCAAAAATCCAAATTCAAGACCTAAAGCATTTTTCAAATGTTAATAGTTTACTTATTTTCATATGTTGCTTATTCAATGTTCAACAGATAGAATATTTCATATTTCAATACACAATGCTTCTCATGAGGTACTTGTTGGGGAATCCAAAACAAAAAACAGTTCTGATTCCAACTGTCAGGATCTTGCTCCTCAATAAGAGCACATATATGATTACCTTGTATAAGCAACTAAACATAGAATTTAACTAGAAGTACAAGTAACTAGAAATATGAAACAACACAGAATATGAGAGACAATACCCAATTATATTAATACTTATACAGAAGGAAATACAATAAAGAAGATGCCACTTCTTCTCCACACCTTTCAGAAGCTTCCCACACCTCAAGTGTTCACCAGTAATTCTCCTTCAACACTTCACTCTCATACCAAAATGGTCACAACACACAATTCAAATATAGAGTTGTTGTTCACCTCCAACTGGTCAGTAACAATGCTTCCAGTACACCAAGTATGAAACCATACTCCAAGTAGATCTCCCTTCTCTTGCTGCCACCTACAAATGAATAGACCTTACTTACTCTGTAGATATCTCTACACCCTGAAGAATCCTTGTCCTTGCCTCACCAAGTCCTTATGATTCTCCAACCAGTACCCATGCTTGGCACTGATGTGGAACTAGGAGGAACACACCTTGCTCTCTTCTCTCTCTGAAGGAGCTAATATTTGCTCTCTTACTCTCTAGCACAAGTTTACAATACAGCCCATGAGTCTATTATATAGATATCATGCATACAATAATTAGACTATCTTAATTACAATAATTAGACTCGCAACTCTAAGACTAAAATAAGTTTTCACATGCAAACTGCTGGTCCAAAAATAGACCTATCTGAAACCTGCATGCAAACTGCATGCACACACAGGTTGTCGACGTTGGCACCTTCCTAATCGATGTCGACCGACTTGTAACCGATGTCAGTTGCTTCTGTACTACACCATGACTGGCGTCGATTGATCAGACCGATGTTGGTTGCCCTGTAACTCATTCTGCAACTCTCTAAAACCTCCGCAACTTATGAAACTCTCCTATTTACATTTTGGTGAAGCTTTTAGCTCCACAACCTAACAATCTCCCACTTAGAGATAAACAGCTACACCTGTACACTATCTAATTCATTCCCTGGCTTGTATCCCTCTTTAAGCTTAATCCTGAAGACCAACCACCACACAACCTGTGATGCATATCCTGTCAACCAACTAACCTGCCACATCTGAACCTACAACTCCGTGTAGTGAAGACCTTGACCCTACATAATAAGAAACCCTGCTACTGATCCCTCTTAGATACCTGAGAATCCACTGAACTACACTCTAGTACTTCTTCTCTGAATTGGCTCCAAACTTTCTAAAAACTCCCACTGCTTGGGAAATATCAGGTCTACACTAGACCTTATGTGATTTTGAACACTTATTCTAAGCTCAGCTTGAACTGTCTAGCCCTTTGGTGTGCTTAACGATTCTGCATCCTGCATATTGAACCTCGCCAACACCTTCTTCACATCAGCTCCCACTTGAGACAAAACCAACCTGTGATCTTCCATGTCTCTTATGCCAAATAATTTCTACTGCTCTTAAACTCTCCATGACATACCTCTGAACTAACTTTACCTTCAGCTCAGAAATTCCCTGCATGTGTAACCCTGCAACAAGCAACCACATAATAGTAACAAAATAATGTTGTGACCATTATCCAACCTGGTAAAGAAAAACACAACGATTACATTGACTTTGACTAAAGCCATGCTTAGTCATACACCTGTCAAACTTGTACCATTGTCCTGCAGCTTCCTCAAGACCATGTACCCTGGCCTTCAGTCTCACCTATCCATTCCTGCTCTTCTTTATCCTTTAAAATCCATTCATCTCTCAGTGCTCTCTTCCAGCTAGCAACTCCACCAAAAACCCCTGTTTGGTTCTTCTCCAAGGAATCACATCCCTCATCCATGCCAAGCTCCCACTGTTTCCTGGATCTACCTGCTCTGCTTTTTTAATAACTTCTTGATTCTTGACCATTAGTGAGCAACAAGTAGTGTAAAGAAGGGAAATGATGAATTTGAGGCTTACCACTTCATTCCTCCATATGGGCGCTTGAGACTTTTTGACAGCTTGCTGTCTGCCCAAAATCTATCTCAGTGACCAATGCCGGTCACATCTCAGTCTACACCCGATCGACGTCAGTTCCATGCGACTACCTCCTTACCGACATCAGTTACCCCTGGCCGATGCCAGTTATTATTTGTCCCTGAGTCATCGATGTTGGTTTGCACATAGCCGACGTCGGTCCCTATCTGGATGCTGACGTCAGTTTTCTAACTGATGTCAGTCTCTGTGTTTCACTAGTGAGCGATGACTTTTACTCGCGAGCTCCTTTTGGATCAAAACCTTGTCCAAGTCAACCTTGCTCTACTCAAAATTCTTCAGCCCCTCACACTGATCTCTGTTTACCATCTTCTCCTTGAAAACTAAGGCTTTCCAGTTCTTAAGTTTATCAAAAACATCTGTCTTCCACTTAAGAACATGCATTCCCCTCATACATATGTGACCAAGCCTACAAAGCCACATCTATGCAATAGAAGGTGAATCGATAATATAATTAGATAGATAAAGGATACCTACTTTCTTACCACCATCTAATTCAAGTGCATCCACTGTGAGAGTTACTGTGCATCTCTCATCACCCAACTTTCCTGAAGAAATTAGACTCATCTCCAAGACTGGAACCTGCATGACCTTCTTCAACACATGTGTGTTCCCTGTCTGTAGTTTCAGCTTCACTTCCCCTTCATTAATAATCTGACAAGGCTCACCAACCCCTAAATAAATCTCTCCAAAGTCTCCCTAGACATACTCATGAAAAGATACTCTATTTTGGGTTGCATGGAAAGAGGCAACATAATCTGCAAAACAAGATTCTACTTTATCCAAGAAACATACCAGAGCATCCTGTGCAATGCCACCTGCAATATCTGCTTCTTCAGTTCCTTCATGCTGATCTTCTGCCAACTAACAATCTTTCTTTACCTGCTCTTTCTTTCCATCGATCAGACCATTCGTGCTATTCAGTTTTTCTATTCGTAGCTTACTTTTTTTTGCCATTGCTGTACTCCCACTCAATCAGAAACCCCTGTGAGTAACCTATAATCAACACACACTAACCAGATCTGAAACAACCTGTTAGTAAACCCAACCAAAAGCTCTGATACCACTTGTTGGTATCAAGCTCAAGAACCTGCAACCAAAGCTCTGATACCACTTGTTGGTATCAAGCTCAAGAACCTACAACCAGGCTCTGATACCACTTGTTGGTATCAAGCTCAAGAACCTGCAACCAAAGCTATGATACCACTTGTTGGTATCAAGCTCAAGAACCTACAACCAAAGCTCTGATACCACTTGTTGGTATCAAGCTCAAGAACCTACAACCAGGCTCTGATACCACTTGTTGGTATCAAGCTCAAGAACCTGCAACCAAAGCTCTGATACCACTTGTTGGGGAATCCAAAACAACAAACAATTCTGATTCCAACTATCAGGATCTTGCTCCTCATTAAGAGCACATATATGATTACCTTGTATAAGCAACTAAACATGAAATTTAACTAGAAGTACAAGTAACTAGAAATATGAAACAACACAGAATATGAGAGACAATACCCAATTATATTAATACTTATATAGAAGGAAATACAATAAAGAAGATGCCACTTCTTCTCCACACCTTTCAAAAGCTTCCCACACCTCAAGTGTTCACCAATAATTCTCCTTCAACACTTCACTCTCATACCAAAATGGTCACAACACACAACTCAAATATAGAGTTGTTGTTCACCTCCAACTGATCAGTAACAACGCTGCCAGTACACCAAGTACAAAACCATACTCCAAGTAGATCTCCCTTCTCTTGCTGCCACCTGTAAATGAACAGACCTTACTTACTTTGTAAATATCTCTACACCCTGAAGAACCCTTGTCCTTGCCTCACCAAGTCCTTATGATTCTCCAACCATTACCCATGCTTGGCACTGATGTGGAACTAGGAGGAACACACCTTGCTCTCTTCTCTCTCTGAAGGAGCTAATATTTGCTCTCTTACTCTCTAGCACAAGTTTACAATATAGCCCATGAGTCTATTATATAGATCTCATGCATACAATAATTAGACTATCTTAATTACAATAATTAGACTCTCAACTCTAAGACTAAAATAAGTCTTCACATGTAAACTGCCGGTCCAAAAATAGACCTGTCCAGAACCCACATGCAAATTGCATGCACACACAGGTTGTCGATGTTGGCACCTTCCTGACCGATGTCGGCCGACTTGTAACTGATGTCGATTGCTTCTGTACTACACCATGACCAACGTCGATTGATCAGATCGATGTTGGTTGCCCTGTAACTCGTTCTGCAACCTCTGCAACTTCTACAACTCTCCTGTTTACATCCTGGTGAAGCTTTTAGCTCCACAACCTAACAGTACTTGAGTGTGATGTAGGACATACTTTCACATGATTATTTGATGGCAGGCTTCCTTTACTACCCAACAACCTTGATAAGTTGGGGGCATATGAACACTTTTACAAGTTGCATTTATCCACAAACTCTTTTCCATGTTGAGTTACATATCATACAAATTTATTACTAAATCACTCATATTTTTCAAATGTGTTACATGAAATATGTTATTTGATAACATTTAAATTCATACATATGATGGATCTATACTAATTCATTAACTACATGCTTTGCTTTGCTTTGCATTCTTACTTTACTAAATGATAGGTTAAGCTTGGTTATTATGTGTCTGACCCCTAGCCTTGCATGTTTGAATTTTTGCTTATATGGCATCATTATGCCATTTTTATATGGCCCTTAATCTTGTGTATTATGCAACATTTTATATCTCCCTTATATGTGGCCTCTTAATCCTTGTGCATGACATATTTTACAAATTGCATGACATTGTATGACATTATTTCTATGCTCGTTACTTTATACTGTGGTGTCATGATTCATATCATGTATTATATCTATTTATTATGGCACAATGATTCATATTATGAATCACCTATATACTCTAGTTACATGTTATATATCATGAATATGTTGCTACTATGATTAAATGATATATATTTTTAACACAGTTCATATGCAAATTCAATGTTATATTCAATAACTATGAGTGAAATCAATTTAAAATATTCATTGTTATATATATTCCACATGTGCTTTATTTTGAGACAATTGACTTACAAGCTATGTCTCTCATCTAAAGGGGGGCATCACAATAGGCTTCATTAGAACATTCAAGCTTCATGAGCAAAAATTTCAGATTTATGGCAATGTATATTTTTCAAGTAGAAATATGATTCATCATTTTGAGATTATGAGGGCATGTGGCATGCATGTCCACTCATTCCCATAGTTGAAAATTACAAGTTTCAAATAGTTCAAAATTCATAAGTTTCAAAAGATTTTAAAAAGTGGAAAAGTTCAAAAGTTAAAAGTTTTAAAATTAAAAATCCAAATGGAATTTAAATATCAATATAGTACATATACATGGGGGGAATTATAATCATTCATGTTCATGTTTATACTATGATATTTTCAAAATTCTAAAGTTTTAGGTTTCAAAGATGCAAAGTTATAGATAAAATCTAGATCCATCTGCAATGGTGTGATTTGTCTCAATGGCAAGTGGACCATGTTATAACTTAGTGACACTGAATGTAAATGGTTGTACTTTTTGAATATGTAGTGGGCCATAATTCATGGTTCCACCCCTTCAAATATTTTGTAGAGTATTCTATACACTCAAATTAGATTTGGAGCATACATTCTTTCCAACTCAAGAGCATTCAAAGGTTTTCAAATTGAGTCATGATCACTCTCAATTTACCATAGTTTAACACTTATCCAAATGTCCCAACAAGGGGGCATGTACACTTTTCCATCTCCAAGTTACAAGGTAATTTTCTATCTTTGTTGTCTTTTCAAATTAGAAATAGCAAATTTCAAGTTTTTAATTTTCAATATGATCAAATATTAAGTTCAGTGGCATTGTTGTAGGGTTTTACATTAAGGCATATTACACAATCAAGCTTCACATTCAAAGGTGAAGTGTGTATACACACTCAGTTTTGCATCTACTTTACTCTAGTAATTTTAGTTCATGCATCACTAGAATAAAGTGGGTGTAAATATAGACACATAAAGTTAATAACTAAGTGTTTGACAATGTTTTTTATTAACATCATTACCCTTGCTTAGTCTAATCATGATTTCACTAACTCATAATTTATAAGAGAGCCTTCACTATCTTGAAAACACTATAAATATCATACCAACATCCCTATTTCATTTTAATTCATCCCTATTTATTGTATAGATTTCTATCAGACCTGTCCCAATTATTTCTGGTCTTCTGGGACAAGTTTACACTCATTGGATAAGGCCACATTGTGGCCTTATCCCATATTATGGCATTGTATCTCATGCTCCAACAATTAATTTTTTTGAATTGATAAATTTCATAATGTATCTCCTGTGCATCTTATAAGGTCGATTAGTGAACTTATTCTAAATACTCTCCTATTAAAGCACATCGAGGCTACTCATTCTACCCCATTAAATATCTCTATCAAAAGCACTACACACTGAGCAAAAGAGTACTATTTTATCCTATTTTAGATAAGTAACATCATAATAATAAATATCCAAGTCTGAGTAGTGTTTTATTACAAGTCAAAGGCATTTATTGCTAAGCATTTTAATTAATCATCTAGTTAAAGCATTCTAGTTCTATCATAATGGATCACATAATCACTCTATTAGGGATAAATACATTGACCTGAGGCCAACTTGGGATAGGTACGAGGTGCTCAATTATAATGGATTACTAAGGCCAACTCAATTATCATTACTAACCCATTTACACCCTTTTGTTATCTAATTACTATCTAGTGCATGTGTAGGACTAGGGTTCAATATTTATACTTATTCCATGTGGCATAACTACACATAAAAATATGAATTCAACTTTTAGAAGTGATTGCATAGGCCCAAATCTAAAATTATAGAATATAGTCAACTAGGACATGGCTAGAGTAGCTAGATAAGGCCACATTATGCCCCTGTATGACTCTCACATACTTTTTCCAATAAACTATGAATCACTATTTTTAGTATAATCCCATCTACATGTCAATTTAACATAGTTTACACTTACATAAAGTTTACATAGTTAGATATATTACTATTTTAAGGGAAACTCTCTAACCCTAGCTTTATTTACTATTTTTAGCAAGTTCTTGATTTTTGTAAATTATGTAGTTTACTGTAGATTTTTGTATTTTCATATCAAATCACTACATATCAACATTTCCATTTTAATAATTTAATCTCATTTAGTTTAAGTACTTATTAAATTAAAAAGGTTAAATAACTCATATACCACATCATATCCACCCACATCTACAACTCTCAATGTAAATAATGGTATAAGGTATTCTCCCACCCAACATATCACCCTTACATCTATGACTCCTGCACCATCCAATATTTCTCCACAATGGGGGGAACTACATTGTAATCATTCATCTTTATTATGTCATTTGCCTTAAGTGTTGGCATCTACCATACATATGTGAATGCTCTATGGGATCTCCTCCATATGTATGTAGCTAAAATCTATCCTATAATACCACAAACTAATAGGTCACCCCTTCATACTAAATTCTCTCCATGACACCTAAGTGCATATCCATATACCATATGCTCAATCAGAGCCTTTGCATCTACATTGCATCCTCTGACCATCTAGGGTGTTCTTATTCTTTATATGAGAACCATAATATGTCTCCCTCCTTTATCTCATTCAAAATTACGTAATAGTATTTCATAGCCCTTGCCTTTGGCCTCTTTAAATGTGTTAATACCAATACCATTACATACAACCTATTAGGATTACATCCATATGTAAGTAATCCTATGTGTTATATGATGAGAAGATGATTATATGCCCAAACACATGGAAATATCCCTTCTAAAATTCCATTTATATGTGCCTCACATGCAAATATATGTGTGTGTGTGTGTATAAATGTACGAGCATGCGCCACCCCCATGCATAAATTGTCATGTTGTACTCCATATCATGTATAATGTATCACATCCCATATATAATGGAAACCCCAAAGGTATCTAATATTATAATTGAATATAACAAAATAAATAAATGTTATTGTATTTGTTGAACAACTACCCTCAATATATCACAAAAAGAATATGGTGTGAATCTCTCTTGCACTCATTTATTACCAATATAATATATATGGTTTGACAGCTACCTTTCTCTATTTATGTTCTTTATCGCCACCCATCAACCTCTAATTAGTATTTTTAGGATCCTCCATACATCCTCTAGTGTTGATATTGCCTCTCTAGTTAGAAACAAAAATTTCCATGTATTACAATCCCATCTCTTATCTAATGTTGTCAATAATGACACTTCATATGGAATAACACCTAATTGACTAACATGTTCTTGCCCTAGTGCATTAATATGTTTTTGATCATTGGCACTAAAACCTAATGCATATATAGTCTCCATCATCAACCCATGTCTACATTCATAGATATGGAGATCATTTTGCTTAACCAAAGTCAAAAATAAAAACTATTCAATAATTTAATTATATTTAGAATGAAATAAATAGTATATATTCATTAAATTAGAAAATATTATTTTTATTGACCACTATCATGGAAAACTTTCCATTATTGAAACCATTATCATGGCCATTATCAGAAGATTACAACCACTGCAGGAAAAGTCTAACCACTATTGAAATGGATAATCATTATCCCAACAGGCTTATTTTATAAATCTAAATATATTTTAAAAAATTAAAATTATCAAAAAAATGACAAAAATGGTGATTTTGATACTTGTTAGCTTTACTAGTTACTTTGTGATGGTAGCCTTGTGTAACTTACTTGGCCATGGTTGTCTCTCAAAAATCAATAATTTCAAATGAAACATTGAATTACATAATTGAATTGACTAATGATGTATATACTATCTCCATTTTATAAGGTTATTTTATAAAAATTAACTATCAATGTAAAGCAATTTTTCTATAAGTGGTTGGTGGCATTTCAACTATCGAAGAATAATTTTCTACATTTGACTCCCATAGTTAACATTTTTGGGACATATTCTTTGACATTTATTGGGGGCATGTCATTTATTCTATTTATATTAATTATATATCACTTATATTATCACACATTACTATTTTGCACTATCATTTATATTTGGTATATATCCAAGGCATATCTTTGTAGCACCTAAATTTCCTATATATTTCCCATCAAGGGGAACAATTCATACATATTATTTATATGCTCTTACACACTCATTTTACTACTAAATATAGGGCTTGTCTTGTATGTGTGTGTTTGATTTTTTGTTATCTTATACCCATTTTGTGTGGCATACCTTACACATTAAAAAAATCAAAACTATCATAAGTCTAAAACTTTGCCATTACATATTTGCACGATAAGGTGTTGCTATACCCAATTTTAAAGTCATTTTTATCCCCTCCTAAATGTCATGATGTCTAATTAAAGTGATATCTTGTCCTTATTGTATCATCATGTAACCCATTTGAAATCTAATTCAAAATAGGTTTGTTTTAAACCAAAATCTAATTCCAAATTAAATTCAAATTCCAAATATAATTCGAATTCAAATCTAAATAAGTTCATTTTCAAAAAAAATCCAATTCTTATTTGAATCCCAATCATTCCAATTTTCAAAACTATTCAAATGTTGATCAGAATAATCATCCAAGACTGGTGATTATTATTCATTTCAAAACTCTACTAGTCATTCAATTGAATAATGTTACACTACAAAGACTCTACTTGCATAACTTGAATCAATAGGTATAAACACAATATAACTAGAGAAAGGTAAGCAGATCATGGATTATGAGCCTAGCACCATGGTGGGTACTAAAAATATTTCTACTACCCCTAAAAAAATAGAAGTATAAATATTATTTCATTATCAAATTTGGATATATGCTCAATAAGTATACTTCATTATTGACAACAAAAGTCAGAAGAACATGGTTTCTCCTTAATCAATTCATAGATTGAACTCACCACTAATACCTCACCCTTAACCATACTCTATAAGATGGTTCAGTGCAGGATCTGAGAAATGTATCACTCGATAGTATCAATTTGTGTACAACATCAAGCCTTTTCAATAAAAACAAGATACTTATTGAGCATATATTTCTCAGGATGTCACTCTATTATAGGTATGTGATGTTTTACTTGGTCAATGATATATTTACCATTGACATGCAATCTATGAGGAAAATCCTATAAATCTTGTCATAGATGTTGGTGATATGAGTTACCGCATATTAGAAGTATTCACTCAAATATTATTCATTATCACCAACCAGTGTAAGAATCTAATCACATCCAGTAATTTTTTTGTGCTTTTGATGGTGAGATATAAACATAATAAAGTCATTATGGCACTAATCCATACCACAATTCCTACAATAATAACAACATGATGATGGGTTATTTGGCACATCGACAATAGGTGAGATGGTCGCCCATCCAAGATCTCTTAGAAGGATGCCTGAAGGTTTACCCAAGGTTTATTATTATCGGGTCACAACATATCTGGTAGCCTAGTTGGTCAATGTGCAATTGTTCCAACTCAAGGGGCCTATTGGTTTTAAACATTAAACTTGATTTCAAATATTGTTTTGGTCTTAATATATTAGAGGGTAGTATAATTTTTCTTATTTCATTCATAGGGGGTTTATGTGTGTTTCAAAAAACAACTACAAGCATGCATTTTAAGATTTTCCAAAATTAAAAATCAACACTTACAAGTTTTTAATAAATGGAGATGTGGCTGATTTAAATGTTCATTCTTTCCATTATATAGACATTCCATAATTAATTAAAGATAATGGAAAAGTTCTTGCAATCGAAGTAAAATGATTAAAATAAAATTGCATTCAAAACCTACCCAACCCTAGTTAACAAAGGCACAAAAAAATGACAAAATAAAGAGGGAAAAGAGATAAAAAGCCCGTTATTATGAAGGCAAATCTAAAAATTTGGTTGAAGTGAATCTCACAAATCGATAGCTCACATGATCATCATGTGCACAATCATAAATGGATCTAATGTAATCATCTAAGGATAACCAAGCAATGAAAGGAATAATCACAACCACCATTTGCATGCACAAATCATGAATAAAACTTCCACAACCTTCTATAAATCAAAATATTTAATTGATAATCACATCCAAGTCGACAATGATCCATCGATTGAAATTTTTGCTGGAATAATGGTAGGGGAGTAAAAGAGGGATATAAATTACACTAAAAATAAATAAAAATTATTGATCCACAATGTGCTCTTAGGATTTGAAAATCATCCATCCCTTGGAATGGCTTAGCTTAGGAAATATTTAGCAAACTTGCATAATGGAGGGAAAAGAGTTTCCCTCTAAAACTTCTTTGATTTTTCTTTCCATCCAAAATGCCATGCCCTTTTCTCATTTTTGAACTACCAAAATAGGCTAAAAATAAATCAAAACTAACAATAAAAGCACCCTATCCAACTTAGATATGAATGCAAACAAATTTTAAATGACTCAAAATTACCCAAATTTGAAAACAATGTTGTGTTTTAGTCAGAACCAACTTCTCAATGCCACATACACATTAAAAACTAACACCTAAGTAATAATTTATGCTAAAAAAATACCATGGGCTCAAAAATGCCCTTCCAAACCTAATTAGGGCTTTAGGGGACAACAAAAGTTTACTTTTTAAATTTCAAATCTCCTTTGTTAATCAATCTTTGAAAGTCTAATTAGCACTACACTTTTCTACTGGGTAGGTCAAAGACCTAATCATTACTTGAATACCTAAATAACGCCTAGTCTAAGTTGAGAGGGGTCCCTAAGACCTAATTAGGCATGGGATCCTTGATTAGCATTTTTTTCATAGATTATGGGATCCTCATCATAAATAGGGTTCATATCTGCATAGGATTATCAAAGGTAACAAGGAAGAGGCCACATAACCAATTAAGGTTTGGCCCCTAATTAACATTATGGGGATTCTAATCCTAGGACTAGACCTAAGCAAGAAAAATAGCCCACACACTAAAGGGTGGAGACCAAACATGCCCCACATACTTGGTCATGGAAAATTCTCCAACCGACACCTTGTTTGATGCATAATAACCCATATACCTATTTAGACTGTGAAGTCTGACTATCAAATAGACAACCCCATCAAGGCATAACAAGACCTAATCTAGGTTGAGTACCCTAATTACAATTATGGGATATACTTCAACTCAAACAAGACCTAATCATAGCAAAAATCCTGCTTAACAAAGTAATATAAAACTAAGAATGGCTTACACCTAATCATACTTTGAAGTTTGATTAGGTCTACAAGACTTAAAAAAATAGAGCAAGATCTACTTGGGCTAGAAACTCTGATTAGCACTAGGAATGGAACCTTAATGACTCAATGACCTATTCAGGTTTCTGAATAACTTCACGTGCACCTACGATAGACCCAACTAAGATTGCAAGTAAGTTGTTTTGATATTTTTTTAAGTGCAATGAGTGCATCAAAAGGTCATTTTTAGCAAAATTTTTTTATATAAAAATTTGTCACAAAAACTTGGTCATCATAATAGAGAAGGTCCTAGAGTTTAAATCAGTACATAAATCAAGATGACCTCTAGGAGCGGCTTAGGAGAGATAATCAAGTTGGATATTCAAATGCAAACTAAGACGTCAAGACCTCACTTTCACGCTATTAGTTTTATATGAATTTTTCTCACATTGACATGGTCTTTACAATCAAACATGTTTTAGGAAATGGTTTGGCACATAAACTGAGACAACCTGCTAGACAACTTATAAAAGATGAGACCAACTAGCATAAGTGCAAGTAGAAGCAAGGCAAAAATTAAAAAAAGGGTTCCATCATTCTAGAAGAATAAAGGCATGTTGTGTAAGCAACAACAAATGGTGACTTTACTATAAAATACTCCAAAGTATCTTGAAACTAGATAAATGTTTTTAAGAACCTAGAATATCCTATCAAGATAATGCATGGAACATGAGTGGATTTAAGAGAGGAAAATAAAGGAATGGATACATGACCAAATTTGGTATTCTCATCAACCCAGTGTGTGAAAATAAGTTTATTACCACTTTGTGCAACCTACAAGGACTAGCTACTGTAGTTTCAACCATTAAGATAGTGAATTTTACCTTGTAATGAATGCCTAGACATTGCTTCGCTGCCAACTAGACATCCATAACCCTGATGTATTTTTTTATCCCACTCAAGGCCTTTCTCTACTACCAATCAAGTGTCCATATGCCCAATAGAGGCTACCTAAATCACCCAATAATTGAGTTTTTTGAAAATTGATTTTTTATTTTATTTCTCTTTTTTTTGTTCTTTATTTTTAACTCCTTAATTTTGGGTTGGCGACCACTATGATAAATGGAAATCATAATTATATATTTTTCACCCTAGATCTTAACTATAGTAGGTTCATCTAATAAAACCCATAAATAAATAAAATGAGATTTTTTGGTGAGTTATTTTGAGATAATATCTGTATAGGCCTAGTAGTTCAAACTCATCTAAATGTGAATGAATCTACAATGCACATAATAACTAAGGCTTTCAAAACTGACTCAAAAATATAACTTTAAATCACAAACAACTCAAATTATATAGGCACCAAAACATCATTTTTTATACCTACCTACACACCATTCTTCCTCATTCTTAATCAATGAGGAAACCATAAGGAAAAATAAGTAGGACCATACCAAAAATAAACAAATGACAAGGCTAGACCAATAGTAAAAAGTGATTAAATCAATTGAAAGTATGAAATAAAAGTAAGAAAGCAAAGATATTTTTTATAGGACCTTACCAATCAAATTCATGCCTGGATGTAAAGTTTGAGGAACTACCCATTGATAGGCAACAAGGCGTCCTTACTAGTTAGACACCTAACAAAATATATTCATGTTCAAGATTTTATAAGTTTTGGTAGGAATCCTACCAAAGGGATACTCATATTTATGATGATGTTTCCCTTTTCATTCATGTAGACTATCCCAAAGGGTCAAATCTAAGAAGTTTTCATGTAAATTAAGTGAATCTATGTTATTAAATTTAAAAATGTACTTATGCTTCATTCACAAAAAAATTTGGGATATGGTTGGAGAAATACCTCTACCATACAATGAATTATGGTGAGGGATAGGGGTGAGTATCAAAACATACTAGATATAATTTCATACTTGACTTGACAGATATATTTTCTTTGTGGTAGCGAATCACTAAATCAATTATTGGCTACTCCTTTTTTGTTATGAATGTTATATAAGCATCTTTCTTGTCATTTTTATCATCTTGAAGGCAAAAAATCTATTAAAATTATAATTGCCTTCTAGTTTTATAATCAGTGGTTGATTTATGTGAGGAGATGCATTGGATCAAGGCATACTCAATTCTAATTATTATTTATTTGATATCTTCTATTGGGCAATAATGCTCATGATTACTCATTTCTTCTTTAACTGCCTCCACCATTTAGAAGAATGTCAGAGTGCTGCAATCACACCCTGTAGGTTTCTCTAAATTATCTAATGTGGGAGAAACAAATTGATTTTCATCCTCCTTCCACCTATCATAAACAATGCATAAGTGTTGTTCTTCAGTGGTGATTAACTTTATGACTGCTACATTCAATTATATGCCAACTAAATAAAAAATAAGACTGAGGTAGAGCAAGATATCTTCAATTTTAAAATTTTTTAGTTCTTTTTCCTTTCAGGGATAACCAACTTCAATGTTTTGTTCTTTTATTTTGGCTCTCTCCCATGATGAGGTGAGAGATACATTGTTGTAATCAAAATATTGATCTTCTTAAATCAGCTCTCTAAATATAGGAACAATAGTATATGATAGGCTTATTTCAGATGCAAAGAATGCATACTCTTTATCTAAAATATCCAATTTTTCCACTGCTTATTTATGCTAATCATAGGGAATTTCTCATTTGTATTCATTTCTTAACAAATCATTGCTACTCATAATTTCACTCAGGAACTCACCTAAAGCAAGTTTTACAATTTTATCATCAAACTCATCATCATCATCATTGTCTTCCAGGACCAGTTCTTGCCTAATGAATAGAACATTTTTAGTTAGCATAACCACTTAAACACTTGTCTCATTTACACATTCATAGACCCCAAATTGTGAACTTGGAAACGTTGTATTGTAGATCAATCTAGGCATTATTTGTTGGGGATATCTCACAATAAAATGACACTTGATTATCAATAACATTGAATGACATTTGATAGTTAAAATAATTCAAAATAACTTGTTGATTAAATATTGAACTGTCATAAAAGCATGCATTAAGATAAATAGTAGTGTTCTCTTTTTTTATAGGGACGCTTGACTGATTAAACTCTTGGGTTAATGCATCATTATATGACACAAATTGGTTCGTGGGTTGACTTATAGGCATGCAAATTGAAGGATTTTAGGTATAAAAACTTGGTTATCCTAATGAATAGAACATGTCAACACCATGTCCATGTGGCATTGATTATTGCTCAATAGTGAAGGCTTCTTGATAAGTCAATGCCAAATATGTGAGATCAGATGGAGTGCTTTAAATAAGCACGGAAGTCAAGGGGTCCAACGTCTTAATATGAATCTCAATATCTACAACTTCCATTTGTAGGAATGTGTATTTCAACCTCATGTATAACGGATGAAACTAAGCATTTAATATGCTCATGGGTTCATTGGGATCCCTACATGCTGGATAAAATTTATAGTATAGGGCATCAAGGTCATTGGGCATGCTAAAATGATTGATGAATGCATTTTCAAAGGTAATCTATGAGGTAATATACCCATTTAGCAATTCAAGTTACTAGCCAAAAGCAACATCATCCAACTAGTAAGGAAATAAATGGTAGGTAACATCTTCATGCTAGATTTGAGTTAGAATAATGGCATTTTTAAATGCCTAAATGTGTTCCTCATAAATTTAATACCACCATGTGTATATTTAGGGAAATTTTAATTGGGATTATTAGGCAAGTCATGAGTAGGCCTTGGAATGGTCACATGTCATCCACCTCCAACAAGCCATACAAAATCCATGGGTGGATTAAAATTTCAATTTTCTAGTTTTAGGACCTAGAATGTCATTTTAGGAAATGTCTCTAAAGTCAAATTTTGAAATTTTCATTAAAATACTCTAGTTCAGCCCTCCTAGCTCCAATTATGTTGATGGGTCATTTGGTGCACCAACTATGTTGGATAGTCACTCATCTAACCTCTCCTAAAAGGAGGCCTGAAGGTCTCCCCAAGGTCTATTATTATCAAGTCACAATGTATAAGGTAACCCAATCAGTCAATGTATAATTATTACAGCCTAAGGGGCCTACTAGTTTGTAATATTAAACTTGATTTCAAACATTATTTTGGTCTTAATGGATTAGAGGGTAGTGCAAGTTGCTTGTTTCATTACTGAAGGGTTTATGCATGTTTCAGGAAATAATTAAAAGCATGCATTTTCATATTTTCCCAAATTAAAAATCAGTGCTTACGAGTTTGTAATAATTGGAGATGTGGTTGATTTAAATGTTCATCCATTCCATTACATATAAATTTCACAATGCATGAAGGATAATGGAAAAGATCTTGTAATGAGGTAAAATGATAAAAATAAATTGCATTCAAACCCTACTCTAACCCTAACTAACAGAGGCATGAAAAATGACAAAACAAAGAGGGAAAAGAGATAAAAATCATTTTGTTATGAAGGTAAATCTAAAAATTTAGATCAAGTGGATCCTATAAATTGGTATCTCACATGATCAACATGTGCACAATCATAAATAGAGTTGATGCAAGCATCTAAGGGTAACCAAGAAATGAAATGAATAATCACAAATGCCATTTGCATGTGCATATCATGAATAAAACTTTCACAACCTTCTATAAATCAAAATATTTGTTTTGATAATCACATGAAAGTCCATAATGATCCATCAATTACAAATTTTTCAATATAATGGTAGGGGATCACAAGAGGGAGACAAATTACACTAAAAATAAATAAAAATGATTGATCCATAATGTGATCCTAGGAGTGCAAAATGAGCCAACCCCTGGGATGGCTTAACTCATGCAATATATAATAAGCTTGGATAATGGATGGAAAAGAGTTTCCATCCAAAACTTATTCTTTGAATTTTATTTCTCTCCAAAATGACACACCTTTTTATCCTTTTTGACCTATCAAAAAAGATAAAAATAAATAAATCAAAACTAGTAATTAGAAGAATTGCTTGACACTTTGAAAAAACACAAGATATTTGTAAACATGGAGAAATGTTCATTTGCTATGTAAGAAATACAATATATGGGATACATAAAGGATGCACAAGGAGTGCATGTGGACCCAACCAAGATTCAAGTTATCCAATAAAGGCCACAACCAAATAATCTCACAGATATTTACAACTTCTTGGGATAAGAAAAATTATATAGGATATTTGTACTCAAATTTTCTCATGTGACTTGGTCTCTTAACCAAGTTACCAAAGGGGGCACTAAATAAAAGTTCATCTAGCAAGACACACAATAAAAATCAATTGAAGCATTGAAATAAAAACTCTATTATGCATAAGTACTTGTTTTACCATACCTTCAACAACCATTTGATCTTGAGACAAATACCTCTATATTTTCACATGGATCAATCCTCACTCAACATGGTTATTTAGTTGCTTATCATAGTGAAAAATTCATGACACTGATAGGAAACTACCCAACATATGATCAATAGATTTTTGTTATTGTTCATGCATGGAATCAATAGAAGCATTATATCTTGGGAAAGGAGACTGTTATTTGCACATATCACAATTCCCTTCAGTACTTGTAGACTCAAAAAACATTACAACAAAAATGGCTTAAAAAATGGTCTTATTGCCTTTCGCAGTTCCATCTAAACATCAAGCATAGAAATGAAAGTGCCAATCTAGTCGTAGATTATTTTAGCCACTTTTTGATTCAAGCTCTCCTTTATGTACTTGATGCATGTGAACATGAAGTGAACACATGGTCAAAATTGTATCCATATGACATGGATTTTGTAGATATGTATTAGAATTTTCCTAGTGGTAATTCAGTTCCATCTTTCTACTTGTAAAATGGACTTCTATATCACCTTTGGCACTTATGTGTTCTACATGAGGCAAAGAGACAAAAAAATAATATGGGAGGATATTTTTAGAAAGGCTATAGGACATTTTGGAATTGAAAATACTCTTTTGGTGTTTCAAAATTATTTATTCTATCCACATCTTAGGTCTGATGTATCCAAATATATCAAGTCTTGTACCACATGTGCAATTGCCCAAGCCCGTCAATAAGAAGTAAGGTTTATAAACGCCTCTACTAGTTTGAAGGATAATATGGGAATCTATTTCCATGGTATTTATCTTAGGATACCCTATTATAACCATGGTAATGATTGTGTTTTTGTATTAGTTGATATATTCTCAAAAGATGGCAATTCTCATACCCTTTAAGAAAGAAATATGACCTCTAAAAACAACTCAATTATACTTTCAATATGTCTAGGGATACAATAACTTTGATCCATTACTATAAATCACTTTGGCCTATGTTACACACAAAGTTGAACAAATTCACCACCTTTAATCCACACACTAATGGACAAACAAAAGTGATAAATATGATGATGGTGCACCTTCTAAGAGTGTACAATTATAAGAAGAAATACACTTGGGATGAAAACTTGTCTTTCATTTAGCATGGCTACAACAAATCTCTACACAAATCTATCATGCATTTCCCTTTTTAGGTTTATTTTATTTTCTAACCTTTAACACCCATTGATGTAGCTTGTAATATTATTCCATCTATTATACCAACTCCTTCAACTCAAAAGGAATTGCAAAAAGTTGTTCAATTCATTGAATAAATTCATCACATTCAACATCAAGTGAAAACAATTCTAAAACAAATAAATGCAAATATAAGTAGTGACATGACAAACACCACACACCCTCCAAGTTGGTGATCGAATCTAGATACACCTACAAAAGGAAATATTGGTAGGGCCTTACTATAAGCTTCATCCACTTTAGTATGGGCCTTACAACATCACTAAACAATTAGGAGATAACACTTTTCAAATTAATATTATATATTATCTTTGGTTATATCTAATATTCAATGTAGAATTCTTGTG
This sequence comes from Torreya grandis, assembly GCA_037957365.1. Taxonomy (NCBI): domain Eukaryota; kingdom Viridiplantae; phylum Streptophyta; class Pinopsida; order Cupressales; family Taxaceae; genus Torreya; species Torreya grandis. The sequence continues at coordinate 1,771,536 of JARHVA010000395.1, read as the reverse complement.
GCATTACTTTCCACTCTTATTATATACTTCAGATACTACATAGACGTTTTAACAAGTAAATATCAATCTAAATTGTACTATATTAGATCAAGTTATTGATTCTCAATTCAAGAAAACACATCGATAAGAGATCCCTCTCTTCCATATCATCAAATTAGGTCAAGTGCCTTCCTAGTGAAAATGGTTTTATAAGTGTAGGTTTTTTAAAAAATTCCACATATTCTTCTGTAATTGTATGTAATGGGGACCATTTCTCTTCAAGGAAGGCTGATTGATCCAAGAGTATCTAGGTCACTAAATCCCACCAAACATTATTATTGTTAAATATTCAACCCTATGTGATGTAGAGGGCTTCATGGAATTCTTCATCTCAGATGAAAACAAAACAAAATACATACATCAGTTACCCACTCTACATACCTCTACCATAATATCTCTCCTAGTTCTAAAATTACTTGTTTTGGTACTCACACCCTTGGTTTCAAAAGGAAATTTATCTCTAAATTAGGAATATCTATGACCTCCCCATGTCTCCATCCTCTCACATTCTATCATTCTTGATTTACTACCGTTTTCCTCTTACAACTTCTACTATAACTTGGGTTTACTATGCATTCTCTTAAACTAGGCCTTATTGGTCAAGGGTTCCATCATCTTCATTTTAGATTATTCAAATCTAATATGTTTCTACATATCTATATTCTCCTTAAATATGTCTTCCTTATGTCCTTAGTCTCTCCTCACAACTTCCAATCATCACCCTTTAATCATTCACTATTTTAATTTTCTTGACAAGGTCTTATTATAGCATTTTTTAAGGCTTTTCCCGTTGTATGGAAATGTACAAAACCCTATTGAAAAACCAAATTCATCTTAATATAACCTCTAATTTATTCTATCTTTTCATAGAGTTTGAGGATTGAACTTGATGTTTTGATCACTCTTATAAGCATTGTTAACCCTTGCATTAGGTCTTCTAGGTCAATTCATAGTTTAACACACAATCCTTTGTAATGGTATGACACTGTATGAAAATGATCTAAAAACTTTATAATCATTTAAATTTCACTTGCATCTAACTATTTACAAATTTTTAGGGATTTTGGATGGTTAGAATGTTTGGAATATGAAAATTTGTTCCTAAACCCTAATATAGGGTTTTACTAGAGTCTGTAGACCTAAGAGCACCAAAATGAAGATCTTTCCTTCTGTGAATCCTCTTTGATTATTTTAAGAGTTGAAAAAGCTATGTATATATTTTTTACATGTTTTCCAAACATTGGTTAGTCTTCATGTCTCCTTTATTGTACGTTTTCAACTAATTTCCTATTTGACTAAGCAAGACTTTGTATGTTTCATAGAACTGTGTTGAATTTAATATGAAATAACATAAAATCCACACAATTATAGGTACAAAAAACCTTCAAGGAACCTTATATCAATTTACCAACCTTAAGTGAACATTAAACTCTTGATTTCTTCATGAATGCTTCTAAGGAATTACATTACATAGGCAACAACAATTTAAAAACCCACACAAATAGGGTATGTAGCTAATGGAACAGGGCTAAGAAATCCCAAAACACTCCTTAAATCTTTGACCAAATGTATCATATTAATGCATAGATAAAAATGGAACAAAACTCACAAGTTCGTTCTCCAAGCAGAATATAGAACAATACAAGTTTTCAAAAGTTCTTACCCTTATTCTTTCATAGTTCTTATCATTGTTTTCATAACACAGAACACAAGACTATTTTTGAATCTTCTCACGCACTAATATGAATTCAACACCCCAGAATACTTAAATAAATTCAAACAATAATGAATACATTCAACATTATCAAAATAAATATCAAAACTTGTCATATATTATGTCTATACCTTTAATATTATTGTATATATGGAAGAGATAGGGGTTGTCATGCTTTCTTGTCTACAAATGATTAAGACTTGGATTTATTCACTTATTTTTGCATTTTTTGCATTCATACTTTCTAATCCTACCCCTCATTTCTCTTCTTTTGACCTTGAATGAACTATCACAACAAACTACACTTGCCTCTTCAAAAAGACTCAATAATTGCCATAACTAACTCTCAACTTCTTTTGGTATGTTGAGAATGCTAAATGCCATCAAGATGACTTGTCAAGTGCACCTTGTATGGTTTGAGACCCTTTTGACCACCTACTAAAACTTAAAAACTAAACTAAAACATTGAGAACTCATGAAACAAGATTGAAATCTCTTATACTACACATGGAATTTAAAAATTCAAATCATGGGTTTTGGTGGGAAAAAGCCAAAACAACCCAAATTCAAATTAAACAAGGACTTAGCAACTATAAATGACCCCTACAGACCTATAATGACTAAAATAATTTTCCAAAGACTTAAAATATGAAAGATTGACTAATATATACATTGAAGTAGTGATGTTCATGTATCATACTACTGAAGAACAAGAAACATTCCATGAAAGTTATAAAGATTTTACTTTGATGTTATTTGCAACATCTTTCTTACAATCTCATGTCCCCTTGGATCCCAAGGCCTATGTGCAACATATATAAATTTTGGATGTTGGATTATAATGGCTCCTCCTTTGTTGTTCTTTCTCTTTTTCTTCCTCTTGCTTTCCATCTTCCCAATCAGTGGCAACTACTATTCATTCTCTTTTCTTCAATGACCTGCACATGAAGCAAACATGTCAATCAAAGTCACTCTCTACTTGCTCTCTTAGAATTCTCCTTGTTCCTTCATTTCCAACTCTTCTTCCTCTTGGCTCAAGATTGCCTCTAATTCCAACTCAACTACCATGATGCTCTCCTTGTCTCCTATGAGACTTATATCATTATATTCTACCATTATTTGCTATCATATCTCCTCTTCTTCTATTTTACTCTTATCCACATCACCTTGATGTTCCATTGGTGCCCAACAAATCACTTCAACCTATTGAAACTTAGTCTTATCAAGCACTCCAACTTGTGCTTCTTCCTCATTTCCTCTTGATTCTACCTCAGGTGTGTTAAACACTGCATATGGTACTATTGTACCTTATTTTCCTTCCACCAACACAGTCATTAGCCTCAATGTAATTGCATACAATTCATCTTCCTTAATGTTCAAATCAACATATTCATTGTAAACAACATAGAAATGAATACCTAATGATTCTTTGCTTTTATCAATTCTTACTTGACTGAATTCTACCTCTTTCTTGCTCATCATGAGGCATGGTGCTACTACAACTTCTCTTTCTCCCTCATATTCATCCAATAGATCACCTTATTCAAGTTAACACAAGATTGTGTCCTTGCACTCTAATTCCCAATAAATTTCTTCTTTATTAGCATGTTGCTCATGCTTTAATCATTCACCCATATATAAGCATTCAAACAAATCATTAGTTATAATCTTGTGAGGCTTACTTGCCTCCTTGTTTCTCTCTATAGGCTACCTTATTTTCATCTTCATCAGTCTTCTTCTCTTCTCCATCAATTTCTTGAGAGGCCATCTCACCTTTTTTTTATGCACACACTGAATCTTGGTTTCAACTCCTCAAAGATATTCTCTACCCTTGTCATCACCTCCTTCATCTCAACTATTTCTTTCTCTCTCTCTAACCATCTTTGTTTTGATTCCATATTCTTCTTGTCTAACTTTTTCTTGTGGCACTCTTCACACATCAAGCCCTTCATCATTCTCATTATCTCTTCACTTCTTGACAAACCTTCCATCTTGTCCTCTTGACCATTCACTTGGTCTCTCACTTAACTCTCTCTCTCTCTTGGAGTCAATCTCTTTGTCCTCACCTGAGACTCTTATCTTATTCTCTTGTCCTTTCACTAGGAATCTTATTTCTATCTCAATCTCATCTATGAGCTCCTCTCTTGAGATTCTCAACAACTCTTCTCTTCTCTAAGCCTTCTTGGCTAAGGGCTATGCTACTCCTCTTTATTTTCTCACTTTTACTTCTACCTCTCTCTCACATATACACCTACAACCTATTTAATCTTACCTACAACCTTCATTAATCATCAACATCTCATAACAACTTTTCATTACATTCTCTACATCTTTCAACATGTACTAAACACAATGTTCACTAAAAACCAATTCATTCTTTCAACAAAACTCAATACATTCCTTCCCACTTAAAATTTAGGTTATAATACCAAATGATGCATATGGCTTCATGTAATCCTTCATCTTAGATGAAAATAAAACAAAATACATACATCAGTTACCCACTCTACATACCTCTACCATAATATCTCTCCTAGTTCTGAAATTACTTATTTTGGTACTCACACCCTTGGTTTTAAAAGAACCTTTATCTCTAAATTAGGAATATATATTACCTCCCCATGTTTCCATCCTTTCACATTCCATCATTCTTGATTTACTATTATTTTCCTCTTACAACTTTCACTATAGCTTGGGTTTACTATGCATTCTCTTAAACTAGGCCTCATTGGTTAAGGGTTTCATTACCTTCATTTTGGCTTCTTCAAATCTAAGATGTTTCTAGACATCTATATTCTCCTTAAATAGGTCCTCTTTATGTCCTTAGTCTCTCCTCACAACTTCCAATCATCACCCTTTAGTCATTCATTATTTTCATTTTCTTGATAGGGTCTTATTATAGCCTTTTTTTAAGGATTTTCCTTTGTACGAAAATGTACAAAATCCTATTGAGAAACCAAAGTCATATTAAGATACCCTCTAAGGTATTTTGTCTTTTCACAAAGTTTTAGGCTTAAAATTGATGTTTTAGCCACTATTATAAGCATTTTTAACCCTCAAATTAGGTCTTTAAGGTCACTTCTTCATAGCTTAACACACAGTCCTTTGTAATGATATGACACCATATGAAAATGATTCAAAAAATTTATAATCCTTTAAATTTCACTAACATCTAACTATTGATAAAGTTTTAGGGATTTTGGATGGTTAGAATGTTTGGAATATGAAATTTTGTTCAGAAACCCTAATGCAGGGTTGTATCTAAGTCTACAGACTTGAGAGCACCAAAATGAATATCTTGCATTCTTTGAATCCTCTTTAATTATTTTAATAGTTTAAAAAGTTTTGTCTAGACCTTTTACACATTTTCCAATTATTGGTTAGTCTTTGTGTCTCCTTTATTGTACGTTTTCAACTAATTTCCTATTTGACTGAGCAAGACTTTGTATGTTTCACATAACTGTGTTGAATTTTCTATGAAATAACACAAAATCCACACAAGTATAGGTACATAAATTTTTCAAGGAACATATATCAATTTACCAACCTCAAGTGAATGTTAAACTCTTGATTTCTTCATGAATGCTTCCAAGGAATTACGTTACACGAGCAATAACAATGTAAGAACCCACACAAATAGGGTCTATAGCTGATGGAATGGGGTTAAGAAATCCTAAAACACTCCTTCAATATTTTACCAAACTTATCATATTCATGCACATATGAAAAAGGAACAAAACTCACAAGTTCCTTCTCCAAGAAAAATATAGAACAATATAAGTTTTAAAAATTTCTTACCCTTCTTCTTTCCTAGTTCTTGTCATTGTTTTCATAACACAGAACACAAGACTATTTGTAAATATTCTCACTCACTAATATGAAATCAACACCCCATAATACTTAAATAAATTCAAACAATAATGAATAAATTCAACATTATCATAGGAAATATCAAAACTTGTCATATATTATGTTTATACCTTTAATATTATTGTATATATGGAAGAGACAGGGGTTTTCATTCTTTCTTGTCTGCAAATGATTAAGATTTGGATTTATTCACTTATTTTTTGGTTATTTTCATTCATGCTTTTGAATCCTACCCCTCATTTCTCTTCTTTTGACCTTGAATGAATTATCACAATAAACTACACTTGCCTCTTCAAAAAGACTCAAAAATTGCCATAACTAACTCTCAACTTCTTTTGATACATTGAGAATACTAACTGCCATTAAGATGACTTGTCAAGTGCACCTTGTATGGTTTGAGACACTTTTTACCACCTAATATAACCTAAAAACTAAACTATAACATTGATATCTCATGAAATAAGATTGAAATGTCTTATACTACACATGGAATTTAAAAATTCAAATCATGGGTTTTGGCAGGTAAATGCCAAAGCAACCCAAATTCAAATTAAACAAGGACTTAGCAACTATAAATGACCCCTACAGACCTATCATGACTAAAATAATTTTCCAAAGACTCAAAATATGACAAATTGACTAATATATACATTAAATTAGTGATGTTCTTGCATCATACTACCGAGGAGAAAGAAACATTCCATGAAAGTTATAAAGATTTGACTTTGATGTTCTTTGCAGCATCTTCTTCCAATATCATGTCCACCTAAATTCCAAGGCCTATGTGAAACATACAGACCTTTTGGATGTTGGATCATAATGGCTCCTCCTTTATTGTTCTTTCTCTTGTTCTTCCTCTTTCTTTGCATCTTCCCAATCAGTGGTAACTATTGTTCATTCTCTTTTCTCCAATGACCTACACATGAAGCAATCATGTTAATCAAAATCACCTCCTACTTGCTCTCTTAGAATTCTCCTTGTTCCTTGGTTGCAAACTCTTCTTCCTCTTGGCTCAAGATTGCCTTCAATGCCAACTCAGTTTCCATGATGTTCTCCTTGCCTCCTATGAGACTTATATCATTAGATTCTACCATTATTTGTCATCATAGCTCCTCTTCTTCTGGTGTACACTTATCCACATCACTTTGATCTTCCATTGGTGCCCAACAAAGCACTCTAACCTACTATAATTTATTCTTATCAAGTACTCCAACTTGTGCTTCTTTCTCATTTATTTTAGCTTCCACCTCATGTGTGTCAAACACTACATTTAGTCCTATTGTATCTTATTTTCCTTCCACCAACACATTCATTAGCCTCAAAGTAATTGCATACAATTCATCTTCCTCAATGTTCAAATCAACATATTCATTATAAACAACATGGAAATGAAAACCTAATGGTTCTTTGCTTTCATCAATGCTTACTTGACTGAATTCTTCCTCTTTCTTGTCATCATGAGGCACGGTGCTACTGCAACTTCTCTTTCTCCTGCATCTTCATCCAATGGCTCACCCTATTCAAGGTAACACAAGATTGTGTCCCCATAATCTGCTTCCCAATAAATTTCTTCTTCATTATCATGTTGCTCATGCTTTAATCCTTCACCTGTATATAAGCATTCAAAGAAATCATTAGTTATAATCTTGTGAGGCTTACTTGCCTCCTTATTTCTCTCTATAGGTTTCCTTGTTTTCATCTTCATCACTTGTCTTCTTCTCTTCTCCATAAATTACTTGAGAGGCCATCTCACCTTATTTTTTATGCACACACTGAATCTTGGTTTCAAATCCTCTAAGATCTTCTCTAGCCTTGTCATCACCTCCTTCATCTCAACTATTTCTTTCTCTCTCTCTAGCCATCTTTGTTTTACTTTCATCTTCTTCTTGTCTAACTTCTTCTTGTGGCACTCTTCACACATCAAGCACTTCATCATTCTCATTATCTCTTCTCTTCTTGACAAACCTTCCATCTTATCCTCTTGACCATTCACTTGGTCTCTCACTTGAATCACTCTCTCTCTTGGATTAAATCTCTTTTGTCCTTACTTGGGACTCTTATCTTCTTCTCTTGTCCTTTCACTAGGACTCTTATCTTTTTCTCAATCTCACCTATGAGCTCCTCTCTTGAGCTTCTCAACTACTCTTCTCTTCTCTAATCCCTTTTGGCTAAGGGTTATGCCACTCCTCTTTCTTTTCTCATTTTTACTTATGCCTTTCTTTCACATATACACCTACAACCTCTTTAATCTTACCTATAACCTTCATTAATCATCAACATCTCATAACAACTTTTCATTACATTCTCTACATATTTCAACATGTACTAAACACAATGTTCACTAAAAACTGATTCAATACTTTCAACAAAAATCAATACATACCTTCCCACATAACCGTTAGGATCTGATACCAAATGATGCATAGGGATTCATGTAATCCTTCATCTCAAATGAAAATAAAACAAAATACATACATCACTTACTTATTCTACATACCTCTGCCATAATATCTCTCTTAGTTCTGAAATTACTTGTTTTGGTACTCACACCCTTGGTTTCAAAATGACCTTTATCTCTAACTTAGGAATATATATGACCTCCCCATGTTTCCATCCTTTCACATTCCATCATTCTTGATTTACTATTGTTTTCCTCTTACAAATTCCACTATAGCTTGGGTTTACTATGCATTCTCTTAAACTAGGCCTCATCAATGAAGGGTTCCATTGTCTTCATTTTGGCTTCTTCAACTCTAAGATGTTTCTAGGCATCTATATTCTCCTTAAATAGGTCCTCCTTATGTCCTCGGTCTCTCCTCACAACTTGCAATCATCACCCTTTAGTCATTCATTATTTTCATTTTTTTGATAGGGTCTTATTGTAACCTTTTTTTAAGGCTTTTCCTATTGTACAAAAATGTATGAAACCCTATTAAGAAACCAAAGTCATCTTAAGATACCCTCTAAGGTATTTTATCTTTTCACAAAGTTTCAAGCTTAAAATTCATGTTTTGACCACTCTTATAAGCATTTTTAACCCTTGAATTAGGTCTTCAAGGTCACTTCTTCATAATTTAACACAAAGTTTTTTGTAATGGTACGACACCATATAAAAATGATCCAAAAACTTTATAATCCTTTAACTTGCACTAACATCTAACTGTTGACAAACTTTTAGGGATTTTGGATGGTTGGAATGTTTGGAATATGAAATTTTGTTCATAAACCCTAATGCAGGGTTTTATCTAAGTCCACAAACTTGAGAGCACCAAAATGAAGATCTTTCCTTCTTGGAATCCTCTTTGATGATTTTAAGGGTTGAAAAATTTCTATCTAGACCTTTTACACATTTTCCAAACATTGGTTAGTCTTCGTGTCTCCCTTGTTGTACATTTTCAACTAATTTCCTCTCTGACTGAGCAAGACTTTGTATGTTTCACATAACTATGTTGAATTTACTACCAAATAATACAAAATCCACACAAGTATAAGTACATAAAACCTTTAATAAACATTATATCAATTTACCAACCTCAAGTGAGTGTTAAACTCTTGATTTCTTCATGAATGCTTTCAAAGAATTACGTTACATGGGCAACAACAATGTAAGAACCCACACAAATAGGGTCTATAGCTGATGGAATGGGGTTAAGAAATCCAAAAACACTCCTTCAATCTTTTACCAAATGTATCATGTTCATGCACATATAAAAAATTAACACAACTGACAAGTTCGTTCTCCAAGCAAAATATAAAACAATACAAGCTTTCAAAAGTTCTTACCCTTCTTTCATAGTTCTTGTCATTATTTTCATAACACATAACCCAAGACAATTTTTGAATCTTCTCACTCACTAATATGAAATAAACACCCCATAATACTTAAATAAATTCAAACAATAACGAATACATTCAACATTATCATAGGAAATATCAAAACTTGTCATATATTATGTCTATACCTTTAATATTGTTGTATATATGGAAGAGATAGGGGTTGTCATGATTTCTTATCTATAAATGATTAAGACTTGGATTTATTCACTTATTTTGGGGTTCTTTTCATTCATCCTTTTTAATCCTACCCCTCATTTCTCTTCTTCTGACCTTGAATGAATTATCACAACAAACTACACTTGCCTCTTCAAAAAGACTCAAAAATTGCCATAACTAACTCTCAACTTCTTTTGGTACATTGAGAATGCTAACTACCACCAAGATGACTTGTCAAATGAACCTTGTATAATTTGAGACACTTTTGACCACCTACTACAACTTAACCACCAAACTAAAACATTGAGATCTCATGAAACAAGATTGAAATCTCTTATGCTACACATGGAATTTAAAAATTCAAATCATGGGTTTTGGTGGGAAAATGCCAAAGCAACCCAAATTCAAATTTGAAAAGGACTTAGAAACTATAAATGACCCCTACAGACCTATCATAACTAAAATAACTTTCTAAAGACTCAAAATATGACAAATTGACTAATATATACATTAAAGTAGTGATGTGGAGCATCACTGTGCTAATGTCAATAGTGTTGGTGGTAGGATTTTCACCTATGATCCAATTTGTTTGATCTAATCCATCCCTATATTACCACATAGCTCATATAGTATTAGTATTATGGCTTGCAACTCATTTTTAATGACAACCATTGGCATCACCACACTCTTTGATTATGAAGTGGTCTTTACCAACTGTTGTAATGGTTCAATCAATGATTCTTCTTCATTAATTGTATAATAATGTGCACTCCCATTATTTTTAGGTCACAGATATATAATATTGAATTTAGGAATTGCATAGACACCAAACATCTAATCTCTCAGATATTCTATAGAACTAACATAATACATTTTTTCTATTATAGTTATATATTGTTATCATATATTTCTTGCTTTCTTTTTTATTTTAACACTTTTCACTCTCATATTCATTTTCATTCATAAATTTGTTTCTGTTCATAACCCTCTTATATCCATTTAAGTATGTTGTCCATTGGGTCTCCCATAGGCCCTGAATCAATAAGTAAGATCATAATAAAATATATTACAATAGAAAATATAATACACAATACATAACTCATTTAACACTTGATTTGGTTAAGGAAAACCCTCTAAATGAGGAAAACTTACCCCTCTTACAAGGATTGAAAATCTATTTTATTATATTTTTCAAAGTAGCTACATACACTTTGTCTCAATGTTCAATTTAACCCTTTTTATTGATAAGTCGTCTTCAATAATGTCTTACTAGCTTGTTATAGTATCATACTCAATTAATTGGAATCACTCCCCTAGTTGATTTTATCTCAACATTCAAATTCAACCCTTTTTATTGATAATTCATCTTCAATAATGTCTTACTAGATTGTTATAATTTAATACTCAATCAATTGGAATCAATCCCATTGATTGAATCTCTCACTAATATCCCATATATTTATGTCAAGTCTCTATAAATTCTAACTCTATTCATCAACCCTCATTCAAGAGAATAGAGCATGAACATATAACAATCTATACAAAGCATGAATCCTTTGCTACTGCAAAAAATAATAGTGAAACTATGGAAATCAAGATGGGGCTAGATCTAACCTTTGTATGCTTGATGGTTTAAACTTACACAATTTCCCATATTTCCCATATGATTAGATATATATATACAATATCTCCAAATTACTACTACATGACTTAACATCATCCCTAATTCCTTAATTGATAACACATTAGATATTACTAGTTTTCCTGCCCATAGACTTAGTCCAAATAACTTAATAAGCTAAATAATATGAATTTGTATTCTTCTATAAATGCATAGTAATCAATGTACTTAACTATCTACCTAGTTTGTCTAAGTTATAAAAAAACATAAAAAGAAACACTATCCTTTTTGCTTACATAGGTAAGTAATAAATTTACTCAAGTAATAATCTAGATTTTCTAACCTGTCAAATTTTTAAAAATAAATAGTGTCATTCTTATTTACATGTGTAAGTAATCAAGTTAGTTTTATTAAAAATGTAAAATGAATCACTGCCATATTTAATTATGACTTTCCTAAGTTAATGAAAGATTTAAATGAATCAATATAATTTTTAATCACATATGAAGTCATAAAAATATATATCTATTTATTTATCTTTCCCAAACTAATAAAAGTGTAAAATGAGTTATTATCTTTTTTATTTACATGTAAAGTGATAAATTTTTTTAGCTATTTATTCGAATTTTCTAAATTATTATGATAAATAAATCGCACTTATCAATTTATCAAGATTTTCATAATTATAAAATTTTAACTAATTTACAATAACAACAAGATATCAATAAGCTTATAAGTAATGTATTCCTCTATCAAATTAAAAAATCTACTATGTTTATACAATAATTGATGAAATGTGAAGTTATATATTCTACTAACTTTACAACCCAAGTTATCCTTATGATATAAAAGTCAAAAATTATAAAATAATAAGTCTTTTATCAACTAAAAACTTTACAACCCAAGTTATCCTTTAGAGTGTAACTTGCCTCTGAATAGATTTCCTATGAACTAAAATGTGAAATGTATCCAAATAATTTTCACTTAAGTTAATAATTACAATTTCCTCTATAAGATTTCACATAAGCTAAAATATAAGTTACTTCTATTAACTCAAACAACTTTCCATATTCTTTTTGAAAATATAACAAACTATGTTAAAATATGAAATCCCCGATCAAACTATAAATGGGAAAGTGTTTTTACATCAATGTGTAATAAATATATCCTTAAGCATGTGTAATTTAGACCCATGCAAATTTACCCTAATATAATAAAAATCCCATTTAATTATAGAAAGTAATATTCTAGAATAATTCAAATGTGCAAAGATAATATTTTGAGAAGAATGTTAATGTTTTGAAAATTTGTAAATAGTTGGAAATTAAAAACAAATGGAAAAGGGTCTAGATAATAATGCACAAAAGACATGAAATTATTTGGTGAACAAATGAGTTTCACATTTTGACCAGAACTGTACCACTCATATCCTAGCATTACCAAGACTATACCAATACGTTCATGGAAATTATAATAAGATTTGAAACAAATTTAAAAACCTTGTTCCTCTATTCTTAACCTTTGAAAACCTAGCTCATTTTTTGAAATTCGTTGTGAATCATTGAGAAATTTATCTTCTTTATTAGATCTAAATTAATTTAAAACACATTATGAAACCTTAAAAAATGATGGGGTCATTTAGGGATATATGTCATCCATCCATTATTATCATCCCTTTATTATTATACAAGGTTTAAAATAACATTTGGTGTAATTCAGTAAGCAATTCATTGATGCAAAATCTTATGCTTTTTGTTAGTGTTTCTCATATCCCTACACACACCAGACTAGGAATAATAGATAATAATACTCCCTATTCTAGAATATTACCTAAATAAAATATTTAAGTACTCACCTGAGACACAACAAGATATCATTGAGAACCATGCTATGATAAAATAGTACAAAGCAAAAAAAATGTAATCTGTCATATTATAATATAACAAAGTTATATATGCTCATTAAAGAATCCATCTTCATTATTATTAATTATACATCACAATGCCTACATTCATATTATATTACAATGATCATTATTAAAGGATTATTTACACATAGAAAACACTAAACATTGATCTTATCTCTTTATCCCAAATCTTAGCTTGTTTCTTCACCTCAAGTTATGACTTCACATATGAAAATGTGTATCCAATCTGATGTGTATCAAATAAGAGATTGATGTCCCTATTTATAGCTTTCCTAAACCCACACACCCTCTAATATTTATCATTTAATTAACACTATTTATTCCTATTCTCATACTATTTCTAACTAGGATTTCACATGTCCTTCTAGACCACTCGATAAGATTCATTTGCTTCATTACCAAATGTTCAATTTGGATCAATCCCTGATCATATGCACTCTCCTTGTCTAAAAGCATTACATATTATAATTATTAACCATATTTTTTTGTTCATGTGTTTCTTCATACTTGTGTTTCTTTCTTGATTACCCATATGCACATAAATGATTAATCTAATTATTTATAGCATGCACATTGTTCTCCTTCTTGCACTTGTTATCTATTCCATGCATGATAATATTTTTAGTATGATTATCCATGTCTCACATGATAAATATAAAAGTTATCCATTATTGTGATAGTTTTCTAATGTGCACGATATGGGGTCAACATTACCCCATACTATGTATCTTTCTTATGGTTCAAAGAGTTTAAACTAGATTTAGTTGTGGTTATCTTGCTTTCTTTCGTATTACATACTTCTACCACTTTTTATTATAACTCTATTTTCATGATCTCCCAATGATCAATTAATATCTTTAGGTGTCGATTTAACTCATAATCATCCTCTATCAACTTCCTAATCAATTATTTGTTATGCATGTTATCCTTGTATGTTTCAACACGACCTTTATTGCATGTTTATGTTGCATATATATTTATTATTTTACTTATTCCTCTTCCATTATTTTTATTTTAAAATATTCAATAGATGCACAGTACACCCCAATTTGTTGGTCGTAGATTTGTCTGAGTTGATTATGATAGACAACAAATAGAAAAAGACAAAGAAAAGATGAATTTAGGACTATGGAAATGATAGATTAGTAACAAAATCAAAAGATAAATCTAGACATGAATGCAATAGGAAGACAAAAAAATAGTTCACTTGAGTCCATTACAAATAAAATTATATGGGTTGATTGCACATCTAAACTGATCATTGTACCTATTACGCATGTGAATGTGGATAAATATGAGATATCACACTTAGGGTTTGGCCAGACATAAATTATTATGTGTCTTAATTGAAACCCTTAGGACACTTTGATAGATTAAAAACTTATAAGAAAAAGAGGGGAGTGTAATGGGTTGAAATGACCTCAATCACCCCCTTGATGACTAATTGTTGCCTCTTTATCCAATATTCCATGGAGTGAAATCAAGTCCACATAGTTATCTCACCTTTAGTAGATGTGTAATTTTGTTCCTTTAACTATTTGTATATAGATATAAGATGGTTTTGATAATTCACAATGGTAGCTCTTAAATTCCTTTAAAAGACCCTTAACTTGGATTATGATAGTTTTTTTTTAATGTTTCATGAATCAAGTAGAATAGGGAAAATTTTCTCCATGTGCAAAAGCATAAGTGCTTGTTCCAAGTGAATAACAAGTGGTGAAAATGAATGACTCTTGACATGTATTTATAGGTAAATATTTTAATAATTTCTTATAGCAAACCTTATAAAACATGTGGGAAGACCCAAAAGATTGAATTCAAATTTGTAAACTAAACTATTATTTGGGGTAGAACATGACCAACCCAAGTGGACAAGGGTAGAATGCAATGCTATCTACTTAGACCAGACTTATCTAGGAATATTAAACATAGTTGTGATTTTCATGGAAAAGTTTTAAGGAGATTTTAAATAGCTTGAGAATTTAGCATTAAGAGTTATGTATAGTTATAATGATAAACAAATATTCGAACTCACATATAGCCAAATGACTTAGAGTAATGGAAAATAAGATTCATGCAATTGGGTGTAAGTCATGTGATTATGAGTATGTCAAGAATTAACATTGCAACTACCGATGACTAAATTTGTGTGTTTGCAACAATGATGTGTTTTACAAACAAGTTTTAAACTTTAAAATTTATTTGAAGTATTAACTTTTCATCAGTAACATTTTCAATGATGACAATTATATTTGATATATATATAAACAAATATGTATTGGTATTTTATCTCTCCACTTTTGAAATAGAATGTCGGGTTGAAGTAGAGGTTCTTATAGTTCTAATAGAAACAATGTTTTGGGAATATGTTTAAAAAATAAGATTGTACCATGTATTTGAGATAATTATTGAGGTAAACACTTTAGGATCCAAAGGGCCTCTAACACATTTGCACATGGTTTTGGTCATTGTGATCTTTTGAATTTCATGTCCTCTAGTTCTTTGATATCTTGTGATACCCATATTTGGTGACATTTTCATAGAGGTGATCAAATATCTCATTCTTTTGGATGTACTTCTCCAAATACTTTAACAAATCATATGCAGCCTTCAAAAAAAGTAATGATTATATTTATTCATCTTGAACCTAAAAATAATGCCTTAATGAATCTTTAAGTCTCAAATCTTGTCATTGACCCAACCAATTTCCCTTTCTTAGGTCGTAAACATGATAGTAACCCTTCATCCTTACGTGCGATAATTCACATTATGAAATAAATTAATTTAAAGGTGGATGACAAGCCTAATGGTGTTACTAGGATTGATATGTCAACTATACCTCTTGAGTACACTGAGTATCAAACTGAACAGGGGGTACCTTTGATTGACTTGGTTTCAAATAAATAATATTTTGTTTTATGTTTATTTGTTGTTGATATTCTAGACATTCTCAAAACATTGATAATCTCTTTTAGTTTGACTTGATTACTTTTAGTATGTAGTATTTTGGTTTGGTACTGGGTGGTATTTTTATCCCCATAGTTTTCTCTTTTAAATTTAATTTGATATTATTTCATTGGAATATTTTGATCTCAGATGATTTTCAATGCAGTATTATGAATATTTTTTAGTATAATATTTTAGTAAATGGGTTATAGTTAGTTGTTTTGAACAATGTTATGTTATTTATTATGTTTTATCATTCTTGAAGAATAAGTTTCATAATTTGAAAGTGGATTTTAAGGATTTATTAGTTAGATATTAGTCATTTATGATTAATTAACTCATATGAAAACCTATATTAATGATCAACCAAGTCATTGTAAATGGGGCCCCACCCATTAAAGAAACCTTTTTTTTGTTTTATTAAGTTAATTAAAACTTTGATTCATTATAAGTTCACTTTATAAATTTATTATTTAAAATCCTATTATAAAATAGTTAAATTTTATTAAAATAAACCTAACTTTATTTTAAGTTAACTAAAAATTTAGTTATAACTTAAAGTATAACTAACTTCTAAAGTGAAGGCTTTAAAAGGACTTTAAAGACATGTACAATAGCTCTTACGATTAAGTTTCAAACTATGTTTTCCTTTTCCTCATAAATATTTAAGATCGAGTATTACCTATAAGAGGACCAAACAACACATCCTCTAACAATGAAGTGTCCTGCTTGGTATAGTTAGGGATATCTAGGTTGATTATTTAATTTATAATTTGACTATCTAAATATCAAAAAGCTTATTAATATTTTGGTAAATGATGAATAATACAGTCATATGTGTGGATCATGTTTTATAGTTTTCCTAAACAATGAATAATACATTGTACATTCTATGACATATTGCTAAGTTTTCATTATCTTCAAATTTATTTTTCAGAATTGTTGTAAATCATATATCAAATTCATAGTTTCATAATAAAAAATTTATTTTTCTATTATAACTTGTGTTCACTCCTAAATTTTTATTTGTACTTTCAGTATATTTAGTTAAATATCCACTTTTATTTTATATTTACTAATTTCCTATTTAGTTTTGTTAACTAACTTCATACTAGTTTTATTTTTCAAGTATAGCTTCTTTACTTTCCTGTATCACTTTTAGATTAGTGATAAAATTTATTTTTCTTATGTAGCTTGCTTTATTTTTATATTAGTGTTTGATGTCCATTTTCTTTGATCATTTTATTGTCTTTTACCGATCTTTCTATTCTCTCGTGTTCATTGTACGGAGTAATAAGAAAATAATAAAAGTATATTATTCATATAAAGAGATATTTTTATCATTGACAAAATATCAAAGTATTTAATCCTTTAAGAGATTACCTTTTTAATAGGTTCTCTTTGTCAGATAGGATTAGAAACACTTGATAAACTCTGATATCAATCATTAAAAAAAGGTTACTTTATAACATTATATATCAATTGTGATAGCTTCATTATAATTTTTTCATTTATTAAGACTATTTGATCATTTGGAATGAAATATTTAATTGAACCTTAAAATTTGGTAAAGTATCAAATACTCTCTTAACCATTAAAATACCCTTCGCACACCTTATTACTGATTTTAAGATGCAAGTCCTCTATGATTAGACTGGTATGATTCTACTCTAACCTTTGTGATAGGTAAATGGGTAGATTTGTTAATGATACATATTTAATTATCAATAAATTTGGTGACTCCACTGGGGATTTAAAATTTTCTATCATTTTATTTCAAATATTTAAAAAATTTCTAAGATTTCCTCTATGACCATTGCATGTCCTACACTAATAATTTATCCTAATATTTATATTATTGAATAAGAAGTTGATATTACATCAAACTTGGTATGTTTTAGTTAGCATAATCATCCTGAATATATGTAATACATACATAGAGTTATAAACTCTGAGGAAGATGAAGCCTTTGAAATAGAGAGATACTCTTTATTCCCACTTCAAACTAAATACCATATAATTTAAATAAATCTACATTTGAGGCGAGAAATAGAATAAATCTTGGATGTCAATCCTCAACCTCATTCCAAATTTCTTTCAGATACACAACTTAAATATTTTTAATTTCATAAATAGTTGATAAAAATATAAATTGAATTGTAGTTGTTATACCCAGCTTACAAGAAGATAGAGACATTGATGAATTAACTGATAATGAAACAGATTCAGATGTTAAAATTTTATATCAATTTAGTTAATGGATGTGTGGAAATCTATTTGACATTAGGAATCACCCTGTCAAATTTCTTTCATTAAAATGAGCTAAAGTTCACAAATTTTTGTGGTAATATAGGTGATTCATGGGAAGATCATCTTGATTATTTCAAATTGGTATGTGAAAATCTTGGCATTACAAAATAGAAAATATCTCTTAGGTTATTTTTCAAAAAAATTAAAGGTAAATTATATCGATCATTTATTAGTTTACCTCCTAAATTATTTGTGAGTGGGAAGATGTTGAATATTAGCTTAAATTGTGCTTCGAAAAAACTAAAGATTTAGAAATTTTTAATGAACTTTCAAACATTCCCATCGATCTCAGTAAAATAATTTATAGTTTCGCTACTAGATATACTAGACTTATGCAGAAAATTCCACACAACGTAAGACCTCCTAAGAAGGTAGCAAGATTTTATTATTGTAGTGCATTGCCTCTTACATACAAAATGTCTTTATAAGATAAATATATTATTGAATATGATGCCATCATTACTTTTTGTATTGATTATAAGAAAAATCTCAAACACATTGGATTAAAACATAGAGCTTATACTAGTTTAATTTATGATAATGATAAATTCTAAGAGTTATTCACAACCTTGGGAATGAGTTGGTCATTGTCAAACATAAATTAAATGGCTTCCCTGCAACTTCAGGTTAAAAAATCAATACTCAAAAAAATAATTTAATAATAAAGATTATTTTAATGTTTATGAAATTAATCATGATCTTGATTCTTATGATGCCCAAAAAAATTGGCATTTTGTTCAAGAAAAAGATAGTATTTCTATCAACTTGGCAGACAATATGAACATGTGTAGTTCTGACAAGCCTCTAGGTGATATCAAGATTGTTAATGTTTATACTTTCCAAACAAGAAGAAAATATTACAATTATGTTCCTAAAGATAATTATATTATATCAAAAGCTGATAATAACCAACCTTATTCTTCAAAATCTGCACCACAAGATAAAAGTAAAACCATAATATAAAATGATACAACTGTAACTAATCCAAATAAAATAAACCCTTTTCTTAAAAGATACAATAATACAAAATATCGATCGAAATATTGGCCTAGAACTTATCCTCAAATCAATATTAATGTTGGACCTTACAATATAATCAATGATTTAGCTAATACTAAAGCTCTTTTTTCTTTACTTCAAGTTATTAATCTGCCTAGTCAACCTAAAAAGATTAACAAAGTTTTAAACCTGATCTAAAGAATAGTATAGGTTTCCAAGAAGAAACTAATGATGAAAAGTCTAAATATGCATTTGCTCAATATAATGACCCACCCTCTGATTATATTTCTCTATTTTGTGTTTGTCAGAATTACCAAGAAGATTATTCATAATTACATTCTTAACATAGAAGCATCCAAAAATATTATGCCTAAGTTCATTATCAATCAGTTAGACATTCCATATGAATGTGATAATTAGAAACTTATTGATTTTGACTATCATCAAACAAAAATTTGTAACAATTTTCTTGATATAGTCATAAAGGTAACACAAGATGAAATAATTAAATGCATTAGCAACATTCAAGTCTTAAATATTCCTACTAACTATGTAATATTATTAGGTAGTGTTTACCCTAGGATCTGGCTAAATATAACAAAACACAATCATGTGCATGCGGTAGATGAAATTATAAATAGGTGCCAATGTTCATAGGAAATATAAAGTGGTGCATGTTGACCTACCCATCTTAGATGCACATGCTAATAACACTTGTTCAGATCTGAGCATAATAAACCAAAGAGCCAAACATAGATAAATACAAAATTATTTCAATCACACTATATTATATTATTCACATTCTGATTAATAAAACATTTGAGACATTAGATATATATAGGAAAATTATTCCTATATTTATGGAGAACATCTCTCCATTGATATCTCACCCAATATCCCAATGATTATGCAAAACACTATATACGATATATTATTATAAATCATAACAATATATCTCAACAAATAAAATGTTTCTATCTATTATCATAATATTATTATATAACAATATTTTGGTAACTAATTACTAACCAAACACTAACTAACTCACAAATATGTTATTTACCTCTCGATAAATACTAAATGTAACTACTAATGTAAAATCTAATCCCTAACATTCCCTACTTAGTTTTTACATGGTGAAAAAATATTCATACTCTCACCTACATTATACTCACCCCTTATAGCATGCCCTATTTGGCTCATGACCTTGATACAAAGAAAGGCTAACTCCTCCCATGGTTTTACAGGTTTACCACAAACCTTGACATGAATAGGACCCATCAATTATTCACCTTCTATGGTTTTTTGGATCTACCACAAACCCTTTCAAGATCCATGAACTGACTTACATTGGTGTTTTTTGTCCTTTCACAATGTTTTCACATCAGGGAATTATGTTTGGAATTTGCACACAAATTAGATTACTTAAATAATAATATTATCATGTTCTTATTTTGCAAATACATAGTGAAAATAAAAAACACACCATACTAAAAATAACACACCACACTACATATGTCACCAAATATTCTTGGGCCCCGTTATTGGTGATTGATGAGAGTCTCTGAAAACATCATTCCTTCATGCCTCCGACCTCCATTAGGTTGCTTCTTACTCAGTCGATATCTTGATGGAGCTCAAGTGCATGATTTTGTCAAGGAGAAATCCCCCCATAATGCAAACATCACATACAAGAGAAAATGTGTCCGTAGAATAAATATTTTTATATTTTACAATTTTTTACGGTGACTCAAAATGACTTTGACCTTTTTGACATGACTTTTTTATCTTAAATTTGACTCTTATAACTAATACTTGACCCTATTTTTGAATAAACTAGACTTCTAAAAAAACTCTTGAACTCATTAATAAACTCAAAAATATGACTCATTTGATATAATTAATTATATCAGACCAAAACTTTAACAACTATGACAATAAGCCACTAATTACACAATATTTAAACAATGTTATAAATACCATTAATAATAGACTCAAATTAATACTTATAGGGAAATGACTCACTTTGACTTTAATAAATTCTATGGATTTACAAAATAACATAGAGAAAGTAATCGATGCAAATTTTAAAACTAATAGATCAAACCTAAATGATACATAAAAAAAGGACTAAATTGACCAAGCTTAAGAAGGAATGATAAAGACATTAAATACTATGTACTTACATGAAACTTTCCTTGAAACATGTATGGTGTAGATTTCATTAATAAATAAGCTAAAATAAAGTGGTGGAATCAACACAAAATTATTGAGACTGTGGGCTAAGCCTAATGCTAAGGTATGATGTGTGATACATGAACTATAATATAGATTTGTAGCTATTCCTTTGAATACTTGGTCTTTCATCAAAATGTAACCTCCATGTATTAATGGGTTTCAATGCATGGTTTTTAGATTAGTAGGTGAGGTAGATCAAATGATTAATTTCTTTTCTAATGTAAGTGATGTGTATATCTTGGATCATACAAGAGATGTTGAACCTTTCTAAAATTATTCATAATCATTGAATCTTCAAAAATAATATCATTGATTTGAGTATTGGTAGTATGCACAGCAGGATCAGAACAAAGTCATTAACCTCTATTGTAGATTTTGAGGAGGTGGACTTGACAATAGGTATCGTAAGCTTCTGAATACAGGTCAGTGATGCAAAACTCTGACTGATGTGGCAAGTCAAGCATTCAAACCAGAACCATAGAGACTTTATATGATTCAAAGAAAGCAAAGATGAAGCACAAATAATAAAAATATATGTGGTATGAGATGATGATGCATACAGTCTTCCAAGATAAATAGTCATGATGTCAATGCAAGTATAAAATTAGACTTTAAAAGAGGACAAACACGAGTCTATAGTGTACAAAGAGACCAAATCAATAGATATAGTATGACTAGATAGCTAGGCTCAATCATTTGTACTTGGATTATAAAAAACTACAAACAAATATACAAAGTAAAAATGAAATTACAAAACTTTCATCCATAGGGACAAAGCATAGTGAAACTTCCCCTCACCATATTTAGGATTCCATTGCTCTGATACCAGATGATAAAACTAGTTTAGATCTAAGCATAATAAACCAAGGATCTAAACAAAGAAAAATACAAAATTATTTTAATCACACTATATTATATTAATCATGCTCTGATTAATACAACATTCTGTACATTACATATATATAGGACCATTATTCCTATATTTGTGGAGAACATCTCTCCACTGATATCTCACCCAATATCCCTATGATTATGCAAAACACTATATATGATATATTGTTATAACTCATAATAATATATCTCAACAAATAAAATATTCCTATCTATTATCATAATATTGTTTTATAACAATATTTTGATAACTAATTACTAACTCAAAAATATGTTATTTACCTCTCGATAAATACTAAATGTAACTACTAATGTAAAAGTTAATCCCAAAAATCACACAAAAATTATTTCCAACAAGACATGCACTAACTGAAAAAACCCAGTCCATGTGCACATTCGATAAAATGATAGGATCGATACAAGAAAAAACCATGTGTACCTAAGAACCATAATGGAGATTGCAGAGGATAGATGGAAAACTTATAACTAATGGTTTGATTCTAACTAATAGCTATGAAGTGGTGAAATATGATATGGAAAATAACTTGGAGAATATTACCACATTAACTTCCAAATATGTGTCAGGAGACATTAACTGATAATTAGTGGTAGTTGAGCTACCAAATGTCACATCAAAACTAAGAAAACCCTATAAATAGAAAATACCTAGGAAGGAAAAAGGGAAAACAAGTGATGACGAAGTGTTGTTGGATTATTGTTAGAATGATTGAGAGACTTTGATAGTTGATGTTGTTAAGTGCATAAAAATCACATTGTAACCATGGCCTATTGAATATGACTAGAAGTAATTATTAAAGTTATTACATCTTGTTTATGATAGTTAGATGTCCTTCATATAATTTATGTTCATTGAGTTAATGAATGTTTAGACATGCTAGTATTGTTATGTTTATAATTATATGAATATGTTCTCTATGAGTAGTTAAGATAGAGTTAAGAATGCCTCAAGTAAGCTTGTGTACATCAGAAACACACATGAATATATAAATGGAACCCTTTCCAATTAACCCCAACCCAACCTAGTTTTTCCTCTTTCTACTTTTAGTGAGTGCATGAGCCCAAACTCACGTGATGTGTCAGTGAAAATTGTCAGAAAACTAAATTGTGGAATGTGTTAATGGATTAGTGTGGGTGACCCCTAGGCTAATAACATTTTATTTTTATTTTTGGTGTGGGTTTAATTATTTTGATGCAATGGTGATCAAATGTGATGTATTATATTTCCTTGAAAAATATTGAGTGTTTGTTAGAGTAGATAGAGGAGAAGATCATGCAAAACCATGCTAGTTATGGCAGTCAAAAGATAAAGAAATGGGTAGTGAAAAACCTACATGACTCACTTAATGAGGTGTTCTTCTAAGATATACAAAATCATCTGCATGCATTAAATGAGGAGTATGTTATGAACAAGATTAGAATATTTGGGTAGAAGAATCTTTGGACTGAACAGGGTGAGCAACAATTGAAGAATTTGGATATGGTTTGGACTAGACTATTGAAGTTTATTGACATGGTGTATTGAATAACTATGTATGATATTTTTTTGTTTCCACATACTCTTATTTAGAAGAGACTAAGTACTAGTTTTTTAGCAAGCCCAAAGGCTCATATTTGAATTAGTTGTTGTTGGAGATCAAGTAACTAATGGTGGATAGCAAAATAGAAAACTTGCCAATAGCTAACTATGCCCCTACACATATGGGTGATATAGAAGGTATAAGGGTAAAGATAGAATGGTGTATGAAATATAATAAATAAGTAAGTATTCAACATATAAGGACAAAGTATATCTAAGTTTTGAAGGTGTAGATATGATTAGAATTGGCATAATATGATAACTGAGAAGGACCCTAAGCAAATGGAAGAGTCTAACTCAAGAGATGACACAAAGACCTATAAATAACATGAATGTAATGAGGATGTATATTACACAAAGGGTTTGGCCTCCAATGACAAGTAATTATGTGTCAAGGAGAAAGAGTGAGTCTCAGAAGAAGATGCTAAAGTACCTAGGGAATATGATGCATGAGAGAAGACCACCATGGAGATGATCAATTTATCTTTACCTAAAGTGCCTACTCAAGTGTCTCACCTAAAATAAGATGAAACTCATAAATTTTGATCACAACCTAGACATAAAATATTTGATATTTTATATCACAAAAAGGAGACAATGACGTGCATAAATATATCATCATGTACTAGCCACTCAAACCAATAATCATGCAGCCTACGCACACTTCACATCCAATAATGATGTCTAGTATGCCATGAATGGGAGTAGGCCCCTACCCTAAAATGATTAGGTCAACATAAATTGAAGCAACAAGAGATAGAATACCATTGATGGTCCAAAAAACCCTCCAATCATTTTAATGAGCAATAGTTCAACCCATTATAGAAGGTATTGGAGTCATGCCACCAACATGAAGAACAAAAAGAATTGCTATAGGCATTTAGAGTTTGGGTGTGCCCTCAATTAGAATATAAGTATAAAAATCACTTGTTATTACTATGTCTACTCCTCATGTATTTTATGAGATGTCATTGAGTTTTCCCAACTATAGGGGAGTGGAGAATGTTATGAAACATGTCCACAAATGTGAACTTATATAGCACACCAAAGGAGTGACACTTATAGAGTGTGGGGCAAGTCAATTTGCATAACTTTACTAGACCATGCCCACACCTGGTACCATAATCTTGATCCCAATAAAATCATTTTGGATTATGACCTCTTTAAATGTAGCTTTCCTTAAGTAATTTTACATCCTCATGTTCAAGCAATACAGCATTGTTACACTATAAGAAATCAAAAAAGATTTTACAAAGATTATTTATGTTTATGATGATGGATTCAAAACTATAGTATCCAAACTCTCATATTATCATTATCTATTACAACATGCACAATGGTTCATTTCACCCTTCTAGTGCACCCTATCAATGCAAACATTCATTCAGTCGTGGGAAGATCTGGAAGCTATATTGAGAGCTAAGGTCATTAGAGGCACATATTCTAGAGTTATCCCATTAAAGGAGGAATATATTATATGAATGACATAAATTATAGAATATTGCAACCAAAAGCACACATGATACTCATAATGGACTATGGTGTATGGACTACGAAGCAGAAGGGCACAAAAATAATAATTATGTAAAGCTTAATATGCATGCATTAATAGCTTCATGTGAGATTTACCATGAGGGTTGTGATGTGTGTAATTATCCCCTTTTTCAATAATAAACCTATCCAAAGGTGTCCATTTAATACAATATATGTAATTCCTCTCCTCACAATACCAAGGATGATAAGGTAGTTAATGAGTTGCACAAGGTAAGGGATCAAAGGACAAGGTAGGAAATAATAGGCCCTTCTGAGCTAATCTATGGTGGGTATGGGTACAAATAGGGATACAAAGGTCATTTTAGTGGAAAACATTGGGTTTAAAGTCTCTCACCATGTTTTTGTTACAAATGTATGGCACCCAACCACTATCAACATGACTGTCTCACATACCCCACTTATGGATATTTCCAAGGTGAGCATAAAGTTGAAGAGTGCTTGGACCTATACACAGCTAAAACATAAGGGTAAATTCAAAAAAAAATTAGGAATAATGTGATACATGTGTGACTTAGGGAAATGGGTCTTGAAGGTAAAGGTTGAGAATAATGTCATCCCCAAGGTGCAGGTAACGACTCATAGTGGTAAAACTATGCAACCAACACTTGTTCCTACAAAGAATGTTTGACTAGGCTATGAGTAGAGGGGATATGAAGAAAACATGGTGTTCTCAAACCCATAATTTCATATCTATATGGCTCACACCAAAACAAATTTATGTGGCAGGCCATGGACATCATTCAGAATATACAGGGTGAGATGTAATATGTGTGGCATGGAGGAAAAATCAAGGAAGTAACACAAACCTTAAGCATAGGTTAGAAACTAAGAGGATGACCTTTCATATATATTATCCCTTATACTCATTGATAGTATGGTGCTTATGTTAAATAAATTATTATCAGACTATAAGGGGAGGCAAATCCGTATCAGTGATAGAGATGATACGATGATTGAAATTGAGGGTCACCCAAAATGTAAGCTATGACTAAGAACTACTTATAAATGTAGAAATCAATGGTTTTTCAATATGTGACATTTTTGTGGACACATGTACCAACATCAACATTCATAACCATCCTCTTCAACTTTCATTACATGTCTTATTCATGTAAAATAAGACACAAGTGTATCACATGGGAATTCTCACTAACATTGGAATCGACATAATGGGTGAAAAGTTCCAAATGGGATTTGAGGTGATCAAGATCTCAAAAGCATATCACTACCCAACCATGCTTGGAAGGACATGGTGATACATCAACAACATTGGCATACACTTCAATAAGAATTATATGAGATTTAAAAATGGGAAGGTGTGCGTGGTAATCCCATTATCTAATGACTAAGGACTACCTTATGTTGAAATTTTTGATCTAGAAGATGAGATCAACAATGTATAAACATTATCGTGTAAGGAGAAGAAAAATTGGAGCCAAATTTAGAGGGAATCCTATACTAGGATGAGATGCAATTAATTTATAACACCACAACCCTTACCTATGAGCAATGGGTGCAGGAGTCCTATGATCTGATAGGAAGAAAGTGTGGCATAATAGAAATTAAACCCCAATATTCACATGAAATAAAGGTATCACACACTATCATGAATCCTAGATCAATTAGAAATTAGATATAGGTACCCCATAGACCCACCCCATACAAGGTTAGGAGGGCATTCTAGATAATCAAAGGCAATCTTTCCAAGTTGACTCACTATGACATTTTTTGTGAGCATCACCCTTTCATGTATGACATTAAAATGTGTGTCTCTAAGGAGTAGTAATACATGGGTGCTTTGGTATATACCTTTAAGAGCACTATTTCAAACTAATGAGCCATGCATAAGCCACTGTTTCAAACTAATGAGCCACTATTTCAAAATTGGGAAAATTTGGGGGTGTTATATTCTCAAGGTACAAGTAGAATAATTAATCCAAATAACTACTGACATACGATGGTAACTTGGACCCATGAGTACATATACATGAATGTGAGGATAAATGGAAAAGGCACATGAATTATGTCCTAATGGGGCTATAAGTTCATGTTTTCCACCAAACCCTAAATACTTGGGTCTATGAAAGGTACATTGTTAATGGAAAGTGGTCAAAGACTAGTAGTTGCAAGGATGTAAATGAGAACTTCACCCATACTTTTTCCTTTTCCTCGTCTAACTTAATACTAGTCAAGCCACTGTAGTACATTCTTCGCATCATCCTATAATAATTGGTAAGGTAAATGTTTAGTGAGAAGGGGTTCACCTAGCCTAAGTTTTTTAAAGATGAGTTGTAAAATGAATCCATTGAGGATGATGATTCAGTATGGATGGAGTAAAACTAACAGTTCCTGACTAAAAAAATAAGTTGGTGCAAAAAGTGGAGGAGTCTCAAGATGTTGAGCTAGGCCACTTCCATGAGTAGCCTACTAAAAGAGAGAGAATTAGAAGATACACAAGTTGAGAGACACCAATTCTACCTTGAGCCTTTAAAAATAATCAAGGTAGACATATGCTTAGAGGAAGAACCTAAGATCACCACCATCAAAGACTATTGGTATGATGTAGAGTAGATGTGCATCATAGAGCTACTCCATAAGTTACAAAATCTATTCCCTAGAAGTTATAGGTAAATAAAAGGAGTGCACCCTTCCTTAAGGAAGATAAAGATAAATTTAGTTGAAGGTGAAAAACCCATGAAGAAGTGGCCATACATGATGAACCCTAACTTATGTGGAAGGGTCAAGGTGGAGATTGACGACATGTTGTTCATCAATGCCATTTATCCAATGGAGGACTCTAAGGGGGTAAGCCCAATAGTCATTAGTATCTAAAGGATGGACACACTTACATCTATGTTGACTACCAGATCCTCAATGATGCATGCATCATGCTGGGTGAATATTTTGTCACCAACTAACTGATGAGCAAAATAGGTGATTTCAACCACAACATAAGGAGATTGGTCAGCCAAATGTGTAGGTTTACCACATTAGAAGGGGATAAATCTCTCTTCTCATCAAGGGGAGGTTCCCTATAAATATGAGGCGCTATATACTATATATATATATATATATGCAGAAAATAACACTCAGGGTAGGATAACACCATCCATCTCTCTTTTTTTAGAGATGATGTTCACAGACATAGGATAAATCCTAGGTGATTTCTAGAGGTACTTATCTTTTTTCAAAAGTAATACTCAGTCAACAGCTAGATTCCTTCCTGGGTAGTAAAAGTAATTCGAACAAGGTGCAATAACCAACAGAATGAGGTGTAGTAAAAATTTTCCCCCTCAACTGCCAAAGAGTGAAATATGAAGGACAATGAAGGCACAAAGTCATCCCAAGGTCCTTTACACAGAAACATAAAATAAACACACTAAAGACAATTGTGGTAGCACAAAGTCTTTCCACAATCAGCTTCAGGACACCTTCCTGGTTACTTCCACTAGTCCTGCTTATTTAATTAAATGGACAAGAATGCATTCAGGAAATAGACATAAGAATAATTTTCTCAATAAAACAAGCTATTCCAGCATAAATTCTTAAAGATCACTTGCTTTCTCATTCAAATAAAGAAATATGATTAACAATCTGAGCTCAAAGTCTCAGGAAATGCCTTTCAATTTGGGCAGAATTTTGCTTCTATATTAGAAAGATCTCTCTTGCATAAAATAAGAGATTACAATATATAGTGCTCTAAGAAAGACTTGGGCAC
The DNA here is from genome assembly GCA_037957365.1 of Torreya grandis. Lineage (NCBI taxonomy): Eukaryota > Viridiplantae > Streptophyta > Pinopsida > Cupressales > Taxaceae > Torreya > Torreya grandis. Next base: position 1,742,119 of record JARHVA010000395.1, on the reverse strand, counting down.
TTCATTTCATAAAATGGCCCATGCTACATTCAATGCCTTGAATGCATTTTCAGTTCTGTCAAGGGGCCATGCTAGAACAGGGCATCAGCCTTAATTGTGGCGTGTCAATTCATCCCAAATGTCTCCTTTTAAAGTATGGGCCACCTGGTCCTTTTCTTGATATGTGCACAACTGTCCACTTCACCTTTACTCGATGGAAAAAAATAGGCCATGTCTTTGAGTGCTCACGCTCTCTGATGTCCACTTGGTGGACTATTTCACCTTCTGGAATAACTTCTACATAGATATTTCTAGTCTTTCTACATCATTCCCTCTTTCCTCACCATGTCTTGTTGTATTTTGTCCTTTTCTTGGCAATTTGAGCTCTCAGGCTATCTTCTCACTTTCTACTGGCTCCTTCAGCTTCTTCTTTGGCCGGTTGCTGAGTTTGTTTTCAGTTTCTGAGCCACATTTGAAAATCAACAATTTTTTCATGACTTCTGAATTTGACATCTGCGGGACGTCACTGGTCGCTAGTCGCTTGAACCACTTTGAACCCTTTAAACATTTGAACTTTGAACCATTTTGGTTCAAGGTTCAATGGTTCATTCTCTTTCTTTGAAACTTTTGGTCCTTCAAACTTTCTAGATCCTTTTCTTTTATGTTGAACTCATTGAATCTTTGAACTTTGAACTCTTTTGGTTCAAGGTTAAACGGTTCAATGGTTCATTCTTTGTTCTTCAAATCCTTTATTCTTCTAAGTCTGTCAAACTTTATTGAACTCATTGAACCTTTAAACTTTGAACTCTTTTGGTTCAAGGTTCAATGGTTCAATAGTTAAATCTTTCTTCTTCAAAGTCTTCTTTTGTTTAAGTATTTTAAAGCCACTTGAACTTTTCAAAGCGATTAAACTTTGAACTTGTCGAAGCACTTAACTCTTTGAAGTCTATCGATGTCATTGAACCTTTAAACCCATTGAACCTTTGAACCTTTGGAGGTGAGGTTCAATGGTTCAATATTTTTTTTGAAGCCTCTCGATGGACCTTTTGGTTGAACCTCGGTGTTGAACCAGCCTTGAAAATGCGAAAGTGTTTGGAAGTTGTTCTTTGATGAGAGCCAGCCTGTTGAAGTTGTTGAACCTGTTGAACCTGTGAGTCCCTTAGCTAAAAACTTAAATACTCAAATAATGGAATGAACATTGTTTCAAGTGAATATCCCCAGTGAATATTGAAGGTGTGATCATTTTGTTCTCTGTCTAGCAGAACTACGGACTCTATAGGCTGATTTTTATGGACTCTGCAGGCTTGTTTCTACAGACTCTGTAGGATGGTTTCTACGGACTCTGTAGGCTTATTCTATAGACTTGTTTCTATGGACTCTTCAAACTAGTTTCTATGGACTCTGTAGACATGCTTCTATAGACTCTACAGACTTGTTTCTCTTGACTCTTACTGCAGATGGTGGCTATTATGAGCTACTACAGTGATGTGGCTGCTACAGTGGTAGGGGACTAAAATAGTTCATATGTTGTCCCAAAAATTGAGTAATAAATTTTGGGAACAATAACTAGCTCCAGTTGAGAAACTTCTATTGATTGTAAAAATAATCGAAGGGAGTAGAATCTAGAATCTCCAGTGCCTTTAAGTATGCCATTGGGCTACGGAGTCATGCTACCCAAAAAAGAAAGGTGCCAAAAAGAAATGAAAATAAAAAGTACCAAACAGAACTAAAGACTATACAAAAATGATACATATGTACAAGTTGAGCTTATCTGATAAATCAAAGATTGAAGTGCTTCAGATGCTGCCCACTGTGAGACAATGAAAATGGTGTTCCATCTTGATAAACTAGTAAGAAACTATTTTCTCCCCAGAATTGGTGATGGGTGAATGGAACTCTCCACCAAGAATCACATTTTTTGTGCACTCCTTTTGGTTCTCTCTTCTTGCCCCATGACAAGACGTGGTCTCCAATCTAAAAACCATAAATCCTTGCTCTTTTGTAGAAGAGTTTCTTTTCTTGACTTTGATGTGCAGCAGTATGGTCCATTACCATAATTCATTGTTCTTCTGGTTCAATCTAGCACATGATTTTATTGTCCCCATTAGATACCTACCAATGATTGGCACTGTCAGGCACACTTGGTCAAAAGACCATCTTGATAGTGTACTTCTACTCTTTAAAGTCTTTGTGAGGAACCATGAGGGTTGCAGAGACAACCAATGAATTTACACAATTATGAGGCTTTCTAGGCACTACAAAAATATTAAAAGCTTCAAAACTTTCAATTTGATCTCATACTAGATTACAGTAATGTCGCAATCTATTGTTCTTGGTTTGACATAGGTTCCTCACCTAAAAAACCATCAGCTTAGCATCTCCTTTAGCATGAAGGAGTTTAACACCTCTGTCTTGATCAGCCTTCAACCCAAGTAACAGAGATTCATACTCGGCAGTGTTGTTGGTGTTGCTAAACTGCAACTTGTATGAAGAAGGAAAAATATCTCCTTGATGAGATATTAGAACAATCTCAGCTCTAGCACTGATAGAAGAATAGCTTCCATCAAGTTCCAAAATCCATACACCATTATAAAAAATTGATCTTTTTTCAGATTCCTCCTGGTCAGAGAGGGAGGATTCTTTTGCATCTAAACTTTGCTCTACCAATTCTCTTATTGTCCTGTCTAAATCAATTATTGGATCACCACCTACAGGACTTTCATCTGCTAAAACATAAACATCCTCTGTAGATAGGAAAAAGTTACCCATTTTTGAAGACTCAAATAGAATTTGAGCTTCAGGCGCTGATGTCTGAGTGACAACATATTTTGCCTCCTTTTCAGGGAGTAGTCTCTTCATGATGCCTTTGACAAGGATCCTCACCTCAGATAGGTCCATGCTCAATTTGTGACCAACATCCTTACAAAAAATTTGCCCAAACAGAATGCCATAGGAGGCTAGAACGTCAGCCACCAAGACCGTCATCTTAATCCTCTTTTCTGGAAATGTCACAAATGCAAACTGGGCATCCTTGATTTGTCCCAGCAGTGGCACTTATTTGTTCTCCATAGAGAAACATCTCCCAAAGGTCTTGGTCAACATGAGTCCAAGAAATACTGCCACTTTGGCAAGCATGACATTGTTAGATGCACCTGAGTCTATAATGCAGTTGTTCAGCTAGCGTCCATTTATTAGTAGGGTAACATAAAATGTTTCTATTTTCCCAGGGGAAACTGGAGGAGAAATGACAAGGTTATTATAGGTGGATGTGTTCTTGGGGGGACCAAGAGTTACTTTCAAAATTTCTTGTCTTGTAGGGATGACTTTATCTTTCACACATTGAACTAACTTATCCAACTGCTTAGGATTGGATTGCAGGAATTCAAACTCAATCATTTGAATTTTGATCTTCTTGACATGGTCAACTATGTCAAATGACTGAAATGGACTAGGAATAAAGGAAGGAAGTTCATCCTTCTAGTTTTTAGGGGGGGTATTGGTCTACAAAATTGAAGTAAAAGGTGAAGGCGTACTTGAGGTAATTACTTTTTTATTACTCACTGGGTCCTTTGGCTGAAAAGGCAAAGAATTTCCTTGTTTGGCAATTGAAATTGTAGGCTAAGCTTGTTCTTCTAATTTTTCTTTATCATCTTGCTGGGTTGACTAATTCTTGGAATGGGTGAACACAGTGTATGATCCCTTAACTAATTTACCTTTACTTCTGGGTTTATCCTGGTAATTCAGGAAACTAATGTTGGAGTTGCCAGCTAATTCTTCTTCTCCCTTTGTGAAGAGATTAGTGTCATCTTCTGGGTTCAACTCAGGCTAGAAGGAGAAATCAAATTTTACTTCAAGATATCCAACTGCTGAGTTGGCTGGAGCTACTTCAATAGCAAGCTTCCCCTATGGGGGAGGAAGGTGATTTGGTTGCCCTTGACTTCTGGTAGCATTGCCTTGGTATGACTGATTGAGAAATGTTCTTCTTGGTATATCTCTGTATAAAGGAGATGAAGACATCCCTTGGGCCATTTGTCTTTTCAAGGCTAGTAGTTCATTTGCTAGCTTTTGCACCATTTGATCAATGATGCTTGTAGATGGATATTCAGAGGATGAAGAATATTTGCCTCTGTTAGGATCTCTCCTTATCTTCCCTACCAAGATGAGATCATCTTCCACCTCAGTGGAAAAATCCTAAGCAGTAGCAAGGTCTATGTGGCCAGCCTGTCTCAGCAAAAAACTCACTTCTAAAAGCTGAGAATTTATGAAGAAGCATTTGAGATTCTCAGCTATTGGTTGAGCAATTGTAGGAATCCTATTCCTCAGCTTGTCAAACTTTGCTATGAAATCCCTCATAGGCACATGAGGCTCCTTCTTCATCTATGTGAGCTGGGCCAATAGGGCATGCACATCTTTTGTAGGCTTGAACCTTGCTTTGAATTTGGCTTTGAGAGTGTCTTAGTCAGTCACTAATCAAGCCTATAGATGGTAGAACCAGTCTGCTGTAGTGCCTTATAATGTTTCCACAAACAGCCTGACTGCTACGTCTTCATATTCCACACCTATCACGCCACAAGCTATACTGAAGGCTGAAATATATTCATCAGGATGAACTCTCCCATCACCAAAGAATTTAGGTAAATTCTTCATTGAACTACATGGTAGCTCATGTAGAGGTGGAGTAAGATTGAGTGGACCAAAAGAGTTACCCCAGGGGCCTTGAGCTGCCATTATATGATTATGGAAAGGGGGGATAACAAATCTTGATGGGGTATGTATGGGCAAAGCTCTGCTAGCAGAGGAAAAAGAAGCTTTGCCTTGTGTTGGTGACTTGGTGTTGGTAGGAGGAATACTCCTAGTTCGTTGAAGGGGAGGTCATGGAGGAAACAAATCAAAATTGCTCTACTACACTAACTCAAAAATAGGGTCAACAACACCTTTGGATCTCTGGTTTCTCATATACCGTGGAGCTGCCAGATTGCAAAGATAAAATGGATAAAGATAGGGACTGGTTTAATTTGAAGCTTGAGGCTTCAAACTACACAAAACAATCCCTAGCAGAGTCACCAAAAACTGTTGGCATGGAGCTGGCAGAGAATTGACTTTTGAAATGAAATGCTTGATCTCTAGCATCTCAAGTTTTACAGCTCAGAGTATATAATAGAAATGGATAAGGCTATAATGATAATGGATAAGACACAATTGATGCTTCAATCTAAATCTTGAGGCTTCAAATTGTGCAAAATTGTTGTCCCTAGCGGAAAAAATAGATATGGAAAAGAATTGAAACTGCTTGTTCTTCCCCAACGGAGTTGACAAAAATTGTTGGGTGAATATTTTGTCACTAGCTAACTGATGAGAAAAATAGGTGATTTTAACCACAGCATAAGGATATTGGTCAACCAAATGTGTAGGTTTACCACATTATAAGGGGACAAATCTCTCCTCTCATCAAGGGGAGGTTCCCTATAAATATGAATATATATATATATATATATGTATATATATATATATGCAGAAAATAACACTTAGGGGTAGGATAACACCATCCATCTCTCTTTTTTCAGAGATGATGTTCACAGACAAAGGAAAAATCTTGGGTGATTGTTGGAGGTACTTCTCTTTTTTCAGAAGTAATACTCAGTTAACAGCCAGATTCCTTCTTGGGTAGTAAAAGTAACTAGAACAGGGTGTAATAACCATTAGAATGAGGTGTAGCACAAAGTCTCCCCCTCAACTACCAAAGAGTGAAATATGAAGGACAATGAGGGCACAAAGTTGTCCCAAGGTCCTTTACATAGAAACATAAAATAAACACACTAAAGACAATTGTGGCAGCACAAAGTCTTTCCACAGTCAGCTTCAGGACACCTTCCTGATTACTTCCACTAGTCCTACTTATTTAATTAAATGGATAAGAATGCATTCAAGAAACAAACATAAGAACAATTTCTTCAATAACACAAGCTATTCCAGCACAAAGTTTGAAAGGTCACTTGCTTTCTCATTCAAATAAATAAATATGATTAACAATCTGAGCTCAAAGTCTCAAGAAATGCCTTTTAATTTGGGTAGACTTTCACTTCTATATCAAAGAGATCTCTCTTGCATAAAATAAGAGATTATAATATATAGTGCTCCAAGAAAGACTTGGGTGCTTCTTTTCATAAAATGGCCCATGTTGCATTCAATGCCTTGAATGCATTTTTAGTTCTATCAAGGGGCCATGTTAGAACAAGGCATCAGCCTTAACTATGGCGTGTCAATTCATCCCAAATGTCTCCTTTTGAAGTATGGGTTGCCTGGTCTTTTTCTTGATATGTGCATAGCTATCCACTTCACCTTTACTTGATGGAGAAAAATAAGTCGTGTCTTTGAGTGATCGCACTCTCTGAAGTCCACCTGGTGGACTATTTCACCTACTGGAATAACTTTTGCATAGATATTTTTGGTCTTTCTACATCATTCCCTCTTTCCTCACCACGTCTTGTTGTATTTTGTCCTTTTCTTGGTGATCTGAGATCGCAGGCTATCTTCTTACTTTCTTCTTGCTCCTTTAGCTTCTTCTTTGGTCGATCGCTGAGTTTGTTTTCAGGTTCTGAGCCACATTTGAAAATCAAAGATTTTTTCATGACTTCTGAATTTGATGTATGCGGGGACATCACTAGTCGTTGGATGCTTGAACCACTTTGAACCCTTTGAACCTTTGAACTTTGAACCATTTTGGTTCAAGGTTCAATGGTTCATTCTCTTTCTTTGAATCTTTTGGTCCTTTGAAATTTTTGGATCCTTTTCTTTTCTATTGAATTTGTTGAACCTTTGAACTTTGAACTCTTTTGGTTCAAAGTTCAACGGTTCAATGGTTCATTCTTTGTTCTTCAAATCCTTTGTTCTTCTAAGTCTCTCAAACTTTATTGAACTCATTGAACCTTTAAACTTTGAACTCTTTTGGTTCAAGGTTCAATGGTTCAATCTTTCTTCTTCAAAGTCTTCTTTTGTTTAAGTCTTTTAAATCCACTTGAACTTTTCAAAGCGGTTGAACATCGAACTTGCTGAAGCGCTTAACTCTTTGAAGTCTATCGATGTCATTGAACCTTTGAATCCATTGAACATTTAAACCTTTAGAGGTAGGGTTCAATGGTTTAATATTTTGTTTGAATCCTATTGATGGACCTTTTGGTTGAACTTCGGCATTGAACTAGCCTTGAAAATGCCAAAGTGTTTGGAAGTTGTTCTTTCATGAGAGCTCGCCTGTTGAAGTTGTTGAACCTGTGAGTCCCTTAGCTGAAAAAGTAAATACTCCAGTAATGGAATGAACATTGTTTCAATTGAATATCCCCAGTGAATACCGAAGGTATGATAATTTTGTTCTCCATCTAGTAGAACTACAAACTCTGGAGGTTGATTTCTACAGACTCTGCAGGCTTGTTTCTACGAACTCTGCAGGCTAGTTTTTATGGACTCTGCAGGCTTGTTCTACGGACTTGTTTCTACAGACTCTATAGGCTAGTTTCTATGGACTCCATAGACATGCTTTTATGGACTCTGTAGACTTGTTTCTCCTAACTCTTACTGTAGATGGCAGTTGCTATGAGATGCTACAGTGACGTGGCTGCTACAGTGGCACGAGACCAAAATAGTTCATATGTTGTCCCAAAAAATGAGTAACAGATTTTGAGAACAACACATCACTAACCCTTTTCCTACTCTCTTCACTGGATAAATTCTTGAGGGAGTAGTAGGTTACGAGGTATACACCTTCATCGATAGATTCTCAAGCTATTGCTAGGTGTAGATTGAGGAAGATGACAAACCCAAGACTACATTCACAACTAAATAGGGGTCATTTTATTAAAATATCATGCCTTTTTCTTTAATAATAGACATGTTTTATTCTCACACGTTGAAGTATAAACATTTAAATATTTCATCCATCACTTTCTCTAAGTATATCTAGATGACTAAACATTTATGGGCTAATAAAGGACCACCATAATAAATTGGGACTCATGTTTGAGTGTTATCACTAGTTCTAGATATCCTTAAACCTAAATAAATGTGTCCTCATAACACTCTTTGGCATGTTTTTGGTCCATGTGATTTGTAAGGAGAGCCTTATTTTTAGCCCTATCAAACTTGTAATTATCCTTCGATTAGAGGTGACCACCACTGAGTGGGAAGTGCACACATTCTTAGGGCACATCAATTATTACTAGATTTTTTTTGGGCACTATGTCAGGATCGCCACACCAATAGAAGAGTTATTATACAATAATAAACTATTTCATATGGATTAAGGCATGAGAAGAGGTATTCATGATAATTTATAGACTATAACACCCCATTCCATGTGCATGTCAGCACTTAAGGAATGACAATTGGTGTCATTCTAGATCACCTAAAGGAGATTAATATCGACCATTTGATCTACTTTGAAATCATAAATCTCACATGCATCAAGAATAATTACACCACCACTGAGTGTGAGGCTCTGGTTATTGTCTACTCACTCTAAAATTTTTGGCAATACTTGTTAGCCACTCCATTTGAATTCTTCATAGATCATGAGGCCTTAAATTAACTAGTAATTAAACTAGTTCTATATGGGTACTTAATGTTGGATTTTCCTATTTCAATAATTATAGGTTTTAGTGGCCATGAAGTTAGTCAAGCATAATTTGGAAAAAAACCACCTATCATGCCTCATCATAAGAGAGTACATGCACCTGATTGAGAATGAAATTCCAGATGCTCAATTGTATAAGGTACAGTGTGTCCCATAGGACTTTATTGAGATTATTGTGTTCTTAACCTTTAGGATCACACTCAAAAACTACTCTACCAAGGAGAATAAACCACTATCCATTATCTCCACCCCCTATCAACTACGTGGGGGAAATTATTCAAGTTGGGCAATGATGAAGTTATGTGCCAATGTGTGTTGGAGCATGAGCAAGCTGGAGTATTAGAGGAAGGGCTAATGGGTATAGTTGATGGACATTTAATTGATGAAGTCATTTTCCAAAAGATATTACTACTTATTATATGGTTTCCTACCATATTTAAATATAGAAAATAACATGTGTAGAAATGCGATGTGTTCTAGAGGATAAAAACCCCAATTATAGGGACAAAATACCCCTAATTAGCATCCTCACATAGGCACATTTTTAAAAATTAAACATATACTTTATGGTCCCTATCTCCTCATCTACACACAGGACTAACACACATTACATCTTTGTTACAAACAACCATTTCACTAGATAGTCTAAGGTCACACCCATCAAAAATTATATCCCAGCTACAACAATGTGTTTCCTATGGGAGAACATAATCAACCAGTATGGATGTCCCTTAAGCCTAACTAGTGATTAAGGCACTCACATCATAAATGATACAACATGAATCCTATTATTTGAGTTTCTGATCACACACCATAAGACAATGCCATACCACATATAATCAAATGGGATTGTAAAAGCTTTTAATAAGATAATAGGGAATTGCCTCACCAAGATCTACAATGCAGGGTGTAAGGATTGGGATGACCAATTTTTTGTGGTCTTATGTGCCTATTAGACCACTTACAAGTGCTTCAAAAATTCCATGCCATTTCAATTGGTATTTGGGACCAAGGCTATCATACCCATTGAATTCTTGGTGCCTTCTCTATACATTGATTGAGTGGGTCACCTCAATGATAATGAGCCTTTAGACACACAGTTAGAATACCTAATGAATTAAAATGAATGACATGTCATTACTCAAGTGGGTCACCTCAATGACAATGAGACTTTGTATGTATGGTTGGAAGACCTCATTAAGCTGGATGAATGATGTGTTATTGCTCGATGGATCCAATCTACAAAAAAGGATCAATAAAAGGTTGACATTATAAGCATATCAAGGGAAACATATTGGTCAAGGGTGTTAATATCCTTCTCTAAACTCAAAGTATTTTAAACATCAAGGGAAGCTTCAAATCCATTGGTTAGGGCCTTATATCATTCATAATATCTTGGAGACTAGTATGTGTGAGATACATGTGTTGGGTGGTGAAATGATCCCTAGTAATTTCCTTGGAAATTGGGTCAATCCATATCATGATTATCAATATTGAGCCACATCATAATAAAGCATATGCCATTTGATTTCTACATTATGTGTTTATTAGGATAAATTAGCTTATATTAGTTTTTGTGTGCACTAGTTTTACATTATCTACGTAATAAAACATGCTCATAATACCAACCAAATGAGTCAAATAAGGACTTTCCTTTGGGAGGCTTACATTATATGTTTAATTTTCTATGTGAGTGTCATTGATATTTTTTCCCAACTCTCTCTAATTTCATAACATCTTGATAGTACAAACAAATTAAAGAGTGCATAATGATAGGAAGCTTAAAAGTTTATTTGTACCTTGGTGACTACTGTAACATTATATCTAAAGAGATTCATGAGTTTGATGTTGTTTTTCTCACACAAGTTGTCGTACAAAATGTTTACCCCTTCAAAAAACCCTAAGCAAGAGACTTGTTGCAGTAGAGGACTGAGAATAAGATTTAGTGTGGGGTGGGTGTAGTGTGAACTATTCCAAAAAGGAAGTGTGAGGAAAGGAGTTACACAAGAGGTAATGAAGTGTATCACCCAGGAATAAAGAAGGAAAGAGTGCATATAGAGGGATGTTGTCACTCGAAAAAATATAATTTGAAATAATTGTGGGAAACCATTAGTGTACACTAGTAACTAATGCCAGGATGATAATATTAAATGCTCAAACATGGGAAGTTGAAACACCATTGCATGGGTGACCAACGTATTTAAGGTAAGTATTGGAAAAAACACTAAGGAAAATAAAATGGGGAAAATACATGTTAATTCACCTCTTTATATTCAAGATCCCTAAGTAACCTTATAAACCTAAGTGAACTAGAGCAATGAAAATATTTGTGAATTTGAGACTAAAATGACTATAAAACACCATTTTAATGATACAATAAAAATACTTGTGAGATTTTAACTCAAGTACACCAAGATTTGAGGTGGTTTAGTGAATATAAAGGAGGGATTCATTAATTTGTAGATTACAGATATCTTTCACTACCATTAGATCTTTATGAAGCTTAGATCCAAGTCAGATAGTGCCAATTTTGGAATGAACACCTAATATAGCCAAAATTTGAGGATTTGAGAAAATAGGAAGGCCAAGGGTGAACCAAAGGGTCTTCAATCTAGTTATGAGACCAAAGGCCAAGGTGTCAAAGAGAATAAATTTAAAAAGACCTAAGTGAAAATTTTAGAATTTATATCATTGAAGAGATAGAAGCAACACCAAGCAATGAGTGGTTCGAAGGGTTATCAACTATCATTAGAGAATAGGTATGGGAAGCAATAACAAAGCATCAAGCATGCAAGTGGGAGAATCCTCTACAACTCTATGAAGTTCAAGAAGATAACCAAGGAAGAGCACACCCAATGCCAAAGAAAATAAGGATACATCATTCATTTTATAGATAATAAATAGGTCAACGCCAGTGAGGATGAGTTTCACCAAGATATAGTACCCTGACAGTGTAGTGCACGATGAAAAATAGAAGTCCTACGTAGATAAGTGTAAGGTAAATGACTATAACCATTGAAAAAGAGGTAATGAGGTTGACCTAAAAAATAATTATATGGGGAATATGGGGATGAAAGTCGTTGATGGAAATGTAATTTTGGATGACATCATCAAGCAAAGACTTGATGGAATGGGGGATTTATAACTATATGAACTCCTATTTTTTTGAAAATTTAAGGTATTGGTGCACTTATTATTTTTATGTAAACACAAGAACAAACTATACTTCACCATACATAGAATGAATATTATGCCAACCCAAATCCATAAAGAAACCTAACTAGTCCAATCTAGCAAAGTCATTAGGGAGGCATTGGCCAACACTAAAGAGGTTGAGCACGTGGCCAAGGGGATGGAATATAAGAAGGGAGGTTTCACCTTCCCCATTGAACATATCAAATTCTTGACCACAAGGGTTGTAGCATGCCTTGTGAGTACCAAGCTACATGGATCATGTGAAATGAAAGTAAACAATAAATTTCTCTACATAGTGCATGAAATGGCCTAAGGGCCTCTATTCAACATCTCCAAATTCCTAGCAGATGCAATGATTGAAGGTGCATACAAGGCACATAAAACTAGATAAAATTTTAAATATGGTGAAATCCTAATATTATTACTTTGTTATGATATTTTTGTACCCAAGGGTACCAAATAAAGCCAATGGACATATCCTACCCATAATAGGTCTCTAGCACTCAAATACCATCTGTATACTTACCATGGGATGGTCTCCCCCAAGTATAAGTCTAGGGTGGATAAGTGGATAGAGAGGTTAAAGGATGTCATAGGAGATGAATGGTGCATGCCTAGGCTACTACCACATGTGATGGAGGGCCAAGCCAAGTTTGTAGTGATGTAAAACTACTCATTGGTTCAAGTTTAGATGATGATGACATGTCTAGATGGCTGAAGTTGACATAAAAATTTATAACACAATATCTTATTGATGTATTAAATGGTGTTTCTAACACACAAAATATCATGATGCATGGGGAGATACTATATGCAAGTGTTCTCACCCTTTGCACAACATATGCATGCCCTAGGAAGGTTGTGCACAAAGAAGAGGATGGGGAAGATTTTAGTGAGTGTGTCATTAGCCTAATACCAAAAGTTTCCATAAATATAATTTTGCACAACCTATACTATTAATTAAAGACTAGGAAAAAGGCTATCATAATAGGTACACAATAACCAATTATAAAGTTGACATCAACATCAAAGTTGAGCATTTTGTGTGCCCCATCCTCCAAAAAGAAGAAAACTAAGGAAAGAGAGTTGGATCCACTCTCTCTTTCATGTGAAGAGTCTGAGAAAATATATTTAGATGACATGCTAGTAAAGGGGAAAAATATGGTAGGTTTGCGTACCTTCACCTCCAAGAAGATAAAGTTAGAGAAGAAAGGGAAAAGCCCGCCATCTCATATTGAAGAGATCTTAGAAGAACGAAGTTAGAAGAGGAGTCAACTATGAAGAAGAAGAAGAATAAATAAAAGAAAAAAGAGGTAAGGCCACCATATCATACACCAAAAAATCTAATAGATAACTTTATGGATGAGGATCTCCTAGAGTATAACTAGTAGCAGTGTAGGGATCAAACAAGGCCACCTTTTCGAAGTCCAAATCAAAAACCAAAAAAATGCATCAGGTAAGAAGTTCCAAGGTAAAAATGGTGGGTACAACTCGAGTTGATGAAAGAAACATTAAACCCCACATCAAAAAAGGGTTAGGTATAATGGATAACCTAAAATTATCATGCATTACTACATAAGAGCTTGTGATAGAATAAATAGTGAAAGATTCCCCCCGTGCCAAAGAGAAGGGGAGAGAATCAAAAAAAGAAGGGCACATAGAGCTAAAATGAACTACATAGATCAACCTTAACATAGAATAAATCAACCTAAAAAACACAAAAGTGGTGATGGAAAAAGGGGTGGATGAAACAATTTAACATGTTCAAGAAATGGACTCCATTGAAGAGGCTTAAGAAGAAGAACCTATCAAATAAGGGTTAGAGCATCATTCAGAGGGTGCAGTAAAATAAGGCCAAAAATAATACAAGGGAAAAATAATATGGGAGGAAGAAGGCCCCTCATGATCATAAGAAGAGGAATGGGTGGAAGACACCTTTTAATATCAAGCCTAGTGCAGTCATTAGGAAAAATATCCTTACATATGGCAAGCCATGAATCCTAGTTGTGTTAAATCCTTGACCTACAAACATATGCACTTTGCTTTAGATATATTTTCAAAGGAAACATGGTTTGAAGTCCTTGTGACTCTAGGATCAAATGCTTCAAAATAAGCTACCGAGGGAAGAGACATGTTCCTCGTGAACACATCGATTATGACTGACATGCACGTAAGGAGCGCATTGATAAAGTTGACTATAGAGTTTTCTAGACAATTTTTTTTAAATAACATGAATTGTAAAATACAAAAGTGCATGATGAAATAAGTATCTCTAGCACTTGAGATATAATAGGAGAGGCACTCCTCAGTATAAATAGTGATCAAGGAAGAAGAAAAATAAACATGTTGAGGCACATAGCATGCTCAAAGAAGAATAATAAAAGTGCAAGGTGATTTAACATAAGTTAGCCACTTTAGAGGTCCATATCCAAAAAATATATGAATAGACCCTGAAGAGGAAACCACATTTACTCGATGCAGTTGACGTTAACAAGGCCATGCCCATAAATGTTAGGTTGTGGAGCTAAAAGCTTTAACACTTTACAAACAGAGGAACAGAAGGTTGCTGAGATCCAGGAGCACCAGCTTCGACAGTAGGACCGACGTCGTTCGTGACCAGTGCAGAAGGCCACCGGCAACGGCAGGGAGTCAGCCGACGTCGGCAGAACAAGGCAAGCAGGGACCGGCGTCGGTCGCCTATGTGTTCCAGAACTGTTCGTTGCACGGACCGTTAGTTAAGTGAACGAAGAGTTTGCATGTTAAGATCAGTTAGAGTCTTGAGCTACGAGGATAATTGTCTAAATTAAGAGTCTAAGTTATTGTTTAAGTTAGGGATTTATTTATAGACCCATTGGCATGTATTGTATAAGCATGAGATAGAAAGGAAGAGTTCCTTCTAGTTGTAAGATCATTGAGTTGCAGGTTGTTGCAAGCTCATAGGGGATCTACATGTAAGTTTGGTCTATTAAATTGCAGGTTGCAAGTTCATGGGAGATCAACTTGAAGTGCTATAGAGTGCTTGGTGTACCGGCAGGGTTATTACTGACTGGTTGGTGAGGTGAACACCAATTCTATGTTGTGAGTTGGTTGTTGGGACCATTTTTTTTGTGTAGGAGAGTGTTGTGTAGAAGAATTACTATACACTTGAGGCGTGGGAAACCTCTGTAAGGTGGAAGAGTGTGGCGGCTCTTTGTAGTATTTTTTTCTGTAAAGTGTTAATACAAGATAGTGTATTGTCTCTCATATTCTGTGCTATTGGTGAATTCTAGTTACTTGTGTTTCTGGTTATTTCTGCATATTCAATTGCTTATATTTGGTAATCATACTGTGCTCTTTCTGAGGAGCAAGATCCTAACATGTGGAATCAGAACAGGTGTGTTTGTTCTTGGATTCCCACACCCCCTAACAACTGGTATCAGAGCTTTTGGTTGGGATACTAACAGATTGGTTTAGATCTAGGTAGTGTGTTTTGATTATAGGTTACTCACAGGGTTTCTGTTTGAGTGGGAGTTGAGCAATGGCAGAAGACAGTAAGCTATGAATGGAAAAGTTTAATGGCAAGAACTACCAATTATGGAGGATGCAGATTGAGGACTATCTGTATCAGAAATATTTGTACTTACCGTTGGGTGGGGTTAATAGCAAACCCTCGGATATGAAGGATGAAGAATGGGAGGTTCTTGATCAGAAGGCTCTGGGATCTATTAGATTGAGTCTTGCATAATCTGTGATTTCCAACTTATCACAGTGTAAGACAACGGTGGAGTTGATGGAATCTTTGGCAAATTTATATGAAAAACCCTCGGCTTCTAATAAGGTATTTCTTATGAAGCGTTTATTTAATTTGCAAATGTTGGAAGGTGGATCTGTTCATAGCCATCTTAGTGATTTCCATGGTTTGGTAAACCAGTTAAGTTCAGTCAATATTGTATTTGATGATGAAATTAGAGCTCTCTTAATCTTGTGTTCATTACCTGAAAGTTGGGAAGGTTTGGTAATGGCAGTTTCTAACACTGTGTCTCCTTCAAAAGTCTTAAAAGTGGATGATGTTGTGAGTGTGATCTTGAATGAAGAGATACGTAGGAAAAGCACAGGTGAATCATCAGGAGATGCTTTGAGTGTTGAAGGCAGAGGAAGGCCAAGAGAGAAGATAGAGCGTGGGAGATCAAGGTCGAAGATAGGCAGAAGATCCAAGTCCAGGTATGGCAGAATAACCTGCTAGAAATGTAGAAAGCAAGGGCACTTAAAGAGAGATTGTAGATCGGGTGAAGATCAGCATGAAGGACATGGAGAAGAAGCAGATGTTGCGGATTACGTTGCACAGGATGCTCTAGTATGTTCTTTGGATAAAGTAGAATCTTGTGTTTTAGATTCTGGTGCCTCTTTTCATGCATCCCCACATAGGGAATTTTTTCATGAGTATGTCCAGGGAGACTTTGGAGAAATTTGTGTAGGGGATGGTAAGCCTTGTCAGATTGTTGGCAAAGGAAAAGTGAAGCTGAAATTGCAGACAGGTGACACATGGGTGTTAAAGGAGGTCATGCATGTCCCAGTTCTGAAGCGGAATTTGATTTCTGTTAGAAGTTTGAGTGATGAGGGTTGCACAGTAACTCTCACAGCGGACTCTTGGAAGTTTACCAAGGGTACACTTGTTGTAGCTAGAGGTAAGAAAGTAGGTACGCTTTATCTATCTACTTGTATTACTGATTCTCTTTTTGGGTTATCTACTTCAGCTGTAGATTCGGAGATGTGGCTTAATAGGCTTGGTCACATGGATAAGAAGGAGATGCTTGTTCTTGAGTCAAAGAGTATGCTTTCAGATTTGGAAGGCATGGATCGTGGTTTCTATATGCAGAAGAAAAAGGTGACGTTTCTTGAGGAATCCGATGTTAGTGACAAGAACAGGAAAGCCTTGGTTTTCAAGGAGAAGGTGACGGACAGAGTTCAGCACAAGATGTAGAGGAATTCTGAGCAGAGCAAGGGTGATTTGGACAAGGGTTTGATCTAAAAGGAGCTCGCAGGAAAAAGTCAAGTCTCACTAGAAAAACACAGAGACCGACGTCGGCAAGAAAACCAGCGTCGGTGTCCAGACAGGGACCGACGTCAGCTATGTGCAGCCCGACGTCGGTGACTCGGGGTAGATAACGACTGGTGTCGACCAGGGGAAACCGACGTTGGCAAGGTGGCAGTCGCAGGAAACTGACATCGATCGGCTGCAGACTGAGATGTGACCGGCATCGGTTACTGAGACAAATTTTGGGTGGACAGCCAGCTGTCATGGAGTCTCAAGCGCCCATATGGAGGACTGAAGGTGTAAGTAAGTTCTTAAATTCGTCATTTCCCTTCTTTACACTACTTGTTGCTCACTTATGGTATAGAACCAGGAAGTTGTTAAATAAGCAGAACAGGTAGATCCAGGAAACAGTGGGAGCTTGGCATGGATGAGGATGTGATTCCTTGGAAGAGAACCAAACATGTGTTTTGGGTAGAGTTGCCAGCTGGAAGTAAGCACTGAGAGACGAATGGATGTTCAGGATGAAGAAGAGCGGAAATGGATATGTGAGATGGAAGATCAGGGTATATGGTCTTGTATTAGCTGCAGGACAATGGAGGTTTGATCATTGTGTTTCTCTTTACCAGGTTGGATAATATTAGCTACATTATCTTATTTTCTGTATGATGTGCTTGTTGCAGGGTTACATATACAGGTATTGCTGAACTAAAGGTAAAGCTAGTTCAGGTGTGTCATGGAGAATCTGGGAGCAGCAAGATTCTTTGGCATGAGTGCATTCTAGAGACATGGAGGTCTTGTTGACTTTGTTTCAGGATGATTGTGTAAGACCGATTAGCACGCTGACGGTAAGACAGTTCACAGAACAGGTGTCTTGATTCACATAATGAGGTTGAGTGCATGGTATGTACTAAACCTGAGTTTTCCCAAGCAGTGGGATTTGTCACAAGCTTGGATTCAATCTGGGAAAATAATACTGAAGGGCAGTTTAGTGGGACCAGAAGCAGGTGCACATGCTATGCAGGGTCAAGTTCTTTTTCTACATGGTTGTAGATGTGGATGTGGCAAGTAATTTGGATGATAGGTTTTGCACTACAGGATTTGTGGTGGTTGGTCTTCAAGAGTGATCTTGAGCAGGGATACAAAGCCAAGGGAATAAACTAGATGAAGTATAGGTACAGGTACAGGTTGCAGCTATTTATCTCCAAGTGGAAGATTGTTAGGTTGTGGAGCTAAAAGCTTCAACACTTTGCAAACAGAGGAACAGAAGGTTGCTGAGATCCAAGAGCACTGGCATCAACAACAGGACCGACATCGGTCGTGACCAGTGCAGAAGGCCACCGGCGACGGCAGGGAGTCAGCCGACGTCGGCAGAACCAGGCAAGCAGGGACCGGCATCGGTCGCCTGTGTGTTCCAGAACTGTTCGTTGCACGGACAGTTAGTTAAGTGAACAAAGAGTTTGCATGTTAAGATCAGTTAGAGTCTTGATCTGCGAGGATAATTGTCTAAATTAATATTCTAAGTTATTTTTTAAGTTAGGGATCTATTTATAGACCCATTGGCATGTATTGTATAAGCATGAGATAGAAAGGAAGAGTTCCTTCTAGTTGTAAGATCATTGAGTTGCAGGTTGTTGCAAGCTCATAGGGGATCTACATGTAAGTTTGGTCTGTTGAATTACAGGTTGCAGGTTCATGGGAGATCAACTTGAAGTGCTATAGAGTGCTTGGTGTACCGGCAGGGTTATTACTGACTAGTTGGTGAGGTGAACACCAATTCTGTGTTGTGAGTTGGTTGTTGGGACCTTTTTTTTGTGTAGGAGAGTGTTATGTATAAGAATTACTATACACTTGAGGCGTGGGAAACCTCTGTAAGGTGGAAGAGTGTGGCGGCTCTTTGTAGTATTCTTTTCTGTAAAGTGTTAATACAAGATAGTGTATTGTCTCTCATATTTTGTGCTATTGGTGAATTCTAGTTACTTGTGTTTCTAGTTATTTCCGCATATTCAATTGCTTATATTTGGTAATCATATTGTGCTCTTTCTGAGGAGCAAGATCCTAACAGGTGGAATCAGAACAGGTGTGTTTGTTCTTGGATTCCCACACCCCCTAACAATAAAAAATCTGGGGATAGTTTTTAATGAGCTCCTAAGGAGAGGAATAGGTGCCAATAGTGCATAATAAGAATCTAAGCATTCCTAATTTGAGTTCCTCGATAAATTGAAAGGTTGATAAGACATGCTAAATAAGCTCTTAGAAACTACACAAGCAACAAAGCATCTATTCTTAAATTTTTCCAAGCAGATGCCCATAATCAGTACACATTTGCATGAGTTAGAAAAGTAAAAGAGTGCACTATCCCTCCAAATTTACATCAAGAAATATCGAGAGGAGTGCAAGATTTTTTTTCAAGAAGTAGAAGAAAAGGTCCAGGCCATAAATGCAAAGGAGGAGTTCGAGAGGCACTTCTTAGAGATTCATATGAAGACCATTAAAGATGAAGAATAACTCAAAAAATCAATAAAGAAAGCCATTGTGTAAATAGATAAGGTCAAACAACAAGTTGAAGGCCTTCAAGAATAACCTACAACATAGAAAGAGTTGGGCACATAGGTATAGACATATAAATTAACATTTATTGCTAAAATAATGCAATTGTGACTGCCCTTTCATGTACTTAGCTCATTCATATTTTTACCATCCTTTGACCGTCTTCCTTCATTGTCCATGTGGATGACCTATTCCCACAAGCAACCAATGATACAAAAATAGCCCTATCCAACATTATAAAGAACCTAAACTCATTTTAAGACTAATCCCAACTTTCATTTTAGTTATTCTTTCCCTATAAATATGTCCACTCTATTTGGACACAGTTTGTCCCTACTACTATCCAATTTTACAAGCTACCTCCTTTACCAAATAATGGCTAGTTGCTCAAATTTAAATTAATGGAACAAGTTGTCCCATAATTTTATCGAGCCCCATCTAAATGAATTCCAAAAAGATAACTATAAAACCACATTTCAAACCATTTTGCACACAAGAGGACTCTATATTGAAAAGTACCATAATTCTAATTGCTATTGAGAGAAAATTATCTATTTCTCCCAATTTTGAATACAAATAACCCTAATAGTTTTGATTTAAATGTTGAGTACACTTTCAATGTCACAGGTCATGATTGAAGCATTTAATCACACTAGAATTGCACAAACATATAACATTACAACAGTCTTTCACACACACCATTGTAGCATGGGAGAACTACATGGAGTTTGATCCCTCTTTGGAGTATTGATATATAGGCAATGCTCAACATATGGGGTGTTGAGGTCACACATAAATTCAATCGATAACCCCTTTTTACTTTATGATTGCATTTGCCTTATTGGTATATTGAACTAGGGTTAAAAGTGATGGATAAGAAACATAGTGGTATTCATGATGTATCAAAGGTTCCCGTGCAAGTAAATAAAACATGTAGATGAAGGAGAACCTATTGTAATAATTTCAAAGAGTTATTTTCTACAGGATGTTAGCACTCCCTAAGGACACCTGCACACTACAACCTTGTCCATATCCATCACTATTATTTAAAGACCCAACAAAACCTTATTTCAGATCCATAGTCACTCAGCCTATTTTCTAGTCTTAGTCATAGTCTTGCATTCTAATTTTCTAACTACATTATATTTCTTTGGTGCTTTTCCTTTTTATCATATTTATAAATTAATTTAGTTCCAAATTAGTTTGTGTGACATATTGCATATTTGTATCATTCTAATTTTATGCAACAATTTTTTACATTTAGGTAATTAATTCACTTATATTCCAAATTTGATAAAACATATTGGTGAATGTGTCTATTGATTGAATGTTACAAAACATTAACCATATATGTTTCTAGGTTTCTATACTTCCTCTTGTCATTTCCTATTGTTATCCTAGGGTTTTTAGACCTAATAATTTTTTTATTAGCAACCATATTCCATGTTTTTTTTTTCTTGTTTTATTAAATTTAAGAAAATTGTTTCCACCTACCTTAGACAGAATGATACAGTAAGTTATCCCCAAGTTATATATTTTTAGATTTTCACTAACAACACCATAATGCCATAAATGGTTGATAGATTTGATGATACTGATGAAATATCATTAAAAAAATTTCTATGAAAGAATAAAGATATACAATATGAATTTATAAAAATTGTTAGAGAGGAAATGAAGAAAGTCATTCGAGGTCAATCATATAATACTTTAATCCTATGAGTTTTGTGGATAAAACCTTTCTATCACTATTTACTATGGGGGAAAATAATAAGCTTCAATAGATTAATATGCCAATTCCTACTTAGTCATTAGGAACACCACCTTGGTAAGCACAAATTCTTCTTCCCTCGATGTACAACCCTTATGCACAACATTGAATCTCTAAAAACAAAGGTGTTACATTTGGATCAAGGTGTTTTAGAATTTACTCAGATGGTTTATTTGCAAACTCTATTACACACTTCATTGGCACAACATATAACATCATATCCTCTATGTATGAGTTTTGTGGCACAAAAGATTACATTATATGATGGAAAGGGTGACCTCGAATAACATTTGAGAACATTCCACACAGGATGTTTAGACTATGTGTCCAATGATAAATTATTGACCAAATTGTTTTGAAGAAGTCTAAAAGAATATGCTTTACAATGGTTTTATGAATTACCACATCAATCAATCCATGTGTTCCATCCCTTGGTCGATATATTTTTATCACAATTTTCAATCAATATTAGTGAGAAAATTTCATATGCTCAGATTTCTCAACTCAAACAAAAATCTAATGCCTATCGTATAATATGTCTTAAGATACAATAGGATGTTATTTAAGATGACAAGTCCTATGCCAGACAAAGTACTCAAATATTTCTTCAAACAGAGTTTGATTCCATACCTACAGGAGTCCATCATGTTTAAGAATTTTCTCTCATTCACAAACTTATGCCACATAATAAAGGAAGGAGAAGTCATATTATTGGCAGTGAATAAGCTTTAGTATACAGCCACTACAAATAATTAAATTTAAAAACCATATAATGATACAAGGTGAGACCAACTAATATAAGAACAATTATAAGACAAAAACACATGTAATTTTAGAACCAACTCAATTCATTATATTATCACCTCCTAAAAAGAGACAATTTACCAATCTCCCAAAAGCTCCATATAAGGTCCTCAAAATGCTTTTGTAATGAAATCTCACATCTCTCCCTCCCATTAAAGAGGTTGATGTGAGTAAGCCTATTCTAAATGGATTTGACTAGAATGATTTCTATTACTTTCATTATGTACCAAGGCACACTACTAATAGGTGCATTAGTTTCAAGCACAAGATTCAAGATTTGATAGATGCAAACATCATAGATATGGGGATGCTTGTGACATTTCAAAATCACAACCAAGTGAAAGTAAATCGATAAAAATATTTAGTGATCCTTTTCCTACACATAGAGCTAATTAGATAGTAGATACATTGTGAGTAAACTATGCATACAATGCACACCCTCCACCAATTTATTATCATTCTCATATAAAGGTACCACATCATTTTAATGACATCATTGGTACCTACCATACTTTATTTCCCTCTATGCCACTCATCAAATTTTAAAATCATGAGATAGTAGATGGATATGGGGATTTGAACTCTTTGTTCATTCTCACACATGTTGATCACCGGCCTATTCAAAATATTATGGTCGATAATAGTTCAAGTGTGAATATGTGCACAATCACACTTCTTAATCATCTTAGATACATAAATTAGGATTTTCTTCCCATGATAATGGTAATAAAAGGATCCAATGGTCACATTCAAAGATCCATCAATGATATTACATTACCATTACAAGTTGGTCCAGCACATATGGCCACCAAGTTTACATTTAATACCCAGTGCATGGGTCTTCAATATATTATTGGGACACCCTTGGATTCAACAAATGTAGAATTACTTTTATGATTCATATATGTTTAAATTACATATATGCTAATGAGGTCATCACAATTTAGGGTATCCCATATGAATAACCCATAAGACAAATATATACGGTCCCTATACAATAGATTGCACTTGAGCCCCCCAAAAAGGATCAACCTACTCAAAGAATACAAAAGTTAGTATCTACCCTTACAAGGAGGATTTTATTAAAAATAACACTTCAACAAGATTTTTCACATATTATAGATATCATCTCTCTACTCCTACACATCCCAGATTGATATTATAGGGTAAAAAGGGTGTTCCACATAAGACACCAACAGAGAATTCATACACACCACAGTGGGTTCCCAAAATCTTTATAGGTCATCATGCTCAAAAACATGAATAATATTCTACATATCATCATTATAGTAATGACATCTATGGTACATAGGGAAAAATCAATATTTAGATCTTGAATTGAGCTTAGTTTAGTCACTATAGTATGACACTTTCCATTTGAGAAAGGTCATTATTCCTATCCTAGACACATGACTCATTGATTTTGAGTCCAATGTTGAATTCATAGGTTCATATCCTTCCCTTTATTTTTATCATATTTAATATATGCAAAAATAAAATAAAATCAAATATTTCAAAAATTTGAATTTCAAGACTTATGCATGATTTGTGTGTAGTTTATTTTGCATCAATTAATTTGTGCACCATTTATTCAGTACTCATTTATATCCAGTTTCATATCATAGATACTTCATAAAGTTACATAAGTGAATGTAGAGCATACATTTTAGCATTCACAGACACAATTTCAAGTTATTTCACTGTCTCAAACTCAAAAAAATTAAATAGATAATAACGTCTTATTCAAATAAAAGTACCTTATGTCATTATCCTATTCCACTAGCTATGTCCTAATGACCATGTTGTCACCAAATATTTCACCATAGAATAGGTTTTTCAAGCCTACTCTAATATTTGGCCTACATTGGAATACCTCTAAGCCTGTGGGTTGCCTATAGTAGAGGTAGACCTCTAGGTTTAAGGGTTAGCTCCCTGAATTGACCTTTAAGTGCTTATAACCTACACTAATTGATTGCTTGTGGGAAAAGAGATAGAAGTTTACATGAAATTAAAATACTCTAATGGGGTGATACACCATAATTATTTCCACAAGGTCATCATAATTTATGCACTAAGAAACAAGACCTACAATACTAGCTTCAAAGTCCTAAAATACTCTAACATTAGTATTTCAATATGGAGGTGATATGCATGAAAAATATCCAAGGTAAGTGAAACATAGATCATGTTTCAGACACTAAGGATACTTACACATTTAAAATAGACCCATACACTTGACAATACTTCATATGAACTACTAGAGTGAAACAACTTGCATCAAACATGGAAGGATTAAGAGAAAGCAAGGATAGATGAAAATCACTTGACTATTCACTATACATCTCTTCACACACTTTGAAAATATGATATATGAACTCAAAAATAGATATAATATATTATTCAAAGATAAATTAAAACATAAAACCATCTTGGCTTCACCATACATGTGGAATTAAAAAATAAGAGCCAAAATGGTTAGTACTTATAGAATATGAGAAAGGAGAGAGAAGAATTAAGCTCAAGAGTTAGAATAGGTGTCAAAATGAAAGAGAGAGTTATAATTATAAAGTAATGGAGTATGGCATAGACCATTCAAGGTCTCCTTGGATAAATTTCCCTTAGAAGCATTAAATTTTATAAACTTGGCTTAAAGGTCTCTCAACTAGCTTCTTGAAACTACCCTCATCATTAGCTTATTTTGAGTGCTCCACAATAGACTAGGAATAATTTCCACATGTGCACTATGATCAGGGTGTTAATAAAAATCTCCAACATGCATTGGATATGTCCCTAATCATTTATATTCTTTGGGACTAGTGTTATCACTACTTGCAATCACTGTCATCATTCATTCACTCATTCCTCACACTTGTCACCAAGATGCCCATCTGTTGTTCAACCTAATCCATATAGAGGGTGGTATGACACCTGTAAAGAGTCCTCTTATACTTAGATTCATCAATCATACCTTAAAATACTTCCTAATTGAATTTATCACCTTCTCACTTGGTGATCACCTTTCATTCACTATTCTAGTTTGGACTACCTAAAGTGAAGGTGCTTGAAGAGGTACTTGTGTGATTTTATAAAGCAATTAATGGATATGAGGGGTTATATTAGGTCAAACTTGATCTCCCAAAGTAATCCTCATCCTTTGAAACTCCACTATACTTAGAAAACATCAAAATCTATCAAGAAAACTAGTTTTGTACCCTATATGTACAAATAGGGTAGAATTCACTTGATGGGAAGAAGATTTAGGGATTTGTCTAAAAGATCAAATAATTTTCCCTCCCAAACTATCCCTCTTGGATGCATTTCCTTCTTTTTTTTAGCATCAGGTCATTATAAAGGGTTTTGAGTGGTTCAGACCCTTAAGGATTGCTCATTAAAATGTGACATCCAAACCCTGGATAAATTCTAAAAGAACCTTGTTTAGGACCCTCTCCAACATATCCTAACTCCTTAGGCTCCCATGTTAAGCATCTGTATAGATACGAGCTTTTAGACCTAGCCTCTTGAGCTCTTATTTGCATTATGTGCACCCTGTCATGTTTCCAATCCAAAGTATGACTCATTCAAAGCTTTATGTACAAACCAAAAGATTTGACTCACATTATAACTCCCCATGTAGGTCCTCCAATGTATTTCAAGGCGCATCTACTGTTAGAAATGGAATTTGACCCATTTAGGTCTCTAAGCCTAGTTTAGGCCTAGTAGGCTTAGTTTGTGCTTGGCTTCTCATAACCACTTCTAAGTGGTTGGTCATGAATATGAGACCTTTTTCATGCTTTTCCATGTTCATCATAGCTCCCTAAACCTCCTTGCAAGGTTTCAACACTTCCCAACTCACTTTTTCATCATTAATTACTAAACCTACAGGGTATATCTCCTTGAGAGTACCCTCTATCTAAGACAAAATAGAGGGTACTTACCCTATTTTCCCAAGAAAAATAATAGTGAGTGGCTTGTAAAATTCATGGGGACACTATGTACCATTTTTCATGATTTGATCACATCAATAGCCCCTCCAAACCTCACAAAACCCAAGGTAGACTTTTGTAGCACTAATTGTCTGTAAGATTGGTGTGTTTACTATAGGTTGTTATGTTAAAACCTTTCATGCTCTATTTTCCATTTGATGATCACCAGGTGATATGTTAATTATCATCTTAAAGATGTTTGTAACATTTTTGAGAACCATTCCTCTTTCCCAAATCTTCAAGATGTACTCACCTCCACTTGACTAGGCTAGCATGTAGTCAATTGTATATTGTGTTTCCTTGCTCAAAAAGTGAAATGCCTATAGGTGTGCATTGAAAAATTAGACTGGTGTCATTGCCCTAATACCTTATATAAGTCCTTAATGTTACTTCATTATTTGACTTGTCTATAATGTGCCTTGAGTCAGACCAACACACAAATTGTTGGGTTTAAATTGCATTATCATACTACAATCAATTGTAAATGATCTTTCTTGGACCAAAATGGGCTTTGTAGGTTAGATTTCAAATTTTGGACCTTATAATTCACACCCTAAGATCTTTTTTATGTCTTGGAACCAAATCCAAATGGAAAATATTTGTGTTTTTAGGCTTCCAATCTCCAAGGTTCATATTATGAGCTTGTAGGTACCTATAATTAGGTTGTAGGTGACCTTTTTGAGGGTAAGGATACACCTAAAGGTGTTGATGCGTATTACAACCATTAATTTCACCCCCCTCAATGTTATTTAGAACACTAGTGTCCTTCTTAATTTAATGGGGTCACTCACCATGAAGATATGCTCCTAGCATACCATCTTGGACTATGAGATCATTTGAAGTTCAAAGCATTGTAGATAACACTAATCTTCTACAGTGTAAGAATGTCAAAAAAGGAGGCCTCCTTTACATCAACTCTTAGGACTAAACACTCACTCTCCTTTTCAAGGTCTCACTCATATGCCTAAGATACAATATAGGATCATTCAAATAACTCTAAACTGTATGCCACCCCATTATATGATAACACAAAGAATAGACAAGTCCTTGTTTCAAAGTTTTTAAGATAACAGATCCTAGAAACAACTTTCTCCACATTTGAACCTAATTCAAGTCTGCTTGTCACTTAATGCCTTCACTATTGATGGCCATGACACCCTAAAAACTTAAAGACCTTAATGAAGGTCCAAAAAAGTTTTAACCCTGCATTCCACTTGCTCAGTACTCTGCATGGGCCACCTGTAGATGCATATGTAGGTCATAGGGCAATGAGGTTATGATATGAAAAAAATGCATAGTGTATGGCCATATAACTCATATTATACCTCTTATCAATATTCAAATTGATCTTTGTAACCTTGAATGACCTCAAACTAGTTATAATTCCCTCATTCCAATGTGATTAATCTCCTGTAGGGCACCTGTAGGTTCATATTAGGCCACAGGACTGAGTATATAAAAGAGCTAATTATCACAGTCAACCATATGCCATTTGAATAGCTTAGCTTGGTTTTTCATGTTCCAAGAGTTTTTTCAACCTCTTAAAACTCCTCATTACATCTCCATGAATGTTCTCAAAACCTTCATACACTTCATTCACCTGATTGTAGGTGAACATATGTAGAAAACTTGATTCAGTGAAACATGATTGTATTCTTGATCATTGTATGACCTTCATGTCAAACCTTTAATACTAATCTTTACAAGGAAGGTGATTACCAGGACATATGAGAGGTACAAAAATCATATCCACTTCTTCTTGAAACCACTATAGGAAAGGAAGACCTATGTAGTTGATGAACATACCTGCAACATCATTGGTGATCTCCACTAGAAACTTGGGTTGTTTGGCTCATAAATTCACCTCCACACATGAAATAAAAGATTAAAACCATGAAATAATTACATCCACATATCCTATAAACAATTCCATCAAGTGTTTTGTATGGACCAACTCAAATAAGGAGAAAACCTATAGGGTACAAGGATAAACATGCAAAAAGGAGCAGTCAACTTCTAAACAATGGTTCATAAAAATTAATGTACCAAACCTTAAACTCCTACCATGAATATAAATTGGACCAAGTGTATTATCTAACACCAATTTTATTCATCTTGACTCATCCTCTGCTATTCATACTATACCAAAACTTGTTGGTCATTTCTACATGTCTAGTGGACTGATAAAGAAGTGAAATAATTTTAGGCCAATTTAAAACTTATAGAGTAGATCAAATGTAGAGGTGAACTCAATGAAGCTGAAGAGTCATTTTACAGCCTTACACACATGCTAAAACACTTGCATAGGCTATATAACTGCCAAAACCTCTGATTTAACTTAATACCTGCAAGTTTTTCAATAAGTTTTGACATGATTGATAATAATCTAACATGAGGGAAGTTGGGAAACAATTTGGAACACTTGTATGCTATAGGAAACTATACAACCTTCATTAATAGCTCAAATATGACCCTATGTGACATAAAATGACTTAGGACTAGATTTGACTATAACCAAGGTTAATAACACATTAAATGACATCAAATAGGACCATGACACACCTTATTACATCTTAATAGACCCCCATATCAAGTTTTATACTATAGGGGTTGAATTATTTTGACTTTTGGTCAAAATATTCAACATTCTTGTCAATTTCATAGGGGTGGTATGCTTGTTATGCCAAGACCAGTAGCCTACTCCCATTCATTGGGATATGGAGTCACTAATGCACAAATTTGACACTCAATTTGCCTTTGAAAACCACACCAAACACAAATAAATGACACACCAAATAAAACACATGTGTTCTCAAGAACACTTATGGAACAGACACACACACAACTGAAGCAAAGACACACACTTTGTTGAGTTGTGGAGCTAAAAGCTTCACCAGATGAGCGAATGCAGAAGCTGCTATATTTACACAGTCATCGATGCTGATTAGGAGTCGACCAAAGGTTGCCGACGTCGATCATAAATCAGCTGATGTCAGTCATAGGCAGATAGGCAGGGACCGACGTCGGTCACCTGTGCGTCCAGAAAGTCTATTTTCATGGGCAGAACAAATTGTTTGCATGATAAGTTTAGCTATTAGTTGTAAGTATGCGTTTCTATTTTTGGCAAGACTGATTTGAACCTTTGATTAGGAGATATATCTAACGGTGGAGAATGCATGCTCATGAATCCTAGTATTATATAATAGGGTTAGATCTTCATAGCTTATTGAACAGTACTATAGATGTAGAACATACATGTATATGTGAATCAATCTAGGTATTGGATTTGGTTGTAATTAAGAGAGAACTCTTGAGGGAAAGAGATCTGTACATCTGAGAGGTGTGGAAGAAGAGAGATTTCTTCATTGTATTTCCTTCAAGAAGAGTTTAATACAAGTTTTTGGATTGTTTCTTGTATCTCATATTTTTTGTTGTTTCTGATTCTAGTTACTTATTATTCTGGTTTAATTCCATGTTTAGTTACTTGCATAAAAGTAATCAATTGTCTTGATAGATCCTAACAAGTGGTATCAGAGCATTGGGTTGACAAACAGGTTGTATCAGATCTGGTTAGTGTTTGTTGATTACAGGTCACTCACAGGGGTTTCTAATTGAGTGGGAGTAAAGCAATGGCAAAAGAAAGTAAACTAAGAATGAAGAAGTTTAATGGTAAGAATTATCAATTATGGAGAATGCAGATAGAAGATTATCTGTATCAAAAAGATCTATACTTACCGTTAGGTGGGGTTTCAAAGAAGCCCACAGATATGGAAGATGAAGAATGGAATGTTCTTGATAGAAAGGCTCTTGAATCTATAAGATTGAGTCTGGCATCTTCTATGATATCCAACTTATCACAGGAAAAATCAATGGTAGAGTTAATGGATACGTTAGCAAATTTATATGAAAAACCCTCAGCTTCAAATAAGGTATATCTTATGAAGCAGTTATTTAATTTGCAAATGTAGGAAGGTGGATCTGTATCTAATCATCTTAATGATTTCCATGGAATTGTAAATCAATTAAATTCAGTCAAAATAGTTTTTGATGATGAAATTAAGGCTCTTTTAATCTTATGCTCTTTACCTGAAAGTTGGCATAGTTTGGTAATGGCAGTTAGTAATACTGCATCTGCTTCAAATATCTTGAAAGTAGATGATGTTGTTAGTGTAATCTTGAATGAAGAAATTCATAGGAAAAGCACAGAGGAGACATCAGGTAATGCTTTAATTTTTGAAAGCAGGGGAAGGCAAAGAGAGAAGGGAAAGCAAGGGAGATCAAGGTCTAAGTCAAAGATGAGAGGTAGATCTAAATCTAGAAATGGCAGAAAGATAACCTGCTGGAATTGTGGAAGATAGGGCATGCAAAAAAAGATTGTTGGTTGAAAGTTAAAGAAGAAAATCAGCATGAAGGTAATAAAGAAGCAAATGTTGCAGGTATTGTTGCATAAGATGCTCTTATATTTTCTTTGGATAGTAAAATAGAATCTTGGGTTTTAGATTTTGGTGCTTCTTTCCATGCAACCCCAAATAGAGAATATTTCACTGATTATGTCCATGGAGATTTTGGAATAGTTTATTTAGGGGATGATGAGCCTTGTAAAATAGTTGGCAAAGGAAAAGTGCAGCTAAAATTGCAGAATGGCAACACATGGGTGTTGAAGGATGTCATGCATGTACCCACCCTGAAGAGGAATCTGATTTCTACAGGAAAGTTGGGGGATGAGGGTTGCACAATAACTCTCACAGCTGAATTTTGGAAAGTTTCCAAGGGTGCACTTGTATTAGCTAGAGGTAAGAGAGTAGGTACTCTCTATTTATGTAATTGTATTACTAATTATTCTCCTTCTGTATTATCTACTTTAGATGTAGATGCAAAGTTGTGGCACTGTAGGCTCAGCCACATGAGTGAGAAGGGAATGACTGTTCTTAAGTCAAAAGGTAAGCTTTCAGATTTGAAAAGCATAGATCTAGATTTTTGTGAGCACTATATTTTTGGGAAACATAAGAGAGTGAGATTTCTCAAGACTGGGTCAACAAAGAGAAAGCACAAGTTGGAGCTTGTTCACACAGACGTGTGGAGACCAGCTCAAGTAGCTTCTATTGGAGGATCACAGTATTATGTTTCTTTCATTGATGATGCTACAAGAAAGGTATGGGTTTATTGTATAAGAAAGAAATCTGATGTTTTTGACACTTTTAATAATTGGAAAGCTTTAGTTGAGAATGAAATAGGTTTGAGATTGAAATGTCTTAGATCTAACAATGGTGGTGAGTACTGCAGCAATAAGTTCAAAAATTAATGTTCTATGTATGGAATATGCAGGGAAAGGATGGTTCTAAGGACACCTCAGTAAAATGGTGTTGCTGAAAGGATGAACAGGACAATAATGGAGCGCGCACAGAGTATGAGGTTGCATGTTGGTTTGCCCTTACAGTTTTGAGCAAAAGCTGTAGATACTTCAGTTTACCTGATTAACAGAGGACCCTCTACTACTCTGGATGGTGGAATTCCAGAAGAGGCGTGGACAGGTAAAAAGGTAGATCTTTCATTTCTCAGAGTTTTTGGTTCTGAAGCTTTTGTGCACATTGATAAAGAAAATAGAAAGAAGTTGGATGCTAAATCTATGTGGTACACATTTATTGGTTATGGCTCTAAAGATTTCAGATTCTAATTGTGGAATTTAGGAACTAACAAAATTATTATAAGCTGTGATGTTGTTTTCAATGAGAAGGTGATGTACAGTGATCAGCTCAAGAAGCTGAATAATACTGAGCAGGGCAATGTTGAATTAGACGAGGTAATGGTCCAAAATGAGCTCACAGGTTATCACACAAAATAAAACACAGACACTGACGTCAGTCAGGCAAGAACCAACATCGGTCAAGAAGGAACTGACGTTGGTCAGTCTGTAACTGATGTCGGTTAGATAGTAATCGACGTCGGTCATGTGGAATCAACATTGATAGGATATAGACACAGAGATGATTGAGATCGGTCACTGACAGAGAAGAATTTGGGCAGACAGCAAGTAGTGAATGAGTCTCAGATGCCCATAAAGAGGTCAGAAAGGGTAAGTAAACCTCTAATTCAATATTCCCCTTCTTTATTCTACTTATTGCTCACTGATGGTGGAGAACCAGAAAGTTTTGATGAGGCAATGCAGGTGGAAACCCAAAAATAGTGGGAGCTTGGCATGAATGAGGAAATTGATTAATTGAAAGAGAACCAAACATAGAATTTGGTTGAGTTGCCAGCTGGAATGAAAACACTGAAAAACAAATGGGTTTACAGGGTAAAGGAAGGTGAGAATGGAAAGATGAGACATAAGGCCAGGTTGGTAGTGAAGGGATTTGCACAGAAACCAGGTATTGATTTTGGTGAAATTTTTTCTCCTGTAGTAAAAATGACTTCTATTCAGACTGTATTGTCTTTAGTTGCTATTGAGGATTTGCATCTTGAGTAGCTTGATGTTAAGACAACGTTTCTTCATGGAGATTTGGATGAAGTAATATATATGGATCAGTTGGAAGGTTTTGAGGTCAAGGGTAAGGAGAGACTTGTGTGCAGGTTGAAGAAAAGCTTATATGGTTTAAACAAGCTCCTAGACAATGGTATTTCAAATTTGTTAGGTTTATGACAGAGCATGGCTTCTGTAGATGTCAAACTGACCATTGTGTTTATTTTAAAATATTGGATAATGATAGTTATATTATCTTGTTACTGTATGTAGATGATATGCTTGTTGCAGGTTCACACATGCAAGATATTAATGAGCTTAAGGTAAAATTAGCTCACACATTTGCCATGAAGGATTTGGGAGCAACAAAAAAAATCCTTGGCATGAGTATCAAGAGAGACAGGAAAAATCACAGTTTGATTTTGTCTCAAGAGGATTATGTGAACAAGGTGTTGAAGAGGTTCAATATGCAGGATGCAAAACTGATAAGCACACCTATGGCTGGACACTTCAAGTTGAGCAAAGAATAGTGTCCTAATTCACATGATGAGGTAGATTACATAAGTAGAGTTCCATATGCTTCAGCAGTTGGAAGCTTAATGTATGCAATGGTATGTACTAGACCTGATATAGCCCAAGCAGTGGGAGTTGTCAGCAGGTTTATGGCCAATCCAAGGAAGGAACACTAGAAAGTAGTTTAGTGGATTCTCAGATATCTAAGAGGGACCAGCAGTAGGCATTTATGCTATGGAGGGTCAAACACTTCTCTACATGGATATGTAGATTCAGATATGGCAGGTGACTTGGATGGCAGGAGAAGCACCATAGGATATGTTTTCACTATTGGTGAAATGATAGTTAGCTGGATTTCAAAGTTGTAAAAAGTTGTTGCCTTGTCTACTACAGAGGTAGAATATATTATAGTCACAGAGGCTAGCAAGGAAATGATATGAATGACACGGTTCATAGAAGAGTTGGGAAATGAGCAAAAGAGTTACAGATTATACAGTGATAGTTAAAGTGTAATTCATTTGGCAAAGAATTCAACCTTTCATTCAAGAACCAAACACATACAGCTTAGGTACCACTTCATTAGACGGGTATTAGAGGATGGTGAGTTGAAGCTGAAAAAGATCCATACAGATAGGAACCCTGCTGATATGTTAACAAAGCTGATAACAAAGGAGAAGTTGAATCTTCATTCAAATTTTGTAGGTCTTCAAGATTGAGCTTGAAGATGGATAAGCTAGAAGATGTTGATGTATAGGTACAGGTGCAGTTGTTTATCTCCAAGTGGGAGATTGTTGAGTTGTGGCGCTAAAAGCTTCACCAGATGAGTGAATGCAGAAGCTGCTGTATTTACACAGTCACCGACGTTGGTCAGGAGTTGACCAGAGGCTGTCAATGTTGGTCATGAATCAGCTGACGTCGGTCATAGGCAGACAGGTAGGGACTGACGTTGGTCACCTGTGCATCTAGAAAGTCTATTTTCATGGGCAGTATAGATTGTTTGCATGATAAGTTTAGCTGTTAGTTGTAAGTCCGCATTTCTATTTTTGGTAGGACTGATTTGAACCTTTGATTGGGAGATATATCTAACGGTGGAGAATGCATGCTCATGAATCCTAGTATTATATAATAGGGTTAGATCTTCATAGCTTATTGAACAGTACTGTAGATGTAGAACATACATGTATATGTGAATCAATCCAGGTATTGGAGTTGGTTGTAATTGAGAGAGAACTCTTGAGGGAAAGAGATCTGTACATCTGAGAGGTGTGGAAGAAGAGAGATTTCTTCATTGTATTTCCTTTTGGAAGAGTTTAATACAAGTTTTTGGATTGTTTCTTGTATCTCATATTCTTTGTTGTTTCTGATTTTAGTTACTTATTATTCTGGTTTATCCGTGTTTAGTTGCTTGCACAAAAGTAATCAATTATCTTGATAGATCCTAACACACTTAACCTATTATTTATAAGACCTCACTCTTGAGGTAAATAAAATAACTTACCATGCTTCAACCAAGGGCAAAGATGGTTCCTCTTTCATCCTTACTACTCCATGAAAGCAAATTGTCATGTAAGGCATGCTTCTCATAAAAATATTGACTATGTAGATCATGAAATGGCTTACTATCCTTATGTCTTCTCATGCTTACAAGTGGACTACTTTGGGATTTCATGAATGCTCTCTTCTACCCCCAAGGACCTTGATTGGTTCTGCAACTTGATCTATCTTTGTCATATTTGAACTGCACTCCTCAAATTAAGTTTTAGAAAGCATGACAGTTACCTCAACTTTGATTTCTTCTAGGACAAAATATACTTAATATATATGATCATCAAGTTCCTCTTCACCATATTCTAATACTTATGATTGTGATTCTACCTTAGATTGAGGTATTAGGTATTTATTGAACATAAAAACATCTACCTTGACTTCACAAATCTCTTTTATGACCGTAGACCCTTAAACAGTGGCTTGGCATTCAACTTCATGCTTGATGGAACACTCAAAAATCTGCTTATTAGACCCATTAACAAACTTGACATCAGATATGTAATTCTTTGGAGGAGAAGTAGTCTTACCCAATTGATTAAATTCTTGATATATGGCATTGAACATTTTCAATAGGTCATCTTCTTCCTCATGAATGTCATCTTCAAGGGTTCCTTCATTAATTGCAGGTAGAATGACATGGTTCTTCTCATCATAGTGATCTATCATGCTCTTCAATCCATCATCATCATCATATACATGGATCAAGTAATTGCCTTCAGTAGCTTGTGAGAATGAGTGCTCAATTCTTACCTCAAATTTCTCATATGCTCCTTCATGGATGATGTTGACGTTGTGGATTGCACTCTCTGAAAGGATACTCAGCTCCCTTCCTCCATGCGACACAATGGAAACTTTCCTCTTGTTGTGGGTGGCAAACTTTAGGGATGAATCTCTAGATTAGGGGCTAGCTCCCCTTGATGCACCTTGAGGCCCTTGATTTCTTACTGCTAACAATTGGGGGGTGAAAAGAGAGAGATAAATTGAAAAACAAAACCTAACTAATGTGGTGATGCACCAAACTAGTTGGTCTACTTAGCTTTTACCTACACTTTACACTAAAGAGAAGCAAACAAACACTTCATTTGAATGAGAAACTGACTGCATCAGTGTTTCAATAGGGCATCCTATGGAGGTATAGGGAGGAATAAACTACCAGAGGTGTTCTAAAGACACACTATTGGACAGTCTGTTCATATGCAACTATACTTTGAGCTGGACACTTTTTGTTGACCTACAGAGAAGATTTCACAATACACTAGATATGTCGATATAAACCTATGAAAGCATTAAATAAAATGACTGAACATAAGATAATACCATAGACATATGCAAAGTGAAAGCTCAAATAGATGTAAAACACTTCTTTTGATTCAAGGTAAATTTCTTCAGGGCTTCACCATACAATGCTGAGAGATCCTTCTCAAAATGAGAAGTTACAATTATATAGAGAACTTAGAAAATGGATCATTGACCAGTCAGGGGAAATAAACCCATGTTTTATTAATCACTCCTACAATAACCACCAACCCATTTTGTTTCCATCTCTTCTTAAATGCATATGGGAAAACTATGTTGTAGGTGCTTAAGTCACTGCCCTTACTGTTTGGGCCTGCAAGAGCATGGGTTACTCCTCCTAGCAATCAATATGGCCATCCCTAAATTACGTTAATTAGGTCATGCTCTCTTTAATGTTGAGTGAAACTAGCTATTCATAATTGGAAAAATAATAAAACATGAGATGTTCCCTTCAATGCTCACAACCAATCCCTTTATTAGTTTTTGGTGGAGACTATTTCACCTAAATGTATTTACTTCTCCTGTTGATGACTCTTATGCCACCTACCTTGGTTTGGTTCATCTTTGGGTCTGGCTTTGACTTTTTATGCCCCCTAGAGTGTTTTGAAATTTTGTCTTATGTGCATGTGGCCACGTTCTGGGTTACTCACCTTGTCTTCCTCTTCTTTACCTAGAAATTCAAGCTCTCGGGGCTTATCATTTCCCCAGTCTCCCTTTTTCACTTCTTTTCTCACATCCCTCAGGTTCTCAAGGTCTTGAATTCCTTTAGAGAAAATATTCTAAGGAAATCCTTTAGACAAAATGTCTAAAATAATTCTCCTATGGGCTTGTTACCTTGGTTTTCCTTGGACAAGCCTTTGGCTTCCATTTCTGAGATCCTTCAGGCAAAATGTCTGAAGGAATTCCTTCAGACATTTTTTTGAAAGAATTATTCTTTGATTAATTCCTAATGGCTAGCTTATCACCTTGAATTTAATGTTTGCAGGCCTGTCACCAGACATTTGAATCCCAATGGCTAGATTACCACCTTGAATTTGACATTCACGAGCCCTTCACCCACTAAGAAAATTCCTTCAGCATTTTTGCAAACAAACTTTTCTGAAGGGAAATTGACACTTTAAAAAAATTGTAAATGTCCTCTTTTAAAGCCAAGTGCCCCCGTAAGGACACGTAGATTTTGGACTTTTGGCCTTTTGAAATTTTTTGCACTTTCTACGACTGTCAAATTTCATCAGACAAAATGTTTGAAGGAATTCCTTTGAACATTTTGTCCAAAATAATTCTTCCTTGAGTTTTCCTCATTGGATTTCCTTCAGATAAAAATTTCAAAAGAATTCTCTTTTGGCCTATCACCTTTTTTGAAAGGCAAGTTCCTTTCAAGCTTCCTACCTTACCCCTTTGCTTCAACTAACTTCCCTCCATAAGGGCAATTCGAGCCCAAAGTTACCCTTCAAGCTTTTTGCAAAGGTCCATTTTGCTCATTTTATGCCCCTTACCAAGGGTCCTTGGCCTTCAAAGTCACTTTTTGGAAGAATTGTAAAGGTCCCATTTACTGCTTAAATGCCCTCGCAAGGGCACCTACCCTTCAGATTTTTTGCAAATGACCCTTTGGCCTTTTGAATTTGGTCCATTTTATCGATAAAAAGCCCTCCAAAGTAATTTAATTGCCTTGTGAAGAATCTGAGACCAAATTGAGTTTCAAGTCGACTCTTGCCTATTAGACCCAATAGCATTTAGCAAGCAAAAGAGGAAAACACTTGGGTTTTTAGTGAAAATGACCTGTCAAAGAAAATTTACACAAGGCAGTTGAGGGATGAACTAGCCAAAACTTGGATTGAAATACTATTGCAATAAAAAAAGAGGGGTGCCCAATTTTGGCCTATAAGACCAATAATTAGTCAACACATTTAGTGATTCATAGGGGAAGCATACCTGATATGTTTAAGAAGACTGGTGGCCTAAAAGTCCATTGGGCATGGAGTCACAATGTAACTTGAAAATTTGGTAATAGCCTTGTAAAGACCTAAGAACCAATCAAATATTTTACCCCAAACAATAAGGAAAACACACACAAAGGCTAAAAACACTATCGACGTGCATAAAAGCACTTAGGGAAAATGAGGAAAATACAAGGAAACTATGTACATGACAAAAGAAAGCTAGTGACAATGTTTAAGATATATCTCATTGACTGGGATATGTATCTCTTTGCCATCCAACTTGGAGAGTTAGAAAGCATTATGTTGCTTGCATTAGGTGATGACATATGGGCCACTCCCCAAGGCATCAAACTTCATGTGCCTTTCAGGTTTGGCTCAGTCCTCATCCCACTTCAAGATAATGTCACCTTTTGAGAAGCTCCTTAGCATAGACCTCTTGTTAAAATGCTTCTTTGTTTGTTGTTGGCAAATGCATCCATGGCTTAGTCTCTTGCTTATTGAAGCTCCATTAGTTCACAATACCTGACTCCCAGGTTGTCGCTTTCAACCAATTATAGATGATGGGAAAGATCCAAGGTTGGTAACTCAAGTAAAATATGAAGTCTAGCTTCCATTCCATACACAAGTGTGTATGGTGAATTCCCAATCACCCTCTTTGGAGTGATCCTGTCTACCCAAAGAGTTGTCTTCAACTTGGCATGCCAAGTCCTTTGGTTTTCCTCTATTATCCTTTTAATGATCCTGATTAGATTCTTATTTGTGGACTCAACTAGCCCATTGCCTTGTGGGTAGTAGTTGGAAGAATGTTGAGATAGATGCCATACTTTAACACCTGCTCACTTGTCTTTATTCCCAAGAAATCCAATGCATTGTCTAAAATGATTATGGTTGGGACCCAAAATCTCATCTCTATGCCTTCATAGAAGTCTAGGACTGCACTCTCATTGGCCTCTTTCAAGGCTATATCTTCTACCCATCTTGTGAAATATTTTTTAGCAATCAAAACCCACTTGTGGCCAGCACTAGAAGGAGGGTTGATTAATCCTATGAATTTCAACCCCCATTGCATAAATGGTTGTTCCACCTAAATAGGATGAAGAGGAATTATAGCCAGCCATTATTTCCCATCAAAGAAAGTGCATTTTTGACATTTCTTCACCCCAGTGTGAGTGTCTCTAAATAAATTGGGCCAAAAGTAACTAGACCTCATAATATTTGTAGTTGTGGCCTTGGGAGCAAAGTGGCCACCAGCTGGTCCATCATGGAACTCAGATAGAACCCTGTCAACTTGGTCTAAATCAATGCATCTCAAGAGTACCCCTGAAAGGTCCTTTTTGAATAGCACTCCATCAACTAGGACATAAGGAAGAGATTGGAGCCTAAAATAACTCCTCTTGGTCCTATCAAGACTTTGTGGACACTCACCAGTTTCAAGGAAATGAACCATGTCTTGTGCCCAACTCTTCATGATTGTAGGTATTTATGTTGTAGCTTTATCATGGATTACCAAAACATCCTCCTTCTGCTCTTTGTAGTCTGTAGTGAGGTTTTCACATAGCCCTCTTCCGTTACTAGCTTGGTGGTCTTGATCTCTACATCATACTCCATTACTTTGGTGATCCACCCTGCCCTTTTTTCATTCAAGTCTTAGGTCATCAAGAAGTCTTTTACACTAAGATGTGGCACCATGATGTGAATTTTGATGTTAGATAACATGTCTTAATTTATTTAGACTTTGTATGAATGCAAGTTCATGTTTCTCAACATACGTGTACCTAACCTCATAGCCTTCTAATCTTTGGCTAAAAAAAGTGAGAGATTGTTATAAATTCTCACCATTCACTTGGGTGTGCATAGAAGAGATTACCTCTTCATTTTCAAAGGTGTAAAGATTGAATTCCTTTGGGAAGTTTGGACTAGTCAGGGTGGGAGCTCGAATGATAGTTTGCTTGATGCCTTCGAAGCTTTCTCTTCTCCTTGTTATCCACATGAACATCTTGTACTTATTCAGCATAGAATTTAGTGGCTTGACTATCTCAGTAAATTTAGGAATGAATCTCCTAATGAAATTTATTTTTCCAAAGAAACTTTGTAGGCCCTTCTTGTGCTTAGGCAAGGATAATGTTATGACGGCATGCACTATTTTTGGATCAATGGAAAAGCCTTATTTTGAAATGGCATGGCCTAAGAGTTTGCCTTTGTGGATAGCAAACACACATTTCTTTGGTTTGAGAGAGATGTTGAACTCTCTACACCTCTCAAAGATTTACCTCAAGTGCTTCATATGTTCACTTGCCTCCTTAAAGAAAACTATCACATCATCAAGATAAACTAGTACAATGTCATTTATCAAACCTTGCAAAGCCATATCCATAGTACGTTGGGAGGTAGCTCTAGCATTTTACAATCTGAATGGCATCTTCTTGTAGGCAAAATTTCTCCACTTGGTGGTGAAGGTTGTCTTGTACTGGTCACAATCTTACACCAAAATTTAATTATATTTGGAGTAGCCATCCAGGAGGGAGAATCTTTCACTGCCAATCACCATCTAAAGAATCTGCTCCATACTTGGGAGGGGATAGTGATCTCTTAATGAGACTCTACTCAGGTCTCTAAAATCCACACACAATCTGATCTCTCCATTCTTCTTCCTAACGTGGACCAAATTGGCCAGCCAAGATGAGTGTTTGATAGGGAAGATGATCCTAGATTCGATCAGTTTAGTGAGTTCCTTCCTCATGAGAGGATCAATCTTTGGATTGATTGGCCTTTGCTTTTTTTTATGGGTTTGGCACCTTCTTCTAGCTCAATGGTGTACAGTGCCAAGCTTGGGTTAAACCCCTTCAAATCACCATACTCCTAAGCAAAGACATCAACAAACTCTTGGCATAACATAATGAAAACAAGCTTTTCTTCATTGGTACATACCTTCCCAAGTGCAAGCAACTTATCCTTGTAGATCTCTACCCTTTCATAATTTTCTTTCTTGGTTGACATGCTTACTTTATCCTTCTTGAGTTGGTCATCTTCATTGAAGATGCTCTCCAGATTTACCAAACCTTTGGGAAGCCTATTGGTCTTTAGTTGAACAATCTACCCCTCATACTATTATTTTAGCTTGAACTAATTTTTTAAAGTGAACTTAGCCTCCTCCTATAAGAAAAGTTCAATTTTATGGTCACTTTCAAATACCTACCAATTGGTGACATTGTCTGTTATTGAGGGACTCACTATTACCTTTAAATGGTGTTGATTCTTGCTTTGTCTCACCCCCTTTGGGATATCAAATTGAGCACCAACTACTGCTAGTCTATCTTCATGCTTGTTCTCCTCTCTTGAGATGGAAGTGATGTTGAAAGTAGTGAAGCTCTCCATTAGGTCCCATGCTCTATGCTTGTAAGACTTGATTAGGGAGTTCTTGGTCAAGTTTTGACCCCTCACTTGGTTCATAATCAACTCGTTGTCTCCAAACACTTACAATTATTTGATTCCTCTCTTCATTTCCCATTATAGACCATGAACAAGGGCTTCATACTCCACTACATTGCAATTATAGGAGAAATATAACCTAAAAGTTGAGAAGTATTTCTCCTTTTAAGGTGAAACCAGCATTACTCCACCACCAACGCCCAACATGCTTCTAGATATGTCAAAGAATAGCTACCATAAACCACAGTACTCTTGGTCTGCCTTCATCAAATTTACCATGAAAGCATCTTTTGCATGCATGCATTAGACTCCAAGACCAGATTTTTTGATGAACTTGTAAGGATCATGCTCAAAATTTTCATTTCCCAATTCATCTAAGAGCAGGTCAGCAACTCCTACAAGGGAAGAAGATGGAGATTGGTCCACCTGGAGATCTTCTTCATCAATAATGGCGTAGTTAACATTTGTTGCTTTGGGTGAGGATGGCTCTAGGTGATCTTTATGGATGGGCTTTGATTCAATATTCACCATAGTTCCATACTTTGTCCTTAAAACCATGTAAGACCAATTCGTTGCCAAGTATCCACCTATCTTGGACGCGAAATCCCTAGATAAGAAGAGAGCAAAGTAAGGAGGAACATCTACCACTACCACATCATGGGGAATTAAGAATGTCAAATAGGTATGGAAAGTTGGATTCAAGCCTCTTACCACTCCTAAGGTCTTGGTCGGTGATCCATCCAACTGCAGAACTCCCTTGGTCATTTTCTCATATTTGAGGCCTAGCTTATCAGTTATGCATTTGGGCATAACTGAGGTACTTGATTCACTATCAATAATGCAATTATGGACCAATAAATCACAAATAATCAAGGACAAATAAAAATGAGGGACCTTTTCATCCTTCTTTTCTTGACCTCCCATGGGAGGAGCCCCATTCATTATCAACACATTATCATTTCTAGCTGGGACAATTTGCTCACCTAACCCGTGAAATTCCTTTTGGAGAATATCCTTTTGCCCTAGCAGTGTTAAAGAGTCCCATAATGACATGTTCATGTGTAGCTTCTTCATTTGGTCCACCACATTGATTGAAGGATTTTCCCATTTGGGGCTCTCCTTGGGGACAAGTGTAACCTGAGGAGTTGAAGCTGCAATCAGCAGTCTGTAATTGGGAAACTTTTGATTTGCTTGTGTCAAAAGAGATGTTGTAGGTGTTTGAGTAGCTACCTGAGCTTCATCCATAGCTCTCCTTTTAGACCTGGTGTTGGCTATAACATAATCATTCTGGTCACTTGTGCTCCCCACATAGTTGACTACATAGAACTCTCCTTTTAGGTGGTTCATAAGAGTAGAATCAGATTGAGCCTACCTACAATCCATCCCAAGTTGCATTGATATCTAAAAAATTGAGAATTGGGTTGCCTAATCACCTTGTGAGGTCATGCTTTGATTTGGTAACTCATTTGTATAAGCAACTTTTTCTTGACCATGCCCCAAGGGTGGATAATTGCACTACTCCTACACCAAATTATTTTGAGTAGGGATAAGAGCCTTAGAAGATGAAGGGGCATTTGGATTATATCTCTAATAAGGCTTGAATTGTCTAATTTAACCCTACCCTTGATTATAATTTTGAAAGGGAGGCTTATTTGTCTGCCCAAACTACTGGTAGCCTTTATTTGGCTTATAACTCTAAGCTTGTTACCTCTTGAGGGTAACCAACTCATTGGTAACACTCTACAGCAGGATCTTAACTTTATGGAGATCATTTCTAGGGGTAGTAGCCAGCCTCTCTATATTAGGTAGAGGAGCTAGAGTGGGTACAATAGCCTGAACTAAGGGCTAAAAATTAGGAAAGAGTGGCATATGAGGTCTAAGAGCTATCTTTCCTGCTTGAACCAAGCAACACTTAGCAACTATGGCTATTTCATAAGTAGCAGGTAGAATATGTCCACCCATGGATTGTATTGTGACAGCAATGTCACTATTCAGGGCCTTCAAGTAGTAAAGGAAATCATATCTTTGGGTTGGCCTCACAAGAATTGTGATTCTATCCCAAGTCTTTTGGAACCTAGTGTTAAAATCTTACATAAATTCATGTGGGGCTTTCTTCATAGTGGTCAGTTGCTCAGCTAGAGACAAATGGTCACTTTTTTCCCCAAACCTATTTGTCAAAACAGTCCGTAACTCATTCCATGAACCAACTGAGTTCATAAGTAAGGTCCCATACCAGTCCAAAACTTTCCCTCTGAAAGACAAGGCTAGCAATCTGATGGCTACATTTTCCTCAGTGATATTATGAATGTTGTAGAGATTGGCTATGTTTCTGATATGCTCAATAGCAGTGATTGGGCCCTCTCCACTAAAGGGAGGAACACTTTTGAGAGTTGTACATGGAATTGGGTCATATTACAAAAGGTTCAAGGGACTCTGACCATTGAAGGCCACAAAAGGGAAAGCCATGGCTGTGGAAGGGTTTAACCGGGGTCTCCTTGAGTAGGTGTATTTTATGGCTGGTTTGGGAAAGTGTCTTGCTACGTAAGGATGAGTAGTTTCAAACCTTAGCCTTTTTGTTGAGTTCAAAGGCAACTCAATAAATTCAAAAGGGACACCCCTAGAAGAAGATCTTGTGGTGACCTTAGGCATGGGATGCCAGGCTGATAATTAAATAGAGATTGAGTTCCTAAAATGGAATCACTAGGTGCTAGATTATAGCTCTTTCTTTTGGATTTTTTACAATAACAAGACCAAAACCAATCTTGA
The DNA here is from genome assembly GCA_037957365.1 of Torreya grandis. NCBI lineage: Eukaryota > Viridiplantae > Streptophyta > Pinopsida > Cupressales > Taxaceae > Torreya > Torreya grandis. Next base: position 1,698,251 of record JARHVA010000395.1, on the reverse strand, counting down.
AACTTAAAGGACATAAAAAATTGGTCCAACTAGGCATGCCAAAATTTGTTGACATTGTGGATTACACCCTCTAAAAGGATACTCAGCTCCCTTCCTCCACATGGCATAATGGAAACATTCCTCTTGCTGTGGGTGGCAAACTTGAAAGATAAATCTCTAGATTAGGGGCTATCTCCCTTGATGCACCTTGAGGCCCTAGATTTCTTACTAATAACAATGGGGGGGTGAAAAGAGAGATAAAAACTAAAAATAGAACCTAACTAATGTGGTGATGCACCAAACTGGTTGGTCTACTCAGCTTTTACCTACACTTTACATCACAGAGAAGCAAACAGACACTTCATTTCAATGAGAAACTGACTACATCAGTGTTTCAATAGGGTATCTTATAGAGGTATAGGGAGGAAAAAATACCAAAGGTGTTTTAAAGACACACTATTGGATGGTATGTTCATATGTGCCTATACTTCAAGCTACACACTTCTTGTTGACCTGCAGATAAGAATTCATAATACACTAGTTATGTTGGTATAAACCTATGAAAACATTAAAGAAAATGATTGAACATAAGATAATACCATAGACATATGCAAAGTGCAAGCTCAAATAGAAGTAATATGATTCTTTTGATTCAAGGTAAATTTATTTAGGGCTTTGCCATACAATGCTGAGAGATCCTTCTCAAAATGAGAAGTTACAATTATATAGAGAATTTGGAAAATAGATCATTGACTAGTCAAGTGAAAGAATCCCATGTTATATTAATCATTCCTATAGTGGCCACCAGTCCATGATGTTGTCATATCTTCTTAAATGCATACGAAAAACCATGTTGTATGTGCTTAAGTCACTGCCCTTGTTGTCTGGGCCTGTAATAACATGGATTACTCCTCCTAGCAATTGACAAGGCCATCCCTAAATTACATTGACTGGGCCATGCTCTCTTCAATGTTGAGCATAATCAGTTGTTCATTAATGGAAAAACAAGAAAACACATGTTGCTCCCTTTAATGCTCGCAACCAATCCCTTTATTAGTTTTTGGTGGAGACTATTTCACCTAAATATATTTACTTCTTTTGATGATGACTTTTGTGCCACATACCTTGGGCTAGTTCATATTTGGGTCTGCACTTTGACTTACTATGCCACCAAGAATGTTTTGAGCTTTTGTCTTATGTGTGTGTGGCCGTGTTTTGGGTTACTCACCTTGTCTTCCTCTTCTTTTCCTGGCAATTCAGGTTCTTGGGGCTTATCATTTCCCTGGGCTCCCTTCTTCGCTTGTTTGCTCATGTCCCTTAGGCTCTCAGGCTCTTGAATTCCTTCAAACAAAATTTTTAAAGGAAATCCTTTGGACAAAATGTCTGAAAGAATTCTACTTTGGGCTTGTTACCTTGGTTTTCCTTGGATGAGCCTTCGGCTTCTATTTCTGAGCTCCTTCAGCAAAAAATGTATGAAGGAATTCCTTTAGACATTTTATCTAAAAGAATTCTTCTTTGATTACTTCTCAACAGCTAGTTTATCACCTTGAATTTGACGTTCATGAGCCTGTCACCAGACATTTAAATCCCAATGGCTAGATTACCACCTTGAATTTGATGTTCGCAGGCCCTTCACCCACCAAGACAATTCTTTCAGCATTTTTTCAAATGAACTTTTCTAAAGGGAAAGTGACCCTTCAAAAAAATTGAAAAGGTTCTCTTTCAAAGCCAAGTGCCCCCCATAAGGACACCTACCCTTCAAAATTTTTGCCTTTCAAAATTTTTTGAACTTTCTGTGACTGTCAAATTTCTTCAGACAAAACGTCTGAAGGAATTCCTTCAGATATTTTATCTAAAATAATTCTTCCTTTAGTTTTTCTCCTTGAGTTTTCCTCCTTTGATTTCCTTCAGATAAAAAGTTTGAAGCAATTCTCTTTTGGCCTGTCACCTTTTTTGAAGGGCAAGTTCCTTTCAGGCTTCCTGCCTTGCCCCTTTGCTTCAACCAGCTACCCTCCACAAGGGTAATTCAAGCCCAAAGTTACCCTTCAAGATTTTTGCAAAAGTCCATTTTGCTCATTGCCTGCCCCCCACAAGGGCTCCTTGGCCTCCAAAGTCACCTTTTAGAAGAATTGTAAAGGTCTCACTTGTTGCCTAAATACCCTCTGTAAGGGCACCTACCCTTCAAAATTTTTACAAATGACCCTTCATCTTTTTGAACTTGTTCCATTTTGCTGATAAAAATCCCTCTAAAGTAATTTACTTTCTTTGTGAAGCATCTGAGACCAAATTGAGTTTCAAGTTGACTTTTGCCTGTTAGACCTGACAACATTTGGCAAGTAAAAGAGGAAAACATTTGGTTTTTTCATGAAAATGACCTTTCAAAGAAAATTTGCACAAGGTAGCTAAGGGATGAACTAGCCAAAACCTAGATCAAAAGACTATTGCAATAAAAATAAGAGGGGTGCCCAATTTTGGCCTACAAGACCAAAAATTGATCAACAGATGATATAGGTGTTGAGGTCAATTTGCTCAAAGTAGGTATATAGATAATGTTCATAAGCATTTGCACCATACTCATCTAGAAACAAGTTACATATACCTTCAATCTTGGAATAAGAACCATCATTTATAATAGACTCCTCCTTGTCATTGATAACACAATTGAGATTGGAACTTGCTTCAACATAGGCCTCAATGTGGAACCTTGCAAGTGGCTGAGTTCTTATGGTCACCTTTGTTCCATATATTGTCCTAAAGGCTAATAAGGACCAATCGAATGAGAGGTAGCCTCCTATCTTGGCTATGAAATCTCTTAAAAGGCAGATTGTAAAATGAGCAGGCAAGTCAACAACCACAATGTCTTGGAGGATGGGGAAACTAGGACAATCATGCAAGAAAACCTACAACCCTTTGATCAATCCTATTGACTTTGTAGATGTACCATCTAACTAAATCACTCCATTAATATGTGTTTCATACTTTAGGCCTAATTTTCTAGCTATAACCTTAGGCATCATTGATGTGCTAGCTCCACTGTCAACTATGCAATTATGGACTAGTTTGTCTCCCATAATGAGAGTGAGGTAGAAAGGTGGAGTTTCTCATATTTGATAGATGGTTTTATAATTTTATTAAGGTCATTAGTAATAGCTACATGACCATGACCATAGCTTTATGATGGAGGACTACCATGGATAGTGGACAACTATTTTTGCAAGAACTCCTTTTGGCCAAGCATATGAAGGACATCCTAAAGGGAAATGGATGCCTTAACATTCTTCAATGAATCTACAATGTTTAGAGTAGAAGTGATTACCTTTTATTGATTCATTTGAGGCAAGGGAGTGTTTATAACTTGAAGAACTGAATCACTTTGAATAGACCTTCCCACATTCTGATTTGGATGAGGTGCAGGAGTGTTAGGGACTACCATGCTTACAGTCATGCCTTATTGCCTTGTAGGAGCATTAGAATGAATTATAGGCACACTATTAGCATCCCCTAGAGCCTTTATCTTATCTCTTGTATTTTTTTTAACATAAGTTCCTTGGTTAAGCACATAAGTATCTTCAATTAAGAAGCTTTTCCCATGAGGTTACCAGCCTTCACTTGTTTGCATTAAGACTTCATCTTCAGTTGATAGTAGAGGAGTGACTCCTTTTTTAGAAACTAGATCTTGTTCTCCTAATTCATTTCAATCCATGAATTGGCTTTGTTACCATTATTCTCCTTGGATCAAATTGCTATGCACCAGTATCATTTCTCTTGTATTGGAGGTAGAATTAGGATTGTATACATTGACAGACCTATTAAAATTAGGCTACACTTGACCGCTTCTTCACTCATATTGTTGACCATACTGCTAATGATAGGTGTATACATATAATATTTTCACACTTTTATTGATTATTGACACTTCGTATCTTGCAAGAACCTATCGAGTCTAAATCTCTCTGAGTGCATGCCTTAAGGGGTGCACTAAGAAAGGGGTAAGCAGACCTTTGGTGCTTCATAAGATTATTGTTCCTTTTTCCACTTTTTATCTACACTCTTGCCTCCTAAAAACTTGAACCCTAAGCTTATTTCCCTCTTTCCTATCTATTCCCACCATTTGTCATGCTTTATCCCTCATTTATTATTGAATAGGTCTAAAGGGAAATAAGGTAAGAAATGAGGGATAAAGCATGATAACCTAGCTTATTCTAGGGATACTTTGCCTTTCCTTGCTACCTTTCATCTTGACTGACCTAGCACAGACTTTAGACACTTGCCCGATAATGTGCTAGGTTGGCTCGGTCGACCTAGCATAGCTAACATGTCTAAATGTCTTTAGGGTGAGATAATACTATATATACAAGGTCATTCCTTATCATTTCATAAAAGAGTTGAATTAAGCGAAGAAGTGCAGATGAACATTTGCTTATTGACCATTCTACTTGAGGAATAAAGCTTTAGGGTTCAAACTTTCTTTTGGATCTCTAATCTTGTCTTATGGATAAGTCTTTTGGATGCTTAAGTAGGTCATGTATCCTAGAGATGATTTACCTTGGTTGTCCTTACAAGCCAAAATAATATCTTATGAAGCACCATTGGCCAAGGGAGAGGTTGAGACTTGACAAGTTCATCTTCAAAGGTAAATATTTCTAACTTTATTTCTCCTTTGTAAGAGTAGATAGATAATGTAGTATGTATTGTTCTCTTCCATGTATTAGGATTTCATATACATTGACATGAGTATATGTCTCCTATACATGTTTAGTTTAGTTGTTATTTACTTGTTTTGCTCTAACCTCCACTTTGTGCCTCAAGATTTGGTGAGCACTAGATTAGTTTACTTTTCTTGTTATTAGATTAGTTTACTTTCTTGTTTATTATCATAAGTGAATATAGAAACCATAGGACTCTCTTAGGGTTGTTGTGAGATTGTGTTAGACTATAGGCTTTGGAACCCTACCTAGTATGATGTGTTGTTATAGATGATACAAGTGATCCCCTAATTAGGTCTTGCAGATCCTCATATTTGTCATGCTCATGCTTAACAAGTGTGTGCCCCAATCAAAAGTGTAGGTGTGATCTATCTTATCTGATCTAGGATTGATTCATACGTACCATGAAATTTTGATTATTTCATACATTCTGGTGAACTTGACCTGAATCCTATCGCACTGCTAGTTGGATTGTCTTCACATTTCCATTTTTTTTTTCCTTTCTTATTTAGCATTAACTCCACTTTTTCTTCACCTTCATTACATTATGGTGAACCCGATGTGAATCAATCCCTTACAAGATTTATTTCACATATTTTAATCTTTTTTATCATTCCTTTCATCATAATTTTATCACTTATTTATTCCTTATTTGCATTCTCTACTTCATCATGAATCTAATGCATTTTATGGTTTGTCAAATGGATGAGTAGAACTAAAAATATAGGCAAAACAATTTTCATGTCTATTATACTAGGTTGACTTAGTGCTTTTTTTCACCTCTATACATTGTGTTAGGTCAACTTGATTGACCTAGTACTATCTTTAGACCCTGTATTTTGTACTAAATTTATTGGGTTGACCCTGTACTATTTTATTTTTTCTATGCTTTCCAATTTAGCTTTTTGCTTTCCTTATATGTCTGATTTAGTTCTTTGTCTACCTGAATTAGTTCTTTATCTCTGTCTATTATTCTTATTACTTAGCGTTATTTTCCCTTTATCCTCAAGAATCATGTCCCTCATTAGAATCTTTTTGGACAACCTAAATCCATTTAGACATTCTATTGGGTTCTCTTTGCTTCTTATCCTTTCCTATCTCTTCTTCCTCTTTTTAGTTGTTGGGGCATCTTGTGATGCCCATGCACATTATTTTTAGCCTTTGAGGCATCTTGTGATGCCCACCCACATATCATTTTAGACTCTCGGGCATCCTGTGATGTTCATCCCTACATCAACTTACCCTTTGGGGCATCTTCTTTTCATGCTTTCTCTATATATCTATCTAACATCTTTTTGTAGGTTACTTTAGCATGACTCTCTCCCTATGCAGTAGTTTCCTTCCTTTTAAAACCTTTATTCCTCCCTTTTTGTCTTTTGGTTTCTTGATGTACCATAGTATCCATCACTTATATTTTCATTCTCCTTTTGCTTACCAATTTTTATTTTGTGCCCCTTGGGATTTTATTTTGTGAGTTGCTTTATAAGACCATGGATAGGACCCGACATCCCTCACAAAACCACCGTCTTTTTATCTTCTTTCTCTTTTTGTTGCTTGCCAATGTTGTTTTGGAATCCTTTGGGCTCTTTTTTTGTGAGTTGTAGCATAAGACCGTGGATATGACCCAACAATTCCTCACAAAATTACCATCCCTTTTGCATTTTAATCTAATATTATTATTCTGCTTGCCAATGCTAATTTGGCATCTTTTTGGGTTTTTCATTTATGAGTGTTTTATCCTATTACCCTTTCTCCCCATGTACTTGGTTGTTCATGCTTATTCCACCCCATGTGTTTTTCCCTTTGTTGAGTTATAGTGTAAGACTGTGGATAGGACCCGGCCCTCACAAAGTTTTCCAACAATCAAGTCACCATCAAATTACATGTGTCAAGTTTGAGATAAGATTTGATTGATTATGAAGCTACACATCATTTGACATGCTTCCCAGCTTGAACTAGTATGTTTTATGCTTACTTCATTTTTATTTTGCCTATTATTTTCTTATTTTTTGAGTGCATGTAAGATTTCAACCATTTCTTGAACTTTGTCATACTTCTCAGCTTGAATTAGTGTGATAAATTTAAGACCAAATTTTCATTGACCTTTCATTTGTTTTTCTTACCTTGTGTGACATTCTGCATACCTTCCATTTTATTACTTTGTTTTTCATACTTCCCAATGTAACATATTATGATTTTACTTGTTTTAATTTGGTGTAAAAATCTTTCATCTTTGGTTTGAAAACAAATCCCTTTTTTACCATCCTATTTGCCATTTCTTGGTTCTTTATACTTTGTCATTTTTCATGTTAATTACACATTTCCCAGCTTGAATTAGTGTGTAGTGCATTTTTGATTGATTATATTTTTCCAAGTATTTTTGCCTATTTATTTTTAACCATGCATGTGTTTCTCATAAAGCTAGAAAAGAAACCACATCACATATATTTCCTATAGCATATACAACAAAGCTAACTGCATGTGCTAAAAATAAATATATCCAAAGCATCCACATACACAATTAGTAAAATGATAACAATACATCCATAGTAACCACATACACAATCACATCAATAAGCCAAAATGATACATCATATATATATAAAGAGTTTGATACAACATATACAATCATAAATAATGCTCCAGCTCTAGGACTAGGCTCCATCTTATCTATCTTGTGGCCTAGCCACACTACCTATTGAGGCCTCAATCTAACTCCTCTAAATGGTACACTATAATGAGGTAGTCTGAGATCTCAATCCCTCTACCTATCCCTACAAAAGTGTTATTTGCACCTATGCCTGTACCAACTTAGTTTGGGTCGCTGCATGTGCCTACGTCAACTGGGTCTACATCATTGTATATGCCTAAGTCATTTGTGTCACTGTCTCCAAATGCACAACTCTCTAATTGGCTAAGGCCTATTAGGCCTACCTATCTCCTATACCCATCTCTATTGGCGGTTGTGCCCTTTCTCTCTACATCTATATTTGCCATGTGACCTCTCCCATTAGTCTAAACTAGCTTGTCTGAGCTGGGGCAGATAGTACACTCAAATCCTCTAGTGTTATGGGGTTGTGTGGATATAGAGTCTCATCTAGGATGTCATGGAGTGCTCCACTAACCAAGGACCCTCTTCTCTCTTCCTTATCCTCAAGTGTGCCTACAAAATCACACCAGATGGATATTAGATCACTATCATATATCACAATATCTATCTAACTATGTACCTTTCAAATCAAAGCTTAAGCAATAAATTCATCATATTTTTCTTAACTATCTATGTCTCAACTACTATGGTCTCACCATCCATGTGACTACCTAACATAGTCTCCCTATCTGCATGACCTCCTATTACCTCCTCTATAGGTCACCTCCTTAGCTCAAACTTGGATATTATGGTTTGTGTCTATCTCAACCTACACCTGAGGAGTCTCTCACTCATTTATGTCTCCCTTAGCTCTTGTATTGACTCACCAAGGATGATGATGGTCTCTGCTCTCTCCTACTTTCATCGATGTCATGTCCTCAATGGCCATAGCTCATCTCTCTATGGAGCTAGTGGTGGTACATTTGGTAGCACTACCTCCACCTCCTCCTCTTGTTATGCCCCTCATCATGCTTGACCAGTCCATGGTCACTCTCGATGGGGCTATAGTGTCAACCTCACTATCAATGGTCTAAATCCCCTCTTCCCTTATAATTCCCTCAAATGTTAAGTCTATTGCTTGGGTATGAGTATCGATGTCACTAGATGAGGTAGACCCATTTTTACTAACACTCATTTTAATAGATGTGGCTCTCTCCACCATGTATAGAGTCCTATCACATCTCTCCTCTTTATTATTGGTCTAACTATGTGCCATCTCTCCCAAGTAGTCACTAGCTACTCATATGGTCACTATATTATGTCAATGCATCTCACCATCCATAGTGCTAGCACATGGGGCATGACCTACACTACCTAGTCCTCTCTCCATCTCCTCAATTGAGGTGACCTATCATTGACCGCATGGGACAACCCAACTAGCTGATACATAGGAAATCTCTCATATATCCATGTTTTTAGTAGTATCATTGGTCCCATAGTCTTCTACCCTATATCCAGCATATCATATAGATCATACATGAGTTAGACCAAGATGGTAGAACCTAGATCATAGAGCACTCCCTCCTCAATCATCATCCTACTCAAGGCTACCATTTATAGTGGTACCTTGCCATCCAACTTATGATAGAGCACCCATTGTGTCATGAGGCCTTTCACTACCTTCTAGAGATCTGAAATATGTGATATATAGACATCATCCATGCTCACTCTCCACCAAGGTAATATCATCTCTTGGTTTGTATCCCACATGGCTAAGGCTCTCCTCTCCTCTCTATTATCTATTATCCCTATGGTCACTGGTCTTCCTACCATAAGTAGCCCAAGGATAGCATGGACATCTTCTAGTGTGATAGACACCTCTATCACATCCCCATCCACCTTCCATTTGAAGGTGTTAGTCAATCATTCCCAATAACTAAGGAATATGACTAATAAGTTTGTGTACAAGGGTATCTTACACATATCTGCTATACCTCCTAGACCTATGGATATTAGTCTATCCCTATCTCCATTTTTCAATCTCTCCAATAAGTCTAGTAGCTAGGAAACATCTAGCAATCTCCAGAATCATCATCATTTCTTCAATAAAAAAATAACAAAGGATGTATTAATTACTCCATGTCATGTATAATCACAATACATTCTTTATACATTATATTTTTAATCATAAACAAGTGTAATTTATTCATTACTTATCTATTTAGCCTATTTTTGTCCATTTACCCTTCTTTGGTCATTTAAGACCGTTCTATCTCTCTTTCAACTTTGTGCACACTTTTTCATGCTTTCTTTGGTTCTCTAGTCAACCTAGATTGACCAAAAAAATTCCTATTTTTCTCCACATTTCTTATTTTCCTTCTTATCCTCCTTTCTCTAGTGTTAAGTTTCCATTTTGGCCCTTACAAACCAACTGGATACCTTGTACTAGGTTTTTGGTTCCAAAATGTGTTAGGTCGACCTATACCCTCTAGGTCAACCACATGGATTTTAGCCTAATTTACTCTACTAGGTCGACCTAGTTGACCTAGTAGGTTTTAGTATGCTGACCTAACACATTTTTCAAAAAACTTCCCTTTTCTAGATTTTTCCTAATTCCTTCCAATCCATTTCCTGTCTTCCCATTTCCCTCCCTTAGAATCTAATTTTGTTCATTTTTATCATATATACATGCTTAAAATTATATTTTATCAAAATTCACTTAATTCATTTCAAATTTCAAAATCTGGTTTGAGATTCTTAGATGCATACCTGTAGTGCACCCACTCTCCCTCCTAGAGCTCTTTTTCTCTTCTCTTACAATGCAAAATAACAAAATGAATTCTCTTTTCATATTTAAAACTTCTTTTTAGCAACTCAAATCCTTCAGTTATTTCCCTTCAGATTCCTTCTTTTTCTCATATCTTTGTTTCTATTCATCCATTTTTTAAACCATAAAATGTGTTAGATTCATGATGACATAGAGATTCTTTTCCATTATTATATGTATATCTTCTGAAAATTTCAATTTTTGGTTATTTTTGCACTAACTTCTACAGGTTCATCTAGTGTGCTTTACATTGGACACCTTCACTTTCTTCTAGTATTCTTATCTGGCACTAAGGTAAGTTAAAGGTATGTATTTATTTTATATCCTTCCATTCATCTTATTTAATTCTTATTACACTTTACTTAGCATCAACATTATGTGTCATCGTGTTCCATCCCAAAGCACCATCCCGTGTTGCACTTACATGACACGTAATGAGCTTTGGTTGGGGCATATGTATACACATAATATTTTAACATTTTTATTGATTAATAACACTTTGTATCTTTAAGTAACCTATCAAGTCTCAATCTCTTTGAGTGCATGCCTTAAAGGGTACATCGGGAAAGGGGTGGGCAAACCTTTGGTGCTCATAAGATTATTGGTTTTTTTCCACTTGTTATTTACACTCTTGCCTCCTAAAACCTTGAACCCTGAGCTTATTTCTATCTTTCCTATCTATTCCCACCATTTGTCATGCTTTATCCCTCATTTATTACCTTGTTTCCCTTTTGACTTATTCAGTAAGCTAGGTCAACTTGGTCGACCTAGCTTATTCTAGGGATACTTTGCCTTTCCTTGTTGCCTTACATCCCAGCCGACCTAGCACAAACTTTAAGCACTTGATCGATAATATGCTAGGTTGACCTAGTTGACCTATCACAACCAACATATCTAAAAGTCTTTAGGGTGAGATACTACTATATATATAAGGTCATTCCCTATCATTTCATAAGAGAGTTAAATTAAACAAAGAAGTGTGAATGAACATCTACTTATTGACCATTATACTTGATGAATAAAGATTTAGAGTTCAATAATTTCTTTTGGATCTCCGATCTTGTCTTGTTGAGAAGTCTTTTGGATGCTTAGGTAGGTCATGTAGACTAAAGTTGATTTATCATGGGTTCTTAGAAGCCACAATAATCTCTTACGAACCACCATTGGCCAAGGGAGAGGTTGAAACTCGACATGTTCATCTTCAAAGGTAAATATTCCTAACTTTATTTTTCCTTTGTAAGAGTATATAAATAATGCAGTATGTATTCTTCTCTTTCATATATTAGGATTCTATATAAATGACATTAGTATATGTCTCCTATACATGTTTAGTTTAGTTTTTATCTAACCCCTAATTTGTGCCACAAGATTTGGTGAGCACCAGATTAGTTTACTTTTCTTGTTATTAGATTAGTTTAATTTCTTGTTTATTATCATAAGTGAATATAGAAACCATAGGAATATTTTAGGGTTATTATGTGATTGTGTTAGATTGTAGGCTTTGGAACACTACCTAGCATGATGTGTTATGACAGATGATACAAGTGATCCCCTAATCAGGTCTAGTGGATCCTCATAATGGTCATCCTTCCACTTAACAATTGTGTGCCCCAATTAGAAGTGTAGGTATGATCTATCTTATTTGATTTAGGATTGATTCATATGCACCATGCAATTTAGATTGCATATAATAGGGATAGGGATTTTGATGAACACATTGTTGCATATTAGATTGTTAGTTTGAGCCTCTAAGGCTTAGTATCTTTCCCTCCAATCAATATCACCTTCTGCCTTCTTAGGAGCAGTTTTATGCTTGGTGTTTCTACTTGGAACTTGGGCAACATTTGGAACAACAATAGATGTGTTTGGAAGTATAGAAATACACACTTTTTGAGGAAACTTTCATGCTTGAATGAGTCCATTATTATCTCTAATGTCAAGGTCATATGCTTTAGGTAGAGTGAAACCACCCATGGATTGTAGCATGATGGCTATATCAGTACCAATGGCTCTCAAATGTGTGGGAAACACAAAGCTAAAAGATGGTATCATGGGAGGAGATAACCTATAACAAGTATTTTGGAACCTCTCATTAAAATCAGGCATTATTTCCTTGGGGGATCTTTGAATCACATTGATTTGGTGGATGAGTCAAGTGTGGTCATTCTTGTCCTCAAATCTTAAAGTTTGCAACACTCTAAAGCCATCCCATGTTGTAATGCAACCACTGGGAAAAGTCTTATACCAATCAAGATTTTTCCCTCTAAGGGACAAGGCAAGGAGTCTAATGGCAATGTTGACCTTAGTGAAATTTTGAAAACTATATAAGTTTCATATATCCCTAATGTGCTCACTAAGAGTGACATAGACTTCACCATTGAATGTAGGAACACTCTTCATAACATTAGGGGGATTGTCATCATAGGCATCAAGATGAATTTGATTTTTAGTGTTAAAGGCTAGGAAAGCATGCTTCCTATCCATGATTTCTTCAAATTATTCCTCACTCTCTTGGTCTTCTTAGCTATCAAAATCCTCTTGCTCTTCAAGGGGTAGAATAGACTGAGGGTGTTGAACTTCAAGGGGAAGTTCAGGTTGAAGAGGTGGATTTATGGGATTGAAAACTCTACTAGGAGAGGACCTAGTAAGTACCATGAAGTACAAGCACAAATATATGACAAAATAATGGTCTAAAACTAGATTTTACCTTAAATTAAGTTACTAAATGCTAAGTAACACACCATATGCAGTTGATGTTGTCGAGACCAGCATTCACCTTAAAATTTTATCTTTAAGATAATGGTCCCACTGGGCATGCCAAAACTATTATTACTAAATATTTCATCCTAGAGGAGGTTATTCAATACCACTCTAATATTTAGTCAACATTGGAATACCTCTAGGCATGTGGGTTGCCTATAGTAGAGGTAGACCTCTAGGTTTAAGGGCTAGGCTCCCTGAATTGACCTGTAAGTGCTTATAACCTATAGTAATTGATTTATCATAGGAAAATGGATATAAGTTTGCATTTAATTAAAACTAATATAATGTGGTGATACACCATAAGAATTTCCACAAGATCATCATACTTTTTAAACTAAGAAACAAGACCTACAATACTAGCTTCAAAGTCCTAAAATACTCTAACGTTAGTATTTCAATATGAAGGTGATATGCATGAAAACTATATACAGGTAAGTTAATCATAGATCATTTTTAGACACTAAGGATAATTGTATACTTTAAAACAAAACCATACACTTAATAACACTTCATATGACCTACTAGAGTGGAACAACTTGCATCAAACATGGAAAGATTGAGAGAAAGCAAGGATATATGAAAATTACTTGACTATTCAGTATACATCTCTTCACACAATTTGAAAATATGATATATGAACTCAAAACAAAATTTCATATATTATTCAAAGGTAAATTACAGCATCAAACTAGTAGGGTTTCTCCATACATGGTGTGGAATTGAAAAACAAGACCCAAAATGGCTAGTACTTATAGAATGTGAGAAAGGAGAGAGAAGAATGAAGCTCAAGAGTTATAAGAACATGTGTCAAGATGAAAGAGAGAGTTAAACTTATAGAGTAATGGATTATGACATAGACCATGCAAGGGCTCTTTGGAAAAATGTCTCTTGTAAGCATCAAACTCCTTAAACCTGGCATAGATCTCTCTCAACTGGCTTCTTGAAACTGCCCTCATCATTATCTTATTTTGAGTGATGCACAAAATAATAGGAATAACTTCCACATGTGAACTATGATGAGGGGATTAATAAAAAGTTACAACATATATTAGATGCATCCCTAATCATTTATATTATTTTGGACAAGTGTTTTCACTACTTGTAGTCACTGTCATCCTTATTTCACTTATTCCTCACACTTGTCACCAAGATGCCCATCAGTTGTTTAATCCAATCCATATAGAGAGTGGTATGACACCTATCAAGAGTCCTCTTTTCCTTATATTCATTATTTAAGTTATCATCTTCTCACTTGGTGATCACCTTTCATTCACTATGCCAGTTTGGACTGCCTAAAGTGAAGGTGCTTGCAGATGTACTTGTGTGCTTTTTTGAATCAATAAATGGATATAATGGGTTATATTAGGTACAATTTTATCTCCCAAAGTTATCCTCATCCTTTGAAACTTCTTTATACCTATAAAACATCAAAATTTGTCAAGAAAACCAATTTTGTACCGTGTTCATACAAATAGGGTGGAATCCAAATTGATGGAAAGAAGATTAAGGGAGTTTTATGTAAGATAAAATCATTTTCCTACCCAAAAAATCCCTCTAATATTCATTTCCTTCTTTGTTTTTCCCATTGGGTCATTAACAAGGGTTTTGAGTGGTTCAAACACTTAAGGATTGTTCATAAAAATGTGATGTCCAAAACCTAGATAAATTCACCTAGAGCCTTATTTAGGACCATTTACAACATATCCTATCTCCTAATTATCCCATGCTAATCATTGATATATATATGAGCTTTTAAACCTAGCCTCTTGAGCTCTCCTTTGCATTTTGTGCACCCTGTCATGTTTCTAAGCCAAGGAATGACTCATTCATGGATTTCTCTACAAATCAAAAACTTTGACTCACCTTATAACTCCCCATGGAGGTATTATAATGTATTTCAAGGCTCATATAGTTTTATAAATGGAATTGGACCCCTATAGGTCTCTAAGCCTAATTTAGGCCTAGTAGGCTTAGTCTATGTTTGGCTTCTCACAACCACCTCTGAATGGTTGGTCATGATTATGAGACATTTTTCATGATTATCCATGTTCAACATAGATACCTACATCTAATTTCAAGGTTTCAAAACTTCCCAACTCACTTTCTCATCATTACTTACTAAAAATGTAGGGTTTGTCTCCTTGGGAGTGCCCTCTATCTAAGACAAAATAGAGGGAACTTACCCTATTTTCCCAAGAAAAATAAGGATATGATGGGCTTGGGAAAGTCATGGGGACACTTTGTACCAATTTTCATGATTTGATCACATCAATATCCCCTCTAAACCTCACAAAACCCAAGGCAAACTTTTGTAGCACTGACTATTTGCAATATTGGTGTGTTGACTATAAGTTGTTATGTTAAAACCTTCTATGCTCTATTTTCTATTTGATGATCACCTGGTGATATGTTCATTATCATCTTAAATATTCTTCTAACATGTTTGATAACTATTCCTCTTTTCCAACTCTTCACTATGTACTCACCTCTACTTGACCAGGCTAGCCTGGAGTCAACTGTGTACTGTGTTTCCTTGCTAAAAATTTGACATGCTTGTAGGCATGAATTGAAACATAAGACCTAGTGTCATTGATTTAATACCTTATTAAATTCCTCAATGTCACTTCATGATTGAAATTATATATACTATTCCTTGAGTCATACCAACACACAAACTGTTGGGTTTAATTTGCATTGTCATACTATAGTCAATTATAGATGATCATTATTGGACCAAAAGAGGCTTTGTAGGTTAGATTTCAACTCTTGGACCCTATAATTCAAAACCTAAGATCATTTTGAGGTCTTAGAACCAAATCTAAATAGAAAATATTTGTGTTTATAGGATTCCAATCTCCAAGGTTCATATTATGAGCTTGTAGGTACCTACAATCAGGTTATAGGTGACCTTTTTGAGGGCAAAGATACACCTGTAAGTGCTAATGCAGATTAAAACCCTGTAATTTTAACCCCCTTGATGTTCCTTATACCACTAGTGTCTTTCTTAATTCAATAGGGTCACTCATCATGAAGACAAGCTCCTGTCATACCATCTTGGACTATGAGATCATTTGAAGTTCAAAGCACTGTAGAGAACATTGACCTTCTGTAGTGAAAGAATGTCAAGAATGGAGGCCTCCTTTACATTATATCTTGGGATTAAATACTCACTTTACTTTGAAATGCCTCACTCCTATGATTGGGATACAATATAGGAACATTTAAATCTATATATACTTTATGCCACCCCATTGTATGATAACACAAAGAATGGACAAGGCCCTTTTTCAGAATTTTTAAAGGTAATGGATCCCTGAAACAACCTTCTCCACATATGAATCTAATTCAAGTCTAATTTTAAATCAATGGCTTCAATATTTATGGCCATGGCACCCTCAACACTTCAAGACCTTAAGTAAGGTCCAAACAAGTTTCCACCTCTGCATTCCACTTGTTCAATACTCTACATGGGCCGCCTGTAGATGCATATGTAGGTCATAAAGCAGTGAAGATATGACCTATAACTCATATTATACCTCCTATAAATATTAAACATGACATTTTTAACCTTGAATGACCTCAAACTAGTTCCAATGCACTCATTCCAATGTGATTAATCTCATGTAGGGCACTTGTAGGTGCACATAAGGCCATAGGACTATATATATAGAAGAACTAGTTATCACAGTCAACCATATTTCATTTGAATAGATTACATTGGTTTATCATGTTCCAAGAGTGTGTTCAATGTCTTGAAATTCCTCATTACATCTCCATGAGCATTTTCAAAACCTTCATACACTTCATTCACTTAATTGTAGGTGAATATATGCAAAAAACTTGATTGTGTGAAACATGACTGTATTCTTGATCATTGTATGATCTTCATGTGAATTATTTGATACTAATATTTTTAAGTAAGGTGATTACCATGACATATTATAGGCATATACATCATATCCACTTCTTGAAACCACTATAGGAAAGGAAAACCTTTGTAGTTGATGAACATGCCTGCAACATCATTGGTGATCTCCACTAGCAACTTGGGCTATTTGGATCATAAATTCACCTCCACACATGAAATAAAATATGAAAACCATGAAATAAGGATGTCAACATATCCTATAAACAATTAAATCAAGTGTTTTATATGGAATAGCTCAAACAAGGAGAAAACCTATGGGGTGTGGGGATAAACATGCAAAAAGGAGCAGTCAACTTCTAAACAATGGTTCATAAAGCTTATTGAACCAAACCTTGAAATCCTACCATGAATATGAAGAAAACCAAGTGTATTATCTACCACCAATTATTTGACTTGAATCATCCTCTGCTATCCATATTAGACCAAAATTGGTTGGTTATTTCTGCATGCTTAGTGGAGCAATGGAGAAGTGAAATGGTTTTAGAGCAATTTTAAGATTTCCAGAGCAAATCAAATGTAGAACTGACTCAAATAACTTAAATATTCATTTTACAATGTTCTACATGTGCAAAAACACTTACATATGCCATACAACTGCCAAAACCTCCTTTTTCTAACTATTGTTTTGATCTAACTTAATACCTAAAAGTTTTTTAGTTAGTACTGACATGACTAACAATAATTTGACATGAGGGATGTTGAGGAGCAATTTAAAACACTTGTCTACTATATGAAACCATATAACCTTCATTAATGGATAAAATATTACCCTATGTGACATAAAATGACTTAGGACTAGATTTAACTATGACCAAGGTTAATAACACATTTAATGACATCCATTAGGACCATGACACACCCTATTACATCTTAATAGACCCCTATAGAAAATTTTGTACTATAAGGGTTTGACCTATTTTGACTTGTGGTCAAAATAGTCAACAAATCACATGCTATAAATTCTTAGATCCAATCCAAACACATGCCTCTTATAGCTTGTATATACATTAGTGAGCTCACCAAGGGCATCTTATACATGGGCGCTATCATTCTTGGCTATCGCTTCTTGTTCATACCTAGTTATTTACATTACATAAAATCTATTGATATTTCTCACTTATTTATACATTTATATCTTATGGATTACATAAGAGGTTGAATATGGTAGTACTACCAATTACTTATGTTGATCAATTACATGTATTCATGCATGTTTTTCATGTTTTATATCCTACTTCATGTCTTGTGCATATTATTTATTTTTGCTTGTGTAAATTTGAACATGTCCCACTATGTGGCTTAAAGACCTTCACTGTATGTTTCTATGCATGTGAGAGACATTTGAATATGTCCCTTGTATGTGGCCACTTGGTCTTATATTGCATTCTTTATGTGCTTTACAAGTGTTCTTTACGTGTGTACACATCATGTCCATGACACTTGATTGCTCAGTTTTTGATGCTATGATGGACATCATGCATCTTCCCAGCTTTTTGATGTCATGATGGATATAATGCATCCATCCCCAAGTATTTTTATTCATCTGTCAATACTCAATTTTGGTTAAATATTTTTGTGCCTAATCGATAATATCTATATTGACAATGCCACTATTTATACTCATTTCTACATACATTTCTCATTAATATTTTACTCAATTTATGCATACGATGATGCCATGCTCCTCCATGTTATCATTACTACTCAAATTTACATATATCATAGTATTTCTCACATAAATTTTTCTTTTGAGTTAGGTTATTATGCAAACTCAATACCTCACCTCAAAAGAGGGGGCATACATGATGGTTTATTTTAGATGCTAAGCTCTTACAATACAATACATAGTCATAATTTTGTAGGGTTTACATAAATGGTCAATTTTTATACCCTGAAAATACCAAAAAAAGAATTTTAGCTAGTAGCACTCCATTTGGACAAGGGTGCAAACTAGTCATGTACAAAATAAGGTGTTATTGTCCCAATAGGTAGAAAAGTCATTTTCATAAATTCACATAATCATAGGATATACAAGATAGTTTGCAACAGATGTACAAAATTAGTCTCAAGGAAAATACTCATATTTTCTTAGTTTGGGGGAAACATGTGTGGCATGTGTTCTAGTTAGCACACAAGTTTTTGCCCAAAAATTTAGTTATTATTACTCATTCTCATAATCCATATACACCAAGTTTATGAATGGGGCATGTGTGTGACATATGACTAACTATTTAACCCTAAATTTAGGAGTGGCATTAAGTTTAAGAATATATAAATGAATAATCACAAGGGTGATAAATAGATCTATAGCAGACTAATTAATTACAAACTCGTATAAATAATATTCTAAATTTAAATACTGAGATATGTTTAAAATAGTAAGACAATCAATTATTGAAATTACAATAAATGGAAAACAATGGTGTTTAGCTAGATTATAGTGTGTATGAGGATATGATGTGGAACAATTTGTAAATAGACTAGATATGGATCCTAGATTAGTCATCAAATTTTATAAATTTAACCTCTATAACCTTAGACATTTGCATCGACCTGGAATAGTTGTGTGGACGCTTCTATTTGACTTAGACACAAGTGTCTAGTACATAATACATGTTAGATATAGATGAGACTACCTAGATATTTTTGTGTTTTATGTTGCCTTCACTCTGGTGCATTCATATATATCTCATGGACTATTGCTCTTGTTGAATCATCAAAACCCTAGCTCTTCATCTTCATAGTGACCTTGGAAAAAATGGGTTAGTGGGCTCATAGTGCATAGCTAACCCCAAAGACCCCTCTATTAGTGGGTACTACCTACATAGCCACTACTTTGAAGAGGGCCTCAGACTCATGTAGTTATCCCCTATGTGTTGGCTTGTGTGTGTGTATAAGGATGCAATATGTGATAAGCAAGTACAATAATGACCTAGCTTGTAACTTGGAAAATATTACTCAGGGATTTCTCTTTCAATATTTTTGACTTGTAAATATGTTGTCCCTATGACTGATATAGAAATAAGAGAAAATAGGGAATCTTTTCTCACTTTAATGCTTGATCGAGTGATTTTTGTACTTTACCTTGTGATAGGTAGGAAGTTGGTAGGTGAGGAATGAACGAGGATTGATCATGTATTTATAAAAATATTTTTGGGAAATATCTTGAAACTAATCACTTAGGCCAACCATAGGGATTTATTAAAATTGTAAATTGGATAACTTTAGGACACTGGACACTTGCATTGTAGAAGGACACTTACATCGATGCATGCACTTGATTGGGGCACAAGTGTCTAAAAAGCAAAAAAGTAAGTACATGTCTAAAACATGTAGAGAGAACATATTAGTAGATTCACATCATTCTAGGAAATATATAAGGCATGGTTCATCAAAATAACATTCATCATACTAAGAGATAAGAAATGAACACAAAGAGATAACAAATGCAAGCCTTTTGGCAATGAGAAAATGTCTAGAACTAAGAAGAATTACCAAGGTCTATATTTACCAAGTGTACAAGATTGAGGTGCTATATAATTAAAAATAGTGTTTACATTCAAGCCCCTTTAATCTAGTAATGCAATTGCTATTTTAAAGGAAAATAAATGTGTACTTGGGTGTGTATAACACACCTTACCTTTGTGTGATCCCAACTTGAGTGTTTTTATGGTGACTGGCCTACAACTAAGAGCATGTTATAGTTTATAATCAATGTATATAATCTAAATTTGAAAGCATTGAAGTGATTGAAATAGAAATAGAGTAAGATTTAGGAGTACACCTATGTATTGATGCAACCACCTTACCTTTTGGTAATTTGATTTGAAAATATGTATCATTATGGACCATTAGAGTTGAGATTATGAAAAATATAAACTTTTAAAGTGCATAAATAATGAAATATTGGAGGACACATGCCCCTAACCTTGGATAAAAAGGTGAGTTACCACATGATAGTTGAGATAATATCAACCGTGTAACCCAATCATACTTGTAACCTGATGAGTGCAAGTGAACCAAGTCAACTCATAATATAAATTTAGGGAATTTGGATGATGTAATCAAGTCCAACCTATAAACTTGGAAATATTGAGTGATTTAATCAACTCAACCATACCAAAAGAAAACCAACTATTGTAGTAGATTGCCTCAATATAGTTCATAATAGTCTAACGTAGTGAGTTAAAGTTTGTAGAAGTGTTTAGAACTTGAAAACTAATTTGATTTTTTAATTTAGGTGGGCTTTTCAAATCATATGCACCTTATGTATGTCTCGTGCTAAAACCTGGGTATAACAATGTGCCAATATATGTAATTCTACTGTAAATGTGTATATGAATCATATAAGTGTGAAATTTGACCAATTTTCAAACTATGTGTGGAAACAATGTTTCCATAACATGCCCCCACTACAATCTGAAATAGAGAAGTGGTATGAGTGTGGATAACATGTTTCCAAAACATTCCCCTACTGTATATTTGAAACTATGACAAATTTGTAAAACATGTTCCCAAAACATGACCTCACTATAATCTGAATCTATGAAGAATGTAGAAGCCATGCCTCTATGGCATGCCCCCACTAATATGCAACCCCCCTTTTGAGGTGAGGGGAAGTAGCGACTAGTAGTCACCTTACCTCAAAAGGATAAGATAAACATGTAAACTATGAATGTATCATGTAACATATAGGAGAAACATGTCTAGGTAGATATATCATTGAAGTATACAAATGTGATCGCATCAAGGCCTAAGATGCATGATATATATCACGACAATGTCTAGTGATGAATAGTTCAAGCTCAACAAGCAATCAAGCACACACACAAAAACACTCAATACTAAATCAAAAGATAAAGGTATGAGGAGACCACAAACAAAGGGCATGTTCAAATGTCACACACTCGAAGGGTCATAACTTATTCAAATGTCTACAAAATCAAACATGACATATTTAAGTGTCCATACAACAAGCAATGCCATATTCAAATGTCAAAGAGGCAAACAAAGGCATGGGGGCCACAAACAATGGAGAATATTCAAATGCCCAAATAAGCAAGACAATAACAAGGAAAATCACATAAGGAAGTGCATAAATAAAAGCATAAGCAGCTAGCATAAACATAGCATATTAGCCCATAGATCAAATGTGTTATTTAAAACGTTAAGTACATAGCATATCAAGTACACTATGAAATATATAAGTATGGATGAAGGCATGTGTAAGTGTTAACTATTCCATTCACCATTTTGTTCCTACATGGATTACAAGGATTACAAGGATTACCTGATCTTCATGAGCTCACGCCATGTTTACTAATTGAAGTAAAATTACTATTCACTAAGTACTATTCACATAGATATTATTCATGGTTACTATTCATAGTGACTGTGTATGGTGATGTGGCATAGTGCTAAGATGGATTCTAGATGATGTGGCATGGCCCACAAAGAATCTTCATGAGGAAAAGATGACATGATAAGAGTGGGGTGCCATTTTTTGGCAACACATGGTTTTGGGTCTCCAAGGCAAAATTGGGAAGCATCTTTTGACCTTGAACATGTAAGGACAAGCATTACATGATTGATCACTATTAAGAAATGTGACGGTTGAATGCAATTTTTAATTCACATGGGGGGTGGATCTTTTCCCCCCTTAGTACTCTTCTTTTTGACTCCTTTTTGCACATGGAGACAAAGACCACTATTGATCACTACGCATGAAAGAATGGGGTGCATTTTTTCCTATCTCTTTGAAGCATCTCCCTCCTCTCTTCCTCCTCATGTATGTTTTATATAAGGATGGTTAATATTTTGTAATTATATTCTTAGTAAGTTTGAAATGCCTTTAGAGGATAATATAAAGTTGATTTACCTTCTCTTATGTTTTCATTATTGTGTTAATTTTGAGTTGTGTTGATCTTTCCTTGTGGTGAAGTTCATTTCTCCTTTGATTATTGTCCATTTCTCCTAACCTTCATGAAAGATAGTCTTTTCTTGTAGGTCATAGTCTATGTATCCTTATGTCTTATATAGGGTTAGTTGTGGTGATGAATGTTTCTCCTTCTAATGTTTCCATAGATCCATGTACCTCTCTATGAATTAATTATGTAGAAGGGCTCAATTTGTGAGTTGTGTATGCTATAGTCTCTTTTATTTTCATTACATAGGTTTCAAGCAAGCCAAGGATCATATTTTTGGTGCATCACCTCTCTCTTTTTTAGTTTAGCTTCTATCCCTTTCCCTCTTCTATCCATTTTCCTTACAACAGTAGAGTTAGTGTTAGTGTAGGTGATTTACTAGGGGAACCAACCCTCTCTTGAGATTTACTTCTCACATAAGGTCACCCAAAACCTAAGGAGTGTTTCCATTATGTCACTTGGGTGAGGAGGCTTGAAACACCTCCTCAAAGGGTGAAACTTTTAAGTGACAATAATAAGTACATAAGCTCAAACATGATAATGTAAAGTGATCATAGAATAATATAACTTGGATGTATCATGATCAAAGAAGTGAATGTCCCTAATGTCCACATGACATGAGTAGAGGGAAGGCCCAACATCTGTATAGGACTAGATCATGTATCAGTGTATGTTTGTATCACACTCAAATGATGTATGAAACACATGTATATAGAAAGTACTAATATGCCATCTACCAACATGGAACCAACAACATAGATGTCAAGGATTCAATAGAACATGTAAATGCTGAAAATATTTTTAGATTTTTGAAGTTTTTTATTTTTTCGGTACTTTTGAAATATTTGACAGCAAAAAGACTATCCTATGATCTCATCTAATGGATGCTCATAGGCATATCCTCACTATGAAGCTAGTGCAATAAATTGGTAGTAATGCCAAGGAACATGTATAGGTGAAATATCTATCAATGTAGTATCTTTGATGCTTTGTAAATGTATGATAGGACTATGTGGTCATGAAGAAACAATAAGATACAGTTCATGGAACCCATTGTTGAATATTATGTGGTTTTTTTGAAGTAGTAGTAATAAGAACATGTTTAGGTGCTCTAGATATTTGAATATGGAGAAGTTACCCAATGATCTCAAATGAGGATGAGAATCTACAAAGAATGAAATATGTATAACACTTATTAAATGAGATGTGCCATATGTATGCATAGCAAAATCAGAAAGTGTATCATGCTCTTGTGGTAAGTTTGCACTCGGTATAATGTGCTTGAATTTATCTTCATTTAGTTTCTAATTTTTTGATGATGGATTCAATTGATAGGTACTTTGAAGAGGGCCTTTGAATCATGTAGTTATCCCCTATATGTTGGTTTGTGTGTGTATAACGATGCAAAGTGTGATAAGTAAGTAAAATAGTGACTTGGCTTGTAACTTGACAAATATTGCTCATGGAGTGATCCTTCAATATTTTAGACTCGTAAATGTGTTGTCCTTATGACTAATATAGAAATAGAAGAAAATAAGGAATATTTTCTCACTTAAATGATTGATTGAATGATTTTGGTACTTTGCCTTGTGATAGGTAGAAATTTGGTAGGTGAGGATTGAAGGAGGATTGATCGTGTATTTATACCAATCCTTTTTGGAAATATCTTGCAATAAATCACTTAGTCTAACTATAGAGATACATTAAAATTGTAAACTGGATGACTTTAGGGCACTTGACACTTGTATTTTATAAGGTCACTTACATCAATGTAGGCTTCTGATTGGGACACAAGTGTCTAGAAAGAAAAAAAGTAGGTATAGGTCTAGAACTCGTAGAGACAATAGATAGGTAGGTTCACATCATTATGAGAAAGATATAATGCATGGGTCATCAAAATAATAGTGGTCATACTAAGAGATAATTGAATGTTGACTTCTTTTATTAGAAACCAAATGTAGATAAATGCAACACTGATAAATTTTTTTAAAAAAATTCTAACAAAATAAGTCAACATTGGTTTAAATTTTTGATGTGCCCATTTATCTTTTAGTGACATTACCTTTTTTATATATGTTTTGTTATTTGACTTGTACTAATTTTTAGGTTCTTACTCTTTTGCATTGAAAAAATGTGTATATGAATGGCTTACATTAGTATAGCCCAGGCCTTCATGGTCATTTTGATCAGATGAGGAAATAGGATGAGTGATGTCTTCAAAAAAAATTCCCAATACTTTACCATGATAACCAAAGTTTTGTAAATATTTCTTTCCAAAACCATATTTACCATCATTATTTAGAGGTAAATTTGTATCCTTTTTTTATACATTATTATTTTTTGAACCTTTTCTTGCTCTATGTTTGATATTTTCAACTATTTTTGCTCTAAATTTTTCTTTGGTAACCACATTTGTTGTTTTTCTACTTGTGGTTTAGGAAAGGTACTCATAATGTGAGTTGTTAGGAATAAAACACTTCTAAACTAGATTTACTATTACCATAAACCATATCTAAAGATATGCAATAACATGCATCACGAAAACATTCATTAATTCACCATTATTATGAAAGCATAAATGAGAGAACAAGATAATAAAACAAATCTCACGTGGTTCACCCAATGTGGGCTACATCCTCCAATGAAAGTTATCAAATAAAATAGTAATCTAAATACCAAGACTACAATGAAATCTCATAGAGATATAAAAATCTCCTATAAAAAATGTTGCACAAATAGTTGCACTTTCACCTGCACCTACACAATGTTATATCTCACAAGTTGCTAAACCACACCCTGTAATAAACACCTACACTTTGACTTTGATCCTCAAAGCCACACCTTGGAAATAAATCATAAACCTCTAAAGGCCACACCACACCCTGTATATATAGAATATGAAGGGAAATCCATGAAAGGAGGAGAAAATGCATCATGCTTATCAAAGATAAGCATCATCCACTCAAGATAACTCACTTCCCCCTCATCAAGCTCATCTAGAAGCTCTCCCATGAAGGAACATTCCATACTGAGGGTATCCACCTTTCAAGGGCACATTTTCCAACATTACATGATCACAACCAACTCCATACAATAAGGAAGGTATTCCCTTTTCCAAAAAACAACTAGCTTCCTCAAATCAAGGAAGCCAACATGGGAAAAGGCATATAACAACCAACTCTATGAAACATGCAAACATAGAAATTAGAAATATACTAGGAATATTCCCCTCACATGTGGAGCAAGGTTTTAAAAAAGGTGGAGTAGGGAAAACTATACTCCCCACATCCTTTGAGTTTTTTAGGCCCCCAAAATTTATTCCTATGGTCTTGTGATAGCCCCAAAGGGCTCCACACTCAACAATCTCCCACTTAGAGACTGTTTCTCTTGAACAAAATCTATCACTGCTCCATGACCACTAAAGCCAACCAAATCTGAACATAGTCTCAACTTATCCAATGTGACCACCTTGGTCATCATATCTGTAAGATTTTGGCTAGTATGAATCTTATCTAGCTTTGCCAAGTTCTCCTCCAAAGTTGTCCCGATGAGGTGATAACATAATTGAATGTGTTTTGTCCTCGAGTGGAAAGTGGAGTTCTTTGCTAAATGAATAACACTTTGACTATCACTATGTAGTCTCCCAACTTCCTTCTCATGCCCAAACTCTCAAAACAAATCCTATAACCAAATCATCTCCTTGCTAGCCTCTGTGATAACAACATACTCTACCTCTATTGTTGACAAACCCACAACCTTTTGTATCTTGGAAATCCAACTAACCATTGTATCTAAAATAGTAAATATACAACTTGTCATACTTATTCTGCTATCAATATCCCCTACCATATTCAAGTCCACATAACCATGCAAAGTGGTATCTAATCCACTATAACATAATGCAAAATCCATGGTTCCTCTCAAATACCAAAGAATCCATTTCACTACCTGTCAATGATCATAACTTAGATCACTCATATACCTACTCACAACTCCCATTGCTTGGGAAATATTTGGCCTAGTACAAACCATGGCATACATCAAACTACCAACTATCCATGAGTAAGATACCTTGTAAAAACTAAGATTTTTAGCTTCCATCTAGGGACACTGCTCCTTTGATAATCTAAAGTATCTTGCCAAAGGAGTACCAAGAGATTTAACATCCAACATGTTAAACCTTTCCAAGACTTTCTTCACATACTCTGATTGGAATAAAATCAACTTCCTCTCTTCCTATCACAAGTAATCCTCATACCAAGGAATTTATTTACAACACATAAATCCTTCATAAAAAAGGAGTCACTAAGTTGTTTATTTGGCATATGAATATGTTGTATGTTCTTTCCTACAACTAACATGTCATCGACATACAAACAAAATATAATAAAGGAACCATCATCAAAAATTTTGATGTACACATAATGGTTACAATGACACCTTTGATATTCTTATTCCAATATAAAATAATCAAATTTATTGTACCATTATCATGGAGCTTGTTTTAGGCCATATAAGCTCGTCTTTAGTATGCACACATAGTTCTCCTTCCCTTTGACCTCATAACCCTATGGCTACTTCATATACAACTCTTCATCCAAATCACCATGAAAAAAAGTAGTTTTCACATCTAACTATTCTAAGTGCAAATCCTCAACTGCAACTAAACCAAGAACAGTCCTAATAGAAGTCATTTTTACAACAGGAGAGAAAATATCATCAAAATCAATACCTAATTTTTGTGCAAACCACTTGACCACCATCCTAGCCTTATACCATTTTCTCCCTTTATCCTCTTCTTTGATCCTAAGATCCACTTGTTTGGCAATGCACTCTTGCCCTTGAGTAGCCTAACCAAATCCCACGTTGGTTCTCATGAGAGATCTATGCTCCTCATCCAAGGCTTGCTCCAACTTCAACTTAGCATCTACCGGCATTGCTTCCTCATAACACTCTAGTTCTTCATTGTCAGTGAGTAATAAATAATTCAAATAAGGATAAAAATGTTCAGGTTCTTTTCTTATCCTAGAAGATCTTCTTACCATAGGAGTTTAGAGTCTTTGTGTAGAAGGTTCTTGAACTAAATCATTGGATATTTTTTCATCTGAAATGTCATCCAATATTGTGTACTCTTTTTATTCCTAATCTTATTCTTGTAACTGATCCTTATGCAAGACTTTTTCATTAAAGACTACATCTTTAGACCAAAATATTTTCATATCTTTAATGCTCCATAAATGGAAACGAAAAGTCATCCTTACCATAACCAACAAATGTGCATTTCTTTGATTTAGCCTCTAGCTTGGTCCTATCCTCTTTTTTAATGAGTGCAAAAACCTCACATCAAAGACTCTAAGAAAAGAATAATCAACATTCTTACTAGACCAAGCTCATTCAGGAATGCCTCCATCCAAAGGCATAAAAGGTACTCTGTTAATCAGATATACTATCATGATAACTGCTTCTACCCAAAACTGTAAAGGCAACCCTATATGTAACCTCATGCTCCTAGAATGTTCCATTATTATTTTGTTCATCCTTTCATATACCCCATTCTACTATGGATTTCTTGGAACCATCCTTTGCCTATGGATTCCATTGTTAGAACAATAATCAAAGAAATCATTACTACAATACTCACCTCCATTATCTAATCTGAGACATTTGAACTTGAAACCTATTTCATTCTCAACCAAGGCTTTTCACTTCTTAAAAGTGTTAAATACATCAAATTTATTTTTAATGCAATAAACTCAAACTTTCCTAGTTACATCATCTATAAAAGTAACATAATAATTGGATCCACCAATAGAAGATACCTGAGCTAGTCCCCATACATCTAAGTGTACCAAATCTAACTTATGCTCTTTCTTTATGGGTCTAACCTTTAAGAACTTAACCTTATTCTATTTCCCATACACATAATTCTAAAATAATTCTAGATCCATATCTTTCAATCCAGGTAACCTATCTTTTAAGATATGCATGCCCGTATGGCTCATATTACCGAGCTTGTAGTGTCACATAGTTGCATCTCCATCTGCAACAACTAAATCAATAGAATCAACACTACTAGTCAAATGTAAAGTACCAAATTTGTTACCTCTCGATATCACAATAGCACCTTTGGTAATTTTCCAAGAATCTGTAGTAAATAATACTAAACATCCCTCACTACCTAATTGCCCCACTGAAACCAAATTTCATCTAAACATAGGCACGTATCTAATATCCTTAAGGATCTATGTGTTCCCATTTTGCATCTTAACATGAAAAAAATCTTTCCCTAATATTTGACATGGTTCATCATCACCAAAATAAACATGTCCTAGATTCTCTTGAACATAATTAATAAAATAATGCCTATGCAGGGTGGTATGAAAAGAAGTCCCTGAATCTAAAACCTAAGACTCAAAATAACTATCCATAGAAATAATTAAGGCATCTTAACATGGTTTACCTGATGTATCATTTACCTCATTAATTTCTTCCTTATTGGCATTCTTATCCTAAAATGACCAACAATCTTTCTTTGAGTGTCCACTCTTCCCACAATGCTAGCATATCATCTTGAATCTAGATCTAGACTTAGATCTACCTTTTGAATTTTCATGATTGTCTTTTCTCTTGTCCTTTTACCTACCTCTAGTATCAATAGATAAATCATTACCTAAATATGATTCACCAGTGCTTTTCCTTTACATCTCCTTGCTAAGGATCACACCTACAAGATCCTCAAAATTCAAGCTTCCCTTGGCAAGGACTGCAGTACTCATAGCCATAACCAAACTATCCCAACTATCAGGCAAATAACATAATATTAGAAAATCTCTAAATTCATCATAAAAACTAATTTCAACTGAAGTGAGCATACTTACAACCATATTAAAATCATTTAGATGATTAGTTATTGAACCATTCTCAGACATTTTCATGTTAAGAAATCTTTTCATAAGAAAATTTTTATTACAAACTGAAGGTTTCTCATACAACTTTCTAAGTTTATCCATGAGATCTTTTGTGGTTTTCTCATCAAAAATATTAAATGCAACATAGGATGCCAGGTATAACCAAATGGTTCCCAATGCCTTTCTATCAAGTAATGACCAATCTACATCACTCATACTTACAAGTTGTTCTACTTTCCCCTCCAAGGGGAGATGTAACTCTTTTTGATATAGGTAATCCTCCATCTACATTTCCCATAAACCAAAATGCTTACCATCAAACTTCTCCACTCTAAATCTAATCTCTTATCCCATAGCTCCCACTAAAGCTAATAGCCTTCTTGTGATTTACCACTTCAGCATGTGATTTACCACTTCAGCAAAACACACAACCAATGGCTCGGATACCAGTTGTTAGGAATAAAACACTTCTAAACCAAATTTACTATTACCATAAACTAGATCTAAAGTTATGCAATAACATGCATCATGGAAACATTCCTTAATTCACCATTATTATGAAAGCATAAATGAGTGAACAAGATAATAACACAGATAATACAGATCTAATGTGGTTCACCCAATGTGGGCTACATCCACCAATGAAAGTTCTCAAATAAAATAGTAATCTAAATAGGAAGACTATAATGAACTCTCATAGAGATATAAAAATTTACTATAGAAAATGTTTCACTAATAGATGTAATTTGACCTACATCTGCACAATGTTGTATCTCACAAGTTGCTAAACCACACCCTGTAATGAACACCTACACTTTACAAAACACCTGCACTTTGACTCTGATTCTCAAAGTCACACCTTAAAAATAGTTCATCAACCTCTAAAGGCCATACCACACCCTATATATATAAAATATAAAGGAAAGTCTTTGAAAGGAGGAGCAAATGTGTCATACTTATCCAAGATAAGCATCATCCACTCAAGACAAATCACTTCCACCTCATCAAGCTCATCCAAAAGCTCTCCCATGAAGTAAAATGCCATACTACGGGTCCCCACCTTTCAAAGTCACATTTTCCAACATCATGTGATAACAACCAACTTCTTGTAACAAGGAAGTTATTCCCTATTCCAAAAAATAACTAGCTTCCTCAAAACAAGGAAGTCAACATGAGAAAAGGCATCTAACAATTAACTCCATGAAACATGAAAACATAAAAATTAGAAATATACTAAGAATATTCCCCTCATATGTGAAGAAAGGTTACACAAAAGGTGGAGTAAGGAAAATTGTGTTCCCCATATCCTTGGAACTCTCTAGGCCCCCAAAATTTATTCCTATGGTCATGTGATAGCCCAAAAGAGCTCCACACTCAACAATATAACCAAAATTTTATAAATATTTATTTCCAAAACCATATTGACCATCATTATTTCAAGGTAAATTGTATCCTTTTTTATCTATTTTTTATTTTTGAACCTTTTCTTGCTATATGTTTGATATTTTCAACTATTTTTACGCTGAATTTTTCTTTGGTAACCACAGTTGTTGTTTTACTACTTGTAGATTAAGAGAGGTACTCATAATGTGAGTGGTGTTCTTAGTTGATGTATTAATGATATGATCACACTTACCTTTTATACTTTGTCTATTTTTCTTCAATGTAAAACAACAATATGTATGATGCTCATGCATTCTATGATATGCATAATAGTATTTGGATCTCCTTATAGGATGTGGAAGAGGTAGTTTTATCACTCTATTTTGAAGCATTTCTCTTAGGATTTCACTTGGATTCTTAGTAGCTATTGTTAAAATTATTAAATCATTTGTTTTAGAAGTACTTTGTTGCTTTTCATTTGGATATGGAAACCTTGTTTGTCACAACATTGGTAACTAAGGAAGATGCAAACACATGATTAACACTACCATGTGTTGGATTATGTAGGTATGTAATCTAATTTTCCAATAATGTGGTCTTGGAACTGAATTTTTTTTCAAAGTCTTTTATTAACTTACTCATAAGAATGATTTTATATTTTAGCATTTCACAAGCATAAATAATGGATGATTCATATTGAATATGCATACACCCCCTTTATAAGAGATATGGGAGGGGGAAGTGGAGCAGTTTGAGGAAGGATATATTGATTACCCTCATTTTAAACC
Source organism: Torreya grandis (assembly GCA_037957365.1). NCBI lineage: Eukaryota > Viridiplantae > Streptophyta > Pinopsida > Cupressales > Taxaceae > Torreya > Torreya grandis. Next base: position 1,666,455 of record JARHVA010000395.1, on the reverse strand, counting down.
ATAAGATGGAACATCTTACCCCTTAGAAAGGTGATAGCCTAGATCTGGTTAGAGGGATGGTAGATATCACCCTCATTGTGAGGAAGAAGAGGTTCAATATTAGTGTAATAAGAGTTGGTGAGAGATTGAATTCTAATTTTATTTGGAAACCCTCTCTTTATATTTTCAAATTGGTTACTCCTTTTGATTTTATTTAATTTCATCATGAATGAAACATAACAAGTAGTAGTTAACACTATGTACTCGATAAAAAAGTAGCTAAGAGATGTAACCATATTGATCATGTTGATAGAAAAGGAAATATGATTTGAATATTATAAATATTTTTAAATTAGTTAAATTAGCAAGAAATAACAACAAAAATAGGAAACCTTAAATCAACCTAGGGTTTGGAGACCAAAGGTTGGGTTCACCAAATATTTTAACCCTAAATTTATGAGTGGGGTTAGGGTTAAGAATATATAAATGAATAAACACAAGGGTAACAAATAATCTATACTAAGCCATTTTATTACAAACTCAAATAAACAATATTCAAGATTTAAATACTGAGATATGCTACAAATAATAAGTATAACCAATTATTATTATTAAAATAAATGGAAAATAATGGTATTTAGCTAGATTATAATGCACATGCAGATATGATGTGGAATGTGTTGGAAATAGACTAGATCTAGATTCTATGTCAGTCATCAAATTCTAGAAATTTGAGCTTTATGACCACTGACACTTGTGTCAACCTGGGATGGTTGCATCAATGCTTCTCTCTGACTTGGACACATCTGTCTAGTGCATAATACCTACTAGATCTAGAAGATATTGCTTGGTAATGCATTAAAATTTGTCCCATGGACTATCGCTTTCATTTACTCCTCAAACCCCTAGCTCTTTATCTTCATAATAACCTTGGAAAAAATGGGTTAGTGGAATCACAATGTCGAGCTAACCCCATAGGACCCTCTATTAGTTGGTATTTCCTACATATCCACTACTCTAAAGATGGACTCCTACTCATGTAATTCTCCCCTACGTTTTTGGTTGTGTGTGCATAAGGATGCAATATGTGATAAGCAAGTACAATAATGACCTATCTTGTAACTTGGCAAATATGACTCATGGAGTGCTCCTTTATTACTTCAAACCTATAGATGTGTTATCCCTATGACTGATATGGAAATAAGGGAAAATAGGGAATATTTACTCACTTGAATGCTTGATTGAATGCTTTCGGTACTTTTCCTTGTGATAAGAAAGAAGTTTTTAGGTGAGGAATGAATGAGGATTGATCATGTATTTGTACCAATCCTTTCAAGAAATATCTTACAATAAATCACTTAGGCCAACCATAAAGATACATTATCATTTCAAATTGGATGACTTTATGTAACTAGACACTTTCATTCTATAAGGACACTTGCTTCAGTGTAGGCATTTGACTGGGACACAAGTGTCTAGGACATAAAAAAACATATACAGGTCTAGAACTTGTAGAGACAACAAATAAGTAGGTTTATAGAATTTTAGGTAATACATAAGGCTTGAGACATTATAATAACACTGGTTAGACTAAGAGATAATCATTGAACATAGATAGATAGTAGATTTTAGTCTTTCAATAACACGAAAAGGTTTATAATTGAGAGAAACCACCAAGGTTCATATTTGCCAAGTGTATAAGACTGAGGTGCTATATAATTTAAAAATAATGTCTAAATTTATCCCCATTTTAATATAGTAATGATATTATTAGTTTAAAGTAAAATTAATATGTACATGGGTGTGTATAACACACCTTGCCTTTGATATATTTGGACATGACCCTATTTACACCCAATCGGTCCCCATTATTGTCAAGTTCCACTAGTTGCATCCTCTCACAAATAATGGTTAGTTTATTAAATTAAATTCATTTAATGGGACATCCATTAAGTTTAGTGATACCCACCTAAAGGAATTCCCACCAAAAGATTACTATAAACCCACATTTCAAATCATTTTGCACACAAGAGGTTTCATTATTGAAAAGCACCAAAATTTTAATTGTACATTGAGATGAAATTCCCTTTTTTCCCAATTCTGAATACATCTAGCCCTAATATCCCTAAACTAAAGTATAAGTATACTTCCAAGGTCACAAGTCATAGTTGAAGCACTTACTCACACTAAAATTACATAAGCATCTAGAATTGCACTAGTCTTTCACACACACCACCGTAGCATTGGATAACTACTTGGAATTTGATCCCTCCTCAAATTATTAGTATGTAGGTAATGCTCAACATAGGGAGTGTTGAGGTCAAGAAAAAATTCAACCACTAACCCTTTTTTACTCTATAATTGAATTTTCCCTATTAGTCTATTGAGCTAGAGTTAGAAGTGAAGGAGAAGATACACAATGGTATTCACGATGGATCAAAGGCTCTAGTGCAATCAAACAAAACATGCAAGTGAATGTGAAATTGTTATAGTAATTTCAGAGAGATATCATCTATAGGACGTCAGTGCTCCCAATGGACACCATCACATCATGCCCCAATCTATCTCTAAGGCTATTGTTTGGAGATCTGGCAAAACCCTATTTCATATCCACAATCAACCATCACAGGTACTGAGCATATTTTATATTATTAGTCATAGTATTGCATTTTGGTTTTATAAATAAGTTTTATTAAAGATTTTCTGGGCTTCCATGAGTTAGAGTGTTAAGAATTAATAGTTTTAGTTCCTACATGTTTGAATTTATTAACTGTGATGTTTTGGATACAATAGGTATATCCATATTTTGGGAGAAGAAGGTCGAGAACTTGTTTTGATGAATAATTCAACTCACCAATTCACCATAAATAGTAACCAAAATTTGCAAAATTAGGTTGTCAGCCCAAAGGAGAAAATATATCAAATAAATGGAGATCAATGTATCAAAAATTCTATAAACTATTAATAAATCTCACTATTGGTGCTTCTTTTTTTTAGATAATTCATAATTGGCCTCCGTGAACTATCAATGTCAAGTCTATCATCTCTATTTAAATTGGTTGGTCTTTTTTCTATTTTGATAGCTTCACTTAATTTTAGTTTTAAATAATTTACCTCTCTAACAATTATTTATTGCTTCATCCATATTTACTAAACATAATGTTGCGTGATGTGGGATTGTTTGGTTAGTGTGGAAGTATCGATACTTTATTGAAGAATATCCCAAGAGTGTTATTTTAGTGCTGTTTGAGTGATTTCTTATGTATCCCACATATGGTTTGTCACATGAATAAGGAAAAATGTATACTACTTTATGAATTTTAGGATCTAATGGGTCTTTAGCTAAATCCAGATTAGTACGAAGAACATTAAATGGTTTGAATGTTGTTTGACAACTAATTCTTCTAACTATCCTGACTAATTTTTATAAGACAACCTTAATATATGGGAAGGTAATCTAAGGGTTTTCCATGTCTTCATTAATATTCCTTTGACCATTACCTAAAACTTTGTGAAAAACTTTTTCAATTTCCGATTTTTATAGCCATTTTGTATAAGAACGCTTAAGAGATGTTATTTTTCTTGCAATAGGCGTTTTGGATCCAAGATCTTAAGTGTTCTAGTTGCTATAGAATTGAGAACCAAACTCTTGTGGCAAGGGTGATGATGAGAATCCACTTTTAAAAACAAATCCATTTGATTTATTTTTCTCTTTTAGGCTAACCACCTACTTTTGCAAACTTCGATTACTATTTATGGTGAGTCGGTGAGTTGAATTCTTCATTGAGGTAGCTTAAATATCTTCTTCTCCCTAAATTTGGATACATTTATTGTATCTAAAATTTTGTATTTAATAAATTTAAACATGGTGGAACCATAAATCCCAATTCTAAAGTTTTGTTTCTTTGGTACTTTCCCCTTTTTAACATATTTTTAAATTTAATATGTTCCAAATCAATTTGTGTCACATATTGTA